>JAQPPZ010016869.1:7582500-8800416 GCA_028583015.1 Wollemia nobilis | reverse complement strand
AACCTTCTATCCTTGACAAAAATGTTTATTGGCAGGTCTTTGACAATGATGAACAAATTGTGAATTTCTTACTCAGAGAAGTTGCTACTATTGATGATCACATGCTAGTTGAGGAAGAAAGAGAGGGTATGATCTAGCTAAAAAAATAATCACATCCCTAGGGGATTGATCTCCTTGGAAAGTTTGTTCTATCAAAATGATAGGGCTGATAAACATAGGATCAAAGTGGATGCAAGGGAATATAAATAATTGAAGTTGGAACCTGAGAAAGTGATTAAAATCAGAATTGATTGTATGACAGAAGAGTTAGAAGGTATTAAAAACTTGTGATGAATTTCATGATATTGTGGCATGGAGTTACCATGATTTGAAAGGATATAACAAGGATATTATTCAGCACACTATCGAGCTACAAGAGGGCGTCAGACCTTTTTGACAAAAGCAACGTCTCATCAATCCTAATATTGAAGTTCTTATGAAGGCCGAATTATTGAAAATGCTTGAAGCAAAGATCGTTTATCTAATAAAGCATTCAACTTGGGCGGCGAACCTTGTTACGGTGAGAAATAAGAATGGTGATATTAGATTATGTGTTGATTTTTGTAATTTGAACTAGGCATCACTCAAATATCATTACCCGTTACCTCAGATAGATCAAATTCTTCATGTGGTGGCTGGTGCTCAAAGATTTTCATTGTTAGATGGTTTTTTTAGGTACAATCAGGTTTGAGTGAAAGATGAAGATCAACATAAGACAACATTTACTACAAAGTGGGGCACATTTGCATACCAGTGAATGCCTTTTGGGCTCTAAAATTTTGGTGCAACCTTTCAGAGGGCCATGGACCTCGATTTTGGTGAGTTGCTAAATAGAATCATTGTTATTTACTTGGATGACATGACTGTATTTTCACACTACAGAAAAGACCATGTTGATCATTTAAGAAAAGTGTTTGAGAAGTGTCACGAGTTTGGAATTTTGATAAATCCAAATAAGTCCATATTTGTTGTTAAATAAGGAAAGATTTTAGGCCATGTGATCTCTCAGGAGGTATTGTCAATTGATCATGCAAGAGCAGAAGCATTGATGAAAATTCCACTTCTGACTAATAAGAAGGATTTGCAATATTTCTTTGATCAAATAAACTTCATCCGCAAGTTTATTTTTTATTTTACCCAGGTGGTCAAGCTAATGACAGAGCTTTTAAAGAAAGAGGTTGAATTCAGATGGACCAAAGTTAGGAAGCAAGCATTCTATGAATTCAAAGAGAGGATTACCCAAGCACCAGTACTGATTAACCCAAATTATTCCAAATATTTCATCCTCTACGCAGTAGACAAATAGGAAAATTATGTTGTCATGTTAACATAGAAGCAATATGATGGCAAATAAAAGCCCATTGCTTTCCTTATCTAGGGTATTGCACCTCACCAGGAAAGGTATAACTTCATTGAGAAGCAAGTGTATGTAGTCATGAAAGCACTAAAGAAGTTTTGACACTTTGTTTCCAAAAGCAAGACTGTTGTATATGTCATACATCCTTATGTACGAAATTTCATAATACAAGGCGAGTTAGATGAAAATAGAGCTGGATGGATCTCAAAGATATAGGAGTATGATGTTGATATCAGGCCAACCAAATTGGTTCATGGTCATGCTTTGTGTCAATAACTGGCCAAAAGTGCTATATAAGATTCAATGGAGTCAAATTCCATGAATATGATTTACATGAATAATGCTCCAAAAGCTAGAGATTGGACTGACGAGTTAATTGAATACTTTACTACTGGTAGGAGTCCCAACCATCTCAATCCTTCTCAGCAATGACGGTTCAAACTACATGCACTTAGGTACGTGCTCCTGCCCAGTGGGTTGTTTTTAAAAAATATTGATGGTTTCTTCTTAGATCCGTGAAGTTTTCAGAATAAGAAAGATTCCTAGAAGAATTTCATTATGGATTATTAGGAGGCCATTATGCAGGTCAACCTATGGCCTTGAAGATAATTCGTGCAGGGTATTATTGGCCCACTCTATTTGTCGATACACAAAATATTTTAGAAATGTGATAGTTGTCAGAGGTATGTTGGTCAAGTCAAAAAAGGATCATTTCCATTGCATCCCATTCAAGTAGAAGCACTCTTTCAACAATGGGGGCTTGATTTTGTTGGAACTATTGATCCACATTCTTCTGCTGAGCACAAGTATATTCTGACTATAACGGATTATTTTACTAAATGGACCGAAGTTATTCCCACTAAAAAGGCTAATCAAGCGACTGTCATTTATTTTCTAGAGAGCCTTATCACTTGGTTCGACATTCCAGATTCATTAGTCACAGATAATGGTATTCCTTTCACCAGAGTCAAAATCATAGAGTTTGCAAGCAAATATGGCATTTATCTGAAGACTTCGTCCAATTATTACCCACTTGCTGTTGAATCAAGCGTTATGGGATGATCGTATCTTAGTAAAAAAATCTATAAAAACATCACCATACACTTTGGTTTATGGGAAAGAGGTTGTTCTCCCCACTCACATTGAGCTTCCAGTACTTCAAGCCTTGCAGATGTTTCAAGTTGATGGTGAGGAAGGGAATCCCATGGATACAAGGTTAGCATAGTTGGTATAGTTGGAGGAAGAAAGGGAACAATCTTACCAAGCAATCTTCGAACATGCTGCAAAAATGAAGAAATGGTTTGGGAAAAAGATGACATATAGAAGTTTTCAGGAAGAAGATTTAGTTTTAAAATGGAATGAGAGAAAAACCAAGCCTGGAAATCACTCTAAGTTTGATGCCTTCTGGGAAGGCCCTTTCCTCGTAATTGTTGTGAATCCTGCCAATGCATATCATCTCAGAGACATAGAAGGGAATGAATTGCCAATCCTGATAAATGGTCTTCATCTGAAGTCCTATGTTTCGTGATTACAACAAGTGAAGGTATTTTCTTGTACATATGTAAAAAAAATGTATGCTTTAAAAAAAAGCGAAAGAGAGTTTTTTTGGCATAATCAAAGTTGCATTTCAGAGACGTTCACCCTTGTAAAGGGGTGAATGTGATGGTCGCCCTATTGATGGGAAAACATCACAAGCGCCTTGTGATGACGTCATCAAAATAAAAAAGCAAAATAAAACAAAAAATCAAGAAAATATGAAAAAGCATATTTTAGAAAGAAAAAAATAGAAAAATCGTAGCCAGTTCGCCTATTTTAAATATTTGGAGGCACCTTCAGTAAAGCATTATTGGGCACATTGGAAATCATTGAGAAATTTTAAAAATACTTAAGACAACTGTAGATAATCAAGGAGACAAGGTGTTTTAACTGTCCGTCAATTCGTAATGTGAGGAGCGGCATCGCATGCAAATTTATGATTAATCAGATAATGGCTTCGAGATACATTTTTAGTAGATTGAGGCATACATTTCTATGAGCTTGCATAAGCGCTTGGATGGCACAAAATTTGAAATAGATATCGATGTGAATCGAAGAGCAAGATTTGTCGTGCTTTGAGGGGAGCGCTTTTGCATTTTCTAAGAGGAGTTCTTTTTTGGAGGAGTGCCGCATTTAATTCTGCAATTACTACATTGATTGACAGATGTGCCTATAAAATCCAGTAGCCTTGAAGGTTGGTTTTGTTTTTTCTAGTCAATTATGAAATTATTTTCTATTGCATTACACCTTGCATGTTATAGAAGCTTGAAAATTATTTGAGAAAAGTAAGGGCATAGCACATCGATAAGAAAATCATGGGTCGACAAGGTAAAAATTTAGAGGAAGTGTAGTCTATCGCAGATCCCAAGCAGATGAAAAAGTGAGAGCGAAGTTATCGAGTTAAAAAAATCCCGCAAAGGAGACTATGGCGACTTGAACCCTTATGAGGATTCGATGGCAAAAATTGGTGATTTTTTAATCACATATAAGGGGATTGATTTGTTAAGATAGGATGTCGAAGATGTCGTAGCCCAAGAATTTTTGCCCAAAGCTGGTTGACTCCACCATATTATTCACAAATTTTGTGGTATCTCTGCCCACCTGTGCACCCGTGCCCTGAGCTCATTCGGTTAATTGCACAATTCTATGACCCCTTCACCAAGGCCTGCGCAATGCAAGGATGGAAATTTTGTTTACAATTACGTCGAAAGAAGTTTGTGAAGCATTTGCATACAACTTAAAACCCCCAGGATACGCTGTTTGTAATAAAGTGTATCTAGAAGAACAGGAGGAGAGATATGTTTCCACAATAGCAATGAGGAAATTTATGGAAACTCAACTTGTAGAGGAGCTTCCAATGGGTCATTTCCCAGAATTTTTGAAGCAGATTTTAGAGTTTAAATGTCAAGATATTTATTCCATGCTATCTTGGGTTGTCGAATTGCCCTCAGATAAAAATGTGCACAAATGGCAGGCAACCATAGCTCAGTGTATTTGTCGAGTTTAATTTTATTCTCCTGTAGACAAGCGCTTGGAGGGGAGACCTATTTATTTTGATTGGGTAGAGTTTATTTATAGAAATATTAACATATAGTTGCAGAGAATACAGGCTGGAGAGACTTAGTCATTTAGACACACCTCTTTGATAGTTTTTCTTTTTTTAGATGTAGCGGTGTTTTCCTTTCATTGTTGTCACTCTCACAAATGAAAATAATGTGCCTTTTCCAGTTTATAAGTGGACGTAGGTCATTACAAGAAAATAGTCGATATACAGCTTTAATAGCTAGTTTTTGGGCCCTGCGATTGAATTACTTTGTGGCAGTTCTGATAGAGTGCCTCGGGACCTAAAATATTTTGTTGTGACAGAGGAAAAGGGTGACGTTTTCTTGCTTACCTAGGGCATGGTGGTTTGAATTTTTGGATATACTGGTAAGCCTTTCTTGTTGCCCTATTTTGCTACTGAGCGTATTTTTGCAATGGAGGTTGCGCGTCAGATAGATTTTATTAATGATATATATGATGCTGGAAGATGAAAGAAAGCTTTTTGTACCTTGCCTTTGAAATGCGGATGTATTGAAGTAAATTAGATTGGGTAGAATCATATTTTAATAGTAGCATTGCAGGAATTGGGCTTGATAGAATTGCCTCAGCGTTGGCGATATTATCCTCTAGGCAAGTTCTTACAGTTCACAAAGGCAAAGCAATTTCATTGCTACCCACGCCCCAATATTCAGAGAAGGCAAAATAATTTTGATGGACCGGATATGAATTGGCACATTGAGAAAATGTCCACGCTTCCCCCATGGCATGATTATTATGAACAGGAGGCCAAATACAATCCAGAGAAGTATATTCCACTCATATTCCTCCTCTAGGTTACTTCACTGCAGTTAATCTAGAGTGGTCAAAAGAGAATATTATGAATTGGTGGATAATGCACGTTCATAGGCAGAAGCCTTATAATGCATATGGAATGAAGTTGGACACACAGTTCTTTGAAATCTATGATAATTTTGTAAAATTGTACTAGCCTATTTCATTTGCCATGATTTTACCATAAAATTTTCAACAATCTGAAAGTGGCAAAAGTGAGAGTACAACAGGAAAAGAAGAAGAAAGTTTTGAGGATGATGAGGAGTCCGAAGAAGATGAATAAGATGAATATGATCAGCAATTTTTCTTCCAGAGACGTTCTCAGAGGCAGAAATTCCCATCAGATGAGGCTCCTGTGTCTAAGCAGCAAAAAAAACCGACAACGCCTCCATTTTCAAAGGTAGTTAGAAGGTTGCGAACTAGCATGACTATTGTTTCTACTATTGCAGTGCCTATTTCTTCAGGAACCAATGTTTTTGCTATGCCTAGTTCTAGGGTGATTACTGCCCTGATAATTAATAATACATTATGCACAACTGCACCCTCCACTTTCATTGCACAAATTTCTTTATTGGAGCGACAACAAGGAAGGGCGAAGATTTCTAAGGATTCTCCTATTGAAAATATTGGTGAAGCAGCTCTAGAGGTTGAAGAACAAGAAGAAGAAGTTATTATGTTATCCCAGCTAGTCGAGCAAGTGGCATTTACACCCCAAGGCACGTTGCTTCTTCCTTCTACTTCTCTTCCCCCTATGGAGAAAATAGTGATTCCTTCTTCAGTTTCATCTGTTTCTCTTTCATTTCCTCCATTTTCTATTTCTTCATCCTTTGGCATTCCCTTTGTTTTGGTCTCTATGATGTCTTCCTCTCTTTCTAGTTCTATAATTTTTGGTATCACTATTTCTCCTTTTATTCTCATTCCTTCGTCCTCCATTTCTTTCAGTTCATATGCGTTCGAGATGAACCCATTTTCGTGTTCCCTTCCCTCCATTGTTACTTCTAGCATCGCGGCTATTAGTACTTAAGCTCCATCGAGGGTTAGTGTAACTACTGCCGCCCCTATGTTTGCCCCTATTTCTATGTCCACTCCTTCTATTAATCCTCATTTAGTTCCTCATGTTCTATAAGTATCATCCATGTCTTCTGGGTTTGTCCGTTTAGATGTATTTGTCCCATTTTTAGAATTGTAGACTGTTACTGATGTTCTAGTGGCCTGAAAGAAACCAAATATTGAAAAATTTGATCGAGTGCACCAGATTTCTTCTTAGTGGTTGAATAATATGTGACGAAAAGAAGCCTCAGTGTTGGCTCGTCTAGTGAAGAGGGTAGCTTTTGACCCAGTCACCAAAGAGACCCATTTCACTACATATACTCCATTGGTTTAGAAGCCAAGGAGTGAGTTGAGTCCTGAGGATAATTCTATAGAAACCATAATTGAATACCTTATGCAGACAGATCCCATGGAAAAAATGGGCAATGTTCAGACAAATATGAACTCCTTGTACTTACATGGCGAGCATTATAAGGAAAAATATTTTGAGATGTAAGATAAAGTGCTTGATCTTGAGAATGCCCTGGCCAAAAGTAAGACGACCGAAGATAAGACCACTACTAAGAATGCATTTATGTGCAATCAAGTGAAAGTTCACTTGAAAGAGTGTGATGCTACCCGTATTGAAATACATAAATTACAACAACAGGTTATAGAATTGAACCAATAGCTTCAGGTGAGAAGCATGCCTATCATCGACTTTTTGTGAGATAGCATCAAGGCCACTCGTCTTCGTTCAGTGTAAAATTCAAAGAAATTAGTTGTAAAGGCTGCAAAAATTTTGAGGTTTTTACGAGAAGCCAACATATAGATTCAGCTTGGTCAGTAGCTGATTAATACCATAGAGGAGATTCTTGCACCACATATGGAGATGGCCTTGAAAATTTAGGCTTTTTTGAATACCACTTTACATATTCGCCCATTCAGTGAGCTAGATTATACCTGGTCTAAGACGCATGTTACTTTGTAGAGTTATTTTTAGCACATGGACTTGGTCAATGAGGGGCAAACTATTCTCAATGCTTTGGATCGTGAGCACACCATCTCCATGAAACATTTCAAGACTATTGAGCAGCTTGGTTTTTTTACTTTTGTGGATGACCGAGGTGAACCTCTCCTTACATAACAACTTCAAGCATTATGGTGTAAATTCGTTGAAGACACTTCTGAGATTGATGCCTTGGAGGAACCTCTTATTGAAGTGTAGGTGCTACCCTTGCTGGAGAAATTCATGTTCTTGGAGTTGTCATTGCATTAATTGGATCAGCGATCAAAATGCCTCAACATGAGTGATGTGTAGAATTTGAAGTTTATGTATGAGTCCCTCAGTACACCTCTTTTTACCACTCATGTTTGGGATGATGCTATTTGCACTTACCAGATCGTCATAGAGACTCTTCAAGAGCAAGAAGAGCACGAGGTAGCTGAGTGAGAAGCAGAAGCTAAAGTAGCTGAAGAAGCAGAGCACATAGACATGTTACGCATTGCAACTGAAGTATAACAACAAGAAGCCAAAGCAGAGCACACTAAATAGACATCTAAGAAAAAGGTGTCTTCATAAAAGAAGATGGTAGTTACCATTGCCACAAAGGACTCTGCACCCAATGGATAAAGACCTAGGATGGCTTGCATCCATTCGATCTGGATACCCCGTGAGTCACCAAGAATGTTGGCCACTTTTGTATTCCTTGGAAATTTTGTAAAATGGACAATTTATTTCCTTGATTTATGTTTTGATTTGAATAATTGTAATAAAATTTTGAATTTGATGCTTTGATACAAAGAAACTGTAATGGAGAAATAATTTCAAACTGTAAATGCCCAAGTCATTTTGAGGTGTTCATCCTTTCACAGGGGTGAACGTCATATTCACCCTTTTGCAGAGGCAAATGTCTTCTGATGAATGATCAAAGTTTTTGCATAATAGAAAATTCTCGTTCGCCCTTCACTAGGGGCAAACGTTGGCATTCGCCCATCAGAGGGGCGAAAGTTCCAGGAAAATGAGCAATGAAAATGGCTAAGTATCAAAATGTCATTTACCCTTTCATAGGGGTGAATGAGGCGTTCACCCATCTAAGGGGAAAATGATTTTTGGTCATGCACACCCAAAAAAAATGTCGTTTGCCCTTTCCCACGGGTGAATGAGGCGTTTGCCCATCCATGGGGCGAACGTATTTGAAAGAAAAGATTTTGTTTACCCTTTTCACAGGGGCAAACATAACAGGTACCTTTCTAAGGTGTGAGTGTCCTCCAAGGGGTGAACGTGATAAGAGGCAAACAAGTTTTTAGAATGTGAGCATTCAATAATTTATGTTGTTCGCTTCTCCATTTTGTGAATCACGACGGAGAAGATTAATGAAGATGATTTTCATGACTTCCAATGCTAGTAACATTCATCATAATTTAATGTTCTCGACAGAATTTAATATTTTTTCTGAAATGTGTGTTCTTCCATTCGAAGCTACGCATTTTCGAGAATTTACCTTCTTAGGGAGGATGGTTTCTTGGGAAAACAAGGGGAGTTTCGTGGTTTTGTTTTCAATTTCGAAGCATTTCCCTCCATTAGACATTAAATGAAAGAGGTGAAAACCTCTATAAAAACTAGCATACTTCATTTTAAGAAGGGATCAAACTTTTTTCAAGAGATCATTCATATCTCTCTATGTCAATACAAGGCATCAATTTTCTGGATTTGCAAGTAATTTTGTGTGAGTTTTCTCTGCTTTAAGTACTTCTTTACATTTGTCCTTCTTAATTGCTATTTGATTTGAATTATGCTATTGGATTTAAAGTTGCTAATAAGAAGGTGCATGCTGAAGTGCTATATTGGGAATTATGCTTGGCAAAATTATGAGGTTGTTCTATTTTATTGTCGTTCATAAATACTAATGTGTTATTGAGTTTTCTCCTACTGATCGGTTTTTTTCAAAGTGAATACTTAGCACGTGGCTCTATTTCCCATTTATTTTTGTAATTTAAAATCTCTTTCCAGTATCTCTAGTCTTTACCAATTTAGAATTATTCTGGGAGCCCTCTCTAGAGATTGGCACGAAGGACATTTATTTCCTTAGGCCTTTCAATGTTGGTCGTGTCTAGGGTGCACAAACACAGTTTGTATGATTAGGCAGATATTTAACCAATAGATTTCAAGAAGCCATAGCTATGAGCATAAAGTGTATCAAGATATTTGGTGATTCTCAACTTGTCATTCGTCAAGTAAACAGAGAATACTGTAACATCATAAAATGCTAGCACCTAATGATGTAATAGTTGTAAATCACATAAAAATGAGCATTCATACACAAATTTACAACAAATAATACATAACAAGAAATGTATCTTCCATTAATTTGAATCAATCTATGTTACAAATCCATCCCTCTTAGGGATACCCGTTTGATACAACAATTACAACAAGAAAATCCCTCGCAAGGGTAGGTGTATTTCAATGCCTTATATAATGACACAAACTGCTCCAAAGTGTATATGATCTTCTTCTCCATGATTAAAGGCATTTTATACCTTGCATGTCCAAACCCTTTTAGTCCTGCATGCAATAAGAAACAAGAAGCGTATCAATAATAAATAAGGTCTCTCTTGATGAGGCTTTTAGAGAAAGATTACACAAAAGATAGTATAGCAATATAAAATCAAGAAAATGTAAGAAACATATCCAACTACATTAACATGATAATTTTATCAGCAAAAATGTAAAAGAAATATCAAATAATCTAACTAATGCCCTAATTATGAAATCAAAAGCATGAAAAATATCATTAATATCCTAATTATAAGAATGAAAGGAAGATGACTAAAACCCTAATTCTAATAGTCAAATGTCTCTAATAAAGCAACTAACATGAAATATGCTTAATCTAATGAAATTGAACAAACCCTATGGTTAGAAAATAAGGAAAACAAAGATAATACCCTTACCACAGCTCTATCATGTGGTGAGCACTATTAGTCATGGCTGACAGTCATGATGAAGCCTAAAATGTGTTTGTCCTATAATTCAAGGATTGGATCTCTGAATATCTCTGCCAAATTAATGGTCAAGGGTCGCATCTATGTCCTCTAATAGATTTGATGGTTAAATTGATCATATTGTGTGTGAAGTTGGCGTAATTGAGTTTCTTGGCTCTTCTAGCATCCTAGGGTCTCCATGGCTTCAATTGCCATTTTGATCACTCAATGCTTAGCAACAAGTCTTTCTCTCAATGCAAATAGGTGAGTAATGAACTCAATATGGCTTTATCGCTCAAATTTTCCTATGCATCTCTCATATTTCCAATTTTGAATGGGGCCTTTATAGCATCTAGGAGGGCTATGTCTTAGCTTCTTGAAGAAGCCAAGATAAAAAAGGGATAGATGGAGTATTTGGAGGGAAGCTTCTAGATATTTCCACCCCCAAACCACTCTAATATGCAATTAATTTGATGTTATAACTAATTTTGTATTGTCCAAGGTCCAACTAATTTTGACCACTAGTCGCAGCTCTAAGACAATCAACTTTGTTAACAATGGGTGTCAACCACGGCTAACACTAATTAGGCCAAACTACCTAAAAGAGTGATTAGAACCACTGCTCCACCTTGGTATTTATCCAAGGTCTTCCATATGGTCTTCTAGAATGTCCCATATGAGTAGTCGCCCCAACATGATGCATTTTAGGTGTCTACAGATGCCCCTTTTGAGATGTGTTGTGAGATCAAACAATGCTGAGAAAAAATAGACCTAAAATGATGTCGTAGGTTGGATGATGAACATTAGTCTAATAAACATTAGATGCCCCAGGTCTTGCAAAAGGATGTGCATCCTAGAATCATTCCTTCTAACTGGATATAAGGCTTAAATTTTTAAATATTTGACAAGCTTTAGTGGCGATTGGATAGCTTTAGTGCTACTATAGGCTTCTGCACCATATAGATTCGAAAGGAGGAGAGCTACTAACTTAACTGTCATATTTGCTTTTTTCCCCAATAGAGGGTAAGCTTATGATAGTCATTGGAAATGATTCGTAATACGAATACAATTTGACAAGATCAAGGGATCTTTTGTTGACTTTGATTATGATTATGACATTATGACTACCCCCTTAAGTGACGAGTTGATCAGAGTAATACAATTTGAAAAGATCAAGGGATCTATGATCAAGGGATTTTCTGTTGACTTTGATTATGATTATGACATTATGACTTCCCCCTCAAGTGATGAGTCGATCAGAGTAATGACAATTAAATGAAGCGACAAGTCGTTTGACCACTATGGATGACTTTGAATGATTTAAATTTTAGCATTTGAATGCTTTATTAGGCCTAATCAACTATGATTACAACTATTAATATTAATTGTATATCTCTATCCTATGGAGCGGTCCAACCATGAAGGCTTTTTAAGGGAATTAAAATGATAACAATTCCAATCAGGCATGTATTGAATCATATGGTCGATGATATGCTAAAAGTGTCATAGAAGAAGTGATATGATTGCTTTATTCCTATGGAGCAGTCCAGCCTTCAAGGCCTTCTTCAGGATTGAAATGAAGCCTATCAATTCAATGATGACAAATTTGCCCTAGATGTCCTTATGGTAATTTACTCATCTTGTCATATTGCATGGACCACAAGTCGTTGCAACTACCAAGTGTATAGGGTAAATTACTAGGTATGAGGCGCATTTGGCTTTTTAGTGTATCTGCATTTTTTGGTTATTTTTAATGTTTTTGGCAATTCTAGTCAGATGGGTATTTTTAATTTTTATTTTTAAGACCCCTCACGATGGGATTTTAGAGCATTTATTATAGGTTGCTAATTGTGGGTGTCAACAACAGCTAGATTTTCAAATTTTCTTAGTCACGGATAATACCCATGATCAAAAATCCCTAATTCTATGCCTATGGGTGCCAGTCATGATCAGAAGCAAAATAAGGAATATTTAAAAAAAAAATTGTCATTTTTATGTCATTTTCAACCTGAGAGCTTGCAAATCCTGAGTGTTCTGAGAGGTGATTGAACATTTTTGACACGAAGTGTTACTGCAATTCGACCTCACTACCACCTATCTTAATGGTAACCCAACTTGGAGGAGACGGTGCGAGCAAGGTACAAGCACACAAAACCCTCAACCATTTTTTATTTTTATTTTTCTTAGTTTTTTAAATTAACCTCACTAATTAATGGGTTAAATGAACATCATTAAACCATTGGTAATGAACCTCACCCTAGTTAGTTTAGCTTAGGTTAGCTTAAGGGGAGGGTTTAATTTTTATTTTTATTTATTTTTATTATTTTTTTTGGAGAATTTTGGGAGGAATGACCCTAGAAAGGTCATCCCTCCTAGTCGCGGCTGGTAGGCATGGTCCCCAATTGTCAAATTGGGGGCCGTGGTTGACATCCGTGGTGGGATTTAAATCCCAATTGTCATAAAATTGATCGCCATTCCAACCGCATGCTCCAGTCGCGGTTTGACAACTTTAGAAATTTTTTCAATTTTTTTGATTTTTTAGAATATTTAATCGATTTTTTATTTTTAAGTGTTATTTTTTTGGTTTTTTTTATTTTTTTTGTCATTTTTAAGTTGTTTTTTTTTTAATTTAATTGATTTTACCTTTATTATTCTGCTCTATACTAGACTTTGACTAAGAGGCAATAGAATATGAGATCCTTCGCAATCTGTGCAGTGCCCTGACCCAGGTAGAGCAAGATTGGTTCGGGATCATGGGATTTGGATATGGCTTATGCATCCCCTTAATTTGGGCTGATCAGGCCTACATGACTACATTGGCCCGATGCTAGGATGCATGGACCAATACCTTTCATCTATCGATAGGTGAGATGACTATCACTTTGGAGGATGTCTATTGCATCTTCTGACTCCCTCTAGATAGTGAGGCCATCACATCTTCATCGACTGAGGTGAAGAAGGTAGTATTTGATCACTTATTTGGCTTCTGTAGTGATGTAGCTTAGCAACACTCAGACCATAGAGGGGTCCACATTGAGCACTGGTACACCCAACAGATTTTCTCTTGGTAGGCAATTGTCTTTATGCACTTGATAGTGTAGATCGTCCTACCCAATACTTATGGAGCAAGGTTCTCGTGGAACCTCATGGCTAGGACTATGGACGTCTTGGCGAGCCCCCATGATAACCCTCTGATCATGTCTTGGGGGAGTGCCTTATTAGCGTAGCTCTATAATTAGTTGTACCAGATCACACAGAGGAGTAGATTGGGCATCGATTGTAGCTTACTACTTTAGATTTGGGGGTGGCAGCATATCAAGATCGAGCACCCTACTGGCCTACCCCTTGATATTGGCACCATTGAGGAGGTATGGTAATTCTATGCAACATGATGGCCTCATGAGCAAGAGGTATTTAAGAGCAGATCTCGTGTAGGAGACCTAGCTTACTACATTGGATAGTTTTCATGATTGTAAGTGGGTTAGATTGACTGGCATCCATACCTAGACTATCCTCCATGGTGGAGGCTATTGATAGGCTACATCAGGTATGTAGAGATAGATGGCTCATTGAATGTAAGTTCTAGGTACATAGTTCTTTTAATTCTATTGTGTCACTCGACAGTTCAGGGGACACCCCACATTGTAGAGGAGATGCCTTGCTACACTCAAGAGACCATGCACTACATATAGGAGGGTTGGAAAGAAATATTTAGGATTCTTGGTAAGTCTTAACTGTGAAACACACACCCATAGCTTCACCTATTTTTCCTCCATTCATTTCACCCTCATATATAGATCAACAATCTTCTAAACAAACCACTCTAGAACCTCAAAAAGATCTTCAATCCACAACCAATCCTTCATGTCCTATCCCTATAATTTCAAAACCTATAGACCCATTCATTAACACTTCCACATTATCAACATCTACCATACTTTCCACATCTAAAGATATAGGGAATGGTCCTTCTACATCTTATGCTCTTTCTGATGAACTTTTACCAGATTTATCCATAATCTTAATATCAAAAAAAACAAATGCTTTCATGCAAGATTCAATTCTTTTAAATAACTTGCTGCCATCTCCTCATACTTTGGGCCTCCCACAACCCATGGGAAGTACTTACCAAGTCGGGAGTTGTGCCTTCATTTATAAAGGATATGACTAGGGAAGAATACCTCGGAATATCACAACTCATCATGATGGATATGCTCGGTGTTATTTTACTAATGAGTATATTAAAGCTAAACCCATAATGCTTAAAATGGGATATAAAGGGAAAGGCTTAGGACCTTTCCAAAATGGCATGAAAGAACCTTTCAAGGTAAAACCGTGGCCTGCCTGCTGTGGTGTGGGCCTATTTCCTAGTAAGGGTCAACCCTTCCCTTTTGAAGATGATAATCAACTCATATGTTATCAAGATTATTTGGATGGGCGTGATGATTTGCCTCTAAAAAATCAGCCATTTACATGTAACATGCTATCCATAGCTTACCCCGAAATGATTTTTGAATCCGATGATGAGTTGGAAGGAGATATCTTCCACGATGTCTCCATTGAAGAAATTTTACACAATGGATTTTATTTTGATGGTTCTATACCAACTATAGCCCACCTTGAGGCCACTAATCCTCAAGATGAATTATCCAACTTAACCTTAAAAGAATTACAAGAATTGGGCATCTCACCCGCCCCACCTAATTTTGAAAGAGATCTACACATGGAAGTAGAAAACATCATTAAAGTTAACATTGGAACTGAGGATAATCCTCACATAATCAATATTGGTTCAAAATTAAGTCAAGAAAAACAAGCGCAATACATTGCATTCCTTAAAGAATATGAAGATGTCTTCGCTTGGACATACGAGGATATGCCAGGTTTGGACACTTCTGTAGTCATGCATCATCTTGTAGTCCATCCGGATGCTAAACCTGTTAAACAAAAACTTAGAAAAATGCATCCCAAAGTGGCCCTGCTAGTCAAAGGGGAGTTAGAAAAACTCTTGAATTTTGTTTTTATACAAGCTATTGATTATGCTAAATGGATATCAAATGTAGTTCCAGTCACCAAGAAAGAAGCCACCAAAGTTAGGGTTTGCATAGATTTTAGAGATATTAACGCTGCATGCCCTAAAGATGATTTTCCTCTTCCAAACATGGATCAAATCATTGACTTTACTACCGAGAGTGGGATGATGTCCTTAATGGATGGATTCTTCGGTTATAATCAGATCAGGATAGCTCCTAAAGATCAGGCTAAAATAGCCTTTATTACCCCTTGGGGTACTTTTTGCTGGAAAGTGATGCCATTCGGCTTAAAGAACGTAAGCGCAACCTATCAACGAGCTATGACTTATATTTTTTATGATATGATGCATGATATCCTACATGATTATGTAGATGATATTATAGCTCGCTCTATTAATGAAGATAATCATTTAGATGATTTGAGAAAAGTTTTTAATCGATTAAGAGAATATCTTATTCGATTAAATCCAGCCAAATGCATATTTGGAGTTAAGTCTAGTAAACTATTAGGGGTTATAGTTTCTTTACGTGGTATCAAAATTGACCCTCTCAAGATTGCGGCTATCACTGATATGCCCGCACCTACCAATATATCTAAATTACGAAGTTTACAAGGTAAGCTTCAAGCTATTCGTCGCTTCATCAATAAGTTGGCAGACAAAACCGGTCCCTTTCTTAAGCTCCTTAAGAAGGATGTCCCTTTTAATTGGGATGACGAATGTAAAGAAGCTTTTGAACTTCTCAAACAATACCTCCTTACCCCATCGGTGCTTTCTCCACCTAGACCTGATCGCCCATTTCTCCTGTATATTTTAGCTTTAGATTCTGCCTTAGGAACTATGTTAGCTCAGCTTGATGATGTGAAGAGAGAACGTGCTAATTATTATATTAGCCGAACCTTCATCAATTATGAAACTCGTTACACAGTGTTAGAAAAACTGTCTAGCAGTCGTATGTTCTACGTAGAAATTATGCCATTATATGCTCAGTCAGAAAACTTATGTCATTGCTAAATATGATCCCTTGAGGTATCTCATGAGTCGACCTTATTTATTGGGTCGTACAACCAAGTGGGTTCTCGCTCTAAGCAAGTTTGACCTCACATTCATAGGACAAAAGTCTGTTAAGGGTCAAATCATAGCAGATCAATTAGCTGCTGCACCCTTAGAGTCTACCCATCTCCTCATCATTGAGTTTCCTGATGAATGCCTTCAATTAGAGGCAGGCCATATTGAACAATGGTCCTTATACTTTGATGGAGCCCGATGCATGAGTGGGGCTGGTGCGGGTATTATTTTAATATCCCTGTAAAAACATCTTATTCCTCTGTCCTTCAAATTAACATTTGCTTGCACCAACAACACTGCTGAATATGAATCTCTAATCCTCGGATTACGAGTTGCCTTGGTGCTAAAAATTAAACATCTGCTAGTTTTTGGTGATTCTCAGCTTGTCATAAACCAAATTAATGAAGTTTATCAGACCAGAGATGATAAACTACGCCCATATAAAGCCTATGTTTTACAATTAATTTCTTTATTTGATCAAGTTACCTTGGAAGCTATTCCTCGAACTATCAACCATGCGGTTGACGCTATGGCCGCAGCTGCATCTCTTATGCCCTTGAAGTTAGATGACGAATATGCCACTATCATTATTCATCAACTTCAGGAACCCGCTTCAAATAAGTCATGCTTAGAACCTTTGGATGTGTTTTTAATCACTTAAACTACTCCTGATCCTTGGTATACGGATATATTTGATTTTCTCCAAAATGAGACTTTCCCTCCCAATTCTAATAGAAACCAGTGCCGGTTATTACGTAGACGAGCAAGTCAATTTGTAATAATTGGCAATACTTTATATAGGAGATATTTTGAAGGTATCCTATTAATATGTTTGAATTTAGAAGAATCCAAATCAGCCTTGAGTGAAGCCCATGATGGATCTTGTGGAGGACACTTCAGTGGTAGTGTTATTGCTAAAAAGCTCCTTAGAATTGATCTTGTTATTTACTTAAACCAAGCACATTCTTTCACAATAAAATGATTATATTTGTAATATCCTTGCTATGCTACATAGTAGAAGTGGTTTCTTGAGCGAAAAGTTTCCCCTGCTATCATATCATGCACATGGTCTAGAATATTTGAGAATTGGCAAAAGTACAAGCTCACCCCTACCCGAAATAAAAATCCCTTGCTCTACAACTAATCCGAGCAAGTATCCCTAGCATAGGAAGAAAAGCAAAGTTCAAGAAAAAGAGAAAAAGAAAATGTTATTTTATATCATTACAGCAATGTTTCAAGCATTATCTCAAAAATCATACAAAAATACAAAATAAAAGCAAAAGAAAGCAAAAGCAAAAGCAATAAAATCCCTCTCCCTATCCCTTGAAAAGAAAATAAGGGTTGATGAGCTTGAATCCCTGGAATTCTCAATTATTCGAAAACTATGAGGTAAGCCCCATAACAGGTGGTTTGTGCCCAACCTGCTTGGCCTTGGGTAACTCTTAGCGTGGTGATATGTCTGTCACATTAGCGACCTTTTGTATAGACCTATGTCCGCTTATGGATTAGCTAGCTCTTGATAACCCGACTTACATAGTAGTCTGGTATGGTTATATGCATCTAAATCATGGTTAATGAACACTTATTTGGTTCATTCAAATCACTTGTATCATATTATCTTGCTCAAAACTGGTAAACGAACATAGCAATTGCACACACATTTTGTATTTGAGAGATTTTGTGTATCATTATGATAAATCAATATTGGAAATGAACTCACATATGCACATGGGATTCCTTATAAATCTAACTTTTTTCTTTAAGATACTTTGAAATATTTCTGCAAATTGTTTGGAATAAATTCATTTTCTTCTTTAAAGTATAGTTGTTTAGTATAAAGACAACTACATACATAATCAAAAATCAAAATTTATTTCAAACCATACAATACAAACACATATTTATATTTTTTCGACTTTTATGCCGATGGTATAGTTCCAAAACTAAAATTGGAATTTTATGACTAGCGCAAGTCCTCATCGTCATATTTCTGACTATTTTCAAAAATTAAAAATCAACCATGCAATAAAAACAATCTATTTTCTTCTTTGATTTTCGCAATGATGATATAAGTCTATATCTAAATATTCTATGCCTAGAACAAACCATTGTATCAATTTTTATTCCCAATTTATTTAAAAATCATAAAATCCATATGACTTAAATCATTATGTTATACAATTATGCTCTAAAACAAACAAACACCTATCACTATTTCATGTCATTATGTCAATATGCAAATTTGCAACCATGGTATAATTTCTAAGGAATTATTCAACATTTTATCACACTTAGGAATTTATGCCTAGCAAAAATCATTTTACAATATTTCATGCATAATATTTTCATGGAAATCTGAAAAACAAATCATCATCATCATCATCATTTGCATCATCACACCAAAGTCTTAAGACAGTCTCTTAAGAACCCTTTTACTTTTAGCAATATTTCTATACTGGGATTAGCTTGACAACCGAGTGAGTGGCGACTCCATGAAATGGTCTATAACAACGACAATGTCCTTTGAAATTATTGTTAAAAGTCCCTTTTATTTTTTTATCAAATTATCATTACAACAACCAATTTGTTACATTAGATTATTTCATTTAATTTTTAAAGCATGACATTTCAAACCATAATATTTCCAAATGACATAATTACATGAATCATTAAATCAATCACACTTCAAACATTAAAGCATCATAAAAACATATAAACAAGTCGTATCATCATAAGACAAGTCATATGATCAAAAAATATCTCATCTATATATATATCAAATATATGTACATCATCTCAAAAATAGAGTGGTATGCCATAATCTACATCTTGGCACACTCAATCCTATCAATCATATATCCTCTGTGCAGTAGCCTAGCCTCGAGAACCCCTCGAGCTCTCAGCCTCATCTCCTCCCCCGCCCTAAGGTGGACGAGGTGGCCCCATCGCAGTATGTGTGGTACTACGAGTCCTAGTCATCGATCAAGATGAAGTCCTCGATGACCCAATCCTGATCAGGTCAGCAATGTTGGCTGGCAGCTGTACCCTCTAACCCTCTAGCACCATCTAGAAATAGATACCCTGGTAGAACGCAATCTGAGCAATCGACTGCGCCAGCTCTTGAGTTCTCGCTCCTTCGCTTCATGCTCTGAGACGTGCAACCTCATCTCTGAGCTATGTAGCCTCTGCTCGATTTCATGTAGCCTCCTCCTGCAAAGTTTGCACCTATGCCTGGAGACGGACAGTCTTCACCTGTAGAGTAGCCATATCACTACTCTCTCCTATGTCCACACCCTTACCCTTATTAGGCAATGGTGGTCTCTCTCTCTGTGAAGAAGGGGGTCTCTCCTCCCTCTTATCCCACTATCATGACCTCTGTGGAGCCTGTGGCCTCATCTTCTCTCTCCCACCATGACCTTGTGCTGCCTCAATGGCTGCTTGGTGCCACCTCCCCATTCGATGCACAACTGCATGAATCGAACCCTGAGCCCTCGTCATCTGAGAAGGGCGGATACCTATGTACCAGGCATCATAGTTGTCGGCTACCCCAACATCGTCCCCATCCACTAGTTGAATGGGGGCATCATCTACATCCTGACTCCAGAATCATTGCATATCTGGAGCCCTGCTAACTATAGTGTTATCTTGGATAGTCCAAGAAAACTCATAGTCTCTCAAAGATGGGATCCCCTACTGTAGACCGAACTGCCTCAAAACTCGATCATACCGGTGGAGCTCCACCTCTCCCCTCTCCATCCTTAGCCAACAGACTCGCCTGATGCGAGCCAATTCTTATCCGTCCTCGACCCACCTTGGATGATCTATCCAAGGCCTCTAGGTGATCTGGTCAGAGACGTGGTTGTCTAGTAGTCTCTAAGACACTAGTAGATCCATCCACCGTTGTGCCCCTCTTCAGAGCCACCAGTAGAAAACTCGGGGCCTCTCCCCATCAATCCCTGTCAGTGGAAGCCCTATCGGCCTCTGCACCATGATGTGCTCCCAGCACCAAACCTGTAGTAGTGATGTCATAACCAGACATTGACCGCCCTTGTATACAACCCCACTATACAACCGACAGAGTACAAAGCTCCCCCAAGCAAACCTGTACCTGTGGTCTCTCATGTTGCAGACCACATCTGTTAGTACCCATGGTACCCTGCATCCACTTTGGTGGCATAGCAGAAGTCCACCTACCACCCCAGCCAAAACTTGTGTGAGTCTAGATGCCCCAGGCATCTGACGTAGCGACTCGATGTTCACTCTGCCCTTCTCCAGGGCGAAGCTCGGATTGCCACATAGTCGCATGATCGCGTGGCCTTGATTGGCCTTGGGAGTGATCAGCCGTCTTTGTATGGGGATCCTCAAAATCCTCCATACATCCTCTAGTGTGGAAGTCATCTCCCTTGTCAGTAACCAAAAATAAGAAGAACCCGGATACCACCTCTCTGCTAGGGCTGTCAGTAGCCCCATATCTGTAGAAACTTGTGGCATCTCTGCCACATGCTGCAGGTCGACCTGAGCCAGCTGATCTCGCTCTACCTAAGATAGGGCAGCCAAGTCATCCCTTAGTCCACCGTATTTCCATTCTCTGCTCTTTAGTAATCCTCTCTACAACATAAACAAAATCAACAATAAAAATCATTAATAAATCATTAATTAAAAATGCAAGTTAAAATAAGTTCAATTTCATAAATGATGATATCGTCCACAATTGGACGATATCATCCCCAATTTGAGCAAATTCATCTCCGATTTTGCCAGCTGAAATCGTCCCCTTTTTGATGAAATCGTCCCCATTTCACCGATTTTGCCTCTAGATGAAATAGGCGATATCGAGATGATTTCGATGAAATCGAGACGATTTCGTCTCGACGACATTGACAACCCAAAAAAAGCCACGATGCTCAAAAATCAATCAAATCTAATCTAAAAAGCATAAAATTCTAAGTAAAACATTCTAAATTCAGTTTAGATCCTTACCCGTAGCCCGCACCGGACCTCTGTTGATCTATGCGCTGTCTCGACCATCTTGTCTCCAGAGCTCTAAAAACTAGGAAAATGAACAGTAACAATGAATTAGGGTTTTACCCTATTTTTCTTACTTTTAATCAAAAATAATTAAAAACATTTTAAAATTTTGCTTTTTCGCGTTTTTACCTCACACGTTCGATTTTGGGTAAAAACATGGAGGGGGCACCATAGTAAGTTGTCGTACAATTCGACCTAGAATCGTCGCCTAAAACCGAGAATATTTTTTGCTTTCTCTTAGATCGAAAAGAACTCATCTTTAACGTATTTTCTTGGGAAAATTCGCTAAAGAGGGGGCAAAATGTAGCACCCTAAAATTGGCACAGTAAAACCTTAAATAATTACAATTACTCTAGTAAATATTCAAATTCAAATTTTAACCCCCAAAACCGCTTCCAAACCGTCGTTTAACCCATTTCCTCCTTTCTCGCACCATTTTTAGAGTTTGTTTTGACCGTTTGATGATATTGTTGCCAATCAGACGATATCTCCTCAGATCGGACGATTTCGTTTGGACTAGGACGTCCAGACGATCTTGTCCCAAAACTATTTTTTCTCAATTAGCCTCTGTTCCAACGACGTCTCTAATCCGGGCAAAAGCGTGTCTGTGTCGTTAGAGACCCTCCCCGTTGGAGATCTCCAAAATTGGGATGATCTCCAACCTCCTAACCTCCCTCCTAAGCCTATTTAAACTTAGGCCCTCCCCTTAACCTTCCCCTGGCTGATATTTCCTGTAACTTGACTTTATATGCACTAAGACATCCTAAATTACTATTTGCACTAGTCCTATCCAAATTTTGTTGCAAGAACCTTAGTATTTTTCAGCCGGAGCAAGCTCAGTTCGTCTTGGATGATCCTGTTCGATTCGAGACGATTTCGTACCAATGCGAGACGATTTCGACTGCAGTCAACATTGAGGCAATCAGTGCCCAGAGTTTGCATTTCTTCATCCTTTTATTTTATACATTGTTTTGCATTTAGTTAAATCTAAGTTTATTCCTTATTACTTTGCATTTTGGAGTTCACCCATGTAGCTTTAAATGCATAATAAATTCACCAATTGTCATCAAATCATTGTACTGCACTCGTATTTTGCTTATTATCATCATTTTAATGTTATTAATGTTATTCTACATCATTGCCCTTTGTTAGAATAGTTTCATTTTTTGCATTTTGTGTCTACTTCTTTGATTGCAGGTCTCTGATGAATTCGTCTAACGAATTCATCAAATCTCAGACGATATTGTCTGATAGCAGACGATCCTGTCAAATCAGAGGCGATCCTGACTGCTTCAAGAATCAGAATCTTCATCAGACATCCGGATCAGGTATGGCTTTTTAATCTTGCTTACTTTCTTTGTTTTATGTTCTAATTTGTTTTTCTGTATTCATTTAATCTGCATTTTCATAATAGAACAACTTAGATTCATTTGGCCAAACCTAGGACTCGAATGTTTAAAGATAAAATTGAACACATTAAACACATTCCCAACCTAGGCGTGGAAACTACCATTCAAACGTTTCCTGGTGAACCCACCATCCGTCGAAAAATCACCATAATACACCTCCCCCGAGAGGTGGGACCTTCGCAAGGCCTCTCAATCCGAGGCACCGCACCATCCTTTTCCCATCCTCCTTCTGGGCACGGATCCTATAGCCTGAAGGTAAGGATGCAAAAAATTTGGAGCAATACATCAATTATGTTTCTCTCAGGGTCTTAACGACATTCAGTCCTTGGTGTGAGTGTCAACTTTTATTGCCTCAAAGGTATCCTTTTTCCTAATTCAAACATGATTAAATTTAGCCATTGTATGTGCTCCTTTTGTTATTGCCACCGTGGATCTTTTCAAAACCTACAGGTTAATTAATCGAGAGAAATATGCTTTCAAACTCTTTTTAAATTTTGACCAATAGGGATGGAGATTTAATAATGGGCTCACAGTCTTGTTAAGTATGTTTAAATATTTTAATTAATAAAGTGACCATTTAAACCCACCTTCGTTTTACCTTTGGATCATGCGCTACCATTGGATCTGAGTGGAGGTCAAGCGCACGCGTTAGATTTGTTGAAGATGCTTGTTTTTTAAACCCTTTTGCATTTTTCGTTTTGACTTTGACTCTTTCACGATCGTCGGATATTTTTCTTCAATGAAGTGCTACCGTTAGATATTTTTCATTTGATTTATCACTTGATTCTTTGGTTTGTGCGCTGTCATTGATTTTTCTGAGTGGAATCAATGCAACCATTGATATCATGGAACCTGTGCAATCGTTAGTCTATATGTACCTTATTTATTTGATCCTTCAATAATGGGGTGTATTAATCCTTTATTAATCATAGTTAACCAAATTTAACCTAATTATTACCATCTTAACCTCATTGTATTAAACCTAGGCATCTATATAATACCTTTACCTTTCTAAGTGATCATCCTTAGATCATATCACAATGAGAGCGCTACCATTGGATCATCTTGATTATATGTTGGGTTTAACGTAAGATAGGAGAGATGAATTATAAAGCATTTAATTAATCAAAAGAAAATTTTTAGATTAAACCTTGGTCATTTTTATTGATGCGCCATCGTTGGATTTTGAATGGAGATGAGTGATGTCATAGATCTTCTAAAAACTGCATATTCATTAGTCACAAAATACGTATCATTACCCTTGATTAGTCCCAATCTAAACCAAAAAGGGGTTGATTATCCATGTGTTATACCTTTGCTAATTGTGCTTAATGTTTTACCTTTGCCTTTTAAAACCTTACCATCTTTTAATTTCTACATGGTCGTTGGATCTCGATAGGTGTTTGCACGGTCGTCAATTTTCTTCAACCTACGGGTTAGTTACTTTGGGGTAAATAATGCTAACCTTGATTAAGTCAAAATGGGGGATATTAGTCAATGTGTTATACCTTCATTAATCATATTTAATGGCTTAATTAGTCATTTGAGGACTTTTACCTTTTAAAAGCATCTTAAATGGGAGCCTTGTCGTCGAATTTAATATCAATCAAGTGCTGTCATCCGATCCGACCAACTTGTTTGGTGGTTTATTCAAAGGGGAGGGGCGTAAGCTTTTAATGTTAATTTTAATGTGTGATTCATTTTATGCAAGCACTACCATTGATCTTGGACTCGATTGACCGTTGTCGTCTGATCCATTGAAGTTGCTCGTGGTTTAACTTAAAGTTTTACCTATGTTGAATTTGCTTTAAAGTTTTGACTTTTTAGATATTGTGCAGTCATTGGATTTGGCTTGTATCAAGCACATCCATCAGATCTATGAAAGTTGCTCAATTTTTAAACTTTAGGTTTAAGCTTTATTTACCCTTTGACTTATCTTTCGGGTTAATACATGGGAGCGCATCTGTTGGATGATTTAGATAATGCGCTATCGTCCGATTAAGCTCTAGGTGCATTCTTTTTACTTTTGACCTTCCTTTGACTTATTTGGTTTATCTCTCGGTGGTTTTAATTAATGCGCCATCATTTGATTATCTTTGGATCAAGCAAAGCCTTTGGATTAAACTCAAGGTGCTCGCTTGTTATCTTAATGGGGTGCATACCCTTAGGTTTTAATCAATATTTACTTTGGACTTAAGCCTTTTAGGTTTTTAGACCATGGTTAATATTTAACCGAATTTATGATTTAAGGACTTTATTAATCGGTTTAGGCCTAAGGGGACTTTTTAATTAAATGTTGAATTTTGGCTTAAGGATTTAATTGAAATTTTTTGCCCTATCCACTTTGAGGTACTTTGATTAATAGAATGAGGCACACATTATTAAAAGCTAAGGTTTAGAATTTATCAAACCAACCAATGAAAAATCAAATTACTAGCAACAACTCAAGTAGTTACCAGCGTTAATATCAATTTGATTGAAACCAAAAATTTAAATTTTGGGGTTTCAAAGTTGAGTCAAATTTGGCTCCAACAAGGAGCAATTAATCTCACATAAGAGAAATTTCATGTTGAAAGTTCTCAATGTCTCATTAGGCTCCCTCTTGCAAGAAGCAAATTGTTGATACATCATGATAGGATCAATAGGTAACCTAAATTGATTGATAAAAGCAGTTTCCAACTGGGCCCAGGACGTAATAAAGCCAGTGAGTAAATTGATGTACCAATCATATGCCACCTCAACTAGGCTCCAAGGAAACAATCTGCATGCCAGATCATCATGTTTGACATTCCATCTAACTAGGATATCCACATAGGACTGAATGTGCTCCTCGGCTAATATTGTGCCATTGTGCTTAAACTTGGGCAAAAGTTTCTTTACGCTCTTGGGTAAGTCATGAACATATCCACTAATGTTCAAAGGATTACCATGCACCCCATACCACTTTCCAGTATTTTTAGCCATTAGTGAAACTCAAAGAATAACTTCATAACCAAATTTGTTAGTCAAATAAAAAATATCTTGCAAAGAAGCATCAAATGACTAACAATTTTCAAATGAGTAAACCACACAAATAATCACGTTAGTATCAATAATAAGATATGCCTCAATTAAACCATGACATAAAAGAACATTCTCAAATTTGCAAAAAAGTTAGTATTAACACATCATCAAATAGAGAATGTTAGAATCAATGTACGTGATCAACAAATCTCATTAGTCAAGACCAGTGTCTTTAAATAAATCTTTCAAGTGACATGAGCAATTTAGCATCTAAATAGCAATAAAATTAATTAATTCCTATCCTCCTAGCTCCCAAAGTATTGAGTGCTGAAATATTACCAAAGATGCTAGTAAAATGAACTTGAAATATTTTGTAATTTAGAACTCTGAAAAGTTATACCAAACCACATCATTCATGTATGAAAAATCCAAAAGCGTTAGATCAATGAATACCAATTAATGAATTGCTTAGCATAAATAAACTAAAGTGAACCAATTCATGCCCTCCTTCTAGCACCAAAATTTTAAGTGAAAATTTTGCACATTTACAAAATCCCCATCACAATAAGGGTATTGAACAGAAAACCCTCTCTCGCAAAGAAACCTATGACTTCTCCAAGGTTCTTTTAGCATTAGTAATCATTGCATTTTTACACTTCAGCAAATAATTTCATTAATTCTATTTCGTAAGCAATTAAGAAAGCATAATAAAGCAAATCAAGACCAATGTCAAGCCCCTTGTTAACAGTTACTTGCGATCATGGAGGTATTATAGCATTTATTTAACTTTTTATATCTCAGATTTTCTTTAGCATTAGTAAAATGTGTATTTGAAAATCTGAGATATAACAAGTTAAACATATGCTATAATATCTCAGTGATTGTAAGTAACTGTTAACAAGGGGTCCAACATTGGTCTTGATTTGATTTATTATGCTTTCTTAATTGCTCACGAAATAGAATTAATAAAATTATTTGTTGAAGTGTTAAAATGCAATGATAGTGGATTTATTGAACCATTGCTATGAGCATGGAATTAAATGATCACAAATGACTGAATCTGAAAATAAATAACCTCTTAAATCAAATTATCCCCTTTGATGAAATTGATTTTCATGAAGGAGATTAAACATGCAATTTGAATCCCTCCCTTTAATGACATTGTAATTTTCATAAATGGAGTTCATACATTTCTTGGGGAATAGAAATCCAAAGCTCCGAAATAAATTCTACTAAAAATAAATAAAATCTGAAAACCTATAAATGCAGAATTTTATAAAAAAAATCAGAACATCCAAATAATTTTTATAAATTTGGGTTTGCATTAAAACTGAATCTAAATTGCTGCAAGTGAAATATTTAAGCTCATTCTATGGATGTATGCATTCATTTCAAGAATCCGAAAATGTTTAGTATTTTTAATTTAATTCCAAAAAAATAAAAAACAAAAAAATGCAGAAAACAAAAATTAGTGAAATGGAAAGTGCAAAAAAATATACAAAAATCAAACTACATTCAGTTTCTACTACCTTGTCCTATGAAGACCAGAATATATGAAAATTTCTTGAGTGTTACCTACCCTAACCAAATCTATAGTAGAACAATTTGGGTTATATTAGGTGCTAGCTTCTAAGGAAAAAAAAAAATTCGCACCCCAAAAACCTTCACATATTGTAACCCTTATACAGCATTCAACACTAGATATAACTCTTCAGGAAGTGCAGAGAAAGATAGACAATAAAATTTAACACTCATTCCATTTTTCTTCTTTTCTTGGTTACAAGGTGTAGAAAATTTGCATGCAGTTTGTATACATTAAAAGCTAAATTCTGCCCAAAAAAATGGTAGCATTTCCCTGCCACCAGGTCCTCTCTTTTCTCTTTTTTCAATCTTAGTATTTAAAAAAAATGCAAACTGTCCTTTCGTTTCTCTTCCTTCCATCCATTACGTTTTTCCTGAAACATTTTTTTTCTTTTTGATTGTAATGCTTCACAACTATATCAATTTATGTCTTACAAAGTGCCACATTATAATGCCAATTATTGAAAACTCCTTTTGTTGATGTTATGTGAAGATAACTTTTTAAAATGCGCACAATCACACATTATTTTCTTCATTGGTATCTGAAATTTTTATTACTATTTTTATTTATTTATTTACATGTTGCCTTTATGACTTTATTCTTCCAAGTACATCATGGGTTTCTATGTGCATGGGGTGGGTTATTACTCCATCCTTACCTGCCACTATACATTGCATCTTTTTTCTACAGGGACTCCAATATCTCTACATTGCTATTTGATATATCCATACTGTGTGGATATACTAAATAACACCTCTATCATCTGCCATTACCACTGTAAATGCAACACCTACTGAATCTACCAGGACAATATAGTCGTCCACATCATTTGACATAGATTGAAAGCATTTTTCTTTTTCTTTTAGAAACAAATGATCACCTTTGATTTTTAAAATGCATTCCAAGGTATTATGGATTTTATCATCACAATGTCTCAATAGCAAATCAAAAATAAGCATTCCTACTTGTTCTTTGTACCAAATTGTAATGAGACCACATGTCCAAATCTACCTCCTTGTCGAGCTTCATCTGCTACGATCTATACCATGCCATAGCCCACCAGGTCATTCGGGTTCCAAATCCATACCAATTATGTTATCCCATAGTGTCCAAAATGGGTTTACCCTCCTCAAGAATGGTCATCCATGTCTTCAATAAAATCATAGCATTATCCATCAAATTTACCTTGTCCACACCATGTAGCATGTCACAAACAAAATGCACAAATTAGAAATTCATGTTATCCATCAAATTTGCCTTGTCCACATCATGTAGCCTATCACAAAAAAAATGCACAAATTAGGAACTCATTAAAGCAACATACTAAGAATACAAACCTAAACTAAAGCAACTTAAACCCTAAACAAAAAAAACAAAAAAAAAAAACACATGAATCCAATTTCTTTTAAAAAGAAATAAAACCCTCCGAAAATAGGAAGAAATAATTAAAGAAAAAAACTTCATGCTACTTTCTTTTTTTTTTTTTTTTTTTATTATATATAACAAAGTCTTATTTTATTCTATTGTTATATTTATTTATTTTTTATTATTTCTTTTAATTTTTATCTCTTATTTTTATCAAAAAAGATTTATTTTAATTAGTTTCAAATTTTTAAATTAATTTGATTGAAAATATTGAAACTAACTAAAGTCAATAAAGATCTATTCAAAACACTAAATACAAAAGAAACAAACAAACACCACCAAAAGTGAACCTTGGTCCCTACATGGCAAAATCCAAGGGTGAAGACTTATTAAAATGCCACTCAAGAAAACCCAACATCCCAACACTGAAAATCTAAAGGTGGGTCCCCAAATTTGGGGCTAGTTATGAAATGTCCACAACAAATAGTGACTCTACTGTTCGGTAAGAACCCAACCTGAAATGAAAACACACAAGATTAGTGAGACACAATATTTTAGCAATGTCTCGAGAATATGGGGGTTAACAACTTCAGAATGAAAACAACTAATCCATCTCCCTTGGATCAGTGTGTGCAAAAGTGATTCATTCTCGCATTTTTGAAAGTCCTCTAGATTCCATCATCCCTTTTTGCATTAGGCTATGAAGTACAGCTCACGAACTAAATACTTTTACAAACAGAGCCCCATTGCCAATTAGGCATCTATAGCCCTGGTGAGGATTATCTAACTCACTCGTGTGTTAGCATAATACTTTGCAAAGCCCATCTATCCTAGGTGTATCTAGACTTTCAATGCTCATTCTCTCTCTTATATTATTTCTTTTTTTTTCTTTTTTTCTTTTTCCTCCCTTTTTTTCTTCTTTTCTTTTCTTTTTTTCTCCTTTTTTTCTCTCTTTCTATATATTAAAATTTGCCTAGCCAGCACCCCATGGCCAGTCAAGCGTCTATATCCCCGATGGATTTTTCCTGAACTAGATGACAAATTTCAAAAAAAATATGTTGCATAGCTTTTACCTATGGAACTCTTACAAAGCATCAATTCTCACTAAGGTTAGAAAGCCAGTAAGTAGAGGGCTTTAGATTTTTACCTAGGGTTGCAAATCAAGACAACTTCATCCTTCTTACTTCCCAAAACACTATTTAATGTGTGTGAGTCTGATGTGGAGATTTGGCTAATTTTTTATTGTTCCACTTTCCACCATTTTGGGTCCCAAAATCTGAGCATGATCACCAAATAACTCATCCCCTTTTTCTTGGCTTCAACTGTTTTCAGATCAGGTACTCTAACCTACTAAATAAAGGAGCATAAAAATTGTCAGAGAGAAAAAGTTAGTGATCATGAAATATTATCCCTAAACAAAGGAAACAACCCACAACACAATTAAAAACACAAAACTAAAAACCAAAATGAAATCCAAACCCAAAACCGAAACATGAAAACCAAACTATATACAAATGTACAATATGGTACAATATGGTGCAAAGCTTGAGCTATCATTTCCCTGGATCCCAAACATGATTAGAACATTTTAAAAGACATATAACATGATACGCATGCCAAATATTGTAGGAATCCAACAAAAACAAGATTAAGCCAAACAATGCAACAAACTTCAACTTGCCTCTCTCACCCCACCATTTTAGTAAAGTTCCATTAATAATCCCATAGTGGAGTAAATAGTCAAATTTATTAGACAATAATTGATCTTCAATAGTTTCTTGTCTATTCCTTAGGATGTCAATTTCACAATTCTCTTCTTGATTTAGAATTAGGCTTTCCTTTTTAGATATGAGATATTGCAAACTAGAGCCTATTTCTAAAAATTTTAAAGCCAAATCATTTTCCAAATTTGTAGACCAATCAAAATTACGCAACCACTTGCAAGCATCTAGGATATTTATTAAATGAGGATCATCATAAGTTTGTACCCTATATTCAACAACTAATTGATTATGGACTTGATTTAACACTTCAAGCATATCAATTTCCTTTTCATTCAACAAAGCATTATCATTAGTGGTGTGAGGAGCAATTAAGTCAAATTCTTTATCAACCATGAATGGCATTTCATCATTGATAGCATTTGAATCCAAAAATAAATTACCTAAACCATCACCTAAAGTTCGAATTATAGAACACAAAGGGTGAGATTTTACCTTTTGTATATTCTCATTTGATAAACCTTTGTGAGCATTTGTAATCTTTGCATTTTCTTCATGACTTTCATCATCATTGAATACTTGTTTATTAAAGACACCAAAATTAGGCACCTAATTAAAAACACATCCATCCTTTTCAAACCATAGGTCTTGTCTATCTAGGGATGGGTCAACTAACACATCTCCATGATCGATTACTTGGATTGTTTTAGATAACATGAAATTTTCGATTGGATCATCAGTGATATCAAACCCAAACCACTCAGGATCTAAAATTTCTTCATTTTGAGATGGCTTAGACATTGTAGAACCAGTAGGTGGATCAAAATTTTCAATTTTGTTTCCCTAAAGTGGTTCTCCTTCTTTATCAATGGTTGTAGAATCCTTATCACTTTTTAAAATTTGATGATATTCGAATCCATCTTGCAAAACTTTCTCAAATTATGTAGGATTTATAATACCCTCATGCGAGAAAAAAATCGTATTATCTTGCACATCAATTGACACAAAAAGCTCATTAAAAGATTTAGAGCAAGCATATTCTTCCCATTTATTCCAAGAATCATAGTAATCATCTTCCAAAATTAATTTGTGACACTGAGTTACTTCTTTTTCATCTTCCTTAGATGGTTTGATTATCTCTGAAAGAGTGTTATTTCTTGAATTCAATTTTTAAGGCTATCATAATCCAAATTAGTAACCCATGATTCAATTTTATCACACTTTGGAAGGTGTATGTTTTCTTGGCCATCAATTTCAACAATATCATCCAATGTATCTTCTGAGAACAAGTGGTGAAATTCTATTATGTCTTCGAATTCATTTATTGATTTTCTTTCAAGCTTACTTTAAACCACTTTTGATGACCTAGAGGTTTCGACAAGGGGATCAGTTTTTACATCTTGTTCCAAATAGTTGTCCCAATATTCCTTTGCGAGTAAACATGACCAAATCATATCCTAATAAGTTTGTTCATCTCAATCCTTATTTGTGGGTAATGAATCTAAATCCTTTCTTTCCAAAACAAAATGGTGATCATTTGATTCCAACTTCTTGTTACTCATCCATAGAATTTCTTCTCCAAAATCTTCATGTTCTTCAAGACATTATGAATAGGCATTTAGTTTAATGTACGTCACATTCAAATCTCTTCTATCACCTGAAGGAGCATAACATAAAATATCACTAAGATTAGCATCATGAATTTTATTCCTAGGATGATTTGGATGCATACATTGATGTGCTCACTTTTGTAATGGAACCACATCTCTACTTACTTTCTTAACCAAATTATTTCAATCTTTTATTTTTGTCACAAGCTCCTTGGATTGGGTGGTGGAAGTAGTAGGATTATTTGGATTGATATCAACAGGTAAAGCCTGAACACTTGTTGCAATGGCTCCATGAGTGACCACATGATTCTCTAACCATGGAATGGTTGGATGGATAGATGTACTCGTATAAGCACATGTGGGAGCATAAGTGGGTATGGTAGGATAAAATTAATTTTGGGGCAAAGAGTTTGACATAAAATTTTGTTGTGTCCATGCTTGGTTTACCACCAAGGTTTGATTTCAAGCCCCTAGTTGTCCTATCATAGGCAATTACTCCATCCCATAACCTTGTGGCCTTAATTTTTGATCTACAATCATAGCTTCCTGTAGGTCGAGGCAAGATTAGTAACCAAAGGATTTGTCCTAGTGAACATGGCAAGTAAGGGATCCAATGCCCAAAATTATATTTGAATAGCATCACTCTCATAAATAGTATGAGGAGCAATCAATATCGCATAGAGCTTTCAAAATTTCATGTTGAATATTCTCAATGGCTCATTAGGCTCCCTCTTGCAAGAAGCAAATTGTTGATAAATCATGACAGGATCAATGGACAACCTAAATTGATTGATAAAATCAATATCCAATTAGGCCCAGGACATAATAGAGCCAGTGGGTAAATTGATGTACCAATCATATGCCACCTCATCTAGGATCCAATTAAACAATCTACATGCCACATCCTCATGTTTGACATTCCATCTAACTAGGATATCCACATAGGACTAAATGTGCTCCTCGGCTAATATTGTGCCATTGTGCTTAAACTTGGGCAAAATTTTCTTTACGCTCTTGGGTAAGTCATGAACATCTCCACTAATGTTCAAAGGATTACCATGCACCCCATACCTATTTCAAGAATTTGTAGCCATTAGTGAAACTCAAAGAATAACTTTAGAATCAAATTTGTTAGTCAAATAAAAAATATCTTGCAAAGAAGCATAAAATGACTAACAATTTTCAAATGAGTAAACCACATAAATCATCATGTTAGTATCAATAATAAGATATGCCTCAATTAAACCATGATATGAAAGAACATTCTCAAATTTGCAAAAAGATTAGTATTAACACATCATCAAAAATAGAGAATGTTAGAATCAATGTAAGTGATCAACAAAATCTCATTAGTCAAGACCAATGTCTTTAAATAAATCTTTCAAGTGACATGAACAATTTAGCATCTAAATAGCAATAAAATAAATCAGTTCCTATCATCCTAGCTCCCAAAGTGTTGAGTGCTGAAAGATTGCCAAAGATGCTAACTAAATGAACTTGAAATATTTCATAATTTAGAATTCTCAAAAGTTATACCAAACCACATCATTCATGTATGAAAAATCCAAAATTTTTAGATCAATGAATACCAATTAATGAATTGCTTAGCATAAATAAACTAAAGTGAACCAATTCATGCCCTCTTTCTAGCATGAAAATGTTGAGTGAAATTTTTTTACATTTGCAAAATCCTCATCACAATAAGGGTATTGAACAGAAAACCCTCTCTTGCAAAGAAACCTATGACTTCTCCAAGGTTCTTTTAGCATTATTAAAATGTGTGTATGAAAATATATGATATAACAAGTTAAACAAATGCTATAATACCTCAGTGATCGCAAGTAACTATTAACAAGGGGTCCGACATTGGTCTTGATTTGCTTTATTATGCTTTCTTAATTGCTCACAAAATAGAATTAATGAAATTATTTACTGAAGTGTGAAAATGCAATGATAGATGGATTTATTGAACCATTGCTATGAGCATGGAATTAAATGATCACAAATGACTGAATCTAAAAATAAATAACCTCTGAAATCAAATTATCCCCTTTGATGAAATTGATTTTCATAAAGGAGATTTAAACATGCAATTTGAATCCCTTCCTTTAATGACACTACAATTTTCATAAAGGAAGTTCATACATTGCTTAGGGAATATAAATCTAAAGCTCCGAAATAAAATTCTGCTAAAAATAAATAAAATCTAAAAACCTGTAAATGTAGAATTTTATAAAAAAAATCAAAACATCCAAATAATTTTTATAAATTTGGTTTTGCATTAAAATTGAATCAAAATTGTTGCAAGTGAAATATTGAAGCTCATTCTATGGATGTGTGCATTCATTTCAAGAGTATGAAAATGTTTAGTATTTTTAATTTAATTCCAAAAAAAAAAATGTAGAAAACAAAAAATTAGTGAAATGGAAAGTGCAAAAAAATATACAAAAATCAAACTACATTCAGTTTCTACTACCCTGTCCTACCAAGACCAGACTATATGAGAATTTCCTGAGTGTTACCTAACCTAACCAAATCTACAGTAGCACAATTTGGGTTAGATTAGGTGTTAGCTTCTACGGAAAAAGAAAAATTTGCACCCCCAAAACCTTCACATAGTATAACCCTTTTACATCATTCAACACTAGATATAACTCTTCAGGAAGTGTAGAGAAAGATAGACAATAAAATTTAACACTCATTCCAATTTTCTTCTTTTCTTGGTTACAAGGTGTAGAAAATTTGCATGCAGTTTGTATACATTAAAAGCATAATTATGCCAAAAAAATGGCAGCATTTCCCTACCACCAGGTCCCCCCTTTTCTCTTTCTTTCAACCGAGTATTTAAAAAAATACAAACTATCCTTTCATTTTAGATTAAATTGGCTTTGTTTCACTTCCTTCCATTCATTATGTTTTTCCTGAAACTTTTTTTTTCTTTTTGATTGTAACGCTTCACAACTATATCAATTTATCTCTTACAAAATGCCACATTATAATGCCAATTATTGAAAACTCCTTTTGTTGGCGTTATGCGAAGATAACCTTTTAAAATGTGCACAATCACACCTTATTTTCTTCATTGGCATCTGACATTATTATTACTATTTTTATTTATTTATTTACATGTTGCCTTTATGACTTTATTCTTCCAAGGACATCGTGGGTTTTTGCATGCATGGAGTGGGTCGTTACTCCATCCTTACCTACCATTGTACATTGCATCTTTCGCCTACAGGGACTCCAGTATCTCTGCATTGCTATTTGATATATCTAGATTATGTGGATATATTGAATAACACCCCTATCATCTGCCATTACCACTATAAATGCAACACCTATTGAATCTATTTAGACAATACAATCGTCCACATCATTTGACACAGATTGAACGCATCTTCCTTTTCCTTTTAGAAATAGATGATCACCTTTAATTTCAAAAATGCATTCCAAGGTATTCTAGATTTTATCATCACAATGTCTCAATAGCAAATCAAAAATAACCATTCTTACTCATTCTTCATACCAGATTGTAATGAGACCACGGGTCCAAATCTGCCTCCCTGTCAAGCTTCATCTGTTGTGGTCTATACCATGCCATAGCCCGCTAGGTCATCCGGGTTCCAAATCCATGCCAATTATGTTGTCCCATCGTATCCAAAATGGGTTTACCCTCCTGAAGAATGGTCATCCATGTCTTCAACAAAATCACAACATTATCCATCAAATTTACCTTGTCCACACCATGTAGCCTATCACAAACAAAATGCACAAATTAGAAACTCATGTTATCCATCAAATTTACCTTGTCCACACCATGTAGCCTGTCACAAACAAAATGCACAAATTAGAAACTCATTAAAGCAACATACTAAGAATACAAACCTAAACTAAAGCAACTTAAACCCTAAACAAAATAAACTGGAAAAAAACACACGAATCCAAATTTTTTTAAAAAATAAATAAAACCCTCCGAAAATAGGAAGAAATAATTAAAGAAAAAAACTTCATGTTACTTTATTATATATATAATAAAGTCTTATTTTATTCTATTATTATATTTATTTTTTTGTATTATTTTTTTATTTTTATCTCTTATTTTTATCAAAAAGGATTTATTTTAATTAGTTTCAGATTTTTAAATTAATTTGATTGAAAATATTAAAACTAACTAAAGTCAATAAAGATCTATTCAAAATACTAAATACAAAAGAAACAAACAAACACCACCAAAAGTAAACCTTGGCCCCTACATGGCAAAATCCAAGGGTGAAGACTTATTAAAATGCCACTCAAGAAAACCCAACATCCCAAAACTGAAAATCTAAAAGGTGGGTCCCCACATTTGGGGCTAGTTGTGGAATGGCCACAATAGGTCTAATGGACACCTCACCTTTAAATCATTTGATCATATTTAGAACTTCTTTAAGCATCACGGGAAAGCTTTGAATAAGGCTATGGATGAAGAAGTCCAACGCGAAGAGGCTAGGATACCTCATCATTGAAACATTTATCCTCAATATATTTGAATCAATCCTTTGTTTGAATCTTCTCATGATGTTAATCTATTTCATAAAGCTACATATGCCACTACTACAACCACCAACATTGGGGTAATACTACAAGTTCTTACAACTAGTAGTGCATCTCAAAATCATATTCAATTTCCTCCTCATTCTATTCCTCCTTATAATATTTATGCTTCTATTCCACAAAATGTGACCTACCTTCCATAACAAGATACCACAAAAAAGCATCTTATATCATAATCTATATCGTAACAATATTAATATTTCTAATATTAACCAACCCCTTTTCAACAATCCACCTATAACCCTCTAGGAAATCTAGGGGTATTACACATCAACAATCTCAATATGCAAATTTTAACAATTGTAGTGAAACAATTGGAATTAATAATGGATTGTCTTCAACCTCTAAGTTTTACTTATAACTATAATAATATGTGTCATCAACCCCTAGATCCTATGGACACCACTAGGCCCTACCCCAAGAATTTCCCAATGTTGATCATAAGGGAATAGAGGATTGAATTAAACATTTAAGGATGTTTAGAACATGTCATGATGTTATCTATGATGACATGTTGCTAAAAAATTCCCTAAGATCCTTGGTGTTATGGCATTGAAATGACATTATCAATTACCTCATCATTCTTTAAGGAATTTTTGAAGAGAATTGGATTCTTCATTCAATGATTTGGAGCTTGTATTGATAAAAATATGACTATGCAAGATTTAAATATTTTGAAGTGTGGTAAAGATGAAAGCTTTTTAGAGTTTTTGGCTTGATGGAGAAGTTTATTTGGATGATTAAGATATACCTTACCTCCTCGAGACATGTTGGAGATCTTTATTACTATTTTACAAGAGCATATTTCATATGAGTTAGAAACAACAATCGCTACCTCTTTCAAACAAGCAATAGATTTGGAAAGAAGAGTAGAGAAGGCTCTTATTCAAAGAGGTCAACTCAAGTTAATAAAATAAGAGGACATGACCACCAAAACCTAATACAATAATAAGCATGTACTTGGTGATGGGGTAACAAATAATAGATCAAATAACAATGTTAATGTCACTAGTACTTTTCAAAAGTTAGTATTTGGTAAACCATAGAAACCCCCACCAAGGAATTTTACAAAACTCAACCAACATATTTTTTCAATCCTTAAGCAACTTTTGGAATCTAATGTGATTGAGTTACCTCCTATAATTCAACCCAACACAACAGTAGTTTGTTATAAGTCTAATCAGCATTATGAGTATCATAGAGTGGAAGGGAATAGATCGATTCATGTAAGATATTAAAATATATGGTTCAAGACTTAATATACAAGGGTCATCTTGTCATAGAGGACTTCCAACCTGCTCCTAACCAGAAACCTCCAACTAATCAAGATATGGGGATCTTCCAAAATCCCCTACTCAATCATCAGTAATAAACAACCAACCAGGTGTCTTATCATAATGTTCCACCACCCTATAACAACATGATTGGAATTATAGTAGCTACTACAATACAACAAGCTCAAGTGCAATTGACTCAAAAATTTCCAAAGAATACAAGTTCTACATATAACCAACCTTCTAGATCACCTTTAGTTTTGAAAAGTACCCAAAAAAGGAGCACATATGTAGAAAACCAACCTTAGTGTTGAAGCTACAACCAAAAGTCTCCTTCAATATTCAAAAATAGTTAAGTAACACAACTTCCAATATATCCCTCTCAGAGCTTTTACAAACTTCTCCTATTCATAGAGAAGCCTTGTTGAAGCTTCTAAGTTAACAATTTATCCTACAAGATCTTCCCCTAGTAACCTATCCAATGTTGTAAATTCTCTTGGGATAAATCATATATATATTTATGATTATGAGCTTCCTTCCTCAAATTTGTAAGGACATTCTTCTCTTTACCTCACTGGATATATTGGAAAAAAAATTATCAAGAGGATCTTGGTAGAAAATAGTTCTTTTCTTAATACATGCACTTATAATTTTTTCCAAAATTTTGGATTAAAGGAAGAAGAGTAAACCAAATATGATGTCATCATAAAAGCTTTCAACAACGAGTCTCAAGAGGCCTATGGGATTTTATCCCTCCCCCTTAGGGTAGGACCTAAGATCTTAGACACTTTGTTTTATGTGGTATCTTACCCAACATATTTTAACCTTATTCTTAGATACCCCTGGATTCATGCAATGAGGGTTGTTCCTTCTACTCTTCATAAATAATTTCAATATGAATTCAAAGATCAACTTGTCACCATTTAGGGCGACCCTCATCCATTTCAATATTGTGCAATGGTTGAGCAAGCTCAATCTAATTTTAAATATTTGTCCATCCATTTATCTTCATAAAATTTCTTCTACTTCTTTTCATCATCATTCTTCATCTCAAATCATTAAGGAATTTGAAAATCTCAAAATAAATGAGGAACCACCAATGATATTCTCATCATAGGATCAAATAAACCCGCTCAATGGAAATCCTCTTCTAGATTTAGCTATACTGCCACCTTCACCCCAAACTATGGGTTTACCCCATAAAAAAGGTGTAGTACACATTGGCATGTGTACCTTTATCTATGTGGGTATATCTCTCAAACCAATATCAATTAATGTCCTTAATTGCAATAACCAAATATAGTAGTGTGCATTAATAACTTAGATAGCAGTAGTAAGCAAGAGCACAAGTCACCACACACAATTAAGACACAAGATTTAACGTGGTTCCCCCAATGTGGGGTACTCCACAGAGAAAATATTTTACTAAAACTTTTTCAATCAATCTCTTTGGAAATCACTCCCAATTACAATGTTTATGGATATCTATCCAAAGGAGATGTTGATCCCCTAATCTCAAGTTCATGGATCTCTTCCATAGGAGAACTCTTTCCCCTTCTACTCTAGCTATGTGATCTTCTAGAAGACTTTGTCTCTCTGCTACACTGATTGGTGGACCTCTCTCCACTTGAAGACTCCTCACTCAGATCTATCTTCAACTGTGTTGGCTACTGGATCTTTGTCCACTAATACTATGTCCTTTGTACTCTGTCACCTCCAAATCTTTGTCAATAGGCTCACTAAGAACCTGCTCAATAGGTTCACATAGAACCTGCTTAACAAGCTCACACAAAACTTGTCCAAAATTGAATAACAAGTTCACACAGAACCTATCCAATGCTAAATAACAAGTTCACATAGAACCTGACCAATTCTGAATAACAAGCTCACACAGAACTTGTCCAATGCTAAATAACAAGATCACACAGAACTTGTCCAAATCTACTCTAGCAAGCTCACCAAGAACTTGCCCAAATTTTCTCTAGCAAGCTCACCAAGAACTTGCCCAAAACTATCCACAAATTTTTCCCAATACTGTCCTCAAATATATTCCAACACTATCCTCAAATCTGTCCCAAAGGCCTTCTCAAAGGCTCAATCAATCATGCTCAAGTAGTACTCAAAATAAACTTTATAATGAATGGCAATCACAACTCAAATCAACTTCATAGAAGCATAAAGAGAATTTTTAGAGACTCAATATGTTCTAATCTCACTCTCAACCCAAATCAATCTCAACTCAACTCAAATCTTATAGAAGCATAAAGAGAATTGTTAGAGACTCAATATGTTCTAATCTCACTTTCAACTCAAATCAGAATAATGGAATAGTTTGTTTCATAGGACTTGAACAATCACTTCACACATCACTTGACTAGGCGTATTCAACCTAACTCAACCCAAGTATTATAGAACCATAAAGATAATTGTTAGAGATTCAATATGTTCTAAAATCAATCTCAACTAATCACCATAAGGGACAACTCTTTCTCACACAACCTAGTCCAAGTATGTATCAACCAACTCAAATATTTCCAACAATGCTCAATTACAAATCTCACATAACAATGATACTCATGTTATTTTCTAACTCAAGTTCTTTTACAACCAATGGGCTTCAATAACTATGCTTATAAAACAAGGTTTAAACACAACTCTCAATTCAAAAAACCTTGAAGCATTCAACCAACCACTTTCGAAAAGGAAACCACAAACAATCCTTTTCCCTCCAATGATATTTCAGAAATCAACCACCATAAACAATCAATAGGATAATGTGCCCATACCTTTTATGAAGCCAAGAAGTTTTCCATAAAATCTACCACACTAAACACAACTTTCCTTTGCCAATCTTCACAAGGGTTAGTAGATCACAAAACAATCAACATTACTCCTCTTCTCAATAATAATCACCAAGGCCTTAAATTTAACAACTTCCTTATCTCTCCTAAAACCACTTGTACCATAAAATAAAATAAATCAAAAAATTGCATAACCTTTTCACTCCCAAAACCACTTATACCATAAAATAAAATAAATCACAATATTGCATACCTTGTCACCTCATGAAAGAATTAATCCTCTTGAAAAAGAACAATACAAACTTCACTTTTGGAACCCCTTTGCAAAATCTGAAATATCTCTTTACACACACCTTATTTCTCCTTCTAAATAATTTAATAAAATAGCCCTTGAAATAAGCTTTTCGACGATATATAATATGCCCCATTTTTGAAATAAATTGAAACCTTTACATATATATATGCCAACCTCCATTAATTGCACATAGGTCGGCCCTCCATTAATTTAAACTTAAACTTTAAACTTTAATATCTTCATCACTGGAGGTCCTTTTTCGATGATACAAAATTTGACCTTGGCTTTTAAGAAAATTTCTTTCCATATAAGCCCACCATGGTATTAAATAAAACCTTTTATTTTGCCTACCTTGGTTTTCATAAAAACCCTCTATATATCCATACTCTCCAAAATATCATAGATGATTATCTATGAAGTGCTTTTTCCACCAAATCCCAATGTGACATTAATGATCCATGTGATATCAATGAAAACATAAAATAACTCAAATTGCCACCAATATCTCCCTTTGTCATTGATGGCAACACCTCTACTGCAAATCACTACAATCACTGCAAAAGTCATCTCTGAGAATCACAGCTACTCCCCCTGACTCAATCCTCTCTATGGAGGCTACTCCCCCTAACTCAATTCTCTCTTTGGAGGCTGATCCCCCTAACTCAATTCTCTCTCCCTTACTCAAATATCTTCCCCTTTGACATCAGTGGCAAAAGGGACACCTATGTGGCTAAAATATGTGACTCTTAAGCTTAGCCCCTTCACCCCCTTTTCTTTTGAGGTGATTAATTTTGGTGTGGGAGTACTTTTAGTCCCATCTCACTTTATTTCTTTCCTCTATCAACTTCCTTCCATGTTTTTTTTATATCCTTATCTTGATGAATTACTTGATCTTATTGTCTTGAACCTGTTTGACTTTCTTGCCTTAAACCTGTTTGGAATTGAGTCCTACACCATTTTGCAATATGCCCAAAGTTATTGCAATTAAAACACTTGATATTGTAGCCTTTGGCTAGTGCCCATGTCCTAAAATTATTCTTAAAATAATTTCCATATCCATTCCTTTCTTGAACCCTGTATTGTGAAGCTCTATTTTCATGACCATTATGACCATGACTTCTGAATTGTGTAGCTCTAAAACCAAAACCATGTTGCTCATTTCCTTTGCACTGAAAATATTTATGACCAATATTGTTACATGAGAAGCAATGTCCCTGAAAATCATACCTTCTTCCTTTAAAGTTTCTTCTAGCAAAATCAAACTTCTTTGATCCATGGATCCTTTCTTGACCATTATCCTTATGATCATCTTCAACTTGTGCATTGCATTCTTGAACCTGCTTTGTAGCATCTAAAACCTCTTCCTTGTCTTTCTCTTCAAGAATTTTTTTTCCTTTTGAGCTTGATTCACCTATCTCAAAACAATAACCAAACTGAATATTTGGAGCCATATGAACTTTGGAACTTTCCTCACAAATCTTAAGTTCTTCCTTGCTTTCATCTCTTAAAACTTCCTTTCCTTTTGAGTGTGACTTTTCTTGGAAGTAAGATACATCCTTAAAATAAGTTTCCACTCCTTTTTGAATCTTTTCATCTAATGTATCATGTCTTGTCATTGTTACCCTTAGTTCTTCATTCATCCTTTCTTCTATCCTTTTTGCATTTTGAATCTCTTCTCTGAGATTACTGATTGTTTGAAGTAGTTCTTCTTTGATCTTGACATATGTTTAAATATTGTTTTCAAGATTCCTGTATTCTTCTTTTAGCCTTTTGATTTTTTATTTTTTTTTACTTGGATCATCCTCTTCCTTTTCTATTAGCAAAAGTGAGACTTCTTTTTTTTTACTGTTGCTAGAATTGTCACTAGAACTGCTGCTTTCTTTTTCAAATACACTTTCCTTGTTGTAATAGTTGTATTATGTGCAATCATCATCTATATGCCCAAATTCTTCGCATATGAAGCATTTTAATATTCTTAGACCTTTCTTGTATCTACCTGCTTATTCAATGTTTGTGGCAAGCTCTTCATGTCTTTCTTCAATAGATTTATCCTCTTCTTTATCTTCAATACCTAGGAATAAATGTTCTTGTTTTTTTCACTTATTCCAAAGAATGTACTTTCTTCTTCATCTGATTTGTCTCTATCACTATGATCTGAGCTATCACTTGCCTCTATAATGTAGTAATATTTCTTTGCCAACTTTACCTTGGAATCTCCTTCATAAGTATTCCTCAACTTGGTCCACATCTCATTAGCTAAAGTACATACCATGACATTTGCAAAATCTGTCTCATGAAGCCCACTCAAAATACAATTCATTGCTCTTGCATTTATCTCAACCAATTTCTTGATAGTCTTATATTCCTTGGGATCACCTTCAACCCTATACTCTTTTTCAACCATTTGCCATACCTCATATCCTTGTGATATAAAGTAGTTCTTCATCCTCATGCTCTAGAAAGCATAATTATTACCATCAAATATTGGAGCCTTATTTGTAGATAATCCATTCTATGAAGCCATGTGTGTTCTTGTAGAATCTGCCCTCAAGTTGTTAGCATTTCCAAAGGAACCCGCTCTGATACCAATTGAAGAACACAAGCTTATACTGAGAGGGGGGTGAAAAGTATAAGACCACTTTTTACTTTCTTTCCAAATCAATATCAATTAATATCCTTAATTGCAATAACCAAATATAGTAGTGTGTATTAATAACTCAGATAACAGTAGTACGTAAGAGTACAAGTCATCACACATAATTAAAACACAATATTTAACGTGGTTACCCTAATGTGGGGTAATCCACAGAGAAAATATTTTACTAAAACTTTCTCAATCAATCTCTTTGGGAACCACTCCTAATTACAATGTTTATGGATCTCTGTCCAAAGGAGATGTTGATCTCCTAATCTCAAGTTCATGGATCTCTTCCACAGGAGAACTCTTTCCCCTTCTGATCTGGCTATGTGATCTTCTAGAAGACTATGTCTCTCTACTGCACTGATTGGTGGACCTCTCTCCACTTGAAGACTCCTCACTCAGATCTATCTTCAATTGTGTTGGTTGTTGGATATCTATCCACTAAGACTCTATCCTCTGTACTCTGTCACCTCCAAAGCTCTATCAATAGGCTCACTAAGAACCTATTCAATAGGTTCACATAGAACCTTCTTAACAAGCTCACACAAAACTTGTCCAAAACTAAATAACAAGTTCACACAGAACCTGTCCAATGTTGAATAACAAGTTCACACAGAACCTGTCCAATGCTGAATAACAAGTTCACACAGAACCTGTCCAATGCTGAATAACAAGCTCACACATAACTTGTCAAAATCTACTCTAGAAAGCTCACCAAGAACTTGCCCAAATTTGATCTAGCAAGCTCACCAAGAACTTGCCCAAAACTGTCCATAAATATATCCCAACACTGTCCTCAAATCTATCCCAACACTATCCTCAAATCTATCCCAAAGGCCTTCTCAAAGGCTCAATCAATCATGCTCAAGTAGTACTCAAAATAAACTTTATAATGAATGGCAATCACAACTCAACTCAACTTCATAGAAGCATAAAGAGAATTGTTAGAGACTCAATATGTTCTAATCTCACTCTCAACCCAAATCAATCTCAACTCAACTCAATTCAACTCAACTCAACTCAAATATTATAGAATCATAAAGATAATTGTTAGAGACTCAATATGTTATATTCTCATTTTCAACTCAAATCAGAATAATGAAATAGTTTGTTTCATAGGACTTGAACAATCACTTCACACATCACTTGACTAGGCTTATTCAACCTAACTCAACCCAAGTATTATAGAACCATAAAAAGAATTTTTATAGACTCAATATGTTCTAAACTCAATCTCAACTAATCACCATAAGGGACAACTCTTTCTCACATAACCTAGTCCAAGTATGTATCAACCAACTCAAATGTTTCCAACAATGCTCAATTACAAATCTCACATAACAATGATACTATGTTCTTTTCTAACTCAAGTTCTTTCACAACCAATAGGCTTCAACAACTATGCTTATAAAACAAGGTTTAAACACAACTCTCAATTCAAAAAACCTTGAAGCATTCAACCAACCACTTTTGAAAAGGAAACCACAAACAATCCTTTTCCCTCCAATGATATTTTAGAAATCAACCACCATAAACAATCAATAGGATAATGTGCCCATACCTTTTATGAAGCCAAGAAGTTGTCCATAAAATCTGCCACACTAAACACAACTTTCCTTTTCCAATCTTCACAAGGGTTAGTAGATCACAAAACAATCAACATTACTCCTCTTCTCAATAATAATCACCAAGGCCTTAAATTTAACAACTTCCTTATCTCTCCTAAACCACTTGTACCATAAAATAAAATAAATCAAAACATTGCATAACCTTTTCACTCCCAAAACCACTTATACCATAAAATAAAATAAATCACAATATTGCATACCTTGTCACCTCATGAAAGAATTAATCCTCTTGAAAAAGAACAATGCAAACTTCACTTTTGGAACCCCTTTGCAAAATCTGAAATATCTCTTTACACACACCTTATTTATCCTTCTAAATAAGTTAATCAAATATCCCTCGAAATAAGCTTTTCAACGATATATAATATGCCCTATTTTCGAAATAAATTGAAACCTTTACATATACATATGCCAACCTCCATTAATTGCACATAGGTCGGCCCTCCATTAATTTAAACTTAAACTTTAAACTTTAATATCTTCATCGCTGGAGGTCCCTTTTCGATGAAACAAAATTCCACTTTGGATTTTAAGAAAAGCCCTTTCCACATAAGCCCACCATGGTTTTAAATAAAACTTTTTATTTTGCCAGCCTTGCTTTTCATAAAAACCCTGTATATATCCATGCTCTCCAAAATATCATAGATGATTATCTATGAAGTGCTTTTGCCACAAAAACTCAATGTGACATCAATGACAACATAAAATAACTCAAATTTCCAACACAAATTTGAAGGTATTGGGACAAGAAGTTTGAACAATAAAAGGTGAGCAAAACTAGCTAGAAAGCAAGCTTGGAAGGAAGCACAAATAAGTTTGAAATTTTGATATTTTATTATGGTGTTATAAGTTGATTATTATCATATTTTTGCAAGTATTACTCCTAGTTAAAAACAACAAGAAAAGTAGATACAAGTGCAATAAGAAGCACTCAAAAAGGTGTGCATAGTATATGTTTTTTTAAAAATGTTAAGTGCATGTTCTTGAAGGAACAATAGCCTCTTTGAACTTGCACAAGTTTTAGAAATAGAAGTTAGCAAAGTAAGTGGAAAAGGAGTAAAAGCATTGGAAAAGAAAGCTCTCAAGCCAAAAAAAGGCTCACCCATTGAAGTTGAGTTGTGGAGAAGCCAAGATACATCAAAAACAAGTTAGAGTCTACTGAAGCAACACAATAGGAGTGGCATCCAAAGAAGCCACCATACATTGAAGGAGGAGCCACCATTTTAGAAAGAAAAAACCACCTAAGTTGTGGAAGAACCACCATGAGAGGAGAGGCCATCGAAAAATCCACCGCATTAGATAGAGGAGACTACAAAACCATTAAAAGAGCCACTAAATTGGACAAAGGAGAGGAGAGAACGTAGAAGGTCAAGCACAATAGAAGTTGTACATTGGAATACATTGAAGAGAAGAGCAAACGTATTGCAAAGAATAATTAAGTGTTATCAAAAGAAGAGTGTTGATTTAAGTAGTTTTAGAGTTCATTTTCCACTTGGTATTGTAGGAAATATAATTCCCATGACATCATAAAATCATTGAGTGAAACGAGCCAAAGTTGGAAAACACCTTCTACCAAGTGTTATGAGAAGCACAATAAATTGGAGCACCAAAGGAATTTTAATAGAAGAGGAAAAGAGTTTGTGTGCCACTTGGCACTTGGAAAAATGAGTGCCAAACATATTTGAAGGGAGTCAAAGCATTTTGAAACCACCATTTAATGCATGGGCCATAAATAGCACAAGGGAGATTCATTTGGGCATCAATTCAGGTTGCAAAATCAAGAGAGCCCCTTGTAGCAAGTAGTCTGTTGAAGAGTCAACAGTGAAAACCAATTATTTCACCCAAAATAGTACATGCCCAAATTATTGTTGTAAATTTTAAGTTATTATTTGATTTATTCAAAGGTTGGAGTAATAAGGAATGATATATAAGTGATTTATGAAATATTGAGTTTGATTAATATATTTCCACATTGATTAATTAATGCTATTGAAGGTATAAGGTTTATAAGTGATAAATCAAAATCCTAGATATTTTATTATTGTATTTTGGAAAGTTTTGTGAAGTTTTGAAAATTTGATTTGAAGTTTTGGGAAGATAATTACATGTTTTGTAATTAATTTGTTTGATTTTGTAAAGCAATTTAAAATATTTGTAAATTGATAATTTTGGAGAAATAAGGAGTTCAACATAAAATTAGGAATACAAAATTTGTAAATATTTTTATACTAAATTTCTAAATCGGGAGTTATAAGGAATTCAACACCAACATAGGATTGTGAAATTTAGAATTTAGAAATCATATGTTTGAAATTTAGGAGATAAAAGATATTCAACCTAGATATTTGAAGAATTGAAACCTTTGTCAAAACTATTGTTTGATCATATATCCAAACATTAGGAAATATAAGGTATTCTACAAAATTTGAGAATTGAAATTTCATCAAAATTAGTATTTGATCATATACTCAAATTCAAGGTTGGTCAATACATTCAAAACTAGGGAGACATAAGGAATTCAACAATAAAACTATTTTTTAAGATAGTAATGGTAAGAGGAACCTATCATCATAAAGTACACTATGAAATAATCCAAGATCAAATTCCATACAATATTTCATATCATAAATGTAAAATTACTTCAAGCATAAATAATTCTATAAGTCAAAATGGAAAATATATTTGGTTTATTGATTCTGGTACAAGACATCACATGACAAGAAATCTACAATGATTTGATTGCCTTGAAGTCACAAACAATTTTGGGTAGAAAATTATAAATGGTAAACCTATCTTGCGCATGTATATGGGTGTGTAACACCTAGTACATATTTTCTAAATATTTTGTTACATGATGTGATGTATGTTCTTGGATTAACATCAAATCTTATTTCAGTAGCCAAATTGGTTGAGAACAAAGGATGATTGAGTTTAGACATATAAATGGAGTAAATAAGTGTCTCATTAAAAATTAAAATGAGATAGAAGCTATAGGATCAATTTACAATGATATATATGCTCTAAGACTCAATTGGGATTTCACAAGATATTATTGTAGTTCAAAACAACACTAATGGATTTTCTAAGGAACAAATTGTAGGAAATGAAAAATATATCTATCATAAAAATTGACTAGCAAATCAAAGATTTAGAATGAGAAATATGAGAGGAAAACAATACTTTGGACTACTTGGCCACCTATAGATTAAAGAAGAAGAACAAGAACCTGATCAAGTTGAAGAACATATGAAATATGAAGATCCATATTGAAGACTAAAGTCTTCAATAACCAAATAATGTAATACGAGGGGGTGTTAGAGTATATTACATTATTTGGTAAATACTAATATACCACCTTGGGTACGTATTTAGATTAGAGTGTGAGTAAGTATTTTATATAATGTAATAATGTACAAGAAATGCACAAGTGTCATGTAGTTAAGCATGCAAGTATGATGAGTGTAGATGTACAAATGTCCATTATGTAAGAGTGCACATGTTTCCTTAGAGCAGGAAAGTAAAGAGTCTCAAGAAGAGTGAAGGCCAAGAGTACTTCATATGAAGAGTCACATTCCATTATATATGTGTCTATGTGTCTATGTGTCTATGTGTGTGAGACCATGTAGAGTGAGAGTGTGTGGAAGTATGGTGTATTTGATATATTTATTCTATATCAAGATATTATATTGGTGAGCATTTTTTAATGGTCATTTTATGAGTTGTGAAAGTTATTTATGAGTTTTATATGATTAAAATATTGTCACTGCCATATTTCATATAGCAACTTTATTTAAGATCTTGTGGTTATTTTCTTTAAGTATTAAGCATAAAAAGCTAACAAGATTTGTGCTAAGTACAAGATTCAACAAGTCCTCAGTTAAGATCCTTAAGAAGTTGGTTAGTAATACTGGTCAAGACTAGCATATCCAATTGTATCCTACCTTGTGGACCTATCGTACTAGCATGCATACTCCTATAGGTGCAACCCTATATATCTTGGTCTATGAAACTGAGATAATTTTTCATTTAAGTTAGAGGTTCCTTCATTGCACATCTTGTTGCCATATACCTCGATCGATAATGAGTATCGTCTAAATTGTTTAAACCAATTGGAGCTGCTAGATGAAAAGCATATTCATGCCTTAGAGAATCTTCAAGACTATCAAAATAGACTCAAGTAATATTATTCTAAGAAAGTTTGCATTCATTCTTTTGAGGTTGGGGACCTTATACTCAAGGAAAACCAAAAGAACACAAATGCTCATTCAGATTTGAAAGGTAAGTTTCAACCCAAATGGCTAGGCCCCTTTGTCATAACAACCAGGTTTAGCTCAAGAGATTATTGTTTAACATTTTTAGATCGTAAAGATCTTAAAGAACCAATGAGCATAATGCACCTAAAAAGATATTATTGTTAGCTTTTGATGCTATATACTTAAGGAAATGCAACCACAAGGTATAAAATGAGCATGCAATATTAACTATATGAAAATGAAAATATCTTAAGCATGTAAATAGCATGAGAAACTTCTAAAAATACTCATAAAATAGCCATTAATGAAAGCTCACAAAAATGAGATCTTCATACAAAATATGGAGACCTCAAATGCTCCATTCTTCATTCATGCTCTACATTGTATCTAACTTGAGCACTACTCTACTCTATTGTGCTCTTGCACTCTCTCTTACTTTTCTATTCCATCTACTCTCCTTTCTCTACTACAAAGGCCAATATATAATGGAGTATGACTCTTGGCCTTCCATCTTCCTATGACTCACTATATTCCTATTCTAGACTCATGTACACATGGACAACATGCACATTTACATCATTGCACATTCTAATAATACTTGTGCATTTATTTATTACATAAAGTAAATACTCAAACCCTAATCTAAGACACTCTCCTAATCTAGAGATGTACCCAAGATGGTACATTAGCATGTACCAAATAATGTAATATATTCCAACACCCCCTTGTATTACATTATTTGGTTATTGAAGACTTTAGTCTTCAATGTGGTCTTCATCCTAGTTCTAGAACTTGAGCTCTTTTTCTTGCTTTCTTCTTTGTACTCTTTGTCTGTATCTTGATCAAGTAAATAATTAGTATCTTCATGAAATACTATTTTAGCGAAAAGAGCTTTAACTTCATGTTCATCTGTAGGTTCTTCCAGTTCTTGAATTTCTTGAATCTCTTGAACTAAATGTCCTTTTTGTTTCCCTTCTCTATATTGTAGTTGAGGATGATTGTATTGATTCTGAGAAGTATATGGACGCTGAAATTGTTGCTGATGTGGATTATATTGATTTTGATATTGTCTTGGTTGGAATGGCCTACTCGATTGGCTTCCAAAATTTGTTTGATTTCCTTGATATTGATTTCTTGGATTGAATCTACAATAATTGGTACTATGTCCTTTCTTTCTACATACTTGACAATATCTATTATTCCATTTTTATCTTCCTTTTGAGAATGAGGCAACGTTTACTTGTGGATTATCTTTTGAGACTAAGGCATTGTTAGTCATTTCATCTTTTACTGAATTTTCTACCTCATATTCTTGTAGGATATTGACTAACTCATCAAATGATGTATCTTTACTTAGAATTTGTAGAGATGTGACTAGATGCTTGTAGCTTTATGGAAGTGCTCTTAGGATTACTTGAACAAGAAACTTGTCTTCAACAGTTTCTCCTAAGGTTAATAATTTTTCTTTTATATCTGCTACCTTCCTTAGGAACAATTCTATACTTTCACCACTATTAAATTTTAGAGAATGTAATTGAGTTTGAAGATTCAAGATAGTGGCTTTATTCCTTCCTTAAAATATCTTGGCTAAAGTTTTCCAAGCTTTTGTAGAAGTTGTTGCTGAACTAATGTATGGTTGTATTTCATCTGTAATTGCAAATGTTATTATCATGAGTGCTTTTGCTTCATTTTCTTCAAACTTCTGAATCTCACTATCCCCTGTAGTAGGTTTAGTTTTTGCTCCTTTAACAATATCCCAAAGCTTTTCAACTATCAATATTGACCTCACTTTGTTTTTCCATGAAGTGTAATTAGGTCCTTTAAGAAGTTGGGATTTTGAAAGTATGAATTTATTTGTTGTCATAATAACACTTGTAGACTACCTTATATTTCCCTAGTTTTGAATGTACTATAGTCTTGATAAAGTGCTTAGCTTTCTTTAGATTTCCTTTGAGTTGAATCCCTTTTATCTCCCTAATGTTCAACTACTATTTTTCACCTTATTTCTCCCTATTTGTGAAAGCTAGAAATAATTTTAATGCACTTTCAATTGATGAAATATTCTATCTTCAAGACTTTTGAGTTGGATTCTTTTTGTCTCATAAATTTGAGTAAGAGACTAATTCCAATTTAGTTTTCCAACTTTTCAATACTTTATGTTTTGCTTCCTATATCCTTTAATCCTCAATGATATGGTTTCTAAATTTCAATATATTTAATTTGGTGTTGAACTCCTTATAACTCCCTAGTTGGAAATTTAGAAACAAATGTATTTGCAAATATAATATTTCTATTTCAATGTATAAATCCTTATTCCTCCAAGTTATACTATTTGCAAAAATATTTCTATGCACTTTGAATGAGGTAATTTCATAACCTTTCTAAATACTTCTTTCTTCAAAAACTTCTAAGGCATTTAATAATACTACTAAGGTTGTAAAACTATTCCTTATTTCTCCTTTTATTATAAAACCTTGAGTATAATGAAATAATTAACTTGACTCCAATATTATGCCTTGTATCCTTTGCAAAGGTTATAGGTTAGATTAAATATTTATTACCTCCTTTAATGTAGCACTCCAAAGGCTTTCTTTTTCTTACTTTATACTGCACCCTACATTCTCACGATGCTCTCCTTCCAATGTGGTGTATTCAATGCTTTATGTGCTCAAACTCTGAAGCTTTGACTATGACCTTCAACGTAGTGCATAAGCCCTAATATTTGGTGCTTCACTTTCTCCTCTTGACTATGTTCTATCTTTGTTCTTTGAGCTCACTATTGACCCTTCAAATTATGTCTTTCTCTTCCCTTGACTCTTCAAATATGCACCAATTTCTAGCACGTAACTCTCTCCTCTTCACTATGTTCTATCTATGTTCACTACGTATGTTGTGTTCTCTGTGTTCTCTCTGATGTATCCCTTTAATGCAAGTAGAAGGCGTTACATAAATATTGATGCTTTCCTCCTATCAAGACACTTGGCATATGAATTGTTTCTTCTCTTATGGTGCCTAGATGCTCCTTAGTTGTTGATGCTTTGTATCCTTGGTGACACTTGTCCTCTTACACCTGCAGCGCTTGTAGATGGATGTTATAACTTGCTACCTCCTTGATAACGTTCGAGTTATCATTGCACTTCCTTCTATAGTGACTGTTTCACTTTCTAGGTGCTTAGACTCTCCTCTCGATGGTTGGTGCTCTATGTTTAACGTGCCAAATGGTAGATTGTAACCTTATATTTTGTTAGATTCTTCAATGCTTCTCCTTCCAATGTAACACTCATCAATGAGTAATCTCCAACCTCTTCTATTGCTCTTTCTCTTGTATGCATTATGTTGGCTGCAACTCAAGTGTTTCTACCTTATTTTTGTATTATGTAGCAAGTGTTATATCGAATGATGCTAATCCCTGCACTATCCTCCTTTGAACGGCCTTGAAATACATTTTGTGCAACCCTAATGGTGTTCACTTAACCATACCAACACTCCTTCGATGATGAAACTCTTCCTCAACTGTGTTCTTGGTTGTATGATGGTGGCACTCTAGGTAACATTTTTTGATAAATGTGGTGGCTCCTCTACGTTGACTTGGTGGTTCTTCCACTTCTTTGTTCTTGGTTGAATGGTGGTGGTGCTCTAGATATCCTTCCTTGATGATGGTGGTGGCTCTTCTATGTTGACCTAGTGGTTCTTCCACTTGTTTGGTGGTTGCTCAATCTTGGCAACGATTGATATCATCTTCTTGATGACGCTCTTATCTATTTGCTTGAAAATAGACTTTCTTGGCACCTTTCTATGTAAATAGCACTACTTTTGAGTGCTTAACTTGAATAAAACTTTGAGCTCCTTTGTTGTAACATATTGCCAATTGTTGTATGTAGCCTTAGATAGACAATAGCTATTGCTTGCCCCCCTGTACTTTTAGTTACACTAGCTTTCTTGAAATGGTAGCTTTCTTATCCAATATGGTGGCTCCTCTTCTCTTTGCCAAGACTTGGTAATGGTGGTTTTCCTTCCATGGCAGACTCTCCTTGTCTCTATGCTTGGCGGTTTCTTCTTGGATAACTCCAAGCTTCTAGATAGTGCCAAAACCTGTGTCTTTCAAATAGAATGATACTTCTATTTTCTACTGCAACTTATTTACTTTCCAAGGGATAGTAAGGATTTGATTTCTTTCCTTATTTTAATTCTAACTTCTCCTTTCTTTGTTGCAGGTTTTAATCCCTTGGGAATGCTATCTTCTCCAACCTTGAAGATATAAACTTGAGACCTTTCCTTTTGCAACTTTAAAAACTTAAATGTGGTGCTTTTAAAGACTTAATAATAAGCTAATATGAACGTTCAAATAATGAACTTTTTTTGCACCAATATTGCATACCTTTTGGTCTCCTTTTGTAGCTCGATTTCTTGGTGATTTGATTCACCTATTTGCTGCCCCAATTTTGTGAAACTTGCTGCTCCAATTCTTATTACTGTATTGCCCAAAATTTGTTAATCTTGCAGCTCTTATTACTGTCCAAATCAACTCATGAATTCCTTCAATTTGCAACTTTAAATTCCTTTTACTTATTGCCCACTCTTGTTTTCAATACTTGAATCCTTCTTCTCTAGTTGTTGTCCTCAACTCCTTTATGCTTCTAATGCAGCCTATTCCTTCTTCATTTTTTTATCCAAGAGTGTGTATGTTTGCAGCTATAATGCTGTCTAATGTGCTGCCTTTAACCTCTAAAATTTACAACACCTTTTCTTGACCAAATGTTGTCCAATCCTCCTTGCAAATCTGCTCCGAGTTTCTCCAAATTGCAGCTATCTTTTCTCCTTCTAATGTTGCCCAATATTGCAGTCCAAATCTCTTGATTTTTTTCCTTCTATTACTACCAACTTCTTCAATTTCTTGTCCTGTGACTCTTCAACTTTTTCTACAAAAATCAGTGATCTTCTCCTTTGCAAATTAGCCTTCAGGTCTTTAATGGTAGTCTTCAAATTTCTTAAATTGGTGGCCTCTTCTACCTTCTTTCTCCTCCTTAGCTCTTGTTGAATTCTGACTTCAAACTTGGCCTATTTAGTTGACCTCTTTCTCAAGAATCTAAATGTCTTGAGATCTTTGAAAAACCTCTCCAAAATTTGGCAAACTTCTTGCCAAATCCTTCTTCCTTTTGGTCTTGTTGTCGGATGGCAACAATTGTCCCAAAATCTCTTTTCAGGATCTACTCCTTGCAATATTCTATTTTGATCTATCTTCAAATCTCCTCTAATGGCCACTTCTCAAAAAATTTCAATAGGACTTTTCTAGCCTTCTTCTCTCCTTTCAACTTTTCTTGAGACCTCTTTTCTTGGATCTTCAAATTCTGCAAAAAAAATTAGATAGTAGGAAGCAATTTCATGCAAATCTCTAGATCTCTATAAATCAATAAATATCACTAGTTATCCTTCAATCTAGTGGAAAAGAGATCTATGTTGAGTCCTAGTCTTCATGATTTTTCCTGCAACCCTATGGAAATACTAGCCAAAACAAAAAAAATTAAATTTCTAAAAATGAAATCTTCCTATCTCCTCTTAATATTCTTGTGGCTCTCTTTATTTCCTATCAATCTACCTTGTGCGTAAATACCACAATTAGTTTTTGATGTTATATACTTAAGGAAATGCAACCACAAGGTATAAAATGAGCATGCAATATTAACTATATGAAAATGACAATATCTTAAGCATGTAAATAGCATGAGAAACTTTTGAAAATACTCATAAAATAGCCATTAATGAAAGCTCACAAAAATGAGATCTTCATACAAAATATGGAGACCTCAAATGCTTCATTCTTCATTCATGCTCTACATTGTATCTAACTTGAGCACTACTCTACTCTATTGTGCTCTTGCACTCTCTCGTACTTTTCTATTCCACCTAGCTCCTCTTTATCTACTACAAAGGCCAATATATAATGGAGTATGACTCTTGGCCTTCCACCTTCCTATGAATCACTATATTCTTATTCTAGACTCATGTACACATGGACAACATGCACATTTACATCATTGCACATTCTAATAATACTTGTGCATTTATTAAATTGCATTAAGTAAATACTCAAACATTAATCTAAGACAAACTCCTAATATAAACATGTACCCATGATGGTACATTAGCATATACCAAATAATATAATAGATTCCAACAATTATACATGAAGTCACTTCATCTCTATGCATCACCTCTATTCTATTTCTTCTTCTCTTGTTGTTTCTCATCTCTCTTCTTCTATTGTTTGCTTCTTTTTCATCTCTTTCTTCTTTTGTTGCTTCTTTTGCGTCAGTTTGTTTGTTCATATTGCATGATTGTCTATTATAGCATGATTTCCTAACATACATTTTCTTTTGTATTTTATACTTGTCATATGATTTCTCTTTATCACTTGATAATACTTGCATGGTTTCTTGCTCATATAGAATTTTGGGGACTTTGAAATGAGGCACGTGATGAAACCTAGTTAGGTTTTAGCTCATGTATTGCACTCATAATAGGTCACTAATGCTTAGCAAATACCCAATATATTCATGGAATATTCATTCTTTCTCCTATATATCCTTGTCCTTTACATGATTTTCTCTTATTTCTTCTTCTCTCTAAGATGAAGGATATACGTTCCTTCTATTTGTGCATCTTTTTTTGCTTATACTTATCCTTGTTTGATCTTTTGATTGACTAAGGGGTACTCATGGGATAGGATAGATACCACATGAATATCATTTATGGTGTTCATATAACCACTTGACTATTCTATGCACATATCTTAGCTCTTGGAATTTCAAACAAGGTACGCACATTACTTGTTATCTCTTTATTCTTCTTCAATATTCTTCTATTCTTAAGTGAGCTAACATCCCTATTGGGTTACACTCCTTTTGACCATTTGTATACATAACACCCCTATTGAGTTACACTCTTTTTGGCTCAATAAGCATCATGTGCCATACATGATAACTTCATGGTCATCAACAAGGAGAAGCCTCCATTTATGCTATTTGTGAGCACACATTCTAGTGGGTATCGCTCCATAACAGCCACAAGCGAGCACATGCCCATAGCGGGTTTTGCTTCATATTTTGGTCACTAGCGAGCACACACCCATAGTGAAGAACACAAGATTATACTAATAGGAAGGTTAACAATATAAGATAAAACTTTTATCTTTTCTTTCCAAAGCAATAATATCAATGCAATAATGAAACAATTCACAAATCACCATACACATAAGAGATAAATATTTTATGTGGAAACACCCTCTCGGGAGAAAACCATGATAAAATATTGCTTATAAATCTCTTCAATAAATTTTGTGGGCACCAACCCACAGGGGACACCAATCCCCTATACAAGTTTGTGGACACCAATCCATAGGAGATACCAATCCTCTATACAAGTTCGTGGACACCAATCCATAGGAGATACCAATCCCCTATACAATTTCATGGACACCAATCCTCTATACAAGTTCATGGACACCAATCCACAGGAGACACCAATCCCCTTCTGCTCAAGTTTGTGAACACCAATTCACATGAGACACCAATCCCCTTCTGCTCAAGTTTGTGGATACCAATCCACAAGAGACACTAATCCTCTTGCTCAAGTTCGTTCCAAAACCTACTCACAAAACCTGGTCAAATCTACTCCAAAACCTACTCGCAAAACCTGCTCAAATATGCTCCAAAATTTACTTTATAATGACATCAAGTCCTTTACCTTTTCTTAAGTTTGATTTCTTCAACTAAACACAATTCAAACATATTTTACCCAGAATTATTTTATCTTCATGAACATATAGAGAATGATATGCACTAATATAGTAAGCTTCAAATGGCAAATGTGTTCTTCGTATTCATTAAGACTGTCACTTCCACATATCTCACATTTATTACATTTTTAAAGGTAGCTCATGTCTAGCTTAGATAACTCACTTGTATGTTGACTTGGAGATGCTAATACCTTGCTCTTCTTCCACTATCATGTGCACCTTTTCTTCTTCTTGAAACGGTTGAATTGTCCTTCATTGTTAATTGAATTTTGGGGTAAATATGCGCACTTAATATTCTTTGACACCTTGACTTGTTCCAAATTTGTGCCCTCCAAATCTACCTCAAGAATGATGATCTTCCTCTTGCATGTGCTTTTTCAAATTTGGTCAATAATTCTCTTTTTCCCTTATTGATTTAAATATCAAATCAACCACTTTAAACCCTTATCACTTCTTTTAAAAACATACACAATAAATCTTAAAAGTAACTCCTTATATCTCCCTTTTAAAACTTACAAAATAAAGCTTTAAAAACACAACATTACACCTTATATCTCCCTTTTATCAAATTTGCATAATGAAACTTTATAATAACAATATGACCCTTATATCTCCCTTTTATTAATTTGCAAAAATAAAAATTTATACTAACACCATGACCCTTATATCTCCCTTTTATTAATTTGCAAAAATAAAACTTTATACTAACACCATGACCCTTATATCTCCCTTTTATTAATTTACAAAAATAAAAAACTTTACCCTTACCTTGCACAACTGTGGATGAGATTTGATCTTCTGACCTCTAGAAGTGCAGCGCCCTAACACGGGCTCATGACCAACTGGGCTAGTGCAGTAGATGAAACCAAAAGGTGTGGCGAAATATTTAGCTCCTTCGTTGCACTATATCAAATGCTTCAACAAAACGGGCATCAAAGAGATTCGACCCTCTAACCTTCTGCACTGCAATGCCCTAGCTCGAGCTAGGCAACTGACTGGGCTAACCTTGTGGATGAAACCAAAGGTGCACCATAAACTATATAGCTCCTTATTTACGTTATTTTGAATAAAACACAACAAAACAGGCACCGAGGAGATTCGACCTTCTGCACCGCAGTGCTTCAATGTGAGCTAGACTACCGACTGGTCTAACCACTCGATTGAGATAGAAGTGGCATGAAAAAATAATTAAAGTCTTCTTTCAATCGCTGCTACGCCATCAAAATTGTGCTCCTCTCCTTCTTTGTCTTCTACCCGCTGCTCACTCTCCACACGAAGGATATATTTGAATTTCATGCCTAAGCCAAAGTGAATTTATAGCCTTATATTAATATGATTTTTGTCATTTACACCCAAGGAGGTCGAGCCATTATTTGAATATTTGAATTTTTAAAATCTCTTTTGTATGGTGCACTCAAGGTGGTTGACCCATGCAAATTTAAATTTTTAACCTTTTATATATTTAAATAAATATAAACCTTCCACTTTATTTAAACTTTTATATATTTAAATCTTTTGATTTAAATATAAACCTTCCACTTTAATATTTAAATATTTCATTTAAATATTAAAGCATATGAAATCACCTTTGAAGATATCTCTGCCTTTATTATCAATGACAACTCAACATTTCATCCTTGAAGATATTTCTGCCTTTGACATCAATGACAACTCAATATTTCTAACACATAGTAGGTACATGCTCCACCAATTTGTTCTCTTCAGTGAGCACTGCACCCTCACAAGATAGCATCATGGCTACTTGTGAGAACTACACCCCTAGCGGGTTTTTCTTCATCTTGGCCATTTGTGAGCATACATCCTCACCAAGGTTTTGCTCCCTCATTTTTATTTTTCTTTCATTTAGCTTATGTTCATTTGATCACACTGACCCCTCGTGATCTATGCTAACTCGAATGTTATATTATAAACACCTTTTCTATTGTGGGTATTGTTCTTCTTCATCTTATTCTTCCTTTTTTTTCTTATTTCTTGCCAAATTCATGATTTATCCTTATCGGGTGCAAATTTGCTCTAATCCAAATTTGCAATCCTTTCTTACGGGGCACAAATTTAGCTAGAGTGTTGTTTTCTCGTATTTTCTCCTTTTTTTCTTTCTTCCTTTGTGTTTTCAATCATCTCATCATGCATTGCATGAGTTTAGTTCATTTATGCATTCAATAATTGAGTTCATTTCACTTATTCATACATAATCAAACATAAAAGCACTAACATAAAAAATTATAAGCACACATTAAACAAACACATGTAAATCAAAATATAGCATGGTATTACTCGAAAGCTAGAGAGTACATATCAACTTAGTCGATGTGCATGCCATAGTAAAAATATCGACATATCATCTCAATCCTAACCCTAGTTTTGTGATCTTATCTCCTCTACTTTGCCTATTGGAGGTGGTCCTAGTGGAGGTATGTTCACAAACCATGAAATAATCCATGATATAGATTGTGACCAACTCTATGTTTGTAAGGAGGGCAATGGAGGTATCCTCTACTTCGTTGGAACCACCTGAAAATACAAGATCTTATAGAAGGTCTCCCTTTGTATAGATGCCTTTAGCCTATCTCTTGCCCTTTGTATATTCATCTGTAGTAGAAAAATACCCTCACCCTATTGTCTATAGATGATGATAGTCATATTCTCTTCCCGAGCCTACTATCGATCCTGCTCTAACTGGCTCATCTTTCCTTTGAGGTGATCTACCTCAGCCCCCATTGTGTCTCGCTATGTGAGTGTTATGCTCAAGGAACTCTATAGCCCCTCTATCCTCTTAGACCTATCCTCTCAAAGTAGGACCATATCCCTCTACATGACCACTATCTATTCCTGCAACACCTCCACCTTTCTTCTTGGGTCTCCTTAACCCATGGTCCCACTAGGTCCCATCGTCATCGATGTAGAAGCACCCCTTATCGTTCTTCTTGGCTTGACCTATATTGTTGTGAGGTAAACTCCTATTATCTCCCTCCCCCTGAGCCTCAGAGGGTGATTTTCATCCTCATCACCATGACCATATCTATCTTGACTTGTACCCTCACCAGCTCCTCTATATCCTCAATCTAGCTAGGGTGTAGATGCCACGATCACCATATAATCATATGGTCTTGTAGCTCCTCTATTACTCGCCTCTCTAGTGGCATGATACCTGTGTATATCCTTTATACATGCTCCAGGTCTCTAACCCATCTATATTTTGTAGGTCTCTCTAGATTGGGCAATGACCCTAGAAGTGCATGTGGTCTTCGAACTGTCATGTGCTCCTAACACCACATCTAGAATAAGGTTGTACACACTAGCCCTATATGTCATCTGTACATGAAATTGTATAATATCCTATATAGATGAGCCGACACATACGAACCCAATGTGAACCACATCCATTGGTCCCACATGTCTGCCACTACTCTCGCTAGCACCCATGGCAGGTATTGACTATTGGTATGGCATACCAAGAACCCTATCATTGCCCCATAAAATATAGTTATCAAGCTATCTACTCCATATCACCTTGGCAACTCGTCAATGTGAATTCCACTTTGCTAGATTTCATGGGTCCAATCCCCTAACAATCTCTGTAATATTGTCTATCACATCTATATTTTGTAAATTGCTCTCTCCCATATGAAGATGCATAGGATGTGCCACACATCCTCTAATGTGATGGTCATCTCCCCCATGGGTAACTGAAATGTGGATGACTTTGGATACCACCTCTCTATCAATGTTGTCAATAGCACTCTATCATCCTCAACCCAATGTATTTTTTCCAGATGTAGTAGCCCCATCGCCCATAGTGTGTCTTGCTACATTACTATGAATTATCATAGTGTCTCCTCCAAGGAGCTCAATTCCCACTCTCTACTCTCTAGTATGTCGTGCTACAACAAAAAATAATAATAAAATTTTAATTAGTTTCATCATCTAAATAACTAAAAATCAAAGCATAAGCAAGATCATCAAAAAATTTGATCTTCTCTCTTCTCTCTTCTCTCTTCTCTCTTTCTATCTCTCTCTTTTGTTCTGTCTAATAGGGCACGAATTTGCGAATTCATGCCCTATATTTTTGGGACATAAATTCGTACCCTATATTTTTGGGGCATAAATTTGTACCCTAAATTTTTGGGATATGAAATTGATTGTTGTCGAGTTTTGACCAAATTCGTAATTGACCCCCAAATTCATATTGGGTTGGGTGCAACAATTTCTTCTAAAAAATACAATTAAAAAAAAAAACACTTAAAACCTAGTCTAAATGAAGGGTTAAAGTCCTTACCGATGCTCGCTCCGTTGTTGCGTTGGCCTCACCCCTCACAATGGTTGAATGGTGTGTGGGAAGCACCATTTAATTTTTTTTTCCAAATCTCTTCTCCTCTTCAAACAATAAAAATAATTTTTATATTTCACCTCATTTCCCCTTTTATCCCTCATTTTTCTTCTCTCTCCTCTTTTCTTTTTGTTCTTTTCTCCTTTTTTGTTGATCTCTCTTCTCTAGCGTTCACCTTTTCAAGTTTCTTCAAGAATATTACATTCCTTCTGAAACTCAAGGGGGCACCTTGGTCATAGAGAAACATAGATGTTTCGTGGAATGAGGAGTCGGTAAGAGTTCGAGTTCTGTTTCGGGTGAACAACATATACTTTGTATTTTTTCTTCATTAAAATTTCATGTGTACGGGCATGTTGACGATAGAGGCTTGCATTTTTCTATAGAATTAAATGCTTTGAAAAGTTGAACAGTCAGTCCTCATGGATAGTATAATTTTTTCATTTAATTGCATAGTCTTCCACTTATTATAGATGGTAAGATTTTTAAGTTGTTTCTTTTCATTTTATTATTTTCCAATCGATAAATCAAACTCATAAAGCAAGACGCTTCCATTCCACAGGTGTCCAAAATGACACCATTTTTGCACTACCCCTTCTTTTATATTGGCCACCATTTTTTGTGCTCTTTGTTTTTAACCTATAGGTGTCTACATATTTCTTTGATGCATTTATTAGGCCATAAATGCATCAAAGAGGGGGCAAAATATAGACATGGAAAATTAACCCATCAAAATGAGTCATTTTTCCTTAGAATCCCTAAGAAGTCCCTCAAAGTGCTAAATGCAAGATTTGAGCCTTCTTTTCCCTTTATTTTGCTTTTTTCCTTGGCCTTTCCAAATTTGCAGTCGTCTAGGATGGGATGCAAATTCGAAAAATTTAGGTATTTTTCCTTGAAAGGTCCAAATTTTGGCCAACCTTTGTGGCATTGGCTCTTGGCCAAGGTTGTTTTTCATTTTCTAACCTTTTTAAAAAAAGAAGTGCTAATAGTGATCACCTCACGATAATTGCATGTGCCTTTTAATCACTCTAAGTGCTTTATTTTTGTATGCTTCTTGTAATTTGCTCCTCTTGCTGAAGTGGAGGAGCCCTTAGCGATAGAATGAGAAGGCTACCATCTTGGGTGTTGCCTTCACTTTTTTGTTGCTCCTTGCCTTCTCCACTAGCGAACTAGGTTTTTCTTGCATTATTAGTCCCCTTAGATCATTAATTTCCAATATTGCATTTTATTTTCAGTGTCAGATCAATTGAAATCTTTGTCATAAATTTGTACCTTGTTCTTACAAGACGTAAATTTTATGAGATCAAATTCGTGGTCACCCCTTACAAGTTACAAATTCGATTCTCTAAGGGCTAGGGGCAAGATTTCACTCCCAAAACCCTAGTCTGTTCTTGCATGCTTTATTTAGGTCATAATCTCTCTGTTTACACTTTGTTTTCGTTATTTCATATTGTTGCATTTTGTCTTGCTTTGCTTCCCAAAGGTTAACAATTCGCTTTTATTTTTGAGCGATCGGCTAAACGGACCAAGGGGGTTTAACTGGTGCACTTGCAAGCTCAATCACATAGTGATCTAAGCATGCCCACAAACATTGATCAATTTCTCCAATGGTTTTGAAGTTATTTGTAAGTTTTGAAGCTGTTGGATATACCTGTATGAAATCAACCACCGGGCCAAGTAAGTGCTTTGATAGATATTTTAGGTTGTTTGTTGTTTGCTTTGCATTCATTTCTATTATATATATATATATATATATATATATATATATATATATATATATATATATATTTTTTTTTTTTTTTTTTTTTTTTTTGGTTTTTAGACATCAAAGAAAGAAAAGCATATAGGTTGCATCTAGGTTAATCTTGTTTCTGCACTCTCTTGAACCCTTGCTTGAAGAGAAAAATGTTTTACTTTTTACAAATGAGGGTTTTAACTTCATTAAAACAAAGAATCATTCTAGGAATAGTCTCTTGTTTGCTTGCATTATTGTTTGTCTTGCATTGTTCTTCAAATACTTATAGGTTAAATCTTATTGAGACCAAACTTAAGTGTTTCTTTAATAAAAACATTAAACATTTCATCCTTGGACTTGGAGCAAGTCCTTAAACTATTCTTGGTGAACCCTTTGATCCCCTGAGCCCTCAAATGTAGAGGAAACAACATACCCCCGTGATCATCTCGATTCCAACAAATCCAATCGAGAATCATATAAAATAGGTAGTTTTCCCCCTCTACAATAATGTAAAAATTAATGTCTAACATTTCATAAAGGCCTAATGAATGGTTTAAAGTACAAAAGATCAAAATCTCAACATATTATTGTCTGGAAAATAATGTCATCTCTCATCCTTCTCTAGAATCAAGTATGTCGTTTATCCTCTTCAATTAACAAGATCATATTAATATTCTATACATATTTTGTGATTTATAAAATTTGACCTTTGTTGAAATTTGGAATACTAATCTTCTAAGTTGTAAATGTCAAGCTCTACCTGAAAGCTACTATAAAAATGATTGTATTCACCAAGAAAACGAAAGCTAAGTTAGGATTATAGATATAGAATGTTGTAAAGTACCATAGGCAACATTTGTTCCAATGTAACCATCTAAGATACATCAATCATCTCATTAACATGGTTGAATTAAGTAGTAACATGGTTGCAACCACATTATACTTGTAACTCATTAAGACTATAAGGTCAATCTCATAAATAATTCATCAATAAAACATTCCTTTTTTATGTCCACATATCTAGTTTTCAAATTTTCAAATGTTGATTACAAATAAATTCTCCATGAATATTTAGATATTTAGGATATGCAAATTTAAATTAGCATAACAATGTATTCATTCATTAGTTTTACTCTAGATATACAGGGAATAACCAAAACGTTGATCATGAAAAGAAACTAACTTCAAATAGCCTAGTAAGGAGTACATGGATATTGCAATAACAAAGTGTATTAAACTACTACTATAATAGATGCATAAGGCTTTGAACATATTTCCCATAGTGAAGGATCAATTGTAGCTTACTAAACAATTTTTTGTAGGTCTTGTCATTATATATTAGCTTTATATTACTCACCGGTTTATTTTTCATAGGCAAAGACAAATCCCTTTGTAGAAACTCTATTTAGAAGAGTTGCATCATGTGACCTTTAAAAATAATATTTTATCTAAATAATTATATTACGTATTTAATAAATATCTTTTGCAATTCACACGAGGTACCAACAAAAGTGGGATTGATAAATGAATTCAAGAAAATGGTGATGAGACATGACAAGAAACCAAGAGATCCACCTAGATCTCTACATTGTTAATTTTTTTATTAAAAAGTTATATATATATATATATATATATATATATATATATATATATCCCACAACTAGAATTAGCTTTCAATGTGCCATGCATCGTACACTCATGTAATATAACTATTGTGTATCTATGATGCCCAAGTACATTTGTACATTTTGACATGCATTTAACCTTCCTATTAAAGTAGTCTCCTATAAATGCACTATCCTATTATCCCTAGTTAATGGTTATCACTATTGATCATAAAAATATGAAATACTATAGCACTATTAAACAATAAAGTCTATCCTTGTCATTTTTATGAGTTTAATGGAAGCTATAGTCTCTTGTTATTTTACGGAAATCAATGACTCTTTCATTCATTTTTGTTCATAAAATCATAACAGGTAATTACTTATAAATATGCAATAAAAAGAAATTAGTCTAGTTAGATACATACATCGATCCTTTGCTTCCTATTTGCAACCATAGATATTACTAAAGAAAATACTATTTCACCCTTCAATTATATATAATAAAGTAAACTTGCTTCAAAAATAAAAGCTTTATTCCTCATTTTCCACCCTCTCATCTAGAAAGAAGAAGGTTGCATTTACCAACTAGCATACATGAAGCAATGTGCACATCCTTTTACTTTACATTCAGGCATCAAGAAAATAAATATTGCAATCATTCTTGCTTACATAAATAACATCATACTTTGTATTTAAGCCTGAGAAAAGAAGTGTACATTCACAAAAGTCCATTTGCTTATATCAGAAAAGAAAAGTGTTGTAGGCATGACATGTTTTAGACTCAACATTAAACCAGAATGTTATAATCAGTCTAAGAAGAAAAAGTGTTATAGTCACACTAGCACCAATAAAAGCTACAACATATTTAGTTTTCAATATTACTAATAAAGGCTACAACCTATTTTGCTTTCAATAAGGTGTTGTATTCATACTAATAGAGATTATAGCTTGTTTAGCTTTTAATAAAATATTGCAATCATACTAAATATTGCTTTGTACATATGCATCAAAACAAAATATTTCAACAACCCAAAAAGGCTGAAGTCCATTAGGCCTTTAATAAAATATGAAAGTCATTCTACCACTCAAAAATGATATGCTTCAGAATTCTTGTTTTATATCATTCATTAATTAAAATTTTGTAGTCATACATCTAGCCCTAAAAATGCTCGTCTTAAATAACATGTTTCAAAAACCTATCTTTGTAACAAATGTTCCAATAAATAACAAGCTTCAAAAATCTTGTTTTACACTATATTATATATTACAGTAATACATCCAACATTCATGCTACAACCTTGGGGGTGCCAATTTGCAAAGGTAGTAGTCTGCTCTGAATCCTCGAGTGTGTGCCAAACCGACAATGACAATACAAATCTCGAGCGACCAGTGGTCTCCCCTTTACATTACGGATCAACAACAACGAGTTGAAATAAGCTTATTGAAAGCAGTCCCTGTAATTTGAACCCTGAACTTATCAATTACTAGAAATGATATAACTGTAACCAACTTCCTTATATATAAAAAACCAAATAAAATATAACATACTTTAGATTTAAACATCCAAACCAAAAATTTATAATAATATTGCATAAATGTTACAATCCTAACCATACCAATAAAACTATATTGGTCTTCCATGCAAAACCTAAAATCTTTAATAAAAGACTTTGGTCATCAAGATCATATTATCCTAAACTTATAACCTATCTAAGATTAAAACTACTCTACTCTGTTTTTTAATTTAGAGCGATGCGAACCTTTTACAATGACAGGTGATGCAGTAATTCCTTGAAGGCCTCTATCACACGCTCTTTTTCGCCCACCACCAACGTTCCCCTTTTTATTACCACATTAGACAGTTCTTTACCTATGTGGTACTCATTTGCGATAGTTGAAAAGTCACAAACGCTTATCCATACCCATCTGTCTGGTGTGGGGTCCCACCAAAGTCTTTGTTTTGGTCTGGATGTCAAACAAACACCGCACACCAAGCGCTCTCCTTTCCTATCATTTATGTCAAAATAACCCTTCGCGGCATCGGACGATTGCCGCTTCGGACGATTGCATGTGCTGGATGGGACGATTACAGTCAATCCCCTCCGTTCAATAACGAAACAGACTATGGCGGCATCGGACGATTGCATCTGCGGGCATGCTAATGTCCACTCCTCGTCCTCGTGAGTAAATGAATCACTTATACCAAGCTTGGCAGACAGGAAGTCGTTTACCATTGACTCCACATCATTCTTTGTGCTTACCCCTGCCCATAACTGCATTTCAGATGGCCATTTCTGCCAATTTGTTCATCACTGCTCCCGTCAATAAACATTTTATAATATAATAATATCACGTAAAATCTTGACAGTAAATTGGGCTGCGTCCTATACTAACTGATTTTGGTTTTGTGTATAGCCTTAGATATAGTATGTTTTTATTGTTTTCTTAGACTCTAATGGCTTAAAAGCAATTTGATCTGCAACGAATTAATATATGCTTCTTTTTTAAAGAATCAATGGAATATTGAGAGCTGTTATTACCTTTATAGTTCGAATGCAGGGTTTCAAAGCTGCAAAGTTGTTGGCTGAGAGCTGCAGCGTCTTCAATCCCTGCATGTGCTCTAGACTCTGTATCGCCGGCACCTCCCACTCGCTCTGTGCTTTCAAAGTCTCCAGTGATCTCAAATATTCTAAACCTTCTAGTTTCTCCACTTTGCCGGAAACTGTCAATTCTAATTCTTTTAAACCGGTCATATGTGCAAAACTTGGCAGCGCGTCTACCTCCGGAGATGATGTTAATTTCAGCCACTTCACTGTCTTTGGCAGAGTTTGTATCCCCTTTAAATACTTATTGTCCCAAATATCGAGAGTTTCAAGGCTGAGACAACAGTCTTCAGAAATTGATATTGTTGACAGACGTGTACGATCTAGCCTTATCTCCCTGAGCTTGTTCAAGCCTGAGCCAAAAGCCAATTTTCTGATTGGGCAGTCAATAATGCACTATTTGCGAAGACTACCTAGTTGCCCAAATGTTTCTGGTAAAGACTTCACTCCGGACGACTGTATATTTAACTCCTCTAAAGCATTTAGACGCCCGACAGTGGCCGGTAAAGATTTCAAATTTGGACTCCCAGAAATATTAAATTTTATCAAGGAGGACAAATCACCTAAAGTGTCCGGTAGAGTTATCAAATTCTCACAAACATAAATATCAAGTTCTTTTAAGGAGGACAAATGACCAAAAGAGTCCGGCAAACTTTTCAAGGAGGAACATCCCATCGACAGCTGCTCCAATTTCTTCAGTTGACCAATGTTAGCCGGCAGCTTCTCTAGCTGCGAACTCAAAATTTCGAGCTTTGTCATAGAGCGCTGATTTGCAATATGACAAGGCAAGATTTCCAGTTTGCAACCTGAAATCTTCATGTACCCCAGCATTCTGATGTTTTGTAGAATGCTTGAGTTCTCTAAGTTAAAGGTGAGCTCTGTACACTGATCCAAATTCAGGTATCGCAGGCTTGTCAGCTGCTTGAAAGAAAATGGCAACGTTTTTATTCCAGAGCAGTAACTCAAATGTAAATGGCAGAGGTTTCTCAAACTCCCGAAACTGGTGGGCAGTGATGATAGTTCTGTACAAGAACGCAACTCAAGGTACTCCAGGGACTTGAGATTACAGAACTCGTTTGGAAGACTAGTCATGGAAGATCCGCCAATGACAATCTTTTTCAGATGCTTGAGAAGTTCTATTGATGGCGGAAACCCTTGGAAATTTAATCCTGTTATAATCAACTCTCTCAAATGTAATGGAGCCTGCAATCAATTTTCAATCATATTCTATTAGACGGAGATTATGTTATAAGTATCATTTTGCAAACAAGAGCAAAGCAAAGAAAGATCCTTACATTTGCTGTATTCTCCCATATTGTTTCTAAGCGCTTGACATCATAAAGCTCTAAAACCCTTAAACTTTCCAATGAAAGACATGACGAGAGATCTGCATGGTTGAAATTAAAACAGCGGAGCCACATCAGACCCCTTGATAGTTCGCCAATCTTCGCATTGAAATACCCGTTGTTGAAAACGAGATATTTCAGTGAAAAAGCATCTTTTGGGTTTGAGCCTCCCATGACTTCCACGCACTCTTCAAACGGCGGCGGGTAGTGCGACAAGCATTTCGCAGAATACATGCTGGAAAAATAAGTCGTGGCTGCCATTATCCCTCGAACCTGCATTCTTTCCTGAATGTAAAGATTACGAAAGATTACTGAGAGTAAGGCTTTGAGGCAAGAATTCGTGGCTGCCATTGTCCTTCGAACCTGCATTCGTTCCTGAATGTAAAGATTACAACTAATTAATTTGGCAAGAATACAAACAGAGAATAAGGCTTTTACGCAATGGTTAATGACAGCGTATATATAGATGATGCTGACCTTGGCTTGTGTCTGAATGGCATTAATCTGGCCCTCAAACCAGATCCGGTAGGGTAGCTTCTTTTTGGCAATTCCTCTTCCCAAATCGCGAAGCTGATCATGCATTCTGATTCGATTCTGCTCGTCCATCTCCACAAGACACTTATTTTGAAGCGTCTCCCAACTATAAACCCCGCTTCTCTCTAATCCGTCCCACAATTGAAGAGCTAAACTTTTGAGTTCCCCAATAAAGAAGCATGCAACATCCAAGAATCGCTCTTGCTCTTCAAGATCCAGAGCATCGTAGCTTCTTTTGAGAATACTAGAAATTCCCTCTGGTAATACTCTAGAAATCTCATTTAACTGAGACTCCCAGTAATCCCTAGGCTTGGAACACAGCTGCCCTCCAAAGACCTTGAGGGCCAAAGGCAATCCTTGGCAAATTTTGAGAGCCCTTTCCACCAGATCTTGAAATCCGTCGGGTGCATCGGACTTGGGGAAAGCATGCGAGCAGAAAAGCTTCTTAGCATGGCAGCCCCTCAGTCTTTTCATTCTGTAAATGAACCTCTCTGAGATGCCCCCAGATGTAAGGACTTCCACATCTCGTGTTGTAATAATAATGAGGCTGCCCGATCCAAGCCTGTCTTTTGCCGGCAACAGAAAATCGATTTGCTCTTTACAATCCACGTCATCCAAAACTATGAGCGCGTGTAGGGATCTCAAACGATATTCCAGAAGGTCCTTCCCTTCGTATATATTTTCAAATTGTGAACACTTAACGCGAAGGTCCTCTAAAAGTTTCTTTTGCAAATCAGACAGCTGATTTTTGCTTGCTTTATCTCGAACGTCATAAAGAAAGCTGCATCTTAAAATGGAGGACGATTTCCTGCAGAACAATTCTTTTGCCAGCGTTGTCTGGCCACATCCGCCCATACCCACAATCCCCACAACGTGTACACTCTCATCGCCCTGAATAATTTCTTCAATGTCTTCTACTCTTTCTTCGAGCCCAAGTGCATTCGTGGGTTCTGCTACTTGCGGTTTGCTCATCGCTAGCACTACACGATTTGCAAGGCCTTCCAGCACCAACCCCCAATCGCTAAACAATCAAAACAAAACTAATCATGAAGTGAATGAAAACTGTACTGATCATCACCGAAAAAAAAACAAGGAATGAGATGAAATAATCAAGATAACTACGGATGCAGATACTTACTCATTTTCAAGCAGATATCCATCGATATATGAAACTGTCTGTAGAGCCTCTTTCCACTCTCCTAGCTTTTCAGGTGTATATCTGCCTTTTGATTCATGTTCTGCAAATGAACCAGCATAAAGTCCTTTTCCTTTGTCCACCCACCGGAGATGAGAAGGATTGACTTTATAGAACACGGGAATAATTGTAACGCCTGTTTCGAGCATGTAGGAGAGTTCCGCCAAACACCAGGGCGATTCTGCATACCTCTCAGAAAATATGGCAACGTGAAGAAGAGCATCTTCCATTGCCTCCTGTATTTCCTTCGGTATGGAATCCCCTGGCTCCAGGGCCCTTTCATCGAGAAACACTTGCACTCCCATGCTAGAGAATTTCTCGTAGATAGCCGTGGCGAGTGTGCGTTTTACATCAGGTCCCCTATGATTAATGAAGACATCGTAGCGCAACTTGGACTGTGTGGAGGACGAGGGTTTATATGCAGATGCAGATTGTTGCGCAACTTGGTCAAAGGCGCCAATCCGGTTCAGACGTTGCTTCTCTGATGAAGAGGAAGGGTTTTCCATGGAATTGAAGTGAACTAAACTGATAGAATGAAAGAAAAATAGCCAAGAACAGGAAGTGAACTTGGTTTTCGGATGATCAGACCAGGTATTCTAAAAACAAAAGGCAAATACTACAAATTATTCTCTTTAAAGACAGAAACAAGCGCTTAAAACAGTGAAAGCATCTGTCAAAAAATCAGCGTAAGGAACAGTCTTTCGGCGGAAAAAGATTTAAGGTAAGAACATGTTCTAGTAATTTCCAATCCTACCAAATTCTGATTTTTTTCTACGCGGCAAGATCAAAGAAACGACAACTTTGAAATGTGGGTCAGAAACGGCCTTTCGGCGGAAAAAACACAAAAGAAAAAACATGTTAGGGACCAACTAATACTTCTCTTACCATGTTCTGTTCTAGTAATTTCCAATCCTACCAAATTCTGAATTTTTTCTACGCGGCAAGATCAAAGAAACGACAACTTTGAAATGTGGGTCAGAAACGGCCTTTCGGCGGAAAAAACTCAAAAGAAAAAACATGTTAGGGACCCACTGATACTTCTCTTACCATGTTCTAGTAATTTCCAATCCTACCAAATTCTGAATTTTTTCTACGCGGTAAGATCAAAGAAACGACAACTTTGAAATGTGGGTCAGAAACGGCCTTTCGGCGGAAAAAACTCAAAAGAAAAAACATGTTAGGGACCCACTGATACTTCTCGTGAGTTTCAATTATACAAAATCTACATTTATTCTACCCCAAGGTCAGGGTAAATACTTAAAACCAAACAACAGTTTTGTACCGTTCACCCTGATCAACATTTTCTGAGAACGCGTGTGTAGTAAGTACTGATTAACATTTTCTCTCGTCAAGCTGTTGAAATGGAGGTCCCACCGCCATTTTATTTTTGAGAGAATCCAAGGTTTTTGGTCCTATGGACTTTTTTTTTTTACTTAGATAGAATTTTAGATTTTAAAATGTTTAGGTTATTTATGTTGAGTTCAAATAATCTTTATACTAGAGTTTGTTGTGTCACGGTTTTCTTTTGGGAATGTTTGAAGCATCTTAAAATTCTTTGTCTTAAATATTTTTTTTGTGGTATACTTTAGAATTGCAGAAGATCTAAGCAAGCTTGGGAATTGATTCTTTCTTTTTCTTTTTTTTCATTTACAATTACAAGAGTTTCTTGGCCTCAAGCTCTTCTTGGGGAAACTTTTACTTTGTCTCTCCCGCTTTTTGAAGTGTGGTAGGTTTTTACGATTAGCTTACTCTTTTATATTTGAAAGGTCCGTAACATAATTGTTTTAAAACAATATATACCTTCTATCACATTTACTTATGCTGACAAATTAGAAGTTTTTAATGACATGTGGCTACAAATATGTACTCAAGCCAACAAAGTTGTTATGGAGTTGGATCACCTGCAAGTTCTTCTAGCGCACTAGGCTAAGTCAATCGGATCCCCCAGAGCACTTTCTATCCCACTCTTGTCATCGACTTCCATCATATGCAAGAAGTGCTTCCATAGACAGGCACTGACCCAACCCTCGTCAGTAATGAAGCTGACCTAATGTTGACATTGTTTGTTCGTCCCGCCAGGTTGGGGGATGGGATGATGTTCAACCAATTTCACCTAGGCCAGTTGTTGGTTGAAGCGACACAGGTACTGAAGGCCTTAATCACAATGCAAAGGGGTGGATTCCCATATCATAATCACTAGTAGTTTATGCAGGACAACACCTCAAGGCACACTACTCCATATGATATGTTTTCTTTGGTGTAATGATTATCAATGATCATGATTGGTAAACTTGTGTTTTGTTGGCAGCTTCGTTTCGTAACCCTTGTCAATAGGGTTATTTTTATTCCCCATGGGTGTGTTAACCCACCCATTTTTTTTTAAAAGGCTTTTATTTTAATTTAATGTAAATTTATTTTTCATCAAAAAAATTATAACATTTAAATATAAAAAATAAAAAAAAGTTTAACTAACATATATATATATATATATATATATATATATATATATATATATATATATATATTGCTTTTAAAGAAAAAGTATTATTTTAAATAAGAAAATATTTAGTCAAATAACGAAGGAAAGAAAAAGAAAAAAATATATATTTAAACTAAAAATGCATTAAAAAATACACTACATCCAAATATGTTGAGAGTGAGCTCCCCTTCTGCGAGCTGCGAGCCACCCAGTATGAAAGGTGCACTATGGACGAACTTGCTGATATGCGAATATGTTATTATAGAATTGAGCTCGTAATAAAGCTGATGGTGGAGGTGGAGGTACGAAAAGCAACATTCGTGCATGGAGAAATGGGCACGGGCGACGGGGGTACGAAAAGCAATATCGATGATGGAAGCTATGGATATTTTTGCCTTCATGGGGATTCATCTTTATCGCCAACCAAAGTCTGTTGAGGAGTGGCAGGTGCATTGGTATGATGAACAACAGCCAAAGTAGTAGCGGTGTCACCCCACCCAACAACTGGATCAAAAGCGACGGGTCAAACATCCCACTCGAAGTTCTAGCGGCAGGAAGGACCAACTTGATCATCCAAGCATCTACAACACTGAGATGGTTGGGACCAGTGTCTATCTGTCGAAGAATGGGTGAAGTGTTGGGAACCTCAATAGGGCTGAGAACAAGACCTAGAGGAGCTTCTTGGGGAATTGGGAGGGACACGAATAACCATGCATGGGGTATTATCCCAATGATCCATCAAAGCACGAAGGTGTTGCAGCTCAACATTCACCTTGTCCACCTATACCAAAATCTGCATCCAGCAATCATAAAAAACATGCTAATCAACGAAAGAAAACGTCAGAGTTGAGTCAAGCTGTGTAAAAATTGCCTTGCTCCTGGTTTTCCACAAATGGAAGAGTACTGATACGAAAAATATTCCACACTAGTTCAAGATTGTCAAAAAAATCAATGGGATCCTCCAGAAGAGTGTGAGCCCATAAGAAGGGACTTTGCATGAAAGGTTTAAAGAATTCCAGGAGCCATTTCCAAGCAGGAGAAGCTTGCTGACATTGCCAAAAAACATGCAACACATCCTCAGGTTCACCACAAAAAGGATAGGTAGGGTTCTAAATTTCGACAGGTATTTGGTGAGGTCGACTTTGACACTAGATAAGCTCTTATGAGACTTCCTATGGGAACCCAACAGCAAGAATAATAAATATGAGTGGTAGCCAAAACCTTAGAACAAGTTTGAAACTTTCTTGCCAAAGAAAGTTTTTTTGATGACCAGTAGGCTAACTTCTTTCAATCTTTTGAATAACATGTTGCCAAAGTTGTGTAGAAGAGCCAAGAAAAGCAAAAGGGATCCTCAAAAATTTAAATACTTCACCTAGTTGGATCCATCCCCATTGATAATAGCCAAGCCAATCAAGTATAGGATTAGGGGAAGATCTATTCCAAGAGGTTTTCCTCCACTGAATGCTAGAACCAAAGGCCTTACAAAAGACTTTCAAACAGTAAATGGTTGAGGACAGTGATTGATCATCCTCTTGAATAGTCAAAAGGAATCATCGGCAAAGTGACCATTAACTAGTTGAAGGCTAGAATTGGGGAGTGAGATGCCTCTAAGGCTCCCTTGAGAAACCTTATGTGCCAAAAGGTAGCCAAAAGCTTCAGCAACAAGAATATAAAGTGAGGGGGCAAGAGGACAACCCTGCCAAATAGATCGACCTAGTTGAATAGATTTCGATTGATAATTGATCAAGGTAAGAGTAGTAGAGGCATCTTGAAAAAGCATGTGAATTGTGCTGATGAAAAACTGACCAAAGCCCAATGCTTGAAGCATAGAGGTAATGAAATACCATTCCATTTTATCATATGCTTTTTTCAAAATAAATTTTAATAAACAGAGCATTTTGTCCTAAGGAGCGGGCCCATTCCTATGTAGGTCCAAGGTAAGTCCAAAATAAATAAAAATGAACATTAACCATTTGCATTCAACTTAGAAGATTAAATAGGTTACAAAATAGGATTATTAACCACTTAGCATTAGAAGCGCTAACGATGATTAATAATAGATTATTCTAACAACCTAACTAAATATCATAAGATATTTAGTTATTAACCTTAGTTAACTAGAAGGTAATTCATAGAATAGTAAATATCTCCTATGGTAGAAAAGTAAATGTAATAACCTATGTAGTATAATGCAATATACTACCTATTTTACCCTAACATCCCCCCTTTATTACATTACTTTGATATACAAAGTTTGCTCCAAAATAGTTGAAATTTGACACGTCCAAGTGCCTTTGTAAAAATGTCTGCAACCTGTTCGTCGGTGGGAATGTGTTGAAGCTGAATTCTGTGTTTAGGAACTTCATCACGAATGAAATGACAATCTGTATCAATATGCTTAGTTCATTCATGATGTACTGGATTCTTGACCAAGTTCAAAACACCTGAGTTGTCGCAAAACATGTGAATGGGAAGTTTCTTTGGTAGGCCCATGGTAGCCAAGATGTGACTTAGCCATATCGCTTCACACACGCCTCCACGTGCAGCGCGATATTCTGCCTCAGTTGAAGATAAAGCAACCACCTGTTGCTTTTTACTATGCCATGAGACAGGACCAGATCCAAGATGAAAAACATAGCCCGAGGTTGATTTTTTGTCATCTATGGATCCAAGCATAATCAGAGTCAATGTAACTCTGTAAGAAGAATGAGTTATTCTTCTTATACTCTAGACCATAATCGGCACTACCCCGAATGTAGTGTAAGACTCTCTTAGCTACTTTCCAATGGGAGACCTTTGGTTCTTGCATGAACCGAGAGAGATAGTTTACAGCATAAGTAATATCTGGTCTAGTATTAGTCAGATAGATGAGGCTTCCAATCATCTGTCTATAAAGTGTTCCATCTACCCGTGGTGAGTCTTCATATCGTGATAACCGTAACCCTGATTCCATCGGTGTTGCTTTGGGTTTACAATCAGTCATACGATATTTTTCTACTAAAGTCTTAGCATACTTTGTCTGAGTCACCCTTAGATGATTCTTTTTCTGTTCTATCTCAAGGCCAAGACAGTAGTGGAGAAGTCCTAAGTCTGTCATATCAAATGACTCTTTCAAGTCATCTTTCACTGCTTTAATCATATTCTCTGAATTGCCAGTGATGATCAGATCATCTACATATAACACAAGAATCACTATTTCAGAACCTGTGTTCTTGATATAGAGATTTGCGTCAGATGGACTTCTCTTAAATCCATGTTGCAGTAGGTGACTATCCATTTTTATGTACCATGCTCTTGGGGCTTGTTTTAGCCCGTATAATGATTTGACCAATTTGCAAACATGTTGCTCATGGCCTTCCTCTGCAAATCCAGGAGGTTGAGTCATGTATACTTCTTCTTTTAAGTCACCATTAAGAAAGGCACTTTTTACATCCATCTGATGTAACTTCCATCCGAACTGTGCTGCCATAGCACAAAGTACTCGAATGGTGGTCATCCTTGCTGTAGGAGCAAAGGTTTCCTCATAGTCAAGTCCTTCCTTTTGAGCATAGCCCTTTGCCACAAGATGGGCTTTATGCTTATCTATAGTGCCATCTGCCTTATATTTTATTTTGTAAACCCATTTGCAACCTATGGGTTTCTTTCCTTTAGGCAAATCCACTAGCTTCCATGTTTTATTCTTTATGAGGGAGTTATATTCTGCATCCATAGCTGCCTTCCACTGAGGCAGTCTAAGTGCTTCATCAACTGTAGAAGGTTCATTCTCATCACATGCTGATAAGTAAACCCTCTCCTCATCTATCTCCATCTCATCTTCCCTTGGTAACTCTCTATCAACAGAAAGGTCTTGAAAATCTGCACAAAGATCATCAACTGAAGTGGATGCTTCATTCTTTTCTTTCTGTGACATGCTTCTTGTCTTTGGACGAGTGAGAGTAAGATCAGGTGGGGAAGTGAGTTTAGAGTCTTTTACTATGCTTGTATACCATTTGGGTGGCTTTTTCTATTGTGAAGAAGGAGGTTGATGTTCCTCCTCATCATCTAGGTATACTGATGTAGTGTTGGATGTGAAAGCTTCATCAAACACTACATCTCTACTTACATGTATCTTCTTGGTAAATGGGTCTATCAACCGATAGCCTTTTGAAAATTCATCATATCCAAGAAATATACAAGGTAGGGATTTCTCATCTAATTTCTTTCTTTTCTCCTTAGGTATATGCATAAATGCATTACACCCAAATACCCTTAGATGAGTTATGGAGGGTTTCCTACCACTCCATGATTCCTGAGGAGTCATACCTTCAAGAGCCCTTGTGGGAGCCCTATTCAGAAGATATACTGTAGTTTGAACAACTTCAGCCCAATAAGTTTGCTCAAGGTTGGCTCCCTTAAGCATACATCGAACCATTTCCATTATGGACCGATTTCTTCTCTCAACAACCCCATTGGATTGAGGAGTGTAGGATGTTGTTAACTGTCTCTTTATCCCATGTGTTTGTAAAAATGAGGAAAATTATTTTGATGTGTATTCCCCCCCTCGATCTGAATGGAGGGTCTTAATAAAGCATCTTGATTCCTTCTCAACAAGAGTTTTGAATTGTTGAAAATAGGAAAATGCTTCAGACTTCAATTGCAAGAAGAAGACCCACATCTTCCGTGAGTGATCGTCAACAAACAATTGAAAATACCATTTTCCTCCACAACTTGTAGACATAGGACCACACAAATCTGTGTGTACCAACTCCAAAGGTACCTTAGCTCGAAAAGAGCTAGGTTCAAAAGGTACTCTATGTTGCTTTCCTGACAAGCAATCGAGCACACTGGCAATGTAGATGAAAGAGTAGGGAGTCCTTTCACCATGTGATATTTACTCAACTCTAGTAAATATCCTAAACTCAAATGCCCAAATCTCTTATGCCAAAGAGAAGTCGCCTCCTTTGTGGTGATCGCCATTGCAGTATGGGTAGAGGTAATTGCATCTAAGACAAACAAACCATGTTTGTATGAACCTGTTGCTATCTGTTTTCCCTTTTTAGTGATAAAGCAACGTTTCTTTTCTTTGTCCACTGTAAAATTGACATTCATGTTATTGTCCAGGATTTGTGGAACTGACAAGAGATTATTTTTCAATCCTCGGAACATAAAGAACTTTTTGAATATTACATTCTCCATCTGGAAGGGAGACAGAAACACTTCCTTCTCCCTGAACTCGATAGGTCTGATCATCAACAATGGTGACCGGTCTACCTTCTCGAGCCTCAAATGTTGCAAACCAAGATTTATCGCCAGTCATATGTTTACTAGCGCCTGAATCTATGTACCACAAAGAGTCCTTGTGGGAGGAATCTATATGTGTCATGAGCACTTTGTGTGCTCGTTCAAAATCTGAACTAGAATCTTCAGCTGCAATGTGACCCTGTTGTTGTTTGTTCTTGTTCTTAGGTTTGCCTTTGCCCTTTTTGTTTCCTTGTTCATTGGGCGGTTTGTTCTTAAACCAACATCTTTTGGTTTCATGAGTGTCTTTGTCACAAATTTTACAATACTGCTTCTTCTTCGGAATCTCTTTGGCTTTACCCTTTTCTTGATTTGAAGAAGAACCTTTCTGTTGATTCCACTTTTTCTTACCACCTTGTCTTTTTGAGAAAAGAGCATTGTTAGATGCCTCATCTCTTTGTAGTTGATTAGCTTCTTCTGTTTGAAGCATATTTACCAACTCGACAAAAGTTACTGTCCTACCAAAAACTTGTAGTGAGGTGATCAACATTCGGTAGGAGTCAGGAAGAGCTCTCAAAATGATTGAGTTCAAGACTTGGTCTTCCAGTTTCTCTCCTAAGGATTGCAGTTTTGTTTTTAATTCTGCGACTCTGTAGAGGAATAGCTCTACTGTTTCTCCTGATTTCATATGTAGATTATGAAGTTGTGTTTGAAGGTTAAGAATCGTTGATTGATTCTTGCCCTCAAATATGGTACTTAAGGCATCCCATGCTGCCTTACCAGTTGTAGCTTCACTGATATGAGGTTGGATATCATCAGTAATAGCAAGCAAGATCATTAAGGATAGCTTTTTATCCTTTTTATCAAAATCTCTTTGATCTTGTCCTGGTGATTGAGGTCTAGTGACACTTCCATCCACTATTGACCACAATTCCTCTACAGTTAAGATAGCTTTCATCTTAGTCTTCCAAGCTGAGTAATTTGAACCTTTGAGCAGTTGGCTCTCAGTGAGATACTTGTGTATCATGGCCATGTTTTAGGTTTCAAATTTGATAGGACTAAGATGGGATATCTTGTACTATACTCTCAAAAGAGTATATGGAAGGTGTTTTCAATTTGCCTCTATAAGATATTTAATGGCACTTGCCTTAACACCCTTACCAAGGGATGAAAAGTTGGAGGATTTTTAAGCCAAACAAAATAGAGCAAATGAAACAGGGGTAGGTTTGTAAAAATTTTGATTTTGCCCTCTAGGATATTTAATGGCACTTGCTTTAACACCCTTTAAAAAAAGGATGAAAAATTTGAGGTAATTAAGCCAAACAAAGAGAGAGTATCAAGGTGATTTGAAGTTTTGACCTTTTGATTGGGGAGTAATTACTTGTTTGAACCTATGCAAAGTTTTAGCATGGTTTTTGAGTGAAGTTTGGGTTTTGTGAAATGCTTCTTTTAATGTTTATATTTGACTTTTTAATTGCACACAAAAAACATGAGTGTTTAGTGCAATAATCAAAAACATAAGAGCAACCCAAATTTGTATCACTCTAGGTGTCGGATGCAACCGAAAATGCACCTAGTACAAGCAATTTTGAAGAGAAGGTGTCGAGTAAAATCGAGAATGCACCTTTCTTATACTGAAATATCCCCCCTTTTTCTTTACAATTTTGCAAACAATAGAATCAATAAAAAAAATGAATTCTATCCCCCCTTAATGTTTACAAAATGTAGAATTTTAGAGCACTCCTTTCAAGACAAGTCGACACACGACCCGCTTTTGAAAGGCTTCCAGAACTAGTCGACACACGACTTAGTTTTGATGAACCCAAGGTTACAAAGTCTTTCTCAATTGTGCAAAAAAAAAATAGAAGTGCAATTTTATGTATTATGTCTCCATGGAGAAAACAAATGCACTCTAAGTACTTTTGATCTTTACAAAAAAAATTCCTTGTTTTCTAAATTTGCAAAAGAAAAATCATTGTGATCCTTTCTTTGTATGCTAAATGAACAAGGGTTGAGAAGAGTTTGTCTAATTTTGCAACAAAAAAAAATGTGCTTTCTGTATGTCTTATATCTCCATTTTGTGAGAAAACATTAGCACTTTTAAAGATTTAAAGTTGCAAAAAATATTTCTTTAATTTTTTTTTAATTTGCAATAGTTTAAGAAAAGTTTTTAATAAATCATTTTAATTAATAATGAAAAAACTAAAAAAAAATCTCTTAAATAAATCAATTTAAATTCTTTAAACAAAAATTGATTATTTAAAAAAATATTTTTAAGTTTTAAAATATTAAAAAAAATAATTTAATAATAAAAAACTTTAATTAAAAAATTGAAAAAAAAAAAAAATTAAAAAATACCTGCGTTTTGCGAAAGGCCAAAAGAATGGCCTTTTTGTTCCCGGTGGGAGTCGAACTTGGACTCCCCGCAGTGCGCCTTAGCTCGACCCGATCAACCGGTCGGGCTACGGCGCCCGATGGAACGAAGGGGACGTGCGGTGCCTCTTGAAGACTGCGACGACAAATTTAAAAAAAAAAATTGGGGACTTTTATCCCACATGCATCCCGTAGTGGGATGCTGTGGGATTGATAAGGGGAAAGTCCCCCTTATCGGTCGATTGCCTGCGGGCAATCGACTTGTCGCCTGCCCTTTTGGTCGTCGCCACGTGGCGCCAGGGGTAGGCTTAGTCCGTCGTGTCTGCGTCGAGTCACGTCAAGTGGTTGTCTGCCACTTGTCCAGTGGTTGTCCGCCACGTGTCCGTCAGTGGTTGTCCGCCACGTGTCCGATCGAGTCTGCACCTCGGGGTGCATGCCTAGGTCCACGTGTCCCTCGGGATGCATGCTTGGGCCAGTCGGTGTCAGTCCACGTGTCCCTCGGGATGTGTTGAGGCCAGTCGACGTTAGTCCAGTCCAAGTGTCAGTCAGGGATTGGAGGGTCGCCTGCCCTCTTAGATCTCGATGTCTGTCAATCCGCGGGAAGAGGGAGGGCGCTCCTGCCCTCTCGGCTCTCCCGGGAGTGAGCCACGTGGCCTGCGAGGCCTACGTGGCACTACGGGCCCTAGGGGCCGGCGGGGAGCCGAGGTTGCAAAACCTCGACTCGTTGACCGTGACCGGTCTAGGGGTTCGTGGGCGCTGTGCTCGGCCTGTGTGCCAGGTCGGCTGGCGCGTCCGCGGGCCCTGTGGCATGTGGGGGGGGGGGGGGGGGGGGGGGGGGGCTATGGGTTGGAGCGGCAGATCTGTGGCCTAACGCTCGGGCCTTGGTCTGCGGGCCTCCGTGTGAGGAAAACTACGTTGAGCGCCTCTGGTGCTCCGTGGTAATCCGCAACGTTGGAGAAGCGAGGCGAATGATACCAATGTAGGTCCAAGGTAAGTCCAAAATAAATAAAATGAACATTAACCATTTGCATTCAACTTAGAAGATTAAATAGGTTACAAAATAGGATTATTAACCACTTAGCATTAGAAGCGCTAACGATGATTAATAATAGATTATTCTAACAACCTAACTAAATATCATAAGATATTTAGTTATTAACCTTAGTTAACTAGAAGGTAATTCATAGAATAGTAAATATCTCCTATGGTAGAAAAGTAAATGTAATAACCTATGTAGTATAATGCACTATACTACCTATTTTACCCTAACATTCCATACCATCCCAAACTACAAGCAAATTATCTAAAATATATTTTCCTTGAACAAACCTAGTTTGTTCAGGTCTGACTATTAGAGGCAGAAGAGGTCAAAGCTTACAAGCAACAACTTTAGCAGTAATCTTGTAGCTCACATTTAAAAGGATGATAGGCCTCCAACTGGTAAACAGTTCAGGATCACCAAATTTATGAATGAGCTTAACATTCCCTTTGTTGATGGCTCCTAGAGTTCCACATTGTATGGCAACCAAAATTCCTTGTAGGATTCACAAGGAAAGCCATCTAATCCAGGGGCTTTATCATTAGCCATAAGGGATAAAGCTTCCTTAAGATCCTCTAAGGATATAGGTGTATCACACAACTCCACTTGAGCGGGAGAAAGCTTACAGGGAACAACAGAACAAAATTCATCTAATACCTGTTGACGCTCATCATTAAGAGGTTGAGAAGCAAAAACTCCTTGATAATGATGAAAAAAGCCTTAATTATATCTGAAAGTGCAGTGAACCTCCCTGCTTCCATTTGAATGTCATGGAATTGAGAATGTTGAGCAAGAGGTCGAAGCATTTTTAAGAATTCCTTAGAGACTCTATCTCCAATTTGAAGCCAATGTAGGCAAGCTCGAAGATGAGCTCCCTTAGCTTCATATAGTTCCTCTTTCTTAAGTTCATGCCTCAAGGCTGCAACATGAGACTAAAGATTTATATTATATGGAGAATTCTCAAGCTTGAGACAAGCTTTATGGAGCTCTTCTTTCAAAGTTGAATTAGCTTATCTTTTATGTTTTGCAATGTCCACCCCTAAAAATGGTAGCATTTTTGTGGTGCATTGGATAGCAGAGTTCCACCAATTAATTCAGTCTAGAGAGCCCTGCGATCGACGAAGCAAGTTCCAAATGCAAAAGATATGGGCCTTCATGGCCAGATTGTACAAAAATGAAACATTAAAGTAGAACTGATAGGAGTGAACTTTGGGTTGTGTATGTTGCATGTCGATAACAAACAAAATAGGAGTGTGGTATGAAAGAGTAGTGTCAGGCAAGGTTGTGACAAAAGGGGTCAAGGGATTGAAACAAGAAAAATAAAAGGAATCACTTTTAGAGACCATCATCCGATCTAACCTCTCGAGGATCCTAGCTGACTCAGCTTGGAATTTCAACCAAGTAAACTAGAGCTCCTGAGAAAAATTAGAGGATATAAAGTAGGAGTTCGAATCAAATAGATGTAACTTATTTTTCATAAAAAACCAAGCCTCCTGTTCGCCAGAGCACCAACGTCTTGGAGAGTCACTGATTTTATCCGTATCTTTTTCTACCATGTTGAAATCACCACAAAAAATGCAAGTGGCTAGATGTAGAGAGAAAGCTAGCCATTGCCAAAGAGAGCTCTTAATCAAAGCATCGTTAGAGGCATAAATGTTGACCACCCCAAACCGCTTCCCTCTAAAATTATTGTTAAGTAACTATAAAATTATTGTTAAATAACTATAAATTTTGCTTGCATAGTAACTATAAAATTATTGTTGTTTATGAATAAGTCGTTAGAGGGTCAACTATTTTTTTCTTTAAAACTCAAACACCTCAACCTCTTTGGTTTGAATTTAGGGTTAATTAATTTTGAGAGGTTAAATATATTTTTTTATTTGGTGGATAGGGCCCGTGGAACGAAAAGTCCTGGCCTCTAGGGGATACGAGAACAATTTTCCTTAACATAAGGTTTTGTTCGTATTTGTAGCAGAATTGGAGAAGGCAGGTTTGGCCCTATTTAACAGGAGATCCATGGTTTGAACCTCTGCAATGCAAAGGAGGACACAAATACTGTGTGTTAAATTCCCTATTAATAAGCATAGCTCTCGACTTTACGAGGGGTCATGGTTGGGAGGAGACTAGTCAACCCTATGCGTTGGTCGTAGGGGTTTCTCACACTAACCTAATTTTTTTTGAAATTTTGAAAGGTTAATTGTTATTATTGTATATGTTTGGATAGATTTATAAATTATAAACCTATAAAAATATTATTATTAATTAATATTTGTTTTAGTTTAGAGTTTGGAATAAGTAATGTATAGAGGGTGTTTTGTAAGTTTAATTAGAATTAACTTTTTAGATATTATTAAGGTTAATTATATTAGTAATTCCTTTATTTAAGAATAGAGACTTAGATAATTTTTTAAATTATTAAGTCATTCTCATTAACCCCCTCTTTAAAGCTCTTTGGAAGCATAGTTGAGATTAAAATCATCAAACATATAGAATAACAAGAAAAGAGAGCTAAAGGATAAACAAGTTTTAGAACAAAAAATTCAACAATAGACCATGATCCCTTTAGTGAGTTTGGTTGATAACACTAGTCTGTTTGAGTCTCTAAAAATCCTTTGGTATTACATATCAACATCCATATCTTCTTCCATATCAACATCCATATCTTCTTCCATATCAACATCCATGTCTTCATCATGGATCAACCCGCATAACGCCACCAAGTTTGGTGTCCCCCGATTGCAAAACAATGAACAAAAATGGCCAACAAAATTCTGAACTATAAATGATCATTCGAACATCATGCATTCCTCTCATATAGTTTCCATTCATTATTCATATACATGCCATTTCACTTGCATTAATCATCCATATGTTTGCCATTTATCTTGCATTAATCATCCATATAAGAATTACGCATACACATCCTGATTAGCTTACATTAATTTTCCATGAGACATTCATAAAATATTTTCATAAAACATGCATTGCATACATATAAAACATTCATAAAAAATATAACACAAACATTAAAGCCATGTATATATATATATATATATATATATATATATATATATATATATATATATATATATATATATATATATATATATATATATATATATATATATATATATATATATTTATAAAGTATCACATGTACAATGAGTATCAAAAAGGCTACAATGGAGCACCAAGGCTCATACAAAAAGTGCATCTAAGCACTAAGCTAATATCCATGAGAGGACCCCTGAGACCTAGTAGGAGCCCTAGACCTAGAACTCTGCCTAGATGTAGTGTGCCTTGATGACTCGGTCCTAGAGGATTATGGAGGACCCAACAATGCAATATGATGAGTCATACACAACTCCTCCAAAGAGTGCACATATGTCTCACTAGCCTGCAATCGTCGCAAGTCAATACGATGTCAATGCTCTCTCACCAAAATCTCTGCCCAGAGCCTCATGATCGTCTCCTGATCACCTACACCAACCTCATATTTTGGCCGCTCTACATCCTTCTAGGTTATGGTAGCCTACAACCCAGCTATGACAACATCTCACCCTACCATAGCCTTCCTATGAGCCTCCATCACAGTATCTCACTCCTTGCAAAGCTGCTCCACCTCATCCCGTAGCCTAGCCACCTTGGATATCTCCCCCATCCCTCATAATCCTCCCTCTCATCCTTTGCTACCTCCACCTTAGGAGTCTGTTGTGATGCTAACCTCGATCTCCTCTGACTCATCAACTGATAAGATCTCATCCTCTTCGGAGTCATCCTCGACTCCTCAACTACCGCATCCCCAACCATCACCACCTTTGGCACCCATATTGGTAAACCATATTGTGTACTTTGGAGTCACTCTTACATCATCTAAATCTAGGACCTCCAACTGCTCATCATCCTATATCTACACCCTTTATGGCTCTATACATGGAAACCCCACCTCATCCCACTAATGCCGGTACAACACTGGCTCATCAGGCACACCCTGAGGCAAACAAAACTGCCTCAACACCCGTGAGTACTGAAATTAATCCACCTCATCATCTCTCCTTCCAACCAGCCACTGTACCTGTATCACCTACCATAGTTTCTCCTCATCACCCTCCCACATGGCTCCATGCCATGGCCTCCATATCACCCAAGCCAAAGTCAATACTATCCACATATCCCTATACCACTAGTTGGTATGCTCCTCCCGAATTGGCTATACCTCATCAACCACTGCCCATATCATATCATAGGGCTCGCCCATATGCCACACCTGGCAAGGTAACCCCTTTGGTTGAGCTACACTTAAGTGCTCCCAAGACTAAAACTAAAGAAAGAAGTTACATCCAATCCCCTTCCTCCCTCTTCGTGTAATCTCATATAGCTCTTGGTATAACTGCACCAATAAAGCAGGAGCCCATACATACGCTCTTGGATTGGTGAGTAAGTCATTCACCAATCCTAATAGGTTCCAAGGGAACCTACACCCCATGCTATTTGGGAGCACTATTTTTGCTAACACGAACATAATCAATGTTGGGAGTGCATCCAACTGCTTAGCCTTGTACATGCTCAAATAGCAAATCCTCCCATATCCCATCCTTACTTCCCACCATTGCTCACTGAACATTTTCATTATCTCTACCATCTTATCATTCCCAATTGTCACCTTCACACCATCCAATGACACCTTGAGGATGTGATATACATCCTCAAGCGTGACAGTAGCCTCCCTAGTCGATAGCTGAAAGGTTCCTCTATCCGAATCCCACCTCTCTATAAAATATAAGAGGTACCCATTATCCACCCTAACCACATCCATACATTATGTTTATCCATTTTTTATTTTTTTATTTTAAAAATGTAGTATGTTATTTCTTTAATTTAATATTTTTACATAAAAAATTACCTAACTACATAAACTAGAGATAAAAGTAAATGGTTTTTAATTTAACACTTTTTATATAAAAAAAACCTAGCTACATAAACTAAAGATAAAAGTAAATGGTTTTTAATGTTTATACAAGTTGTTTCTAGGTTTTAAACTTATAAAGAGAGGAGAACATTAGATATTACACATAAAAATTGTTTATTTTTTATGATTATTTCTTCATGCAATATATGAGCATTGTCATAATTGATGGCTCAAATCTTAAAATTACATCCACTCAAATCACATCCACTCAAATCAAACCTTAAGTTATATTATTGTATAGTCTAGTTTTTATATTTACGAAAGCTTAAAATTACATCCACTCAAATCAAACCTTAAACTTACATCTAAGTTATATTATTGTATGGTCTAGTTTTTACTAATTTTTTATATTTACCTATTATTCTATCAATAAAGAACCTCTTTACCAATACCTTACGTGTAAAATAAGTTTATTTTTATTTTTAATTATTATTAAAAACACTCTAACTTTTTAGTTGCCTTAAATTTTTATACAACTCATTTTTTTATTATTTCTAATATATACATATTTTATTTAAATACTTAAATAATTATAAATTCACTCCTTTAATTTAAAAGTCTAATATTTATATTAAAACCAAAAACTAAACAAACAACAACATACTTAAAAATATGTCTTGAAACCGCCTCATTAATTATGAGTCTGTGGATGTTTTTGTCGCATATCTGCATAAATTCCACCTTCGAGTGGGGTTTGGCCCTTTTTAATGGATGCTGCTCATACGATAACTTTAGTTGCTACTAGAACTGTCGGAGCGCAAAATGGCGGTTGAGAAACGTCCTCGCAGGATGGTAGTAAAAGTGTACCACAAGGTAATGACTTTTTCCCTCATGTTATCATTCTTGATGTTGAGTTTAACAAAGCCTATGAGTGGTATGAGAACACCCATTTAGTGGGCTATTTCTTGGATGTATTCCTAGCGAATCCTTGATTCGTTATTGGGTCCAGCAAGTCTGGAAACCCTATGGTATTCAATATGTTAATGTGCAGAACCTCACCAATGGTTTCTTTCTTTTTCGTTTTGTTGAAGCAGAGCATGCTAATAAAGCGCTTAATAGAGGATCCTGGTCTGTCCTTAGCTCCCTGTTAGTCCTACAACAATATTATTGTACCTTCTCCATCATCGAGGAAGCCTTTTTGGAAGTCCCGGTTTGGGTTGAGTTTCCTGGTCTCCCCATTTCGTGTTGGCCTTTTTTGAAAGTCAACCTTTCCAAGGATTTGGTTGAACATATTGATATCATGCTGGATGGAAAAACCTGTCGACAACATGTTGTGTATATCAACTTACCCAATACCTGTTATCGATGTCAATCGTCTTCTCATAAAATCAAGGATTGCTCACTTATGCTAGGTCGAGCTCAGACTTGTATTTCAGCACCTCCTCCTCCTACCACCACCTCGATGCTGCAGCCTGAAGGGGCTAAGAGTGGGTTACTATATCCCATAATTGATAAAACAATAACCCTAAGAATCAGGCGCGACATGCAACAACTAGTTCTTCAGCTGCGGATCAAGGTCGTCAAGAACCCATGGTCATTCTACAACCTCAACCTAATCCCACAACATGGACTAGGCCTTCTTTTACTGATGTAGTTTTGGTTACATATGCCCCCTTGGATCCTTGGAATTCTTCCTCTCTAGAAGGCATGGGTCTAACAGGCTCTCGAACTTATAAGGCATGCTGCTCACGCAGTCCTCATGAAAGGGAGGAGTATAATGTTGATAAGAGGCACCAGACATATGATATGCATCGACAGTTTATCAAGGAGTATAATGTTGATAAGAGGAACTAGAAAGATGATGTGCATTGAAAGTTCACCGAGGCTCAAGGCCATCTAGAACGCTTCATCGTAAATACATTTGGAGCTCTTATCTTGGGAAGCTTGGGGACTCCAAGGTTGTTGAGGATAGTATGCACCTCGACCGGGCTTAATGCTTTTTCTCTCATGGAATGTAAGGGTACCGACGGACCCAACCCAAAAATACTTGGTCCGCGATGAGCTGACTAAGGTCTCTCACACGTTTAATAATATTGACTTTGTTTGTCTACAAGAAGTTAAATTTTTTTATTTTAATCTAGATTGTACCTGTAATTTTCTGTGGCCACATGGTTGCTTTCATGCAACTCGTCATATTCATGGTAAGGGAGGAGTTGTTACTTTTGTCTCTTCCAAGTGGATGAGGAATGTGGTTTCTTGGGGGGTGGACCCCTCAAATCAAGCTGTTTGGACTCTATTTGAGTTTTAAGGTCAACCGTTTGGAATAATTAATCTGTATGCATCTAATGATGCTTTTGATCGGTGTAGTTTGTGGTGGTGGCTGGCTTTTTCTCTATCGCATGTTTTCTAGGTGCTTTGTGGTGACTTTAACATGATTGAGAAACCCCAAGATAATGCTGGGCACATGCTAATGCGATGGAATATCTGGGAAAGAGAAGCATGGTTTTTCATGAAGAATAAACTAGGGTTATCAGATACTAATTACTATTTCTCTCAGTATGAATTCCCGAAGAATGTTTGGTTCACCTGGTCTAATTTTCAAATAGGATTTTTGAGGGTTTTGAAGTTTTTGGATAGACCAATGCTTACAGATTCCCACAATTTCTTCTTTAACAGGCTTTCTCCGTCCTACCGTTTTGTTCATGCCATTCTAGACACTACTCTCTCTAAACACTCCCCGATTATTTTTTACATTGCCACCTGGGCCTCTCCTCCTCGAAGCTTTCAATAATAATTTTACCTAAATGTTTCCTTTCTTCAAAATGATGCTATGAGGGCTCATATTACCCGATGCTGGAATCTTCTCCCAAGACCCTTTGGCTCGGTTGGTTGGATTTTTTGGTAGAATAAGGTCATTTGCCAACAAGATGAGTTTTACCTCAAACTGTTTTCCATTCATCAACCCATCTTTCGCTTGCTTCTTCCATAAGAACAAGCTGAACCACCTGGTGAACCACCCCTACATGAGTTTCGTAAGCCAATCAGCCAAGCAAAAATTTATAACATATGTATATAAACAAAAATTCAAAAAAATAAAATAAAATAAAAAAATCAAAACAAAAAAAAACAAAAAAACAAACTTTTTCTTTGCATGTACATAACATTTAATTTCATATTTTGTTGTTTCTATCTAGGGATAACAATATTCAACATCGGTTCCAACCCAATCATCCCACCCATCCATTCTTCCAAACCATCTTCTTCTACTAAGTCAGTATGAATCATATTGGCTTATTCACCCCACTCCGCAATCCATACAATCCGGGTAAGCCAATTCCAATTGACATAAGCCTTGTTGATATGGATCAGATTTCTTCCCCACCCTCTTTTTTGGAGTTCATTCTATTTGAAGAATTGTTAAGGGATTCTGCCAACTACATTCCTCCTTCTCCTCCACCTTCACCTCCATCTTCTACCAAGAATCTTGAGGTATTTCAGGCAGAGTGAGATGATCATAATCAGGAAGAGTTGGATGACATATTAGATGATATTCATCTAATTCCAACACCACATCAACTTGAGGAAGGTTCACATATGTCTATTGAAGATACCATAGAAGTGAACCTTAATTCATATCCTAACAATCCCCAAATTGTCAAGCTTGGAAAAAGCCTATAATCTGATGAAGAAGAGCAATTCATTACTCTCCTCAAGAAGAAAAATATGTGTTTGCATGGTCTTCTAAGGATATGCCTGGTCTTGACCCTAGTCTTGTTGTTTGCAACCTCACCTTACATCTCAATGCCAAGATGGTCAAACAAAAGCTTAGAAGAATGCATCCTACCGTGGCTCTAATAGTCAAGGAAGAGCTTCAAAATATTCTATATGTTACTTTCATTGTTCCTATTGACTATCCTGAGTGGCTTTCAAATATGGTACCTATTAGTAAACCCAATGGGACGATACACATTTGCACTAATTTTTGAGATATTAATAAGGCATGTCCTAAGGATGATTTTCCTCTTGCAAACATTGATACTCTTGTCGATACCTGTGTTGGACATGAAATGCTTTCCCTAATGGATGAATTTTTAGGATACAACCAACTTCGTATAAATCCTGATGACCAACACAAAATAAAATTCACAATACCTTGGGGGACCTTTTGTTACAGGGTTATGCCCTTTAGCCTCAAAAATGTAGGAGCTACCTATCAACAAGCCATGACTTACATATTTCACGATTACATGCATATGATTATCGAATACTATGTGGATGATCTCTTGGCTAAATATAAAACTCGACAAGAGAACATTAGTGTATTGAAAAAGATTTTTGACCGACTTCTAGAACATAAGGTGAGGTTAAATCCTAAAAAGTGTGTCTTTGGTGTTACCTCAAGTAAACTTTTAGGATTTAATGTCTCCAAAATAGGCATTGAGATGGAACCAAACAAGGTCAAGGCCATCATGGAAATGCCTCCTCCAACTAACATTAAAAAATTACATAGTTTACAAGGAAATATTCAATCAATACGACGTTTTATTGTGCAACTTTATGATAAATGCAGACCGTTCAATTACCTGCTACAAAATGGAGTACCATTTGTATGGATAGATGAATGTCAATAAGCCTTCGATGATATCAAGTAATACCTAGCTTCTTCACCAGAATTACCTCCTCCTCATCTGGGGATCCCATTCTATCTTTATGTCTTAGCAATGGACTTTGCTTTAGAGACAATGCTTGCACAGAAAAATGAACAAAATCAAGAGCAAGTCATTTATTACATTAGTTGAACATTGGTAAGTTATGAAATATGATACGCCTATGTAGATAATTGTGCTTAGTAGTGGTTTTTACCACTAAGAAACTTCGACATTATATGCTTAGCCATACAACTTATGTCATAGCTAGAGAAAATCCTCTATGTTGTATGATATCTCGCACTTACAATAACACTCGTACCGCTAAATGGATAATGCTCCTTACATAATTTGATCTCAAATTTATCAGCCAAAAATCCATTAAAGGTCAGGTTATAGTCGATCAACTTGCGGAAGCTCCACTACCTAGTGATCATCCTTTGATTATAGAGCTCCTAGATGATTTAGTATTTTTTGTCACTAAATTAGAAGAAGATGTCATTTTGGAGGAAGACATTGATATCACCTTATTCTTTGATGGATCTAAGTGTGAGAAAGGTCAAGGTGTTGGAGTTGTATTTCATACACCTCATGGGATACCCATCCCTTTATCATTCAAGATAGACTTTCCATGCATAAATAACACTGCAGAGTATGAAGCCTTAATATTAGGTCTTCAATCTGTTATAGCTATGGGCATAAAGTGTATTAGGATATTTGGGGATTCTCAACTTGTTTTCAAATAGGTAACCAGAGAATACCAATGCAAAGAACCTACCATTAAGCTTTATCATGAAGTAGCAATGAAATTGCTCTCAACATTCGAATGGTATGAAATTAGCAATTTACTTTGTTTGACTAATATATTTGCAGATGCTATGGCCTCTCTTGGATCATTGATTCCAAAAGATGACTTAGGAGAGGTACAACCCCTAATAATTTCAACAATCTCTAAAGTAGCTATTATTTGTACTGATTCTAAATATGAAAAATATATTTGCTTTATCCATTCGAAACCATATGAGTCTTGGTCAAGCCAAATAGTGGCCTTTCTAAAATTTGGAACACTTCCATCTAATATGTCTTGGTCTACAAAATTCTCTTTCAAGCAAAAAGCAGCTCATTTTATTCTCTTGGAGGACGTGTTGTATAAATGTGGTTATGATGGAATCCTTCTCCATTGTCTCAAAAAAAGTGAGGCTCAAAGAGCCATAACTAAGGCCCATGATGGCACTTGTGGTGGTCATTTCAGTGGGATGGCCATTTCAAAACTTCTTTTATGCATGGGCTACTATTGGCCCACAATGAAACATGATTGTTGCAACTATGTCAAAATTTGTAAGTAATGTCAAGCACACACCAATTTAACTCATGTACCATCACAAGATTTACAGCCTATCCAAAGCCTTTGGCCCTTTTAACAATGGGACTAGACCTAATTGGAAAATATTTACCTCCTTCCTCGGGACAACATACATTCATCATCACAGCCACTGAATACTTCACAAAGTGGGTTGAGGTCGTTCCTCTAACCAACACGATAGGACCTCAAATTGTGGACTTCATACTCCACCGTATAATCTACATTTTGGTATTCCCTCTAAAATCGTTTTTGATAATGGTAAGTCTTTCAATAATAAGGATGTTTGAGCACTTTGCGAGAAATATAATATCCAACATAGTTTCTCGACTCCTTATTACCCACAAGCAAATGGACAAGTTGAAGTTACCGATAAGACCTTGATTGCTATTCTTAAGAAACTTGTTAACGAAAATCATAGAGATTGGCATACAAAAATTCCTTTGGCACTATGGGCTTATTGAACAAGCATCTAAATGCCAATAGGAGCAACACCATTTTCCTTGGTCTATGGAGCTAAAGCTATCATGCCTCTTGAGCTCGAGATTCCCTCCTTGTGAATTTCTTTGCAGGAATTCATAGATGATGACACCGCTAGACAAGCACATCTTGACTAACTTACTCTTCTTGATGATAGGTGAGTCAATGCACTAGAACACTTACGAGTTTATCAAGATCACCTAAAGCATGCTTACAATGCCAAAGTCCATCTTCCTTAATTTCAAGTAGGAGATCTTGTACTTAAAGAGAACCAATAAAACACCAATGCTTTACCGCACATTCGTGACAAATTCGTAGCTAATTGGTTAGGTCCATACATAGTTTCCCAAAAAATGTGTAATGGTACATATAGACTTGCCCATTTAGAGGGAGTGGAGGAACCTGAACCACTTAATGTTATCCATTTGAAGGTATTTTATTGTTAATATGATATTTATATGTATATATATACATGGCTGCAAAAAAAAACAAAAACAAACAAAAAAATATCATTCACATAGGCATGTTCCCATTGCATACATCTTGCATTTACATATAGGCATATTTACATGTATTTTTCATTCATACTGCATACAAAAAAAAAGTTCACACATATTCCATTTGCATTCATTCCACATGCATTCCACTATATTTTACATCTCATATGCATTTCACTACACTCCTTCATTTTGAAAATTGCATTCATCCCATCCCATGTTCAATGATCTTTTATAGTAGTGATGATATGGCCAAATAAAAAAAAATTCAAGTTTCTACAATTGGGGGTACCTATTTTTCGGTATTTATGCAATTTTCTCCAATGTCATAAGCCAACAATCCCATTTGTCAAGAAATCATAAAATCCAAGTTTTCAATCACTCAACCACTACTAGTGTGTCTAGCAACCTCCAAAAAGATGTCCAATTTTCTTTAGGACCAAAAACACTTTTTCACATTAAGAAAATATTGATTCTTATCAATTGATTTCAAAAACAATATTGCACCAACCACACTTCTTCACATCTTAAAAACATTTTGAATCAAAGATAGATAACATCGTACTTGGGTAGCACCTTGAAGTGAAAAGGGTATTCCTTGCTTGTCCTATCATGCAAGATAGTCCAAAAGCAAAAACAGTGGTTTTCACCACTATCACAGTTGCTCTCCAAATATAAACATAAAACATAGAGTAGTAAGGATAGGGTCACATTCTCATCACACTTCTATTGAGAATCCGATTTTCCAAAGCTCTATCCAAAATTAACAAATTCTATGCACACACCACAAATCCCTAAAGCTGTAAGGATCGTACTATATTTCTCTTAAAAAGTTATGTAGTCATCCCCAAGGCCTAGAGATCAAATCATTGGACTATGGAGTGAGTCTCCACCGGGGCTATAGACGCTTGATTGGAAATGGAGTAAGCTCATGCAGGATGACATGTCTCTCTTCCAAAAGGGAGACCCCTAACCGCACATACAGACAAGCTAGCTTCTTGGTCCTCTCCATAACAAGTCATGCCTAATTTACTCATAATGGGTTATGAACTTCATGTGCACACACATTGGTTCTTGATTGCCTAGGGTCATTGTCATGCACAAGATTTGGTACATGAACTTCACTTGCACACACATGGGTCCTAAAGAAAGTTAGACAACCTTTAGTGAGTTTGGTTGATAACACTAGTCTATTTGAGTCTCTAAAAATCCTTTGGTATTACATATCAACATACATATCTTCTTCCATATCAACATCCATGTCTTCATCATGGATCAACCCACATAACGCCACCAATTTTGGTGTCCCTCGATTGCAAAACAATGAACAAAAATGGCCAACAAAATTTTGAACTAAGAATGATCATTCAAACATCATGCATTCCTCTCATATAGTTTCCATTCATTATTCATATACATGCCATTTCACTTGCATTAATCATCCATACGTTTGCCATTTATCTTGCATTAATCATCCATATAAGAATTACGCATACACATCCTGATTAGCTTACATTAATTTTCCATAAGATATTCATAAAACATTCATAAAAAAGATAACACAAACATAAAAGCCATGTATATATATATATATATATATATATATATATATATATATATATATATATATATATAAATAAAGTATCACATGTACAATGAGTGCCAAAAAGGCTACAATGGAGCACCAAGGCTCATATATAAAAAGTGCATCTAAGCACTAAGCTAATATCCATGAGAGGACCCCTGAGACCTAGTAGGAGCCCTAGACCTAGAACTCTGCCTAGATGTAGTATGCCTCGATGACTCGGTCCTAGAGGATGATGGAGGATCCAACAATGCAATATGATGAGTCATGCACAACTCCTCCAAAGAGTGCACATATGTCTCACTAGCCTGCAATCGTTGCAAGTCAATACGATGTCAATGCTCTCTCACCAAAATATCTGCCTAGAGCCTCGTGATCATCTCTTGATCACCTACACCAACCTCATATTTTAGCTGCTCTACATACATCTAGATTATGGTAGACTACAACCCAGATATGACAACATCTCACCCTACCAAAACCTCCCTATGAGCCTCTATCGCAGTATCTCGCTCCTTGCAAAGTTGCTCCACCTCATCCCATAGCCTAGCCACCTTGGATATCTCCCCCATCCCATCATAATCCTCCCTCTCATCCTCTGCTACCTCCACCTCAGGATTCTGTTGTGATGCTACCCTCGATCTCTCCTCTGACTCATCGATCGATAAGATATCATTCTCTTCGAAGTCATCCTCGACTCCTCAACTATCGTATCCCCAACCATCACCACATTTGGCACCCATATTTGTTGGGTACTAAACCATGCTGTGTACTTTGGATTCACCCTTACATCATATAAATCTAGGACCTCCAACTGCTCATCATCCTATATCTGCACCCTCTATGGCTCTATACATGGAAACCCCACCTCATCCCACTAATACTGGTACAACACTGGCTCATCAAGCATACCCTGAGGCAAACCAAACTGCCTCAACACCCGCGAGTATTGAAAGTATTGCACCTCATCATCTCTCCTTCCAACCAGCCATCATACCTATATCACTTACCACAGTTGCTCCTCATCACCCTCCCACATGGCTCCATGCCATGGCCTCCATATCACCCGAGCCAAAGTCAATACTATCCACATATCCCTATACCACTAGTTGGTATGCTCCTCCCTACTTGGCCATACCTCCTCAGCCACTTTTCATATCCTAGCATAGGGCTCGCCCATATGCCACACTTGGAAAGGTAACCCTTTTGGTTGGGCTACACTTAAGTGCTCCCAAGACCAAAACTAAAGAAAGAAGCTACATCCAATCCCCTTCCTCCCTCTCCGTGTAATCTCATATAGCTCTTGGTATAACTACACCAATAAAGTAGGAGCCCATGCATACGCTCTTGGATTGGTGAGTGAGTCACTAACCAATCCTAATATGTTCCAAGGGAAACTACACCCCATGCTATTAGGGAGCACTATTTTTTCTAACACGAACATAATCAATGTTGGGAGTGCATCTCAAATAGCAAATCCTCCCATCTCCCATCCTTACTTCCCACAATTGCTCATCGAACATCTTCATCATCTCTACCTTCTTATCATGCCCAGTCATCACCTTCACACCATCCAATGGCACCTTGAGGATGTGATATACATCCTCAAGTGTGACAGTAGCCTCCCTAGTCGATAGCTGAAAGGTTCCTCTATCCGAATCCCACCTCTTTATCAAATATGAGAGGTACCCATTGTCCGCCCTAACCACATCCAACCGAGCCACTCCCTCCAAACTCGCCTTCTTCAAAAGGTCCCAATAATCCTTCGTAAGCTTCTTCCTCATCCCAAAAATGGTAGGAGAGAACCAATTTTGAGCTCTATCTCCTACAACTGCAGCAACAAACATTTTTGCATTAGTATTAATTTAAAAAGAACAAACTTCAATTTTTTTGTAGAAAATAAAAAAATAGTGTTTCTCAACATTACTAGGGTAAATCGTGCCTCATCTCCACCAAAAACATTCACTCCCTCCATAACCATAGCTTCCACACAGATTTCAACTAGCCTCACTTCCCTTACCAATCCACTCCACTCCTCAAATGCAGCTTCACAATCTCTCAAACGCACGAATGAGCCTCCAAATCCACCCTATAAGCTATTTATAGCTAAAGCAAGCACAATCAGGTGTAGGGTGGCACCTATGGTCCACAAGCATGGATGGGCACTTGCAGGTGCACCCATGCACAACAGGGCAACTGCAGGATACCACAGACGCAATAGGGCACCTGGTGCTAAAATCGCATGAAGACAAAATTGATCAAAATAGTAGCAAATCTCCTCCAAATTGCACCAAATTTCATCCATACATCATACTCATCATAAAATTAGGTTTTGTGAAAACATAAATCATTTTGCATGTATATTTTTTGAGCATGGTGTAAATTTTTAAAATGTACTAATCGAGTTACAAAGCACATCAAACGAACCCAAATTTTCACAAAACCAACACTCAATTATTCTACTCCATATTCTTCATCATCCCATAAAATTTAGAAAAAATTAGATTTTATTTTACCATTGAATCAATTGTTTCCGTCCAAAAAAGTGCAAAATCAACCACTAAAAGCTCCAACATTTACAAATCGACTCCATCATTGGCAAAATCATCACATTTCTTCTATCACATTCTTCCAAAAACATTATTTCATTATCATAATCCACCATAAGTTCTTCCAATACATGTCAAATTTACAAGTTAATCTCGTATATAGTGGTTTATTCTATATACTTGGCAATTGCAGCGATTTGCATCCATGCAATTCGGTAAGATAAATGAATTACCATAAGAACACTTGGTCATCATCATCATCACTTATCTCCTTGATCGAGATCACAATAACATTTGGTACTTCACATTTTGAGTGAAACCTTGCCAAGAACAATTTGTACAAAAGCAGTCATTGATGTCCTTTTACATGGGGCAAGAAAACATGGATAATTAATATCACAATCACTCATTCATTTGACCATAGTCACAAGATAGGCAAGCTTGTTAGGTTGATTGGTTCCATGGTGGAATTATATGAAGATTTTTCCACAATCACTACCCGACCCCTACATTGACTTTGTCATCCTGCATCTTCATAACCTACATACTCAATGATGCCAATATGACATTTTCTTCAACAACATCAAATCACCCCAAATTTAGGGCAACAACATTTGGTTTTGATTCTCCCACAATGGAATACATCTTATATGATCATGACATCTACGTTTGACACAACCCCTTTCCCATAGTTGGGGTAAAAATGGTACCACATTTTACATCATTCATATCGTCCACATCACATCATTCAATATTTGCACAAATTTTTCAATTGGCTCGTGAGATTCATCTGTAATCTCATTCGCCAATTAAGGGGGTAAGCTACTCAAAAACTCCAAAATTCTTTATTCTTTTGTATTCAACATTATTGCTCAAAAATCCAATGAGAGAGAGAAGCTGCTTCTGCGCAAAAATATCCCAACCAGGTGTCTCATGCTTTTTTTCACCATATTGCGTTTCACATAACATGGTACAAAAAGGGGCATCTGTAGACACCAAATCCTAGCCACTTGTCCACCATCCCCCTCTCCTGCCATTCAATTGGCCATTCCATGCCTTTACCATCATCCAATGGCCCACTTTAGCCCTTTCCCGCCATTTCCTCGCCCCTATTTGACTTATTTATATGTATTTTATATTATTTATATTTAAATATAATATTTTATATTATATTTTAATATATTTATTATAAAAAATATATTTATAAGCCAAATTAACCTTAGTCGTCTGATCCAATCTAATCTCAGTCATCCATCTTCCATAATTTATGTCACACCTAAAGTTTAATATCAGCATTTGGATCCGCTTTAATATTAGCCACACAATCAAAAGTGTTGAGCTAAAACTCTAAGAAAACCCTAGGCTTAATAATAAATAGGAGCATTCTCAATGCTCAATCCCTAGAACTTTTGCTAATTGGTTCGAACTAGCTTTGATTGGAGCTCTTCATAATCAATCTTTGTGAGCTTATCTTCTGAGTGAATTCAACCTACATTGCCTTAGTTGTGCCCTAGTATAGCCTTCCCCAAAACCCTAGTCTGCCCTAGGATTTCTTGATTCTAGCCATCTTTGCAACCCATTCTTATCGTCGCCATCGTATTCTATTTGTCAAACCATTCACAACCCATAGATCTACCTTTGTAGATCTAACCCTAATCTACAGGTGATGTCGAGTGCCTGCCTCATCCCATAGATACTACAGAGCACCTGCTGCATTTTGCAAGCACAACACAGAGCCTACTATCCCCACAACCATAAACTAGAGCTTGTCACGTAAGATCATCAGGTGTCGTCGGGGCACCCTACCATAAATCTACGACGGAGCAATGAAATAACATCATCAACAACAAAGTAAGTATTTTATACATTTTTATTTGATGTTATTTGTATTCTACATGTTTTGTTTACGTAGATCTAGAGTTTTTAGTTTACATTTCTGAGGGTTCACACTATGGAACCCTCATTTTGTTTACTAACTACTTTATGTTTGTTGTGTGTGTAGGATTAGATAGCATTAATCAAGAGGATTTGAGTAGTTGTTAAGCTAGAGTGGCCCAATTACGGATAACAAGAAGCCCACTCAATATGTTGGAAGCAAGATACATTGAAGACACTACACATTTTATAGTTAGGGTTTCGAAGAACCCTAACATCTGTAATTTTTGTATCAAAATAATTCTATTGAACGAATCAATTATAACAAAGGATTTTCTTAGCTCCCCTCATTTATTGAATAAAATCATCTTTTGTGTAGTCTCTTGTTCATTGGAATTATTTTACTTTCATATTTGCTTTAGTGTCATATTTCCGCTTCACAAACTCATAAACGAAGCTTGGAAAACTAGTATCGACTAGAGCCTCGAAATAGACGAGTGAAATGAAATGCTCCTATTCAAACATCATCACCATATTTTGACCTTCTCTCACCAACTCTAAATTTGAAAAGAAGTTGTGCAACAACATCCTAGCCTTGGCCCAACCGTGATCCATCCCACTCATCGGCTTAATATGGAAGTCATACTGAGCCAACATTTGAATCTTTAGTGCCAGTTTAATTTTTGGTTCCTTTTGTTTCTTAGCATACTCCAAGTTTTGCTCTCTAATAAAAACCACTATTCGTGCCTCATGAGTATACAATAAAATCTTGAGAGCGTTTGTCACCACTATCACACAATATTTAATCAAATAGCGATGATTTTCTTTGATTTTATACTTGGATAAGCCTACTGATTGCATGGCTTTCTCAACCAGCTATTTTTGCACAACCTCAAACTGGGTTGTTAATGCTTGCACTTGTTTATTTGCTCCTACCCAATCTTTTTGGTAACCCTTGGCTTCTTTCATCAACTCTTTTGCCCTCTTCTTCTAGCACTCTGCCTCTGATTTTGTTGTTTCTAGTTGGTTCTTATTTTCGGTCAGAGCATCATTCAACTCAATAATCTTCACCTTAGCCTTGAAGAAGCTTTTCTTGTAATGCTCATCGTGCAGGTAAAGAGAGCTCATAGCCATGTGCATATTCCTCAACTTCTCTGTGGTGTCAATCTTCATTAGGTCCTTTGTAATGACTTCATAAGTGTAATCACTTGGATCCATTTATCCTTTAGGTTCCTAGACCTAGGGAATCATTCTTACAATATGAGAATCCATGGTTTTGGGGTCAAAAGTGACCTTCTTCAATATCTTTGCTAGAGCCTGAGCTTATTTTCTCTTACGAATTTTCAACCACTATGATAAAATTATTCGAGCCCAACTCATATTTGTTGCAACAAGATGCTCTGGTACAATCTTCGATAACACTTTCGACTTAAGAAAAGAAGCAAGGGGAAAATGATCCTGTTAAGGTTTTGGCTCGAGAAGGAAAGTGGAAATAGGAACGGTTGGTGGAACAAAAGTGGTTGAATGAGCGAAAGTGAAGGTTTCAACTATAGTTACACTCACTCGAAGAGGAGCTTGCGTACTTACAATAATGATAGAAACTTTTGGGATGGAGGACGAAGGGAGCAAAAATAAATTAGGAATAGAATAAGATGAAGCATTGGTGATTGGGGATTGAAAAATAGGAAGCAACATAAATGTGGTGGGTATACCAAATGGAGGTGAAACAAAAACAACAACTAGGGAATCTCTCTATTTGAAAAGGGGTGAGGCCATAATGGAGTGCAATAGTTACCGAATGCTCAAGAGAAAGAGAAGAATATGTATAAAACATACATGCTCAACATAAAATGCATGCCATGGTGGAAGTGGCATCATCTGCTCAACATGCCATTCGAGATCATGCCCTTCTAGATTATTTTTGTTTCATTGAATATCAGGTCTGGGATAACAATGAAAACTTTTGACTTTAATAAATTTACGAACCGATCCAAAGGGTCATACTTCCACTGCTGAGGTAACTCCACCATACCTATATCAAAAAGTGTTTCATTGAGCAATTTATTCTGGTCAACTTGATCAATATCAATGCCACCGAAGCAAAATGGCATGTTGCATGTAGTCTTCTTGCCTCATCCTGCCCCATAGAATTCATTGATGTAGTCGGTTTGATGGAAATCTTTCATTACAAAGAGACACTCATTAGTGAAATATGGAAGGAGAAACAACTTGCTAGTGAATCCAAAAATTTGCACCACGACACCCTGTGTCAACAAGCAAATATCTTCTTTCTCCTTAGTGACAATTTTTTCCCTCATTGCCCTTGTCACTCTCTAGTTTGTGTGGAAATAAGTTCAAGTGCAGGGCCTAAAAACATATGGTTAAAATTATAGAATGACTCCCCCTAAACAAACTTTAAGTCCGCAAATATATTGGTAGCTTATTATCTGCCTCATCAGCTTACTTTACTGCAATAAAAGAAAACCACTAGTGCATGTAAAAGAAGAAATAACAGGCCAAAAATGAAGCGTGCCTGAATAAAACTATTTCTTCACTCTATATCCTCTCCAACTGGGTGTGCATTGCTCAATCCACATAATCTTTCCTGACTAGCTTATCATTAGCCAGCTCATCAAAATATGGGTTCAGCTTAGTATTTTCATACCATCTATATTTTTTACCACCTTGCACTTTTTTTGGCTTTATAGCTTTCTTCGAATTGGTAGCATTTTTTTGCATCTTTGCACCATAATTATTCACTTGCAAAACTCTATCGACTCTGCAAAAAAACAGTAATTCAGGGTATTGAAGAATAATCTCGCAATGCTTAAAAAATAATAATCTTCAATTTTCTTGCTTTGCAAGCTTCTTACTCACTTCTTTTATTACTTTTGCCCCCCAACTACTAGATTTAATGCAAGTGTTGTGCTTGAGGAATTTAGATGAACGTGCTCCTTGATTCTCTTTCCAGGCACATTTTTTAATGAAAACTTAACTACCCATTAACCGCCAATAACACCCTTGCTTTGTGAAACTTCCATGGACATCAAACTCAAGCACATTTTTATCTTTGAGGGTGCAATATAGATTTTTAAAGACTCATATTAGGAAAAGCAAATGCCACGTGTGAGAGATGGGGGTGAAAATAATTAATTTCGCTACATGATGGTGCTGAAAACATCTTTTGGAGCTTTGCCGATGAAATCAATTTGATTGCATGTATTAACTTTGAAATCTTTTCTGATATCAATGTTGTCTAGAAAAAACATAAAATGAAAGTGCTTGCTTAGCTAAAAATATCTCGAGGTAAAAATATTCACACAACCTGTGCTCCGAAACTACTTATTTTGTTTGCTTTGTGGAAGTTTATGCCTCATAGCCCCTTTTTAAATAATTTGTTTCCTTAATTCATCCAAAAAACTTATTGCTAAAAGCAGCTTTAAGTGAGAGCACTTTACATGAAAAAGCAAGGCAAAATTAATTTCAACTCCTTCTCTTCCGCGCTGCCACCTAAAGTTATTAAAATCATCCATCTATTTTTTAATTTTTTCCTTGGAGTTTTGCTTCGAAAATACCTGCTTGAGGGGCGCCAAGAGATTTCACCCCAAAAATAGAAAAAACAAGACAAATTTGCTTTGGGGGGCGAAAATGCAAGTTTTAATATTTTGCTTTTGCCTTTTATTTTTCTTTAATTTTTTATCTCCCCCTTTTTGGCAATTTAAAACATTGAGGGATTTTAGAAAAAGTGGGACACCCCTTTTCTTTTTTAAAACTTATACTCTTGCTTTTTCTTTTCTCATATATATATCTTATTATTTCTTCAGGCAAAAATAAGAGCACTCTTTTAATGAAAAAGCAAAACTTCGAGGTCCAAGTGAGTCTATGACACTCATTATTTCTCACCAAAAAAATAACCTGCTTTCTTTTCCTCTTTTTCACCCCAAAAATAATACAAAAGCCTTAAAAAATGTTTTTGGGGCGAAAATGATTTTCTATTGGTGGTAAGGTGCTTTCGGGGCGTAATCACTTGCCTTGGGGGTGAAAATGATTTTTTGGCAAAATCAACTTACTCTTTCCCCCTTTTTTTATTCTTTTTTTCTTTCTTCTTATCTATATATATATATATATCATATCACTTTAAACATATTCAATTGAAACAAAACAACATAATAGATTATGTACATATATACATACTTGATCAAAATTCTGTCACTAATGGTATACCTTCAAATGAAGACCATTTACATGAATTGGCAGCGCACGACCGTCCATATCCTTCAAATAAAACAATTTGTTCTGATTGACATCTGAAATATGGAATGGACCCTCCCATATTGCATCAAACTTGTGATGCTTGTTGGAATTAGCCTTATTTTTGTTTTATTTTAGCACTAGATCACTTGCCTCGAACGACCTCTCAAAAGTTCTATTCCCAAACCATTTCTACGTTATCCAGGCATGTTCCATAAAGACATTGTATGATTTTTCCTTTTCCTCTTCCAAATATACAAGTTGTACCAATCTCATGCTCATGGGATCAGAATAGTCATCTTTACCGTACATCAAGTTCCATGAATGAAGAGTGGGAAATTCAATATGAATGGGCAACACCGCTTCTTTATTTTATACCAATAAATAAGGAGTCGTTTTAATGAATTTCTTCATAGAGATACGATCAACCCATAATGCTTGGTTTAACAGTAAGTGCAAGCTGCGCTTATTATCACACATGATCCTCTTCAGAATTGTTAATAAATTATTGTTTATGGACTCAGCCAAGCCATTCTCCTATAGATAATAGTTAGATGATGTCTTCAAATAAATTCCATACTTCCCCATAAATTTGTTGATCCTAGAGTCAATTAAGGGAGTCCCATTGTCCATTATGATTGCATCAGGTATGCCAAAATGAGTGATTAATACCTCAAGAAAAATGATAATTGTTGCTTGATCCACCTTCTTGGTTGGAATTCCTTCTAACCATCGGGTAAAATAGTTAGTTGCAGTCAGGATGTATTTATGTTCGATAGAGGAATTAGGATCAATGATCCCAATAAAATCTAAGCCCCATTGATAAAATGGTACTTCATTAGCATATGTTATATTGTTATTACATTATTAGCATCTTCTTGTTATATGCTAACAATATTCGTTAGGCATTTGATTAGGTTGGGTTATTTGGGGTGCATTTGTTATTCGTTAGATCCGCTTCTTATGGGCTAATTAGAGCCTAATGTAACCCTATATATTTACCTAATACAATGCTCTAATTGATCATTTTTCCAACATGGTATTAGAGCCTAATGTAACCCTATATATTTACCTAATACAATGCTCTAATTGCTCAAATAATGTAATAACAATATAACATACGCTAACATCCCCCCTTATTACATTATTTGGGTAATAATATAACTACTAGCTACACTATCATCCCCCCATACAACATATTTGGGTAAAGTATATAACTGCCCCAATATAGTGAAGAAAAATAAGAGAAATGAAAGAATGATGGCTCGTGCTTTATCTTTGGCTCTGGATCTGGCTCTGGCTCTAAGCATACCTCTGGAATTGTACCTCTGGGTCTATCTCGGGATCTGCCTGTGAATCTGCCTTTGGATTATCGCCTCTAGATCTGCTTATAGATCTGCCTCTGGAACTTTGTCTCTGGGTCTGTCTTTAGGTTTGTCTCTGGGTCATTATCTTTGGGACTGCCATTAGGTCTGTCACTGGATTTGCCTTGGGGTCTACCATAGGTTTTACCTTTTCGATAGAAGCCATACAACATTTCTTTCATCATGGTCCATTGTGTGAAATCTGTCTATCCACAATCTATATGAACCTTGTTGGCCATTTTCACTTTGTACCAACAACTGGAAGAAGAGTGATTCGTACATCCACATGAATCACAAGGATGTAATCTCCAACACTTAGCTGCAACATGTCCTGTCTTTCCAAAGTGACTGCAACAATGCTTTTTAGGAGTTGTAGGAGATTTAGGTTTTACAAACATAGAATTACTGGTACTTGCATGTCCAATATAGCCAAGGCCTTCATGCTTTGCCCTGACACTTAGCATTATTGGAGATTTAATGCCTTGTTCCTATTTACCTAATCTCTCACCATTGAATCCCATTTTCTTCATCATTTTGGAACCAAATCCTTTGGTGTGTTTTTCAGAACACCCAATTTCATCATCTTCATCAATGCTTTTAACAATATTACATTTGTCACTATTGATGATATTATGGAGTTCATTTTTAGGAGGTTCAGTTTTTAAGTCACTAGTGTCACAAGAAAAATCTGCTATTGTGATGAGATCACCTGTGCTACAATTGATATCTGCCATCATAGACATGAGGTCGCTTATATCACAACAAGCATTGGCCATCATGGGCTCAAGGTCACATGTGTCACAACAAGCATTCACCACCATGGGCTAAAGGTCACTTATGTCACTACAAGCATCGACCATTAGGGGTTTGACCTCTGATTCCTCACTAATGTCCCTTTTCTATTGTGCTTTGTCAAGAGCATAAAATGACATGAATATGCCCATTATAGCACCAATAGGGATTAGAACACCATTTTTTTGCATGTCTCCACAAGACGCAAAATCATTGATTATGGCATTTACACCACTCCTTAGTGTACGAAATGTGCCATCTTCATAATAATCTATCCCTTCCAGGTGTGGGGAAAAATATGGGCCTTTAACTGATTTAACAACATCATCAGTTGGTTTTGGGATAGTTTTATTCTTTGATCTGCCCATCTTTTAAGGTGTCGGTCACAGCCGAAAATGCACCTTTTACAATGAATTTTGCAAAAGTAAATTTGACTAAGGTGTCGGTCACTACCGAAAATGCACCCTTATAAGTCTTCCCCCTTTGGTTTTGCAAAATTGTATCTCGCCTTTGTGCAAGATAGTGGAGAGAAAAAAAATGTTATCCCCCCTTTAGTGCAAAAAATGCAACAATGAAGCCTCAAAAGGCTCTTACAAAGCTTACCTCGAAGGCAGATGAGCACAATATATCACCAAAAAAAATCCCCCTATGTGAAGTACTTCAAAAAAAAAATTGCTATTTATGAAGCCCAAAAAACAGGTTTTGAGGTTTGATGATTGTATGTGAAGTGCTCAATGAGGAAAAAATCCCCCTTTACTTATGCAACAAAAAAAAAAAATGCCCCCCCTTTTTAAGTTTGAAAAAATTTCTTTCCAATGTTTTTAAAAAAATATTTAAAGTTTAATTAAATTACTTTTCCAAAAAGAAATATTTAAAAAAAATAATTCTTTTTAAAGAAAATAATTAAAAATTTAATTAAACTAAAAACAAATTTTAAACATTAAAAAAAATTAAACAAACAAAAAAAAAATTGTATTACCTTGGGGGGGTGTCGACGGGGTTTGAACCCACAACCTCACGGGCGCTAGCCTGGCGCTCCTGCTAGCTGGGCTAGCGCGCTCGATGAGAGGGAGAAGGGAATATTTTCCCTTTCGTCCCTTGCGACCCTCGCAGGGAGCAAAAAAAAATTGTGGGACTTTAGTCCCACATTGCTCCTACGGGGTGCATGAGGGGGGAATAAAAGGGAAGATTCCCACTTTATACGTGATTGCCTTCGGGCAATCATGTCACCCCTTTTGTTGCGCCACACAACAGGGGTCAGGTCTAGTCCAACGTCCAGTCAACTGCCATGTCAGTCCACGTGGCGGTCTAGTCTAATCCAGCGTCCAGTCAGCTGCCATGTCAGTCCACATGGCGGTCCAGTCCAGTCCAGTCAGCTGCCACATGTCAGTCCAGGTGTCGGTCTCGACCTCGAGAAATGTGTCAAGTCAAAACCAGTTTGGATTGACCTCAAGATCCATGCCCATGTCCAGTCAGGTCCAGTGTCAGTCGATCTGACCTCGAGAAATGTGTTGAGTCAGAACTAGTCTGGATCAACCTCGAGATTCATGCCCGTCAACCATAGTCATCAAATATCGGGATCTATGCCCAGTCAAGCCAGTCCAGCCACCCTCGTTCTGAGTGGAGGTCTAGTTCTGATGCCTCAGGATGCATGCCCGAGCAGGTCCAACCCTGCCTCAGGAAACGTGCCCGCGTCTATGTCTATTGCCCGAGTCAGGTCCAATCGATGATCAACCTCGAGAATTATGCCTGAGTCTGTCGGTCTCCAGAGTCGACCTCGAGATCTGAGTGCCCAGCTTGCGTCCAGTTTCACTACCTCGAGATCTATGCTCGAATAGGTCTGAGTCAGATCCTGCTTTAGTTGACCTCGAAAAATGTGTCACGTATCGTAGAGCCTCGGTCTGATACCATGTTGGAAAAACGATCAATTAGAGCATTGTATTAGGTAAATATATAGGGTTACATTAGGCTCTAATTAGCCCATAAGAAGTGGATCTAATGAATAACAAATGCACCCCAAATAACCCAACCTAATCAAATGCCTAACGAATATTGTTAGCATATAACAACAAGATGCTAATAATGTAATAACAATAGAACATACGCTAACAACTTCTACCTAAATTGGATGAAGAGGCAATGATGCATTATTGCTTCTACCGACATATCTCTGGCACTTGTCACAATTTTGACTAACTTTGAAGGTATCTGCAAAGAGAGTAGGCTAGAAATATCCTACTTTGATGATCTTTAATGCCATTGGTCTCTCTGCATAATGACCTCCTGATAGACCAGAGTGAAACTCCTCTAGGATTTTTTGTTTTTTAGATTGTCAAACACACTTGAGAAGTACTCCATCAATGTTTTTTATGGAACAACCCATTTGGTAGTATCACGTACCTAAGGGCCTCAAGTTTGAATTTTTTGTCTACAAGGCATTAAGGTGTAGAGGGCATCTTCTTGATTGAAAATATTTAAAAAGGTCCTCTTTCCAATCACGATCGCCTGCAAAATGGTTAGCAAAATTGTTTTTGCTTGCTGAATCTTCAAGTTGACAAACCATGGATTCAAATGCAATACTTTTTGCAAGCTCCTAACACAATGCTCGATCTCAAACTAGCTGCTTGGACAAATTTCAACATCATATTCTCAAATTTTGGAGACCCATCCATATCTCTTATCTCCAAGTTCTCCTTGAATGATGAAACTTCGAACATCTGGATGAACAACATAAACTATCATCTTGCTTTGAGAAACAAAATGTCAAAACTTTTTCTAGGATTTCATTACCGCATATACTTGCTTTTCAATGAAGTTATATTTTTCTTCATGCAATTGGATGACTTGGATCAAGAAAGCAATCAGTCGCTTGTCTCCATCATTTCCCTTCTCCGTAAGCACTGTTGCATAGCTCTCTCATTCACCAATGACGTATAGGATACAATATTATGAGTAATCAAGATTCACCAGCATCGAGGCTTGGGCAATTCTTTCTTTTATTTTCTTGAATGTTTGTCTCCTCTGCTCGGTCCATTTGAATTCGACATTCTTCTTTAGCAACTCTGTCATCGACTTTACCACTTGGGAAAAATTTTGTAATAAACTTTTGAACGAAGTTTATTTTCCCAAAGAATGATTACAAATCCTTCTTGCTAGCTAGTAATGGAAGCTTTAGAAGAGCTTCAGCTCTAGCTGGATCAATTGCCAAACCTTATTTTGAAATAACATAGCCTAGGAGCTTCCCTTATTTTATTGCAAATATGGACTTCTTCGGGTTGATTGATATTTCAAAATCCTGGAACTTTTTGAACACTTGTCTCAAATGTAGACTATGCTCCTCCCTGTTGTGAGAAAAAATAGTCATGTCATCCAAATAAATCATAATAACACAATTTAACAACTCATCGAAAGCTATGTCCATTGCTCTTTAAAAAGTTGTGCTAGCATTTGAAAGACCAAACAACATACATTGATAAGCAAAATTTTCCCATTTTGTGGTAAATGCCATTTTGTACTAGTCTTCATCCTTGATCCAAATTTGTTTATAGTCGAAGAATCCATCTAACAAAGAGAATCTCTGAGCACTAGTAACTACATGCAAAATATGATCAATTTGTGGTAGTGGATAGTGATTCTTCAGAGATTCTTGGTTTAAATTTGAAAATCCATACACAGGAGGATATCTCCATTTTTCTTTCTCACGGGGACCAGATTTGCTACCTAGGTAGAGTGCTTAATCGGGTAGATGATTTTGGCTTCCAACATATTTAGTAGTTTTGCTTTCATCAAAGTTTCAATCTTGGGATTGAACGGTATCTGCTTTTTCTTGAAGGGTTTCACTCCTTCATGCAACTCAATGGCATGTTGGATAACATCTTTATTGTAGCCTTTTAGATATTGGTATTCGTGACATAGTTCTTTAATCTACTCTAGCTCTTCTTGAGTGTAATCAGTGTTGACTTTGATCAACTTCTCGGGTCCCAAATGCATTTCAATATACTCATTTTCATCCACCTTAATCTTATGCTTTTCTGCTCTATCATTTTTATCAAAAAGACTCTCAAATGTAATCAACCCCTTTGGGATATGATTATTTTGTAGATGGATTAAACCGTCAGCTTCTTCCTCATCAAGTGTTATTTCTTTCACATTACTAGCTTCTCTTATCAATAAATTAACATGTTTGTCACTTTCGAACACTTGCCAGTGGATATTTTTTTCAGGGATTGAAGGTTTGTAAATTAATTTCATAGTCTTGGGCTTTCTCACCACATGCTCCACTGAAGAAAAATTAGCACCAAGAGATGCCAGGAGATTGCCATGTTTGTTTTTCTCCCATGAGATTGCTTGGATGTTCAACGCTGTATAAGCCTCGAAAATATCCCACACTTTATTATGGTATACCTTCAAGTAGTGTTGCTTGTAAATGCACTTACTCATTACCTGGTTGACAATTAGCTCAAAATATTCCAAAATTTGCAGTTGTTTGATGCCAAGATTTTTTACCTTTTTAGACCTAAGCAGAGTGCTTCATACTCGATGATATTGTTCGTGCAGCTTCAAGTCAACCTGTAAGAGTATATCTTTTGTAAACTAGAGGGAGAAATTAGAATGATCCCTGGTCCTATGCCATTCTTACACCTTGCACCATCAAAGTACAACTTACATAACTAATTAAGAGTAGGATTTTCATCATCATATACCTTCGCTTCAACATTTTCAGGCTTAGTAACAGTGTAACAACCGATTTCAGTTTCTATCATGGCATTAAAATCGAGCATTGAAAATTCATCTTATGTTCGAAGCTCATCCAGAACTTCTTCCATCAAGTCTAACTCCAATTATTCAATCATCAAGTTGATAGAATTCATGGGTTTATCTTCCTCTTCAATTTTCTCTATGTGATAAGTTGAAGGCTTCTCATTATAAATACGAATTCTTCTCCCTTTGATAAGAATTTCCAAATGAGAATAGTCAAGAGAGAGGTAGCCTCCCAACTTGGCAATAAACTCCTGTGATAGGCACATGCTAAAGTACGACTCTAGATTGACCATAACTACCTCTTGGATCACAGTGATATGAGGCATTTTGTGTAATACAATGGGGATGTCTTTGATGAGCCCCACTATTCTAATGGGGGTTCCATATAATTACAATATTCCAAGGCTACTCCTTGTATATTCCATAACCATAACATTACAAATTTCCTTTGGCACGACAGTCATTGCAACGCTAGAGTCGATCATGCAATTGTGCACAATTTAGCCTTCCATCTTGAGATACAAGTAGAAAGAAGGTGGTCTATTCTTTCCAATGGCAAAAGTTGTCAGTGTTTGAGCTAATGTTGTCTGAGTTGGATTATTCTCCTTATATTTCACATATTTTAGTGATTCTTGCAACAAGTCCACTTGTCCAAGCAATTGCAGTGTATCATAGAGACTCACTTTGGTTAGAATCCTCTTCGACTCTTCAACATTGTTATACATGTATACACAAGACTCTTTTCCTTCAGTTTCAGTCTCATATCTACTCTGATATTTTTGTGTAGCTTATACCCTCTGATGCTTGGTCAAGGATGGGTACTTGAGATTTTCTTTGGTCTATTCCTTCGTTTTAGCTCTTGCCTATGAAGTTGAAGCCTTTTCTTGCACTCTTTTTTTTTTCTAATGGAGGCAAAATATATTTCAATAGGATGGGTGCATCTAGTTTGGGTGTTGGAACAACTGCCTTAGTTTGTGCTTGTTGCTTCTCACTTTGCACCTTTGAGTCAGTGGGTACCTTCAAGGGTTCCATCTCAGTTGGGTCCACAATAACGGGTTTTATTCCAAATCTTGTAAGAACTAAAACTTGTTCTTTAGAAGGACCATGAAATTATGGTCAACTTCCATGATCATATTGATTTGACCTGCAGAGGAACTTTTCACCAATGTCTGCACGTATTTTAGGTGAACCATGCAATTCTCCTCGTCATTCATATCATTGCACGTAGAGCACCAGTATGCTTTGTCATATGTTCCAACTTCTTCATTTGTCAACACAATCGAATTTCTCTCAAGCACCTTGTTGGTCGATGTTGCTTACTCCTTGGTGATCGATGGTGATTGAAATCTCCTAGGCTAGAAATCTCTTTCGACCTACTTCCTTTTAATAATCGTGATCTCATTACCCATCGCTCTTATGGATAAGTTCATTGACTGCAACTATTTTAGCACTTTATCTTGTGGATCAGGGTTTGAGGGTGTTGGAGGAGCTGGTAATGGAAGAGGTACACGTGGATATGAGAGTGTTTGAAATGAAATCAGAGCGGGTAAATATGAAATTGTTGGAGCGAGCAGTTGGGATAGAACCTATCATCATGGTCTGAGATGTACTCAGATTCCATGAAGGGATTGGATACATAGGGGACATAGGCAAAGGCTAAGAATATGCATTAGCATACAAATACTATGAAAGATCAAGAAAAATAGGCATGGCCATTTTTGGTGGAAGCTTACTAATAGTAATCAGGCCAACCTTGGCCTTTTGTACAACAAAGTACAGATCAAGAAATGTGTTAACATTGGATTGTCAGATGGCCATATTGATGTCAAAATTAAAAGCTCGAAGGTAGTAAAATATCGCTTGTTCAAGAGTTGATCAAAGGCCATCAGGAACTCTATGCCAAGTTTGGGTGAACCTAAAATTAAAGTCCATGATTTCCTCCTATGGATACCTTTGAATGGTAGTAAACTGATGCAATAGAGAGAATAAATCTGCTTGTTTGTTGAAGCCTTTGATCAACAATTTGGCCAATTGGTCCTAGGTAGTAATTGTGGTAGGTTGTAACGACTGGTACCAGTAAAGCAACTTACCTTGGAGAGAGAGCACAAGCAATATTACCATTATATCCTCATCTATGATGCCATGAATCATCATCAAGGTAGCTACATCTTGTACATGCTCATAATCCCATCTTCCCCATTCCATCGTAAGTAGACAAAGCCTTCATTACTACTTGTAGAATTGGGTTTTGAGCTTGCAGATTCATAGGTCTAGAGTGGTTCCATGTTGAGAACTACCTTGGTGGTTATGGTGGTGGATTTTGGGCCATGTGGACTACAGTGTGTGGTTGAGGAGGCAAAAAACTAGTGGATGTGCCAGCAAGACTCGAAGGAAATGAGAACATACGAGTTAACTATGAAGATGTTACACTTGATGGGACAATTAGAGTGATTAACCTAGGATGTTTCCCTAACACTCAAGTGTCAAGTTCATAAAACTCAATATGATCTTTTGTATTTTTTCCTTCGATCTTGTGATCATGAAGAAAGCTTTCGCTCACTTCACGTTCGAAGGCTTTTGGGTAAAATTGAGTCGCTAGATGTTCTAATCGTACAATATAAAGGCAAACATCAAACCTTGATATTGTTCAAAATGGAAATTTTGAGGGTCCCATCGGGCGTGCCAAAAACTGTTGATCATGAATTTACCTAAGTACAAAATATTATTTGTGCACCCTAGACCCGACCAACATTGAAAGGCCGAAGGAAAGAGATGTCCTTCCAGCCAATATCCAAAGAGGGTTGGTTTTCGTACTAAAACTTTTGATCGATTTGAAGATTAGGGTAACAGGAAAGAAACAAAAAATAATAGAAATAAATGAGAAATATGGCTATAAGTCAAAAATATCATATGGGGATAAATTAACAGAACAAATTCACAAGTATTAATTAGCATATAACAAAAAGAAAGATACAGAAACCATGTACAATTTGCCAAGATAACCTCCAAGACATCATTCCAGCGTTCACTCCCTCACAAGCAGTAATTAAATCTAGACGCATAATTTAAAATCAGCAAATAATGGACATGAACATAATCAGAAATGCCAAGCAGAAAGAGATCAAATAGAGTACTACTCAAGGACCTAGAAGCTAGCCATATTTCTATTTATGCAAAAAATTTAAAGTATTTTTTTGCAGAGTGTTTATCCTTCTTCATTACATTGAAATATTTAGTATTTATAGAGCTATCATTAAATGCATAACACAACAAAATATCGACTGGTTAAAAATTAGTAGCAGCAATTCTCTCCTCGGTAATGATGATACTTGAATCAAATTATTATTTAGGGAGCAATGATTCAGTTTTCATGGAGTGCACCTAGAAAATCAGCAAAGATGGATGATAGAAAAAATGTTCCAAGCGTCGATGCATCGAAACTCAGCAATGTCACATGGCAAACAGGAGCTTAAATTTTGGGTGCCATACCTTTCCTTTATGCCTTGGAATCTAATACTTGTCAGTGGAGATCAACGAAATTTAATTATACTTCGAAAGGAACAGGATATATGGGGGGTGCCTCAATAATAACCAAGATTGCGTTGGATTTGAGGACGTAGCATTTAATCTTGGTATCTCCTCAGCAAGAATTTTGGAAAAATCGATCTCATTACTTCAAACATTAAATGATGCAAGTATTTGATTTTTCCCAAGAGGTATTATCAACGGGGTGCTTTGGAATAAAACCTTTGCTGGAAAGAAGATGCAACAATTAATTTCACCTACATAATTTTAGGTTTTCATCCTTCAACATGCTTTTGCCCTTGTTTTGGGTAATTTCACTTGAAACTGACATAAAAATGTCTCTTGTAATAAAGGAGGCATAAATAATTGATTTTTCCCCTCATAGGGGCAATAATAACTTTCACCCCACCCCAGGGGCAACATTGACTTTGACCAGTAGGAAAAGTTGTCTTTTTTAGGACTTTTGCCTCAAGATGTTTGAATTTGGAAATTTGCCTCGAAGGAGGGCAAAAATGATTTTCGCTTCTCCTAAGGGGCACCTTTGACTTTGAATTTTCAATCTTCACCTGGATGATATCATTGTAACATTTGGGCTTTAAAAAATACCTTTCACTAGGGTTTCATCCCAAGGATGGGCGAAAGGGATGTTCGCCCCCGTGAGGGGTGACTTTGACTTTGACTGTGCTGTTCTTCATTCTATTTTCACTCCTAAGATGCTCTTAATTGGAATTTCACCCCGAAGAGGGGTGAAAATAATTTTTACCCCCTTCCAAGGATGCTTTTGACTTTGACTTTTTCATCACTTGCAAAATTTTCTCTCCTTTTTCTCTATTTAGATGAAATCTCCCATCAAGGTAGTTTCACCCCAAAGGAAGGGCGCAAAGGATTTTCACCCCTTCTTGAGGCAAAAATGTTTTTCCTTTAATTTTAATGGTGCCTTCACTTTCAATAAAAAATGCCAAAGTTGTAGTCGATTTTCCATTAATTCTTCTATCTAGAAACGCCCATTGCCATCGATTTTCCCTCTTATGTTTTGCTCACGACTTCCATTAATTTTATACTATAAAAATTAAATGTATATCTTCGAAAAAAAAATGAAATTGCTTACAGGAAGGGAATAAAAATTAAAATAGTAAAACTAGCACAAACTCCATTTATCTTCTTTTTTTCAAAATTTTACAAATAAATTTAGTGTGGAAAAACTGCCAACAAGTGGCTTCCTCTTCTTGTAATATTTAAGGAGCTTTCAATGGCTTCCTTCTCGTGTGATATTTTAAGGAGCTTTCAATGGCTTCATTTCCTTGTAATCTTTTATGGAGCTTTCAATAGATTCCTTTTCTTGCTATCATTTTATGGAGTTTTCAATAGCTTTCTTTTCTTACCTTTTGAAATGGTAATTCTTTCTTTCTTGCTAAACTTGGTCTAGATGTTTCTTATAGGATTTATGAACTTATTGGTCTTAGAAGGGGTTGAAATCCTTTTGATGCTTGAAGGATTTTGCCTTTAGCAAGGGTTTTCCAGCCTAAAACCTTTCAATAATATTAAAAAAAAAAATTGTAGAATTTTGCTTCACAATCACAATGTTATACATTGCAAATTTACCTTTGAAACTTTTCTCAAACTGAGTGCACTTTGTCTTTTTCCATGTCAAAACTAGAAGAGGGTCAAATTGAGAATTATCTCTTTCTTCTACCTATTGCAGGGTTATGCATAGTGGCGAATATTCACAAATTGGGCGAATATTAGGATTTTCAAAATTGAAAATTGATGAATATGAGGACCCTTGACATCAGCCCATTCGCCTAAAATTTTCAGGACCAATGTTTTCTTAGGGTCAATTTGCCATAATATATATCCAAACATAGGTAAATTTGTACTCGTTGGAAAGATCTTTTCAATTATGATCTAATGGTGGTGTTTTTAGGAAGTTATAAGATGATTTAATAGGTTAAAAGTGATCCCAAATATAACCTTACATTTTAGGACTTTAAATACCTCAAATTTTGGTGTGAAGATGCTAGATTTGATTTGCTTAGGATTCTCCATGATTCACCTTGATTTTGATTAGGATTCACCATTTTTTTACAAGTACATTTTGAGTCCAACCTCTTATGCATAACCCTGAACTATTGTAATACCACATGTTAGAACTCAATTCTTTGATTATTTTATTATGGAAATGAAGGGTATTTAAGTACATAGGATGCCTATTTTAGGCATAACAAACCTTCAATCAAACTTGCAATTATTTTATCTAATACTACATGCATAAGCCTTGTGAGGGATGGTTATACCACTTGACTTCTCGCATGTTCTATGATATATTAACTCTTAACAAATATACAATCAACCATGAAAAGGACTATATAAGAGAAAATATCAATCGTGGAGTAAATATGGTCATTGGCCAATTAAGGACTAGATCACACCAACTTACATGTGAAATGGGATGATGGAAAAGAATAACAAAGGAATGAGAGGAAAGGATATATACCTTTTAAACATCAAAGGTAGTTGAGACAAAGAAGCACTTTATTTTGGAATAAAAGGTATATAATGATATTTTAGCTAGCTATGTTGATGCTCTAGTAGTAGAATCAATGCATGATTTATTTGAAGAGAATTAACTAGAGAAAGTAGATAATTCATTGGTAAACCCAATAGAAAAATATCAATATTATAAAAAAGGAAAATCATTGGGTTAGACTTTGTGTTTAGTGACCATTGTTTTTGTAAAACTATCCCATACACTACTTTTGGTCCCATGGACATTATAAACCTTCTATTCTATTCTATTTGATCTTATAAGAGGGACTCCACATAAACATTTTTGAGGAGGATTGCATATTATTTCTTGCTACTACCTTGTGAGGGGGCATTATCTTGGACTTGAACATTTAAAGTATTTCGAGATACAAATATTTTAAAGATTCAACTCAAACCCCACACCACACATAATTATTAAGGGTGGTCATGTATTCTCACATACCACCATCATGCGAGATAGATTCCCCATATTCATTCTTGATATTGATCATGTATTATATCCTACCACTCTCCTATGAGGGGATTTAACCTAAACCAAGATTTTTAAAGTAGCCCCACTTGCACATTCTTGAGACTCATAGTGTATTCTAGCCTAACATTATCATATGAGTAGACTTTAGCCTAAATCTAGATATTCAAAGTATTTATGGCCTAAATCCTTGCATGCATACTCAAAAGTGATTGCATTGTCTAGTTACTACTACTACTACCTTCTGAGAAGGATCTTGTCTCGACTTGGGTGTTTGAAGTATTTTGGGGACCTAACAATTATTGAGATTAAGTGGACCCATGTATATATCTAAGGTTGAGTACATGATGAATGCTTGAAGATTCGAGTTCTTGGCTTCTCACTCACATATCTAAGGTTGATCATGAAAATCGAACTTAAATCCTTGTATTGACAAACATTTTGAATTTATAAAGTAACATGTATGTGAGATGTGGTGGTAGTCTAAAATAGAGATTCAACACATTAAAATGAGAAAATTAACAACATCAAAAAAGTGCATAAAAATCCTTTGAAAAAAACTTTATTAATTTTCAAATTTGTACATACTACTTCAATACAATGCATTATATTTATATATAAAGGAGGATGTCTCTTGGTTGTCTCAAGAGACTCTTGGTGCTTCACATTCTTTCCATAACTAGATGAGTATATTTTTTTCCCTTTTTGATTTTAAGTTTTCACTTGCAATTAAATTTTGATTCTATATTTAAATTTTGTCTCATTTAGAGTTACAAATTAGAATATCCCCCATCTCCCCCCACTCCCCCCACTCCAATTGAGGTTGAATGGATAAATTTTCATTCTATCCATATATGAACTAAACTAATTATTTGCCACTCTCTTTGTTAAACTATCTTCATTCTAATATTCTATGTTATTGTGTTTTAGTTCAATTTTCTCAACTAGTTCTCAAATTAAATGATGCTTCAAGTCAATGTGCTTTAATCTAATATGAAAAGTAGGTTTTTTAGTCATTTGAACTACAATCATGTTGTCACAAAAATGGTAGTTGGTGTTTCTTGCTTTTCACCAAGGTCTTCTAACATATGCCTCAACTGTACTACTTGTGTGCTTATTAATATAGTTGTTATATACACTACCTCTATTGTTGAGAGTGCAACCATTGCTTGTTTCTTTGAACTCCAAGTTACCAATCCATTTCTCAATGAGAAACATTTTTATAATGTAGATTTCATATCATCAATTGACCTTCCCCAATTTAAATCACTATATATATATATATATATATATATATATATATATATATATATATATATATATATATATATATATATATATATATATATCCAAGTTGAATATTATCAACTAAAGTATAATGGATTTTATAATTTAATGTTTCTATCACATACCTCAAAATTCTCTTAGTTGCTCTCATATAATCTTTTAATGATCACTCATGAATCTTTAAACTAAAGAGACTACATATACAACATTTGGTCTTGTTGTTGTCAAGTACATAAGGCTTCTAATCAAACTTCTATACTTCCTCTCATCTACTCTTCTACTTCCGTCATCCTTACATACTATTTTTCCTTGTGCAAGTGGGGTAGAAACATGTTTGTAAATTTCTATACCAAACATCTTCCAGATATCACATGCATATTTAGACTGGAAAATAAAGATCTCATTATATGTTTTATGTGCATTTAATACTAAGAGAATAATACTTTCCATTATGCAACATTCACACACCCCAATTCTTACTTCTATAGAAGGCATTCCATGGACCACTTTAACATTCAACAAAAAATAATAATAATAATTTAGATGACCATGTCTTTAGTGCCATAACTAATTATTGTCCTCAATGGTTGTATGACACAATTTCGCTTCTTCTTCTCTAAGCTGCAAAGAAAACACCATGCTTTTTGTCATAGGTACAATAACCACTACTTAATTCCTATTTACTTTACATAAATGATGCACTTTTTATTTTCAAATGCCAATTTGTATTTTTTCTCTAGAAGTTGCCCCATACTCAACAAATTGTGCTTCAAGCTTATTATAAAGTAAGTATTTTACATATTTGTTTTCATATTTTGTGTAAATTTGTAAGGTTGCTTTTCTTCGACCTCCTATGATTTTTTATCTACAAATTTCACCTTGCTCTTCTGAGTCAAGCAACTCCATAAACAACTCATTATTGGTCATATGATTTGAACAACCATAATCTAAATACCAAGACTTTTTACTTGAAATTTCTACTATGTTATATGACAAGAACATATTTTTTGAGCTCTCACCTTCTTCATATATAAATTTTATCCTTTCCTTCATTCATTACTTATCTTTATTCTTTATTTTCTTTCATAGTGGTCATAATTTTTATAATAGTGATATTGAACATTCCTCTTATCCATAAATTTATCTCTACCTCTTATACCATAGTCTCTTCTTATTACAAAATACCGATTTTTTTGCTCTCCCTTTTTTATCCTTGGGAATATGAGCTTGAGCTACACTCATTATTCTTTGACACTCTCTTCATGGATAAAAAACATACTCCAAGTTTTCTTCTTCATCGTTATTAATTCTTTCTTCTATGGGACATAAATGATCCCACCAATTTATCAAACTTCAACTTCTCTAAATCTTTACTTTCTTCAATAATCATTGCATAGTTGTTGCACTTTAGTGTGAATGTTCTTAATATTCCTTTGACATCATCTATTTACGCTAGTTTTCACCATAAGAACACATTTTTTATACAATGTCATACACCCTTACATAATAATCTCTCACATTCTCATTGTCCTTCATTCTTATATTTTCATCTTCTATCTTCAGTGTTTATAACTTCTATAATTTTGCTTTATACAATGGCATGCACCCTTACATAATGATCTCCCACATTCTCATTGTCCTTCATTCTTAGATTTTCATCTTCTCTCTTCAATGTTTTTAACTTCAATAATTTTGCTTTATGGAATGTCATGCACCCTTACATAATAATCTCCCACATTCTCATTGTTCTTAATTTTTAGATTTTCATATTCCCTCTTCAATGTTAGTAACTTCAATAATTTTGCTTCATACAATTTCATGCACCCTTACATAATAATCTCTTACATTCTCATTGTTCTTTATTCTTAGATTTTCATCTTCTCTCTTCAATATTTTTAACTTCAATAATTTTGCTTTATGCAATGTCATGCACCCTTACATAATAATCTCCCACATTCTCATTGTCTTTCATTCCTAGATTTTCATATTCTATCTTCAATATTTGTAACTTTAATAATTTTGCTTGACCAAATCCTTAATAGATTGACTTCAAGGTGTCCCAAGCTACTTTAGTATTCTTGACACTTATAATTCTTGGAAAAGTACTTGTCTCAAGAGCTATTTGTATGTGATACAAAGCCAAGGCATATTTTCCTTATGCTTCATCCATATTTGTTTCTATAGCTAATAAAATACTTTAACCTACTAGTTCCTTCTATTCATTTTGTACAATATTCCACACTTCCTTAACAATCATCAAAGTCATTATTTATGCACCAATAGTCATAAAATTTTTCTTTTAATTTTTGGTATGGGTAATGAAACATTACCATGTAATATATAAAAACTGTAGCAATAATAAATAGCATTTTTCATATTTAAACTTGAATTTTGAATTCTTTGGTTCAAGAGAGTCAAATCATGAAGCTCTCCATTTCTTCAATATGTAAGCTCAAAGCTTTGATACTAATATGTGAGATGTGGTGGTACTCTAAAATAAATATTTAACACAACATAGAAATGAAACAATAAACAAAAATAAAATTGCATAAAAATCCTCTAAAAAAAACACTTCATCAATCTCCAAATCTATATGTACTATTTCAATGCAATGCACTATATAAAGACACACTCATAAGCAAAATGATCCACATACCCAATAATAAGGCACACTTAAATAAACGCTAGATGAGGGTATTATTGCTACAAGATGATGACCCAAAAACCCTAAAATTAACCACCTTCATTGGATAGGTAGACGATTAAGAGAGTTAATAAAATCATTAAGCTGCATTGATCCTTGTTCAAATTCTATAGTTATAAGATAAAAATGAATTTTATCATCAACTAATATTTTTAAACGAATGAACAATTACAAAGATTACATGAAACAATGTATTAAAAATTATAAATTACAATAGATAAAGATCTTCTCTTTGGTGGTTAAAAGAGCAAGCCATACCACATAAAATTACAAGACCATGAAACTAAAATTGCTTGATAAATCTGCTCATATAGCGGAGTTGGAGAACAAGTGGTTGTTAAAAATCTCAAGTTGAAAAAGAGAGGCCCCAAGTTCAAATCTCTCCCTCTCATATGTTGCGGATATGCAAAGTCCAGTCATGGTTCGTTAGGCTAGCTGGCGTGGATGGGTCGGGTGCGATTATTGGGTGGCTTTGACGAAAGAGAACCCCCAAACATGGAATATAATTCCAAGGTGGATGGGGCCGGGTACGACTCTTGGGTGACTTTGACGAAAGAGAACCCCAAACACAGAATCTAATTCCAAGGTTTTGCTCCCCAAAAAATGTTTGATAAAAATTAAATTCTATTCCATTGTTATAGATGCAAATTTATAATGGTAAACTATGTGCTTTAAATGTTCTTTGAAAACATGTTATCAATTGAGGTATGTCTTATCTCTTCTTTAAAATTTATATATACCACAATTAAAACAATACATATGTTAAAAATACAAAAAAAACATGGTTTATTTTAGTTAAGAGAATTTGATGAGAACTATTGTCTAGACTAAATTAATTAAACATGTTATAAATTAAAGGCATTCCATGTTCAAGTGTATCCAACTTGCATGTTAAATATAACATGTAACACATGTGTTCCATCTTAAATAATATATATGTTTTCAAAAATAAAATATGAAATCTTTTAGAAAGAAAAAAATAAGGTGAACATGTATTTAAGATATAAGGGAATTTATTTTCTTATTCAATATGAATTTATTATTATTTAGTTAACTTAAAATAATATATAATAGTGATGTCTTTCATAAAGCAAAGGTAGAAACATTATTGTTAAATAGTATATACCACAATGACAATTAATAAATCATATTTATGATAACATATTTAAATAAAAATAAAATGGATAAAAATGTTATTTATAAGCAATAAAATTATTAAAAAGAAATAAAGTTAGTACTTGAAAAGTACCACTTAGGGTTTATAGAGACAACATGTAATGGTGTTATCAATTCTCCTATGTAAACCTCCCTCCCTAAAAAAAATTAATAGTAATAATATTTGTTCTCACTATTATTAGCTAGATAAACAATTTAATTTGTGAAGGTTTTTACTTTTTAATAATATCATATAACTGGTAATAAAAATAATAAAAACAAAATCAAGATAAATTAGGAAAAAAGTTTGTAAGCATTTTATTATTTATTTTTAAATATTATTTAAATTTATTAATTAAATAGTTTTTATAAATTTAATTTTTAAACTTAAAAATATTTTTCTTTTTATTCGTTATACAAAATTAAAATAAAATCCACATTTATTACATCAAAATTAACTTATTTAGATATATGATCCACAGCCATCTTGCAAGCCTTAAATAAAAAAATTCAAAATAAGATTATGCTTTCTTAAAAAATAATAAACCTATGGTAGAATCTTTGGATTAACGTCTTCCTTTGCTTATATTCAAGATGAACATAAGCCAAACATTTTAAAGATGAACATAAGCCAAACATTATTATGACTTAGGGGAAGGCCTTTTTCCATATTATGCTTCAGGAGTCGTCATTATTGGACTTGTGGAACTTCTATTGAATTGAACTGACAGAACGAAAGAATAATAGGAAGTGAACTTGGTTTTCCAAAAACAGAAGGCGAGTAAGTAAAGGCGTAAACAAGCCCGTAAAACAGTGATCACATCTGTCTAGGAATCCGCGTAAGAAACGGTCTTTTGCCGAAAAAAGTATTAAAAGAAAACATTTTAGAGACCCACTGAAACTTCTCGTGAGTTTCAATTCTACCCAATTTCTGAGTTTGTTCTATCCGCGGTCAAAGTAAATACGTAAAACCAAAGGGAAGCTTTGGAATCCGCGTAAGAAACAGTCTTTCGGTGGAATTTAAAAAAAAAAAAACATATTACGGACCCACGGAAACTTCTCGTGGGTTTCAACTCTACCCAAAATCTGAATTTATTTTAGCCGCAAGGTCAAAGTAAATATATAGAACCAAACGACACTTGAAATCCACGTAAGGAACAGTCTTGTCGGCGGAAAAAGATTAAAAAATAAAACAAGCTAGAGGCCCATTGAAACTTCTCGTGAGTTTCAATTGTACCCGACTTCTGAATTTATTCTCAGAACTCGTGTACTAAATAAACTTAATTTTACACTGTAGTTGATTCCGCTAAATCTTTAGTGGATTTACCGTGATAACAGGAATGTAATTATTGCGGCCAGTCTCAAAAAGAGGACAGAAAGAAAGCGGAAGCGAGAGCTGGCTCCATTTTATATTACGCGTGCGTACATTCTTCTTTTTCGTGACTGATGACAAGGAGCATAACGACGAATAAGTTGTCCCGCAAATGTCAACACTATAGCGGGGTTGTCGTTAACTGGTACAGTACATCCCCATTTTATATTCTCACGCATATCAGTAAAGATGTGTGATAACATATTAACCCATGGAACGTAACAGAAAATATATATTTTACGAATGCGAGGCTGCACCTGTCAAGTTTTCGGGCGTATAGACGGTGTCCTCGCACGCTGGAGCTAACTGCAGTTACTATTTCTGTCACAACATGGATTTGTTGTAGATTTGGGGTCTGACAAAGTGTGTTATTCAACTGGCCTTTTAACTTCTTGTCCCGTTCTGTATCTTAATTGTGGACTTTATGGTGGAGGGTGAGGGATGTTAAAATGGCAGAAGTCATAAATGTGAGGTTTCTGACAAACAAGAAAACAAATAAAATAATGAATGCCAGTCTCCACCCGTCAAGTTTTCGGGCGTATAGACGCTGTCCTTGCCAACTGGAGATAACTGCAGTTACTATTTCTGCAGCAACTTGGATTTGCCGTATATTTGGTGTCAGACAAATCGTGTTATGCCATTTTAACTTCGTCTCCGGTTTGTACAGACTGGATATCTTAATCGTGGAATTCATGGTGTGGGGTGAGAGATGTTAAAATAGTAAAAGTGTGAGGTTATTTTTCGGGCGTATAGACGCGCTGTCCTCGCCCACAGGAGATAACTGTAGTTACTTTTTCTGCCACAACTCGATTTGCCCAACAAATCGTTTTATTTTATTTTATTTGATATGAGATGGTAACATCCTTTCATCTTTAACAAAGGAGTAATGCGGTTACACATTTTTTCTGAGGTTTTTGTCTCTATAACTCCTGCCTTTCCTCAGTAAACACGTTTCATAATGAGGGAGACCCTAGTGACTCTCAAACACAGGTCAAATCATTGAAGCTGCCTCTATAATCCTTGTCCTCCGAGTGAGGGATCTCCACAGGCTCACATTTGATACTCAAGTGACTCAAGTCAGATTACTATGTTTGCCCTTATTAAGCATGCCCCAAAGTTCAAACCTAGGTCTCGTCTTGGTAAGTGTCCACATTTTAAGATTAGACAAATCTTTTTATTCAAATGATTCTTTTATTCTTAAATTCACAAAAACGCATACACCACACTATATAATAATTTGAATCTAGATTTTTCAAATTACACTTTAAATTCTTGTTAAATATATACAATACACTATAATAATTTAAACCTAAATCTCTCAAATTACATTCAAATTTCTTTGTTGGGATTGTACAGCCTGCATATTTTAGTTGTCGAGTTTATGGTGTTGGGTGAGAGATGTTAAAATGGCAGAAGTCATAAATACGAGCTTTCTCACAAACAAGAAAGCAATTAAAATAATGTATACTGAGGCTGGAAAGGAGTTCGTTGGTCTACTCTACAGTTCTCTTACCTAGCCTGTCGGCTCTGTGCTAAATTTGCTTTGATTGTCATATAAAAAGGAAAAGGAAACTGCTTTTTTTTTTTTTTTTTGGAATTTTTTAATGCAGGGTTTTGTAATGTCAAGCTTGTTCATTTTATATTAATAAAATTTGTTTTTTCTTTCTATTTTCATCGGCCGCTCTCTTCACTGTTTACTTTGTTTAAATCATTTAAGTAGGTCTTAAACCACATATACAATCTTGGCTTTTATATTCTTACTTTGTTTAAATCATTTAAGTAGGTCTTAAACCACATATACAATCTTGGCTTTTTATATTCTTCCTGGTCATGGGTGGTGTAAGGAAAGAAAGAAATTATAGTAATTAATACAATTACTTTATAATCTATTGAGTTAATATATGGGTAGGATGAATTTAGGGTTTTGAGTATCATTATGGTTTTTAACTTTGGCCGACCAATGTATAATATTGACGCCTATTGAGTTAATATATGGGTAGGATGAATTTAGGGTTTTGAGTATCATTATGGTTTTTAACTGTAGCGGACCCTAGTAGCGGACCCTAGAAGAGAATGCATGCGATAATGGCTCCTCTCATCCAACTGTTCAATTATGCAGGTTTGTGCTAAGAATGGTCCACAAGGTAACCCTTGTGTTCTGATATAATTCTTTCATTGCTTGAAGTTGATTTTGTATGTCATAGTTTAGAATCATCATCCTTTAGAATTATCACCCGGACGCATCCCTAAGGAATTTTCCCTTAGAACATGGGGTTAACACAACTTAGACTCCTCATGGAGTCAAGCTAACCATGATTCAAAACCTTACAAAGGTATTTTTTCTGTTTTGCTTTGCGGAAACAACCCATGCTAATTCGCAAACATGGCCCTTGGTACATGAGAAGCTCTCTACTTGTTTTTTCTCCTTGGATCCGTGACTTTTTTGTTTCTGAGGAAAGATCTACCAAAGTCCCTGTGTGGGTGGAATTCCCAAGACTCCCTCTACCTTTGTGGCCCTTTCTCAGTCGCATAGCAGTCTCTCTAGAATGTGTCATTTTGTTGGAGGCGTGGACAAATTTTTTCATGCACGCCCTCAAAAACGTGTTTGCATTGAGATTAACATTTCTTAAGATTTCAAGGAGTCTATTGACATACAAGTTGGTGACATTGTTAAGTTGGTGATACTCTGTTATCCCAACGGGCCCTCTACATTAATTTGCTCAAGTTGGTGATATTGTGTTATCCCAACGTAACGGGTCCTCTACATTAATTTTCCCAACTACCAATCTTTAGCTCACAAGATCAAAGATTATCCCAACGGGCCCTCTACATTAATTTGCCCAAGTAGGTGATACTGTGTTATCCCAACGTAACGGGTCCTCTACATTAATCTGCCCAACTGCCAATCTTCAACTCACAAGATCAAATATTGTCCCTTGATGTCGCATAACAAGTACATGCAAAGCACCACCACATCGAGTGCACCCACTCCCCAACCTCAAGAGGACCACACCGAGTGCACCCACTCCTCAACCTTCCGAGGATGGTTGGACGATTGTGGGGGGCGTATAAATGCAAGTTTGATTGCTTTTAAAGGTACACAATCCAAGTCAGCACATATCTCATAGCCCGTAAAAAAAAAATATGAAAATGAATCTCATAGCCGGTAAAAAAAATATGAAAATGAATCTCATAGCCGGTAAAAAAAAGATATGAAAAGGAAAAAGTTGATCCTCCAACTAAAAATGCCAACAATGAGGCTCGTCGGTCTCAACATATTCATACCCCAAGGGATGCAATAGAGGTTGCTTCACAGAGTGTCCAACTGACCAATCCTATAATACATTTTCCTCCAACTAACGTAAGGCGCTCCCGCAACCCGATAAAGGGATCTGCAAAAGAAGAAGATGCTGCTCTAGAGAAGCGACTTCACATGACCAATGTTCAGTTGGAAAGTTATGTTCCTGATTCATCCAACAACTATAGTGTGTTGGAGTATCTTAGTGGCGACAAGGATATGTCGTTGGATGCAAAGCCATCATCAATGGAATTTGCGGTTCTTATAGAAGAAGCAAAATCTAAAATTCGCTCATTTTCTGAAGCAAAATCTAAAGTTCCCTTATTTTTTGTGCGGTTTCGACATTCTTGTAGTCCTCAACAGAGGAAAGAAGATGAAGACGATCTACTGAAAAACGGTTTCACCCATTTGGTCCAAAAGTTCCAACAACTATACGTTGGACAAACTTTTGATGAGCAATAAGTCTACTTGGTGGAGTTATGGTTCTAAAATTTAGGGTTTCTAGTTTTTTCTATGCTTAATTATGTTATGTATTCACCTTTTTAGGGGCTAATTGCGTTGTACATCAGTTTTGTAAGGGGTGTTGAATATTTGTAAATTGTTTGCTTGATCAGTGCTCTATTTTAACAAGGATGATTTTTTTAGCTGATAACATTAACCATGCATTATGTTTATCCAATTTTTATTTTTTTATTTTAAAAATGTATTATGTTATTTCTTTAATTTAATATTTTTAACCATGCATTATGTTTATCCAATTTTTATTTTTTTTATTTTAAAAATGTATTATGTTATTTCTTTAATTTAATATTTTTAACCATGCATTATGTTTATCCAATTTTTATTTTTTTATTTAAAAAATGTATTATGTTATTTCTTTAATTTAATATTTTTACATAAAAAAATTACCTAACTACATAAACTAGAGAGAAAAGTAAATGGTTTTTAATTTAACACTTTTTATATAAAAAAATACCTAGCCACTTAAACTAAAAAGTAAATCAGTTTTGTAAGGGGTATTGAATATCTGTGAATTGTTTGCTTGGTTCCTTCTTTATTTTAACAAGGATGATTTTTTAGTTGATAACATTAATCATACATTATGTTTATCCAATTTTAATTTTTTTATTTTAAAAATGTATTACGTTATTTCTTTAATTTAATATTTTTACATAAAAAATTACATAACTACATAAACTAGAGATAAAAGTAAATGGTTTTTAATTTAACACTTTTATAGAAAAAATACCTAACTACATAAACTAAAGATAAAAGTAAATGGTTTTTGGTGGTTGTAGAAGGGGAGATGGAGAGGGAAGAAAGTAGAGAGGGGAGGGCTCTGGTCCCTCCCCTGCTCCCCCTCCCATGGCTCCTGGTTCTTGCCCAGTCCCTGGCTCAACCCAGGTCATCCCTCCCGGGGAGTGGTTGTTTGCAGATGATCTCCGGGGGAGATCCTTCTCCACTATCTGCGCCCCTCCCGGCCGGCTAGGGTTTCCTTGGTTGTTTTTTCGGACTGGTGCTTCCCAGGGATCCCTGTTTGGTTGGGGATCCCTTCCCTTTTTCCCTCAGGCTTCCCCCTGGGGTTTTTTTGCAGGTTATTCGCGTGGATCTGGTCCCCTGCGTTTCTCGGTGCGGTGGAGGTGACGATTTAGGGTTTGTACAACTTCCCCCTTTTTCTTGTGAATCCTCGGCGGGCTCTGTGCTTGGACGGGATTCTTGGTCCCTCGACGGGCTCTGTGCTTGGACGGGATTCTTGGTCCCTGCTGCTGGGATCCTCTTTTGTTTTCCCAAGGCGGGTTCCTTGTGGTGCAACTCTCTGGTCACTTCTTGATGGGCTGGATCCTCTCTGTGCTGGCTGTTGGCTTCCTATAGGATGGCTCTCGCTGAACTGAATGTTTTACCGGTGGGCGGGTTGGTTTCTCCATAAGGCGGGATCCGCCAAATCTGCCGGTTTTCCTGCGAGGCGGGATCCTTTCTTTTTGCTTGGTTTCCCGGATGGCGGGATTTTCCTGTTGCTTCCCGCTAGGCGGGACTGTTTGTGGTGGTTTTGACTACTTCCCGCGAGGCGAGATTTTATTGTAACGGTTTTTCTGTGCTTCCTGCTGGGTGGGATCTTCTCGATGGTGGTTTTTGGCTACTACCCGCTAGGCGGGATCTCCAAAACTACTTTCTTTCTTATTTGTTTGTTTCCCGCTAAGAGGGATTGTTTCATGCTTATTTGTTACCGTTGGCGGGATTTCTGTTTTGGTGTTCAGTTTCAAGGGATTGATGCCCTAGGCCCATTGCTTATGTAATCAGGTTTTGGGATCCTTGTTAAAACCCGCTATAAATACAAACACTTATAACTATCAAAAAAAAAAAAAGTAAATGGTTTTTAATGTTTATACAAGCTGTTTCTAGGTTTTAAACTTAGAATATAAGAGAATAAAGAGAGGAGAACATTAGATATTACACATAAAAAATGTTTATTTTTTATGATTATTCCTTCATGCAATATATGAGCATTGTCATAATTGAGGGCTCAAAGCTTAAAATTACGTCCACTCAAATCAAACCGTAAGTTATATTATTGTATAGTCTAGTTTTTATATTTACGAAAGCTTAAAATTACATCCACTCAAATCAAACCTTAAACTTACATCTAAGTTATATTATTGTATGGTCTAATTTTTATTAAATTTTTATATTTACCTAATATTCTATCAATAAAGAACCTCTTTAACAATACCTTGCGTGTAAAATAAGTTTTTTTTTTTAATTATTATTAAAAACACTCTAACTTTTTAGTTGCCTTAAATTTTTATACAACTCATTTTTATTTTATTTCTAATATATAAATTTTTTATTTAAATACTTAAATAATTATAAATTCACTCTTTTAATTTAAAAGTCTAAGATTCATATTAAAACCAAAAACTAAACAAACAACAACATACTTAAAAATGTGTTTTGAAACCGCCTTATTAATTCTGAGTCTACGGATGTTTTTGTCGCGTATCTGCATAAATTCCACCTTCGAGTGGGGTTTGGCCCTTTTTAATGGACGTTGCTCATACGATAAATTTAGTTGCTACTAGAACTGTCGAAGCGCAAAATGGCGGTTGAGAAACGTCCTTGCAGGATGGTAGTAAAAGTGTACCACAAGGTAATGACTTTGTCCCTCATGTTTTCATTCTTGATGTTGAGTTTAACAAAGCCTATGAGTGGTATGAGAACACCCATTTAGTGGGCTATTTCCTTGGACATATTCCTAGCGAATCCTTGATTCATAACTGGGTCCAGCAAGTCTGGAAACCCTATGGTATTCAATGTGTTAATGTGCAGAACCTCACCAAGGGTTTCTTTATTTTTCGTTTTGTTGAAGCGGAGCATGCTAATAAAGTGCTTAATAGAGGACCCTGGTCTGTTCTTAGCTCTCTGTTAGTCTTGCAACAATATTATTGTACCTTCTCCATCATCGAGGAAGCCTTGTTGGAAGTCCCGATTTGGGTTGAGATTCCTGGTCTCCCCGTTCCGTGTTGGCCTTTTTTGAAAGTCAACCTTTTCAAGGATTTGGTTGAACATATTGATATCATGCTGGCTGGATGGAAAAACCTATTGACAACGTGTTGTGTATATCAACTTACCCAATACCTGCTATTGGTGTCAATCGTCTTCCCATAAAATCAAGGATTGCTCACTTATGCTAGGTCGAGCTCAAACTTGTATTTCAGCATCTCCTCCTCCTACCACCACCTTGACGGTGCAGCCTGAAGGGGCTAAGAGTGGAGAAGAGTGGGTTATTGTATCCCATAATTGATGAAACAATAACCCTAAGAATCAAGCACGACATGCAACAACTAGTTCTTCAGCTACGACTCAAGGTCCTCAAGAACCCATGGTCATTCTATAACCTCAACCTAATCCCACAACATGGACTAGGCCTTCTTTTACTGATGTAGTTTTGGTTACATATGCCCCCTTGGCTCCTTGGAATTCTTCCTCTCTAGAAGGCATGGGTCTAGCAGGCTCTCAGACTTATAAGGCATGTTGCTCATGCAGTCCTCACGAAAGGGAAGAGTATAATGTTGATAAGAGGCACCAGACATATGATATGCATCGACAATTTATCGAGGAGTATAATGTTGATAAGAGGCACTAGAAAGATGATGTGCATTGAAAGTTCACCAAGGCTCAAGGCCACCCAGAATGCTTCACCACAAATACATTTGGAGCTCTTATCTTGGGAAGCTCAGGGACTCTGAGGTTGTTGAGGATAGTATGCACCTCGACTGGGCTTAATGCTTTTTCTCTCATGGAATGTAAGGGTACTAACGGACCCAACCCGAAAATACTTGGTCTGTGATGAGCTAACTAAGGTCTCACACATTTAATAATATTGACTTTGTTTGTCTGCAAGAAGTTAAATTTTTTGATTTTAATCTAGATTGTACCTGTAATTTTTTGTGGCCACGTGGTTGCTTTCATGCAACCCGTCATACTCATGGTAAGGGAGGAGTTATTACTTTTGTCTCTTCCAAGTGGATGAGGAATGTGGTTTCTTGGGGGGTGGACCCCTCAAATCAAGTTGTTTGGACTCTATTTGAGTTTTAAGGTCAACCATTTGGAATAATTAATCTATATGCATCTAATGATGCTTTTTATCGGTGTAGTTTATGGTGGTGGCTGGATTTTTCTCTACCGCATGCTATCTAGGTGCTTTGTGGTGACTTTAACATGATTGAGAAACCCCAAGATAAGGTTGGGCACATGCCAATGCGATGGAATATCGAGGAAAGAGAAGCACGATTTTTCATGAAAAATAAACTAGGGTTGTCAGATACTAATTATTGTTTCTCTCAGTATGAATTCCCGAAGAATGTTTGGTTCACCTAGTCTAATTTTCAAATAGGATTTTTGAGGGTTTTGAAGTTCCTGGACAGAGCAATGCTTACAGATTCCCATAATTTCTTCTTTAACAGGCTTTCTCCGTCCTACCGTTTTGTTCATGCCATTCCAGACACTACCCTCTCTAATCACTCCCCGATTATTTTTGACATTGCCACCCATGCCTCTTCTCCTCGAAGCTTTCAATCGTAATTTTACCTAAATGTTTCCTTTCTTCAGAATGATGCTATGAGGGCTCATATTACCCGATGTTGGAATCTTCTCCCAAGACCCTTTGGCTCGGTTGGCTGGATTTTTTGGTAGAATAAGGCCATTTGCCATATGAATTCTATTCTTCGATCTCTTGGGGTTGAAGTTGCAAAGCACAAGAGGGTTGCATATTTTACCCTAAAAAGGAATTATTAGAGGCCTCTGTGATACTTGAGTCTTCCCCGTTCAACCAATATTTGCAAACTCATGTTGCTATCATTCATAATGAGCTAAAAAAAGCAGAGCTTTATGAGGCCAGAGGAGCCCAACTTCATGCCAAAATGCATTGGCTCAATATTGGGGATAAGGTGTCTAAATAATTCTTCAAACGGTTATGGCCCTCTTTGTTGGTTGTGCAATTTCAAGTTCTTCAAATCGATGCCAGTAGACTTACTGAGCTTCCTGATATAATATTTGCATTTGTATGCCATTATCAAAAAGTTTTTTCTTCTCAACCACTCTCTCACTCGGCAGCAAGCCTTGGTTGAGTGTTGTGTAGTGGTGCCAGAGAAGCTCTCTTTCGGGTAAAAATCCAGCTGTGAAGCTCCTCTATCTCTTGACAACCCTACTCAAGATCTCTCTCAAATGAAGAATGATAAGACTCCTGGGTTGGATGGATTCCCCTTTGAATTATTCAAATAATTTTGGGATTTCATTGGCCCTGACTTGCTTAAGGTCTATCAAGAAGCAATGATCATAGGTTCCTTGGGTTATCTTATAAATAAAGGTAATATTCAAGTCATATCCAAGGCTGGGGATCTTGAAATTATTACCAATTGGAGGACGATTACTCTTTTGAATGTCAACTATAATATCATTGCCAAAGCTTTGACTTTAAAGTTACGCCCCATTCTGCCTTTAATTATAAGGCCTAAACAAACTGGGTTTGTTCAAGGTTGATATATCTTGGATAATATCCTGGCAGTATGAGAAGGTATAGAATGGGCTAGATAGTCTCAATAGGATGCTATATTCATCAAAATTAATTTTGACTCCTTGATCCTTCTCTGTTTATCTTTGCTGCAAAAGCCTTTGGATACCTCTTGGTTGCCCAAGTGTCTTAGGGAAACATTCAAGGAATTGCTCTTCCCAATTCGCCAACTCAGTTGGTTAGTGGGCACTTTGATGATGATTCTTTCCTGACCATTAGGGAAGATCAACAATTTGTATCCAATGCTTTGCATTGCCTTGATATCTTTTGTGCAACTTCAAGCTCTAGCATTTAGTGGCATAAAACTGCCTACTTTCGACAATTTGCTAATCCTTACCTAGATTGACTTTCTCAATATCCTTGGCAATGGATTTAATCTGGTAAAGTTTTTAAGTTTTTGGGCATTCCTTTTACTTTTCAGAGTACCTCTGCTCAACTCTGGAATCATGTGCTCCAGAGAGTTGAGAAGAAGCTTTCTTATTGGATTACCAAGAAACTCTCCCTTGCAGAAAAATTCCAAGTTTGCTCCAAGATTTTGGCTACCACTCGTGTATTTTTTTTACTGTTGGACTCCATCTCGGGCCTGTTACCACAAGCTAGAGAAGCTATTGCAAGATTTTATTTGGTCTAGCTCTTTACAGAAGAAGGTATTTCACAAAGTAACCTGGAAAATTTGTTGTCTTTCCAAGTCCTCTGGTGGGATGGGTCTATTTGACTGTCAACACTAGGGGTTTGCTTTGTGTGCAAAGTGGGTTGTTAGAGCTATTGATAGCCCAAAATCCTGGAAGGTCCTAATTTGGTACTGTATTTCTACAGGCCTTCCTTTGGGTAAGAAATTTTGGTAGGGGATGTCTCTCCCCTCTATTGTTACAACCCCTATGTTTATTAAAATTCAAGGCTCCTTTGTGATGCAGAGCATTTGGTGAGCTTGGGAGGCTCTTAAACCCTGGCTTTGTTGGTCTGGTGATGGGTAAAAATAACGGGCTTTCATAGCCTCTCTTAATGTGTGGTGGTCATCTGTCATTACTTACCAAGGCTCCCCTTTGGCCTCGTTTCAATGGATTCATGCTCAATGTTTTTTCAAGAAGATAATTGCTACCATTTCTAATTTCTTCTCTTCTCATACCAAAGATTGTATTCCTTGGGAGGTTTTAAGACGACTTCATAATTTAAAACCAGAATATAAGACCATGTATGATACTATGTTAGATAACATTCCCTTATCTTTTTTGCCAAAAATTACCAGGCAATTCCAAAAACCTTGGTGGTCGGACTGGACCTGACCAAAGAACATCCTGTTAATTCAGTACATGGCTCGTTTGGGATATTCTTGACTTTCTCCACACTTGCCCATGGTGGGTAAGTTGAACGAGTGCTGAAACTTAATCTCCAGGCCTTCATAGTGGAAATTATGTTTTAACATGGTTTGGGCCTCTTATCTTGAGCCAAATATGGCTTTTCTTGCTTAGGGTTTGCTTTTTCAAGGTTTGCCTATGGGGCAACGATTGAAATACTTGGGCATGGTTAATACCAAATGCTATTTTGGCAATGAACCTGAATATTGCACTCATGTTTTTTGGTCATTCCATAAAGCTCAAATGGCTTGGAAGTGCCTGAAATCTTTCTTTCGACCTTATATGACCACTTCTTTTTCTTGGCACCATTTCTTGTTTGACGATGCTCCTACTTTTTCTATTCCTCTTATGCCTGTTTGGAATATTTTTAGAGTCAATATTATTTTTCACTTATGGAAGACCAGAAAAAATATAGTTTTTTCCAGAGACACAACTTTTGATTCCTTTTATTTAGCTGATAAGTATGTTAGATTTTTTAACTCTTGGCTTCAAATACAGGTTAAAGTGGAAAAAAATTATATTGACATTCAGTACCTGAGGACTCTCTTAGGCCATTGGACCAATATGCTATGCACTATCAGTCGGGTTCCCCCGGATTCAACATCACAACACCATTCTAGATCTCATTCTCAATCTCATCGGAGATGCAGGGCATTGCCGTAGGCGGGGATACACTGGTCTCAACCTTCGTCGATGACCAAATGTTGTTACTCTAATGGTGTTGGTAATTCGTGGCTCGTGATTGGATGGGATGTTCATTCAAAACCTTCACACCATGTTGCGGGTTGGGGAGATACAATTGTGTCGACACTAGTTAATGCTCTAGGCTGGCATGGTGATGGCCAAACCCTCCGTCCCCAAGATATAAATGCACAAGAGGTTAATGACGCTGCTGATATGGGTGGTACTAACATTGATGATAATGGCTAGGATGCTCCTGTTGTCGCCTCTTCCTAGAGTCATGATGATAATGTGAAAAAATTTATCCCTTTCGATGTTTGGAAATGATTTCTGTTCTACGGATGCATAATTTTCTTTGATTTTTGGCTAAGAGGATGATTTTAATTCTCTTTTTTTTGTGTTAGCCAGCTAAAGTCTTTGTATTTGCTATTTGGTTTCTCCTAATCGTATGCGGTTAGTGTGATTTTTGGGATCCTACTGGGGTGTGCGTATCCACCCATTTTTGTATGATTAAGTTGTATTTTTAATATAATATAGCTTATTTCATTAAAAAAAAAAGTGTCTTAGTTTACTTACAGTTTACTTATTATTTATATGTAAAAAGTATACTTATATGATTTAAAAAAAATGTTAAAGGAAAAATAATATTTAATATACAATATTTGTTAAAAGATTTTTTAAAACTAATTTTGAAAAAACATTATTAAAATAAAAATCTTTTAAAAATTAAATTATAAATAAAAATAAAAATAATAAAGATAGTTATACAAATTGTTAGTCTCACAATGACACTGAGAGGGGGGGTGAATCAGTGTAGCTCTTTTAAAACTTAAATCTTCAACTCTTAAAGCCAAAACAATGAAAACTTAAAACCAAATAAAACATGTATAACAAGAGAGCATCACACAACACAAGATGTACCGAGGTTCACCGATTTGGCTACTCCTCAAAAAATGACTGTTTGGACTACCATCCAAATCCAGCCTTTGCAAAGCACAACTTTACAATCAATTTACTAGCACCCACTAGAAGGAGCACCAACCCCTGATTTACCAGCACCAACTGGAAGGAGCACCAACCCCTGATGCCAAACACCAAATTAAACTTCAATTTTGAAACTAGAATATTGACATAAAAATGCCTTCACTTTTACAAGACCCTGACTGGTCTATTGCTTACCCAACATCGCCCATAATTCACAAAACACACACCCTTCTCGCTCGCCTCTCGCTCTCCTCTTGCTCACCTCTCACTCTCTTCGCAAGATAGAATACCCTGTTTTAAAATTCTCCAAGCAACACTCCTTTTATAACAATCCTTTCTCTTTGTAACTCCAGTTGTAACTCCTTTCATATTCTCATGCGCCACTTGTCAATTGTAACTACTTCTTTATGTAACTCCTTTTGTTTATTTTGAGAAGGCATTTCGTCAAACACTTCACATGCAAAGAATTGACACCATATTCTTCTACCATGATTGTTCGTTTTCTCGATCATGACTGTTCATTTTCTCCTTCGATGACTGTTCGTTTTTTCCTTCATGACTTCATTTTCTCCTTCATGACTATTCGTTTTCTTCTTGCATTACTGTTCATTTTCTCTTTGCATGTCTGTTCATTTTCTCTTTGCATCACTATTCGTTTTCTTCTTCATGACTGTTCGTTTTCTTTTCCCTTGTGCATGCATTTGTTTTCTCCTTCGATGACTGTTCGTTTTCTTTTCCATGATTGTTCGTTTCTATTTTGAGGCTCTTCTTGAGTCGCAAAAATGCGACATGTCACGATATCGCGACACTTTTGTTACTCTACCTGCCTGGCATTTTTGAGTCGTGAAAATGTGACATGTTGCGATATCGTGACACTTTTGTTTCTCTGCCAGCTTGCCCTTTTTGATCGCGACACTTTTGTTACTCTGCCTTCCTGGCCTTTTCGAGTCGCGAAAATGCGACATGTCGCGATATTGCGACACTTTTGTTTCTCTGCCAACCTACCCTTTTTGAGTCATAAAAATGCAACATGTCGCGATATCGCGACACTTTTTCTTTCTCTTCCTGCCTGCCCTTTTGAGTCGCGAAAATGCGACATGTCGCGAAAATGCGACACTTTTTCTTTCTCTGCCTGCCTGCTCTTTTTGAGTCACGAAAATGTGACATGTCGCGATATCACGACACTTTTTCTTTCTCTGCTTGGCTGCCCTTTTTGAGTCACGAAAATGCGACATGTCGCGATATCGTGACACTTTTTCCTTCTTGCTCTTTCTCTTTGCATCGGACCGCGAAAATGCTACATGTCGCGATATCGTGACACTTTTTCCTTCTTGCTCTTTCTCTTTGCATCGGATCGTGAAAGTACATGTCGCGATATCGCAACACTTTTTCTCCTTGCTCTTTCTCTTTGCTTTGGCCCATGAAAATACATGTCGCGATATCGTGACACTTTTTCTCCTTGCTCTTTCTCTTTGCTTTGGCCCCGAAAATGCAACATTTCGCGATATCGTGACACTTTTTCTCCTTGCTCTTTCTCTTTGCTTTGGCCCGTGAAAATACATGTCGCGATATCGTGACACTTTTTCTCCTTGCATTTTCTCTTCTCTTTTGGCCGCGAAAATGCAACATGTCGCGATATCACGACACTTTTTCTCCTTGCATTTTCTTCTCTTTTGTCTACGAAAATGTAACATGTCGCAAAATCACGACACTTTTTTTCTTTTGCTTTTTCGCTTCTCTTTTATCTTTTGCATATGGGCCACTTCGGTCTTCTTGGATAACCTATAAAAACTTCACTCAAACATCAAAAACATCTTCATAAGCATTCAACTTCACTGTACATACTCTGAATAACCTCTGAACTCCTATCCACTGCATCAACCGATCTATTTGACTGTGTTGAAAACAATGACAATACTGTCGCTGCACCTTGCTCAACAATATCCCCCTTTAGAATTGTTGGCAACACACGTGCAATTTCTTGTAACTCTTCTTCCCATTTGACAACAATATCAAAGGGCTACTACAAACTCCCCCTAAGTCCATGCACAACATTCTCAGGCAAAAATTAATACACTTAGAAAAAATCACAAACATGAGCAAAAATATAAACAAATACACAAATGCTCCCCCTGAGAATGTGGTCCCGATAGCTAGTCAATTCTTGGGAAGCATGACCACTCCCAATTTATTGCGAAGGTACTCAAAGACTTCCTTGGGCAATGATTTTGTGAAGATATCCGCTACTTGCTCTGTTGTTGAAATAAAATCCAATTTAACCTCACCTTTCGCAACTTTCTCCTTCAAAAAGTGATACCAGATAGCAATATGTTTTGTGCGAGAATGCATATTCAAATTCTTTGAGATGTTAATGGCATTGGTGTTATCACACTTAACTAAAATTGGCTCAATGAAGTTAATACCAAGATCTTTCAGGGTTTGTTTCATCCATAATACCTACGTACAACACGTTGTTGCTGCAATATATTTTGCCTCTACTATGGATAAGGAGATTGAATCTTGTTTCTTACTGTGCCACGCGACCAACTTGTCTCCAAGATAGAATGCACCTCCACTGGTACTCTTTCTGTCATCTACACATCCTGCCCAATCTGCATCTGAATACACAATAAGGGTGAATTCCTTACCTTTCAGATACCATAACCCATACTCCATAGTACCCTTGAGGTACCGAAGAATACTCTTCACTGCTGTCACATGAATCTCCTTGGGACTAGCCTGAAATCATGCTTCCATGCATACTGCCTGCAAAATATCTGGTCTGGTATATGTCAAGTACAATAAGCTCTCAATCATAGATCTGTACATGGTTTGATCAACATTTGGATATTTGTCATCCTTGCTCAACTTACAACCTGTCGTCATGGGAGTGCTAACTGGTTTACAATCCTCCATTGTGAACTTTTTTAGTATTTCTTTCACATATTTAATTTGAGAAATAAATATGCCCTTCCCGAGGAAATACGAAAGGTCACCAATCATTGACATTTTAAATTCTTTCTTCATCTTATTTGCTAAATCTTTACATGACTCATCTTTGCTGCTGCCAAATATGATATCATCTATGTATACAACAAGAACAATAAAATGGCCATTTTCTATTTTGACATACAAATTACTATCCACCATACCTTTCTTGAACCCTGTTGAGTAAGATAGTTGTCTAGCCTTGCATACCATGCTCGGGGTGATGAGTGTCGTTAAACACATCATTTAATCATTAAATTGTCAAATCCAGGGCGGTGTCCAAAGGCTATATACGATAGAAGGCTAAGCAAGTTGAAGATTAGTTTACTTAGGAAATGACATATTTATTCAGTTTTTTGGGGTTTTAGCTTGCTTATAATCCTATGAATTGAAATGAAACCTAATTACATTTGCTAAATTTAAATTGCAGAAATGAAATGATTTTTATATGAAACCTATTTACTTTTGCTAAATCTGAAAAATGCATTCAAAAACTGAACTGAAAGGAAAGTTGCAGAAAATCAGAATTGCAGTAAAAATAAACTGTAACTAATTTGCGAAATTAAATGACGAGAAATGGAAAACTCAAAAAATAATAATGCAGATAAAATAATAAATTCAGAATCTGGAAATGATTTCAGAAAAGTAAAGTTGTGCATGAAAATGATAAAAACATAACAGGTTTCTTATCTCCCCTGCTGCAGATAGATTTAACAAGAAAAACCTGGTAAAAACCTTCCCCTGTTCCTGGAAGTGGGCCCTTGCTCCTTAGTTCAGAAGAAGGTGAAGAAACAGCTCTGAGTTACTTCTTGATTACTCTTTCAATCATACACCAAAACTGATAAAAATTGCACTTTTTATTGAATTATACACATGCAAAAAAAATTCTGCATGTTACAATTACAGAATTTTGAAAATGCTACTTAATAATTCCTAAAAGCTCCTAATACCCTTCTTAATTTCTAATAGCTCAACTAGATTGAGAGCTAATTATTTATACTAAAAATATGCCAAATCAGGTGTAGAACAATTCCAATATTCAGGCATTTCAGGAATGCTGTTAAAACTGCATTTTTGAAATGTAGAATATGGTTACATAAAAATCTGATTTGTTTGTTGCAAGTTTTGGGGGGTCTTTGCATTGAAAAAGGTGTATAATTAATTAATACAACTGCTCCCACCGTTTTCTTGCCATTCTGCCACCTTTTCTATTCGTTTTGGTCAAAACTGGGCTGTTCCGCATATTCCGGAGCAAAACTATTTTTGTTTCTGTCATTCTGGAGCAGTTACTGTTGTTCCGGAGCAGTCTTCCTGTTATTCCAGAGTAGTTCTGAAATAACAGTTTACAGCACAGTTTACGAATCTGTTGTTGCTGATTTGGTGGAGTAGAATTATGAAGACCTCAACAAACTTATTTGCATGCTCCTTATGAGTTGTACTTGACAAATTCCAAGCCTTGCTATGTATGCATAGTCGGCTAGAATTTGTATGGGTAAAAAAAAATAGCAAATACAGTTTTTAGCCAGTTTGTAATTTTGACCTGTTTTTGGCATTTTTCTTGCATTTGAACATTTTAGAAGGCATGAAATGAACGTTGTGTATCCCAGCACATGATTGCACTATCACATTTCCACAATAAATCATTATTTTTAGATTTATCAACAAAAATAAGTAGAAAATACAGAAAATCAGCAAAACAGAATACAAAAAATACAAAAAATCAGCAAAACATAATATAATGCTTCTAAACATTTAAACATGAAAACAATAGTATATATTGTACTTCATCAGCAAAATTAACATAAAAACACTTCAAAAAGGTTTATTAAAGATGTCAAAGATAAGTAAAAAATGAGGCAATTTTTGGCCTCATCATTCCCCCCAACCTATCTTAATGCATGTCCTCATGCATTCTGTGAAGCTACAATAGAACAAAGATCTCTGTCCATTGTTCTATCTTTGTAGCTGAATTTAGCTCCAGGAACCTTGTAGTATCCTCTGGTCTTTTTTATTTGTTGGAGCCACTGCTGAAATTGCTCATCTGGTTGTGGGTCACTGTTAAAGAACCAAGGAACAGGGATGATCATTTACCTGTATTCCTTTGTCAGATGTTTCAGCCCTTAATAAATCTGTTTGTGTTTCAATTTCTGTTGTTTTTGCTAAAGGCAAATTAACTTGCACCCCTTTTTCCTCTATTTCTACCAAAGGCAATTCAACTTGAATTCCTATGTCTTATGTTGCTATAAGGGGCAAATCAGGTTCAATACCTGCAGCAGGAATTGGAGAGAACTATAAATTTTCCTGTTCCTGTTCCTCTTCAACAACAACTATAGGTTTCTCTATGACAGGTGAATTTGCTCCAAGTGCAATTATTGCCAATTCTAGCAGAATATCAACTATTTGAATTTCATGCCCTGTTTCATCAGGTTGTGGCTCTAGAGATGCAATTTTGGTCTTTAAATCCTTCACTTTCTGCCTGGTCCTTCTTTGTAATAGAAGCTTCACATGCTTCTATCCAACCTATTTGTGTTTTAACTACACTCCTTGCTGCATGTAGTTGTAGTTGAATATCTTCTTCCTCTTCATCATTTTCTTCTGCCTCTGACTCTTTTTCAGAATTAGAGTCTATGTATTCAACTAAGGCAATTACAGGGATGGTTTCTGGTTCTGCTATATTCTTCTTGCCACCCATTTCTCTTCTGCTCTGTTCACGAAAGTTTTCTAAAGTTCTCTATTTTTTTTTTCTCTAGAATTGCGTTTCTGGGCCGAATTCGTCAATTTCGAAAGGACTGTTTCTTGTGCCGGAACAAAACTTGCACAACAAACCCTTTTTTTTTTTTGATAAAAACTGCCACTTGTCAATTCCTGAATTTTCCTTTTTTTTTTAAAAGAAAAATTGATGCATTCCGAAGCTTATCCTTTCGACGCAACCAAATTTCAAAACAACAAACAACATTATTCATTCTGGAGCTTTTGATGTTTCAAAGCAACTGTCATTCTGAAGCATTTTTGTCATTCTGGAGTATTGTTCATTCCAGTGCTTCTGTCATTCCCCCTTTCTTTGACTAAATAGACATCCTTATCTAAACCTTATGAATGCTTTAAATGCTAATAAGTGAATCTATACACTACATACTTTAACTATTTACAATGTTTAAAATGTAAAGAAACACATACCTGTCTTGATTACTTCTCTGCAACTGTACAATTGAATATACTTGCTGATTTCTATCTGACAAGTGCAGTGCTATAATTCTGAAGACACAGAGACAATGTTGGTGATGACAATGACAATGCTGGTGAATGACAATGGCAAAAAATGAATGACAATGGCGATAAATGAATGACAATGGTGAGAAATGAATGACAATGATGACAAATGGATGACAATGGTAATGGAAGAAAACAAGGCAAACATGCCAGATAATTGGTTTTCATGTAAGCCAACTCAGAAGTGCCTCCTGAGAGGTTTTCACTTTCTGAAATTTTTTATTTTTATTTTATTTTTATTTTTTTATTTTTTTATTTGTTTTTTTTTCATCAAAAGAGGTTGCCATTTCTGGTTTTCAACCAACTTCTGTCTTTTTTTTCTTCTTTTTTCTCTTCTTGCTTGTACCCATGAAGGATATTTACAAACAAGATTATTCTTCTTTTTGCTTTTCATGTATTTTTTTCTTGTTTTTTTTCAAAATTTTCAACATCACCCTGAATCTGATATGGAAGAGAAATTCTCTTCCATCATGTGTACATCCAATGGAATCTGCTTCAAGAACTCCTTCTTAGTTAATGGTGTATGGTATATCTGAAGGTAATATCCATTCACCACTAACTTCCTCCTTAACTTATCAACCAAAGAAAGTTGAACTCCATTCTCAAATTCTTTTAGTTCATCCTTGCTGCTCTTAATGTGATCACCATGCCAAACTTTCCATTTTTGTTGACTGAACTCTGTTTGGTGAAGTGCTTCCAACCAAAGTTCATCAAATGCACTCAATTACAAAATTTGTTCCTGTACCTACAATAACTTAATGCCAACTGCTAAAGATGTACAAAGTGTTAGTAAAGCATTAAGATAAATCAATATATCAAACAAATTTACTTCCTGGCTTGTAGTCAGCCAACTATTATTTTTCAAAGGTTGTTTTGGCTGCTTTTCAATTTGTTTCATACCAAGCTGTACTGCATTGATTTTTGGAAAAGTTTGCATTAACAAATTAAGAGAGCAATGGAGTGGTAAAAGAGAATGAAAATTTTGTGAATGTTTATCAAAAACAATTCTTGAAGGAATTAACTTTGATAAATGGAAATGAAAAGATGAAAAAACATGATGACATCCATGTGGTAAATGAAGAAAATTGCTTTGTATTGGAATGTGTGACAAATGTTCAAGTTTTTGTTTTGCATCATTCCATAATAATTGTTTAATAGTAGTTTGTTCATCTTTAAAATCTGAATTTTGAACACTTTTAGCAAAAACAATTTTTTTGGATGAATCAAACTGTTCTTCGTTATCCTTTACAACTATGGAAGCCAAAGTTAAATTGCTATCTTTATTTTCCTTATATGATTTAAGAAACAATGAACTTCCTAGATAGTCACACTGAGGTGGAGTAAATTTTCTTGTAAACAAGTTTACTGATTTTTCACCTACATGTATGTTTTCAGGATACACTTTCTTCTTTTTCCTTCGTTTCTTAAAACACATTTCTTGAACAATCTTATTAATGATTGACACATCTTTAATAGACTGAAATAAAGAGATTTTAACAGTTAAATGTGTTAATTCCTTTATCCAATCTGATTTTGAAGATGTCAATTTTGATATTTTAGATTGTTCAAAACATGGTACTTGCTTTGATGAGTTATCTTGTGGGAGATCTTGTTTTAATGTAGATTTATTTTCAAGTTTATTCCTTTTAACTCCTTTTTCTACACTGATAAGTGGAATAGGTTCAAGTAGTGTTTTACCTGAACACAATTGAGTTTTATCACAATCACTAGCATTCATTATGGTTGTACTTTTTGATTCAGCCATAGATACAGGGGTTACCTGTTTAACAATGTTAGGATTGACCACAGGTTGAAATGAAAACGAAGGTTGGTTTGCTTGTTGGTGTAGTTGTCTATAAGAGAAGTTATGAGTATGAGTAGGCAACAAGTTTAATTTATATTTTTGATAATGTTGTTGCCCTGTGTACAGTTTTTGCTGTTGTACCCATTGATTCCCTTGTAATTTTGGTTGTAACCATGGTGGATGTTGTTGATTCCATTGTTGTTGCACCCAGCCATGTTGAGACCATTCTTGGGAATATGCCCATGATGGTTGACTCCAACATTGTTGAAGTGGACCTGATGCAGACCATGGCATATACCAAGGATTATTTCCCCAATGTGCAAGAAATTGAGAAGCATTCTGATATGGAAACTTAATAAAATTACTCCCTTGTCCTTGTCCTACAAAATTATGTTCTTTCATAGGTTGAGACTGTTTTTCAAAGACACTTTTGAGTTCTGGTAACAAACTACATTGATCTGTGGGGTGTCCTTTTTGACAAATGCTACATGTAGCAGGTATAAATGTTTTGTTTAAAGGACAATTATGTTGCTTATTACTACATTTTGAACAATCTGAAGATTCAGCAGATTTACCTTTTTTATTGATTGTTTTATCAAGATGTACAGAAATATCAGTTTTAGTAAACTCTTTCATGCATTCATTCAAATCATGTTTATCATTACCAATTCTGTGTTTTTTATGCCTTGAATGAAAATATCTTTTGCAAAGTTTAATGATTTCCTGAAATTCAAGTGTATGTACATCTCCTGTGGTTTCTTGCTATGCCTGCTTTCTAAATAAACTAAAATTCAATTTATCCAAAAACTGTTATTTATACCAGTTATTTATCCAGATTTTATTCTGAAGTTCACAACTTAGCACATTTAACAATTATTGGACTACTTTTACCCTCTAACAACATCGTGTTCCTCGGCAACGATGCCAAAAATGATGAGTGTCGTTAAACACATCATTTAATCATTAAATTGTCAAATCCAGGGCGATGTCCAAAGGCTGTATACGATAGAAGGCTAAGCAAGTTGAAGATTAGTTTACTTAGGAAATGGCATATTTATTCATTTTTTTGGGGTTTTAGCTTGCTTATAATCCTATGAACTGAAATGAAACCTAATTACATTTGCTAAATTTAAATTGCAGAAATGAAATGATTTTTATATGAAACCTATTTACTTTTGCTAAATCTGAAAAATGCATTCAAAAACTAAACTGAAAGGAAAGTTGCAGAAAATCAAAATTGCAGTAAAAATAAACTGTAACTAATTTGCAGAATTAAATGACAGAAATGGAAAACTCAAAAAATAATAATGCAGATAAAACAATAAATTCAGAATCTGGAAATGATTTTAGAAAAGTAAAGCTGTGCATGAAAATGATAAAAACATAACGAGTTTCTTATCTCCCCTACTGTAGACAAATTTAACAAGAAAAACCCGGTAAAAACCTTCCCCCGTTCCTCGGAAGTGGGCCCTTCCTCCCTAGTTCAGAAGAAGGTGAAGAAACAACTCTGAGTTACTTCTTGATTACTCTTTCAATCATACACCAAAACTGATAAAAACTGCACTTTTTATTGAATTATACACATGCAAAAAAAAATTCTACATGTTACAATTACAGAATTTTGAAAATGCAACTTAATAATTCCTAAAAGCTCCTAATACCCTTCTTAATTTCTAATAGCTCAACCAGATTGGGAGCTAATTATTTATACTAAAAATATGCCAAATCAAGTGTAGAACAATTCCAATATTCAGGCATTTCAGGAATGCTGTTAAAGCGCATTCTCGAAATGTAGAATATGGTTACATAAAAATCTGATTTGTTTGTTGCAAGTTTTGGGGGGTCTTTGCATTGAAAAATGTGTACAATTAATTAATACAACTGCTCCCACCGTTTTCTTGCCATTCTACCACCTTTTCTGTGCGTTTTGGTCAAAACTGGGCTGTTCCGCATATTTCGGAGCAAAACTATTTTTGTTTCTGTCATTCCGAAGCAGTTACTATTGTTTTGGAGCAGTCTTCCTGTTATTTCGGAGCAGTTCTGAAATAACAGTTTACAGCATAGTTTGCGAATTTGTTGTTGCTGATTTGGTGGAGTAGACTTATGAAGACCTCAACAAACTTATTTGCATGCTCCTTATGAGTTGTACTTGACAAATTCCAAGCCTTGCTATGTATGCATAGCTGGCTGGAATTTGTATGGGTAAAAAAAAACAGCAAATACAGTTTTCAGCCAGTTTGTAATTTTGACCTGTTTTTGGCAATTTTCTTGCATTTGAACATTTTAGAAGGCATGAAATGAACGTTGTGTATCCCAGCACATGATTGCACTATCACATTTCCACAATAAATCATTATTTTTAGATTTATCAACAAAAATAAGTAGAAAATACAGAAAATCAGCAAAACAAAATACAAAAAATACAAAAAATTAGCAAAACAGAATATAATGCTTCTAAACATTTAAACATGAAAATAGTAGTATATATTGTACTTCATCAGCAAAATTAACATAAAAACACTTCAAAAAGGTTTATTAAAGATGTCAAAGATAAGTAAAAAATGAGGCAATTTTTGGCCTCATCACGGGGTGCCTGTTTTAAGCCATATAATGCTTTCTTCAACTTGCAAACCAAGTTGGGATCATCACCAAGTTGGAAACCATCTGGCTGCTCAATATAAACATCTTCTTCAAGTAATTTTGGATTTAAATCTGTGCAAGGATTTACACAAATTTGTGAAATTTTGGGGTTTAGTGTGTTCTTGATTCTATGACTTATAATTGCAAAAGAAATAATGCAATAATCAAACAAGAATGCCCACAAAATTCTTATCACCTAGGTGTCGGATGCTACCAAAAATGCATCGAATTTGCTAATAAAGGTGTCAAGTAAAATAAAAAATGCACCTTTTAATTTGTGCAACAAAATGTGGTTTTGTGTTGTGCAAAAAAATGATATTTTTATGTCTCCTACTTTGTTTTCCAATTTTGCAAAAGAAGTACAATGTTGTCTTCTCCCTTGAATTTTGCAAAATTAACAATTTTGAGCACTCCTTCCAAGACAAGTCGACACACGACCCGCATTTGAAAGGCTTCCAGAACTAGTCGACACACGACTTAGTTTTTGATGGACCAAAGGTTACAATTACTTCTCAAATTTTTGCAAAAACGAATGTGCAGTTTTATGTCTTATATCCCCCTTTGGAGAAAACAAATGCACACTTTGCCTTTTAATTTTACAAAAAAAATTTGGTCTCCTTGTGTTACAATGTGGCAAAAAAAATTCATGTTTGAACCTTTATTGTATGCTAAATTAACAAGGTTGAGAAGAGTTTAGGGTTTTCTTATTTGCAAAAAAAATGCTCTTCTATGTCTTATATCCCCTCGTGGAGAAAACAAAAGCTCTTCTTGATTTGTTTGCAAAAAAAAATCCTTAATTCTCTATTTTAATGCAAAATTTTAATAAATCTAATCATTATTTAATTAATAATAAAATTTAATTTTGTAAAAAAAATCAATGTAATATTAAAAAAAAATTGATTTTTAAACAAAAGATATTAAATTATTAAAAAAAATGATTAAAAATAAAAAAAATTACAAAAAAATAAAAAAATTTACCTTTAGTTTTTTTTTTTTTTTATTGGACGGGCTCCTCGTGGCAAAAAAATGATTTTGCCCCCCCGACGGGAGTCGAACTCGTGACCTCCCATCGGGCAGCGCCTTAGCGCTGGCCCCTCCGCCAGTCGGGCTACCTGGCCTGACATGAAGGCGAGCAAAACTGTGGGATTTATCCCACATCACCTGCGTGGGCGAAGTTGGGGGGTATAAAAGGGCTTTAAAGCCCATAGGGGAGTGACTGCCTACGGGCAGTCACCCCGCCCCCATTTTGGTCACTGCCACATGGCGCAACTGTCAAGCTGCCACGTGGCATGACTGTCAAGCCGCCACGTGTCACGGTCGGGTCGGGTGGCACGTGGCAGTCCGCCACGTGTCACCCACGTGTTAGGTCCGGTGACACGTGGCTTGTCCGCCACATGTCGCATCCGTCCTCGTCTAGTGGCTATCCGCCACGTCCATCCTCGTCTAATGGCTGTCCGCCACGTGTCGTGTCTAGTCCAAGTCAAGTCCGATGGCTCTTCACCACGTGTCGTGTCTGGTCCAATCCAGTCAGTGCCAGGGTCAGTGGTTGTTTGCCATGTGTCTAGTCCAGGTTGAGTCTAGTGGCTGTGCCATGTCAGCACCTCGAGATCTATGCCCGAGGTCGCGTCAGCCTACCACATGTCTTGTCCAGTGGTATGTCTAAGTCAATTCCTCGAGATCTATGCCCGAGCACTCATGGGTCCCAGCTACGATTTGTACTCGAGATTTGTGCCTGGGATGGTCTGCAGTTTGTAGGGTCACTAGATCTGGCCGTCGGTCATCGAGGATCAGAGGGCACACCTGCCCTCTCAGATCTCAGTCGTCGAACGTCTGATAAGGATGTTCCCTGTCAGTTGGGGTCAGACCCGAGGGTGCTCCTGCCCTCGGGTGTGGGTTCGATACCTGCTTGGGAAGGCGCACCTGCCCTCCTGATTATATGTTGGACCCACAAGGGCAGCACTAGCAGCTATCGGTAACCGAAGGGCCGCCTGCCATCAGGATCTGGGCCCTATGCTGTGACTCTGGCTGCCTGTCAGGCCGGACATGTCGGATAATAGAGTGCTGTCAGAACTGTCAGGGTCTGCGGGCCTGGTCCCATGGTTGCCCAGAGACGTGGCCTACGGGCCCTCTCCCGTGGTCACCCGACGATATGGGCCTACGGGCCCTGCTGCCTGGGATCTGCCTCAAGATCCATGCAGGTCTTAAGGGCCAACAGGGCCCTCAAAGACCGTGCCAAGTCCAGGTCGGGTGGAACGAGCGAAGCTCGTATTAGGCCACCCGACTGCTCTGATACCAATGAAATAGTAAACCTAACTAATTCCCCACTAACCAAGCTAACAAACGCATTAGGCTAGGTAGAGAGTTAGGTTTAGGATTGACTACCCTAGGATATTTAGGCTAGTTACCATTATATATTTATGACAGTAAATATCTATATGGTAGAAAGTAAAACAGTAAATGTAGAAATAAATCCTAAGTAGTGTAATGCAATACACTAGCTTATTTTACCTAGTGGAGTAAATGGCAATTATCCCAAGTAATGGAATATTACTATAACAAATTTCACATCCATTTGATAAACTTTGAAATTTTTGTAAACTGCTAAGGCCAGAAACATTCTAATTGCCTCTAGTCTAGCCACAGGTGCAAAGGTTTCCTCAAAGTCAATACCTTCAACTTGTGCATAGCCTTTACATACCAATCTTGATTTATTCCTGACTACCTGTCCTTCTTCATTCAATTTGTTTTGAAAGATCCATTTAGTACCGATTATATTTTTATTTGCAGGTCTTGGTACTAACTCCCAAGTTTTGTTTTTCTCGATCTGATCTAATTCTTTATTTATTGCCTTCATCCAACTTTCATCTTTACTTGCATCAGCAACATTTTTGGGCTCAATGCTGGATAATAGAGAGTAGTTACTTACTACTCTTCTTCTTGTCTGAACACCAACTGTGGGGTCTCCAATTATTTGCTCTCTAGGATGATCTTTTTGCCAGCTGCCTGTTTTGAATTTCTTATTTTCTTCCACTTTTGAATCACTGTTTGAATCATCTAAGTCAATTTTTTGTTTCTTTTCCGTTTCCTTTTCCTTATCTCCTTCAATAACCTCTTCATAAATTGGGTAGTTCTCTTCATAGCTAATTACTCGTTCCCTACCTTCATCAACTTTAACATCGACACTATCCACAATTTTTCTTAGCTTCTTGTTGTAGCATTTGTAAGCTTTGCTTTTTGACGAATAGCCAAGAAAAATACCTTCATCAACTCTATCTTCAAACTTACCAAGGTTTTCTTCAGTTCTTTTGATGTAACACTTGTTGCCAAAAACTTTAAAGTGTCTTACTGTTGCCTTTTTACCGAACCACAACTCATAAGGAGTTTTGCTTTCATACGTCCTCAACATGCACCTATTTTGGATGTATACCGCAGTATGGACTGCCTCTTTTCAAAATCTGTCTGCTACTTTGCTCTCAGTCAACATGGTCTGTGCCATTTCTTGCACTGTCCTGTTCTTTCTTTCTACCACACCATTCTGCTGAGGTGTCCTGCTCGCTGAAACTGTCTCCTAATACCATATTTTTCACGAGTACTCTGTAAAATCCTCTGAAATGAACTCTCCTCCTCTATCTGATCTTAAACATTTAATCATTTTTCTTGTTTGATTCTCAACTTAGTTTTTGAAAACATTGAACATCTCAAAAGCTTCTGATTTATGCTTCAAAAATAGTACCCAAGTAATCCTGGAATAGTCATATATACACAACATAAAATATTTGTCACCATTTATGCTTTGCGTTCTCATGGGTCCACATAAATCAGTATGTATTAGTTCCAAAGGTTTTCTTGTGTAGTACTCTTTTGCTTTAAATGAGACTCTAGTTTGCTTCCCATTTTGGCATGAAGCACAAATGCTATTTGATGATTTTCCAATGGTGGGAATATCTCTCATTGCCCTTTTTGAGTGGATTTTTACTAGATTGTCAAAACTGATATGACCGAGCCTCTTGTGTCACAACCAATTTTCTTCTTCATGTCCAATCAATCAAGCTCCTTCTGAAGTCTTTGAGAGAGTGTATAGGTTTCTAGATGTCCTCGATCCAGTTGCTATCAACTTTCCACTGTTTACTTTTTTGACTTCACAACCCTGCTTCTTAAAAATCACTTCATGACCTCTATCACAAATTTGACTTACGCTCAACAAGTTATGCTTCAGACCAACCACAAACAAGACTTCTTTTGACTTGATTTTTTCATCACTTATCTTAACTGAACCTTTGCCAACTATCTTAGCTCCATCATTATTTCCAAATTTCTATCGAACCACCTTCATATTGCTGTAACTTCTCAAATTTTTGTTTGCCACCTGTCATATGACTAGAGCATCCACTATCAAGTATCCATGGTGCAGATTTATTCTGTGCTTTAAATGCTATTTGTATGATCATAGATTCCTTTTCTTCCTTAGATCACTTTTTTTCTTTCCACTCTGGTTTGATTACAGTTTTGGGCTCTTGTTTTGACTTTTCTTTTTCAGTAGCTTGTGCATGTTTTTCGAGAAATTTTCTATTTTGTCTCATTCCATTTGGTTGAAATTTTCTTCCCTGAAATTTATTTGATGCAAATGTACTTCGACAATTTCTTACAATGTGCCCAAAATTATGATAGTTATAACATTCTACTGCATAATCCATCAAAGGTGAAAAAATATTTCTACTGGTAAAATTCCTTGGTCTTATGTTATACTTGCAATCTAAAATCTTATGTCCATAACCATTGCATTTAAAAAAGTAACAAAAAAAAAGATGATTGAACCTGGGTGATGGTCTTTGCCATGTTGTCGTAGGAGTCATAAATCTTCTTCTTCTTTGATGTGTGACATTGGTGAATCCATCATTGTCAATTCTCCTTTCGTGCCTTGCATTATTGCTTTCTTTTGCATGAGTCAATTTTTCTTGATCAACTTGTTTCTTATCTTTTGATCCATTTGATGATTCTCCTTCGTCAAAGCCCAAACCAAATTTGATGCCTATAGTCCTTTGGTTATTTATGATCTTATCTAGCTTCATGGAACTTTCTTCACGTTTGTGATAACAACTAATTTTACGATTCATCTCTTTTATCTGCATCCTTAAACCAATAGTCTCTTCTTCTAGCTTGCTGCAATAATCTATTTTCATGGTTATTTGCACTTCGAGATCTTCAAATATTTTCTTGGATTATTTTATCTGTACTTTCAAACTAGTTATGATTTCATTTGCATCCTCAAGCTTTCTTGAAATTTTCTTATTCTTTTTTCTTTCTATCTTCAATTCATCCAGAGTTGCAATTATTTCTTCTTCCAAATTTACTTCTTCATCACTTTCTTCTTCATCACATTCCTATTATTTTTCTATTTTTTCTTCTTTGAGTGCCATGAAAAGAGCTTCACCTATTTCCTTTTCAGAATCCTCACCACAGCTATCTTCTGATGAACTGACATTCTTGGAGATGAAACTTTTCTTCTTGAAGTTACCTTTTCTGAAATTTGTTTTTTTCTTCCAGTCACTTCTTTTTTAGTGCGATCCTTCATCACTTTTGTTCTTCTCATTAAGTGAATATTTATCTGCAAAATTCCAAATGCCTCCACAATTGAAACATTTAAACGGTAACTTTGTATTTTTCTTTTCCCATTTTTAGTTTTCGAACAAAGTTTTCTTCCATTTCATCTGATGTCTCTTCTTCCTCGGATTCTTGTTTTGCTTTCATATTTTTATGGGCTTTAAAAGCAGCTTCTCTATTTGTGGGTTTAGATTTTCCTATTCTCATCTCATATGAAGTCAAAGAACCATGCATCTCATCCATACTAAAAGTATTTAGATTTTTAGCTTCTTCTATAGCTGAAACTTCAGAATCAAATCTTTGGGAAAGAGATCTTAATACCTTTTTCATGATGACAGAATCTTTGATTTTCTCGTCGAGTCCTCTAATTGCATTAATGAATTCATTAACTCTCAGTATATATGCCTCTATGTTCTCATCATCATTCATCTTTAATACTTCGAACTGAGCTCGATGTGTTTGTAACTTGGCCTCCTTAATCTTAACGTCTCCTTCATGAATGCTCCTTAGTTTGTCCCATATTTCTTTTACCGTTTTAGAACTCATAATTTTTACCAGTTCACGGTCCACTAATATGCACATGATAGCATTCTTTGCTTTTGAGTTATTCTCAAATATTTTCTTACCGACAACATCGGTTGGAGAAGTGGTGGGTATTGTGTATCCACTATCTACTGAATCCCAAATGTCGTATCCTAGAGCACAAACAATGGTGCTTTATTTAATGAGAAGCCTTCACCACCTGCCATCATGTCACTTCCAAGATCACCCTAGCTGGTTAATCTTGTTCAGAAACATTGCTCTGATACCAATTGTTAGTCTCACAATGACACTAAGAGGGGGGGTGAATCAGTGTAGCTCTTTTAAAACTTAAATCTTCAAATCTTAAAGCTAAAACAATGAAAACTTAAAACTAAATAATGCATATATAACAAGAGAGCATCACACAACACAAGATGTACCGAGGTTCACCGATTTGGCTACTCCTCAAAAAATGACTATTTGGACTACCATCCAAATCCAACCTTTGCAAAGCACAACTTTACAATAAATTTACTAGCACCCACTAGAAGGAGCACCAACCCCTGATTTATATGCACCAACAAAAAGGAGCACCAACCCCTGATTTATCTGCACCAACAAAAAGGAGCACCAACCCCTGATTTACCAACACCAACTGGAAGAAGCACCAACCCCTGATGCCAAACACCAACTTGGACTTCAATTTTGAAACTAGAAGATTGACATAAAAATGCCTTCACTTTTACAAGACCCTGATTGGTCTATTGCTTACCCAACATCGCCCATAATTCACAAAACACACACCCTTCTCGCTCGCCTCTCGCTCACCTCTTGCTCTCCTCTTGCTCACCTCTCACTCTCTTCGTAAGATAGAATACCCTGTTTTAAAATTCTCCAAGCAACACTCCTTTTATAACAATCCTTTCTCTTTGTAACTCCAGTTGTAACTCCTTTCATATTCTCATGCACCACTTATCAATTGTAACTACTTCTTTATGCAACTCCTTTTGTTTATTTTGAGAAGGCATTTCGTCAAACACTTCACATGCAAAGAAGTGACACCATATTCTTCTACCATGACAGTTCATTTTCTTGGTCATGACTGTTCGTTTTCTCCTTCGATGACTGTTCGTTTTTTCCTTCATTACTGTTCGTTTTCTCTTTCATGACTGTTCATTTTCTCCTTGCATTACTATTCATTTTCTCTTTGCATGTCTGTTCGTTTTCTATTTACATCATTGTTCATTTTCTTCTTCATGACTATTCGTTTTCTTTTCCCTTGTGCATGCATTTTTTTCTCCTTTGATGATTGTTCGTTTTCTTTTCCATGACTGTTCGTTTCTATTTTGAGGCTCTTCTTGAGTCGTGAAAATGCGACATGTCGTGATATCGCGACACTTTTGTTACTCTTCCTTCCTGGCCTTATCGAGTCACGAAAATGCGACATGTCGCGATATCACGACACTTTTATTTCTCTGCCAGCCTGCACTTTTTGAGTCACAAAAATGCAACATGTCGCGATATCATGACACTTTTTCTTTCTTTGCTTGCCTGCCCTTTTGAGTTGCGAAAATGCGACATGTCGCGATATCGCGACACTTTTTCTTTCTCTACCTGCCTGCTCTTTTTGAGTCGTGAAAATGCGACATGTCGCGATATCGCGACACTTTTTCTTTCTCTGCCTGGTTGCCCTTTTTGAGTCGCGAAAATGCGACATGTCGCGATATCGCGAAACTTTTTCCTTCTTGCTCTTTCTCTTTGCATCGGACCATGAAAATGCTACATGTCGTGATATCGTGACACTTTTTCCTTCTTGCTCTTTCTCTTTGCATCAGACTGTGAAAATGCTACATGTTGCGATATCGTGACACTTTTTCCTTCTTGCTCTTTCTCTTTGCATCGGACCGTGAAAATACAACATGTCGCGATATCGTGACACTTTTTCTCCTTGCTCTTTCTCTTTGCTTTGGCCCGCAAAAATACATGTCGTGATATCGTGACACTTTTTCTCCTTGCTCTTTCTCTTTGCTTTGGCCCCGAAAATGCAACATGTCGCGATATCACGACACTTTTTCTCCTTGCTCTTTCTCTTTGCTTTGGCCCACGAAAATACATGTCATGATATCGCGACACTTTTTCTCCTTGCATTTTCTCTTCTCTTTTGGCCATGAAAATGCAACATGTCGCGATATCGCGACATTTTTTCTCCTCGCATTTTCTCTTCTCTTTTGGTCGCGAAAATGTAACATGTCGCAAAAGCGTGACACTTTTTTCTTTTGCTTTTTCGCTTCTCTTTTATCTTTTGCATATGGGCCACTTCGGTCTTCTTGGACAACCTGTAACAACTTCACCCAAACATCAAAAACATTCTCATAAGCATTTAACTTCACTGTACATACTCTGAATAATATCTGAACTCCTGTCCACTGCATCAACCGATCTATCTGACTACGTTGACAACAATGACAATACTGTCGCTGTACCTTTCTCAACACAAATTATAAATAATATCTTGGTAGTTAAAGAAAAAAGAAAAAGAAATAATTACATAATATATATTATTATTATTTTTAATTTATATGAAACCAATTTCATTAAAATATCAAAATATTACATTTATTGTTATATCAATTAAACCATATCAAATGTGCACTTTATCATAAATATTTTTTATTTCTTTTTTTATCAATTATATTTATCATCTTCTTTAAAGTTCTAAGTTTCTACAATCAGTTCTTTTGACATGATTTTTATTTAGTAATTATTAAGAGATAAAATCTTACGGATATGTTGCCTTTTAAAATATGAATTTCACCAACGTGAACATCAAAACTATGAATTTTGATTTCTTTTTTCATAGACATTCACACATTTCTAAAAGATTACTTTGTTTCATAGACGATAAAAATCAATAATACTATTTTTTATCTAGACCCGCATTTATTTTTGTTGATAGCATTTATGATAATTTGTGAATTGACAATTGTTTACCAATAAGAGACCTAGATTCAAACCTATCTTGAGTTATTGGTGGTCCTCCTCATGCCAGGTCATCAACAACGAGGTGGTATAGGTTTTTTGGGAGCAACCCATGTGGTTTGAACCCTGCACTTGGCATTTACTAAAAATAGTGTGAATGTAACAAACTCCCATTTGTATCAAAAAAAAAAAAAAACAAAAAGATAATTTGTAAATTCCCTCAATTGAAATATATTTTCATCATTTTTCAATTGTAATATGGAAACAATTGCCTTAATCTTTGCATAGTTGTTAGTTGAAGTTTCATATGATTATGAGGTTCCATGTGATTATGAGTGAGGAAAAGTTTACCTTCATTATTTTGAAAAATACATCTCTATAGGCTTTTTATATATTTCCTTTAAAAGCATCATTAAAATTAATTTTGATAATCTAATTTTTGAATATTTTGTTTTACGTTGAATCAAATTAGATTCTTTGCTTGAGATTGTTACCTTTTAAACAAAGCAATGTTAATTAATCCCCGTGAGTGTGGTCTACTTTGCTTGAGCTTGTTACATTTTAAACAAAGCAATGTTAATTAATCCCCGTGAGTGTGGTCTATCGGCAAGGATGCCACTTGCATTATCGGTGATGTGACCGGGTTCAATCCCCATGGTGGATGTGTACAAGGAAGACAAAAAAAAATGTTACTTAAATTATACATTAATTTTTGAATATTTTGTTTTACTTTGAATCAAATTAGATTCTTTGTTTGAGCTTGTTACCTTTTAAACAAAGCAATATTAATTAAATTATACATTGTATTAAGACTTATGAAAATAATATTTTTTTCCTTCTAAATGGAGCCATGAACATGCAAAATATAATTTTAAGATGGAATCAAACTTCCTAGACCCTTCTCTTGCTTGTTTGCATTTAGAAGTGTGGTTATTTGAGTCTACACATTATCATCCTTATGTTTATCTCTTTCCTCTTCATTTTTTATTCTTTTCCTTCCTCCATTTCATATTTAATTTTTTTCCTTGAGTGCTAAGGAAATCACAAAATCTTCCCTCATAAGCATTAATTTTTCTTTGGAATCTTTTTTTTATCTTCATGAGCTTAGCCCAAAAACTTCCCTAAAGTAGTTAGGATCTAACAATCTGATATTTATCAAAAATAAAATTCCACCTCATCAAATCTCATCTAATTTTTCTATAAAAAATTATATCTATAGATGTTTTTCAAAAATAAAATAAGAGGCAATTGATTTTGCTTATCTGGATTGAAAGACATGATTTTTTTCCTGTTTGATGAATTTTCGTGCAACCATAAAATAGTGTCAATAATCCAATTTCAAATGATTATAGCTCCTTCAATACCGCTCATAATTTAACATATGACTAATTATTTTTTATCATTCAAAATGATTCACAAGATGATGTAAGAATCTTATAAATATGATAGGTGTTCAAAATGATATAGCTATTGGAAAGATATGATGAGTTTTTATTTTTTTCTTTAGAAACTCAACAAATCTTGAAATAATTTTTGTAAACTATGATCACATAAATTGGGGCGATCTCTTTTTGTACATCCATTTTTGTATGGGATCACACTCGAGATTGAGGGGGTGTCAATGAGACCTAGTAATATTTTGATAGGTTAATTGAACATACACCTAGGGTTTGAAGGTCCTAATCCTATACTAAATGTAATATTTGATGATTGATGTAAAATGCAAGTGCAAATAACGTGCAAGAATACAAGATCATATGCTAGATGATGCTTTGCTTGGAAAGCTTGCAAAAATAGATAGTTTTATTACTTTTAGGAAACGATCGAAGGAGACATGTAATCAAACAAGTATATTCTATAGTGCCACTACATGCATTTCATTTTCATTGCTTGAATGTTGAAAAGAAAACAAGATTTTCCCCCTATTACAACTTCACAAAGTATTCAATTCATCTATTACTCTTTAAAAGTTTTATTATAAAGCAAAACAAAAGGTTACAAAATGATGAAATCGATATAATTGCCTTACAATATTGATGGTTCTACTTTGATTTTAGGAATGATGCAACAATTGCAAGCCTATGAATACTTTTCAACGATTTTGTAACTAAAATATAAGTTTGATCCCTTTTGAAAAATATTTCACAAAACTATCATATAATTACAAAATAGAAAAAGATCAACGAAAATAAAGTAGAAGTATATTGATCTACAACTAAAATAGAGTAGAAGTTGACAAATCAATACATGATTTTACAATCAAGATAGTAGTATGAGATAACAGAAGCACCATGATGAGCGTTGAAATGTGATTATGATATGTAGTTTTATTCCTAGTTTTAAGATGCAAATCTGATGATTATGAATATGTTTTGCCAATCAATATGCATAATTTAGATGATTTTTGGTAAATATAATTTATGAGATATTATGTGATAAATTTTGGTAATTTTACACGACTTACGCAAGAATGGTGTGTTTCCAGCAAGTGGATATTGCAGGTAGTTCGTAGGAGGAACACTATAACCGAATACAGATGAACCAGTTTGCAAGAAAATGCATGAAGAGTAGGTTAAGAAAAGCATCTACAAAAAGGTGTTATGGAAATGGTCTACAAAAAATAGTTGATCTTGTAAATATGTTTGGTGCGATAAAATTTCCACATGTGCTAACAAATCAACCAACACATGTATTGTGAAATTAGCATAGTCGTCATTCTATTGTTGGTCGTACTCAAATCCATTATGTAATTTGGTGTAATTTATTATTTGTTATAAGTTTATGTAATTTGGATGTAACAAATTCATCCTCTCCTTAGGAAAAGGAAAAAAAGTTGTTTTATGTTGTTAATAAGTTATTTAGATTTTATGACTTTGTTACGTATACTTAGCATTATGCCACTTAGACAAGATTCATTCAAAACCGTGTAACAAAAAAATTTCTATTTTAGGTATTTTAATGTAACATTATAAATTACAATGTAAAGGCCTTGAGAAAGGTTTGAATAGTCTATTGTCTGTCTGGTCTACCATATTTCTACTGTTACATTGTACGAATGAAGATTGAATTCAAACAATAAAATAACAGTATTTTCTTCTATGAATTTGGTAACTGTGTTTTGTAATTTCTTCATGCTTTAGTTGTTCTTGTAACTTTCATTTATTTTTTCTGCACACATGAATTAAATAGCATAAATTTAGTTTAAATGAATATAATTTGCTGAAGTTAAAATAGAATAGAAAGGAGAAGAGATTAATATTGACCTCTGTAGGGCCCACTCCGAACAGTCAGTCCCTTGCTCTCTTCCTTCTAAAATACAATAGGTTTAATTAGAACATAGAATAGCCTTAGGATATAAATTTAATTAGATTGCATATTTATAGAATTATAAAGTATATTAATGCATTATTAGATCATAACGTGGATCCACACAAACTTAGACTAAATCATAATTACCTTAAACATAATTTCATTCAATTTCATTTATTGTAAACTTTTATTTCCTGCAAACAAAACTAATAAAATAGAATAAAATCAATGATTAAGAATTGTGGATATTTATATGGGATTACTATTCTTTAAATCTAACCTGGATTGATAATTAAGTGTGAGATTAAAACTTGACATTTTGGCGCCATTGTCGAGGAGAATAGTGCCATATTTTTCTATTGGAGACTGCTGGGTTGCATGAGAAGGAGGTTTACTTGCATGGTCAAAGTGGCACAAGAAGTTCCAATGTGCGTGTAAGTCAAAGTTGCACAAGTAGTTCCAACAAGTGTTTCATCTCAAGCATTGCCAGGTTCCATTTTCTTAGGTTCAATTTTACTGCTTTTCTAGTTAGCATTTGATTTCAACAAGTTATTTTTAATTTATGGTTGTCACATACGTAGGTTTGGAAACTTTAACTTGTATACAAGGCAGTAGATGCAACAAGATCATACCGAAGTGCTTCTTAAAACTAAGTAGTGACAACAATTTAGCTTTTATTTCAACATTTTTGTTTTCAACAAATTTACTTTCATCATTGTGTGGTTGTTATATACTTAGGTTTGGAAACTTTAACTTACATGCAAGAAAATAGGTACAATAAGATCATATCAAAGTATTTCTTAAAACCAAGTAGTAACAACAACATTTTACTTTCCCTTGTTGCATTAAAATTGACTGTTGTATTTCAAATATGGTTTTAATTGCAACAAGATTGTTCTAGAGTAGTAATAGAATTTTACTTTTCCTTGTTGCATTAAGATTGACTGTTGTATTTCAAATTTGGTTTAATAGTAAGATTGTTATGTTTAAAAATATATATAGAATTTATTTTTTGAAAATTACATTTTGCTCAAAACAAAACAAAAGAGAAAAAAGGAGGAAAACAAAACTGTGAAAACTAAAAAAAATAGAAGTAAATGTTGTTCATGGTGGAAAATTGCATTAGACAGTTTGCATTCATAGACCTCAGAAGAACATTTCTATAATAGGAAATCAATATACTTTTTGAATAAAGACATAGGTCATCTTGGAAATAGTGGAACCATCTGTGGGAACATCTTGATATTATTAGGGAAAGGTAATAAGAGTTGGGTAAAATTAAGAGGTTCAATATAGCTAAAGCCCTAGGTTCAAATTATCATTAACCATATGTTGAATTCCTGAGGAGTTATGAATGCTAGCTAGAGAATAGAAGAGCAATTGTAAACTCAACTACATATCCTTCGGATTATTACTTTGAGGACTCCTTTACTGTCCATAATTTTTTGATGGATATAGAAAATAAAGAAGTGAGCCTAGAGTATAGTAAAATATATTACAAGACATCGAGGATTGTACACTTCAGAGAGTTATGTCCTGATTAATAATTTGAAAATCCTAGCACAATACAAGGACAAGCTTGCATTACTTAGTTGATTCATATTCTAAAATAATACTTTTCATTTGAATAACATTATGTGACCCTAGAACACTTAGAACCAATCAATGACATCTATAAACTATTCGAAGAGGATTAATTGATAAATCTTGTTTCAAAAATTAAGAACTCTCTAAATGAGCATACTTAGAGATTCAAAAGGAAGATTTATCAAAAGTGGCAAATTTGAGAAAAACTTGAGTAAAAGCTTGACATTTCTAAACCAAAGGAAACTAATATTGTAGTCCAAGCAATTGAAGATCCTTCAACACCAAAAGAGCAAACTAAGCTTCCATTAACTCTATTGTATCAAGATCCTAAAATATATCTATTACCCGAACCTAAATTTGATAATCATATAGATCCTTCCTCTATCTTTTTCGAACCCATACCTGGTCTAATTCTTGAATTTCTTCAATCAATCATGGATGACCAAAGTAGTGAAAATGGGGAAGCAAAAGAAAATCCAAGAAGGAATAGGCAAATAAACAATCACAATGGTGAAGTAGAAGAAAACCAAAGAAGGAATAGTGGAAAACTTTTGTCTTTTTAATTCCTTCTCTAGATGATAGGATAACAAGAGACCCAACACCTATCTCTGTTGATATTTGTCTACATTCCATGGACAACCACATGAAGATCCTAATGCATTGCATTTTGAATTTGAAGTGGTATGCCAAGCATATTTCTATACCATTGATGAAAAAAATTTAATATTGTTTCCCTCTACAATTAAATATGCAACTTTAAGATGGTTCATGGGTTTAGGTGAAAGTGTTTGTAGAAGATGGGATGGAGAGAATGAATTAAAAAAGATATTCCTTGGAAGGTATCAAGACTACTGTAGATTTAGGGACAAGAAGGCTGAGTTATTTCACATGAATAAATGAGAGGAAGAATCTCTCAAAGAATATCTTGAAAGATCTCAGTTTGTGGGATCTAGAGTCAATATTGAACTGGATGAGGAAATATTAAAAGCGTTTTTCTTAAAAGTATTAAGAGATGTCCTTGATATACTAGACATTATGGCTAAGGGAGATATTCATCTAATGATATTTGAAGAAATTTGGAATCTTTGCAAAAAATATTCAAGGAATAAGCCACTTCGAAACAATAAATACCCATCATCAAGAGGAGTAACAAGAGTAGAAATTGACAATATGTTAGAGAGTTTGAAGATTGATTTAATGAGCACATTAACTACATATCTTGACCTCATGGACAAGAAATCAAAAGAGCAAGATATTGAGGAGATATAATATCATAGGTGTAGGAAAAATCACAACTTGAGGGAATTCCCTCTTAACATCACAAATATTTTTAATATTTTTTCTAGCTGTAAAATTTACGATAAGAACCATAGTACTAAAAACTGTAAGCATATTTCAGCTGTCAAATATACTATTAAAGAACTTGAAGTTGAGGAAGCAGAAGATGTTTATTTTGTAGCCCAAAGAAGAAATGGTCCATTCAATGGTCCACCTAATTGGTCAAATTTCAACTATTCCAACCAAAAAAGACCTAAGTATTGGTCAAATGCACCAAATTGGATAAATTGGAATTCACTTAATCAAGAATAGAATATTCCTCCATGGGGTCAATTTATGACCAACTCATATGGGAGTACACCTCCATGGGCTCAAGGTATGTAAGGTGAAAATTAGAATATGCCTACTTGGAACATGAATGACCAATATAATCAAGCACCTAGTTGGTCTTAAGGTCCACCTCAATAAAAAAAATTTAAAACCAATTTAGAGGACATGCTCCTAAAAATCAACCTTGGAATAGACCTCCTATCTCCAAATAATGTGAACAATCCTCCTAAGTGGCTACCTTTACTAGCTCAACCGGTACCTAATCCTAATAACAACAAAATAGTTTAACAAGTCTATAAAACTAATGAAACATGTTCAATATTTGTGGTCCCTTGCCGACAGATCCATTTAAGGTATGGAAAGATGTTGTATAATAATGTGACTTTCACATAAATTGAAGAGCCTACCCAAAACATGTTTGAAAAAGGAGGTAAATATGGAAAACTTGAAGATGAGACATAAATCTTACCAAAAAATATTCTAGTAAAGCAAAAAAAGATCCAAGTCCCTCAAAGGAAAGAAATAGAAATTCCATTCCCTAAATTATTGACAATACCTAAGGAACCCTCCAAACCACCTTTCAATTTCCTTTAAGAGTTAGAAAATGTTACCATTAAAATTCCTCTTTTGCAAGCTATTAAGGATATTCCTATTTAATCCAAATTAATAAAGAGTAAGGCTTCACAAATTAGGGAAGCTCTGCTTTTTATCCTTTCTTTGGATGGCTCCAATACTAGAGGTACCTAGTTCCTTTTTACTTTGTTTTTGCTTCTCTTTGGTTTGGTTAGGGTATTTTAGTTTCCTAGCTTAGACATATCTTTCTTATGTTTCCTCTGTTGATTCTTGCCTTAAAAGTCTTTTGGCCTAGAAAGGTCGTAGTTATGTTTTGATTTTTTTCTGTTTTCCATTTTTTAGTTTTTCGAGGGATGTGTATTTGTTTGTACTGTTTTGTTTTTATGTTAATTTAGTTGTTTTTTGTGTTTTTGCTATTTTTCATGTTTTTGGTTTTTATTTTTTTTGTTTTAAAGTATTTGTGTGTTGTTTTGTTGTTTTTATGGTTTTCTTGTGTTTTATTTTATTTTATTTTTATTTATTTTGTTATTTATTTATTTATTTTTGTTTTGAGTTTTTTGTTGTTTTTATGCTTTTATGTTGTTTTTGTTTATTTTGTGGTTTTTTTTATTATTTTTGTTTGTTTGTCTTTTTTTTGATGTGTTTTTTGTGTTTGTTTGTTATTTTTGTTGTTGTTTTAGATATGCTCATTGAGTGTGCCAAAGGGGGTAAGCCAGGTGCGAGCCTTGGGCATTTTTGGTGGAATAGATACCTTTGCCTCCTTGGGACTTATCCAAAAGTGGCATCCCATTTGGGGTGTTTTCCACAAACATTTTTTTTTAATAAAGAGTATGTGCACAAAAAATTTAGGAAGGAAAAAGAAAAATGAATCTCAAACCATTCAAGTTATTGGGCAATTATCTGAGATAATGAATGGAAGTAGGTTACTACCAAAATATACAGATCCTGGAGTACCTATACTCACAATCTACATTGGTAAGACAACCTTGCATAATGTTTTAGTAGATTTAGGGGTTGCCATCAATGTTATGACCAAGGAAACAACATAATATTTAGGGGTACATATGTTACAACCAACCTCTATAGTGCTTCAACTTGTAGACAAATATACCATTAAACCATAAGAGAAGTTAGAAGACAACATAGTCTTTGTAAGTCCATGGGAATATCCTATAGACTTTCTAGTCTTATAGCCAAAGAAGTTATGGGAACATCCCTTAATTCTAAGATACCCATGGCTTTCAACAACTGATGCCTACATTAGTTGCAGGTCTAGAAATATATCTATTTCCAATGGTAAGCACACTAAAAATCTGAGCCTATTTTCTAAGTCAACATTAGATGAAAATTTTTCAAAACAACTTTGGTATGATTTTCGTGATGATCTAGATGATATTCACACTTTGTCAGTTAATGTATAAAGTGAACATTTACAACAAGAAATTGAAGGACCACTATCATTTTTTTAGATGATCAAAAGGAAGACCAAAATTAAAATACTAGTTATTAACTTGAATCCATTATGTTTAATGATGAAGCAAGTACAAGTCAATCTCATCAATTAATGTCTAATAACTACCAATTAAATGTTCTTGAACATGAAATAATGGGAATAGATGCAAATACTGAGAATTACAAACAAATGGATATTACACCTGAAAAAAAATTAAACATTAATAATGCACTCATAACTATACAAGAATCATAATTAGTAGATGTACTTAGAAAACATAAAACAACATTTGCATAGAACTACGAGGATATGAAAGGAATGCACCCAAATGTTTGCATCCACCGTATATTCATCCAAGAAGGTTACCATTAAGTGAGACAACCTCAAAGAAGACTAAATCCAACTATGAAAGACATAGTTCAAGAAGATATCATTAAGCTTTTAAATGCAAGATTTATATATCCAATTTTTGATAGCCAATGGGTATCACCATTAGTGATAGTTCCCAAAAATAATGGTAAATGGAGAATTTATGTGTATTATAGAGAACTAAACAAAGTGATGAAGAAGGATTATTTTCTTTTACCCTTCATTGATCAAGTTCTTGATACCTTGGCTAGAAATAAATATTTTTTGCCTTTTGGATGGTTTTAGTGGGTATAATCAAGTTTCAATAGCAAAAGAAGATCAAGAAAAAACAACTTTTACATGCCCTGTAGGTACTTATGCTTATAAAGTTTTACCCTTTAGATTATGCAATGCACCTGCTACTTTTCAAAGATCTATTTTGGTTATTTTTGTTGATTTAATTAATGAGTGCATAAAAGTCTATATGGCTGGCTTCACAGTTTATGGAAATACCTTTGAAGAAACCTTATTGAGCTTACAAAAAGTTCTTGTTAGATGCGAAGAACAAAATATCTCCTTGAATCATGAAAAATATTTCATGATGGTCAAAGGAGGTATTATATTAGGGCATTACATATTTGGAGAAGGTGTTAAAGTAGACCCTGCAAAGATCCAAGTTATTAAATCCCTCCAACCTCCAAAAAAACAAACTGAGGTAAGGAGATTTTTGGGACATGCAGGATATTATCATTGATTCATTAAATATTTTAGTAAAGTTACCTCTCCTATGCTTAAGCTCTTAACAAAGGAAAGTGAATTTAATTGGACTAAGGAAAGTCAAAAAGCCTTTGAAATTATAAAATATAAATTAAATACTGCTCCCATTTTAAGGGAACCAAATTGGAAATTACCCTTCCATATATATTGTGTTGCTTCAAGTTATGCAATAGGAGAAATGCTACAACAAATTGAGAACAAAATACCTTATGCTATCTATTATGTGAGCAAAAATTTGCATGGGACAAAACTCAACTATATAGTTACTAAAAAAGAATTCTTAGTTATAGTTCATACCATTAAAATATTCAAACATTATATAATAGGGTATGTAGTATTTATTCACATTGATCACTTAGTCATTAAGTTATTAATGAACAAAGCTACAGTAGAAGGAAGAGTGGTTAGATGGTTTCTCTTATTACAAGAATTTAATGTCACAATTATAGATAGAACAGGAAAATATAATGTTATTGCAGATCATTTATCTCATATGAAAGTATTTCATGATGATGAGTTGCAGGGGTTATGCATAGTGGCGAATATTCACAAATTGGACAAATATTAGGATTTTCAAAATTGGAAATTGGCGAATATGAGGACCCTTGACGTCGGCCAATTTGCCTAAAATTTTTAGGATCAATTTTTTCTTAGGGTCAATTTACCACAATATATATCCAAATATAGGTATATTTGTACTCGTTGGAAAGCTCTTTTTAATCCTGATCTAATGGTGGTGTTTTTATGAAGTTATAATATGATTTAATAGGTCAAAAGTGGCCCCAAATATGACCTTATATTTTAGGGCTTCAAATGCCCTAAATTTTGGTGTGAAGATGCTCAATTTGATTTTCTTAGGATTATCCATGATTCACCTTGATTTTGATTAGGATTCATCATTTTTTTACAAGTACATTTTGAGTCCAACCCCTTATGCATAACCTTGCTGAGTTGATTCTTGATAATTTTCTAGATGAATAATTTTTTACTCTTTTTGTTTTTACTCCTTGGTATGCTGATATTGTAAACTATTTAGAAATAGGAAAAATACTATTGGAAAATTTAAGTAGTTGTGTTGTCATTGATGTCAAGAGTCAGTATCAGTGATCACTGCAAGGATTTGGTAAAAGGAGGGTTAAAATATTTATATTTTAAGCCCAAGATATTTGGTTTAAAATCATCATGTGACTGGTCAAAAGGTTGGTTAGATCCCTGAAGGAAGGAAATAGGAAATAATATTATAATATTAAAGGTCGTCAGATAAGGTCTAGGGGTGAAAAAGGAAAATACCTAGACCCAAAGGAAATAATATTGTAATATTTATTATTATAATATTAAAGGTGATAAGATAAGGTCTAAGGATGAAAAATAAAAATACCTAGGCCCAAAGGAAATAATATTATAATATTTATTATTATAATATTAAGGTTTAAAAATAATGCCTAAGGTTGTTTATAAATTATTTATAATATCTATATTATAAATTAATTTATTAAACCCTAAGTTAGGGTTGGGAGCAAAAATATTTAAAATAAATATCCCTCGCCGACATTCGAAGAAAAATATGAATGGTATTTATACCATAAGACTTGCAACATTAAGGTAAGTCTCTGAATTAATGCATATGTGATTATTGGCTAAGGCTTGATGCGAATTCGTGAGCGCATAAGACAAGAGGTTATTAATTTTTAAAGCAGTAGAAAATATGTGGAGTTAAATTGAATAAGGCCTAAAGCCTTATCACAAACCAAGTGGTTGGGCCAAGGGCAAAATGTCGTTGTGTAAGGTGCAAGGTGAGCGGAGGTTCCGTGTTTAAATGAAAACAAAGAGGTAAAGCTTTTTATTTTGTATTTTGGTATTGATAGAAGGAACAAAGCGCACGAGGCACTTTTACCTCCCAATTGAGCACCTAGCTCACACGAAGGTTAGGCCACGACTAGGGCGCTGGTGACAATGCGACAGGGGATCAAATCCCACCGAGGTTGTGTGTGCAAAAGGTATTTAAATTTTTGATTTGTGTAATTTGCACTTGATTCTAAGGTTGATGGTATGCGCCTTGAGGAGTGATAAGGTGGTTGAAATAAATATGATTTTTGGCCATGGTTATAAGTGTTGAATGATTTAAATTTTGGTTTGAAAAATACATTGGAATATTTCTGAATAATGGTGCTAATTATTTTGATAATTCATTTTTGAGTAGGGAGATATAAGGGATTATTTTGATTATTCTATGCATTAAAATTTTAAAGTGAATTATTGTGAAAGTTAGTTGTTTGAATCTTTTCTAATTATATTTTGAAAATTTTAGAGATTATAAGGTGTACTTGAGACTTGATATTTTTGTATGGTGAAATAACAATTGAGGAGAATATTTATGTGGAGATTTTGAGATAAGTTGTTGCTATCTAACCTTGAAATTGGCAAAGAGGATTTTATTGTGATTAAGACAAGTTTTGAAGACATATCTCCATAAAAACAAAAGGTATGGGCACATCTTCCTTATGAGTGAAATATTGTTAGATTGAATGTTGTGAAATGCAAAGTTGGATAGAAAATGATTGTTTGATAAGCATTGTTGGAAATGTTTGAGTAAGTTTTTATGTATATGATTTGTGGATGGTGAAATAACATGAGTATCATTATTATGTGAGATTGAGAACTATCTTGAGCTAGGGTTTGTGAAAGAACATGAGTATCATTGTTATGTGAGATTGAGAACTATATTGAGCTAGGATTTGTGAAAGAACATTGAGAACTATCTTGAGCTAGGGTTTGTGAAAGAACATGAGTATCATTGTTATGTGAGATTGAGAACTATATTGAGCTAGGGTTTGTTGAAAGAACATGAGTATCATTGTTATGTGATATTGGAATCATCTTGAATCAGGCTTTGAGACCCATCGAGTGAGTGGTTGAAAGTATAGTGAAATACTTGGTTAGGGTTTGTAAGCAAGTTGTGTTTCATTGAGTAAATATTTAAGTAATGTTGGATGAGCATTATTGAGTGAAAGCATTGGAGTGATAGTTCAAGTTTTGTGAAACAAATTATACCTTATTTTTGAATTTATTTGAAAGTGAGTTTGAAAGTGATAGAATGATTTGTGAGTGTGAAACATATTGATTATTTTATCATTATCTATATGTTTCTATGGTTAAACAAGATTCTAAGTGAAACTTATTTGTGTGATTGAAGAGGTTTTCTAAAATAAATTTAGTTTTGTATGCAAGATTTGTAGTGATTTCAGTAAGCTTTTGTGAAAGCTTACGAATAAAGTTAAGCAAGCTTTTGTGAAATCTTGTGGGCAGATTTGAGTAAGTCCTAGAGGGGACTTAAGGACAGATTTGAGTAAGCTTTTGTGAAATCTTAAGGATAAATTTGTGTGAGCTTTTGTGAAATATTACAAGTATATTTGAGGTAAGTATTGGTAAATACTTGTTGAGCAGATTTGAGGTAAGTATTGGTGAAGACTTGTTGAGCATATTGAGCAAGTTCTCGAGAGGACTTGTTGAGCATATTTGAGGTAAGTATTGGTGAAGACTTGTTGAGTATATTGAGAAAGTTATTAAGAGGACTTGTTGAGAATATTTGAGGTAAGTCTTGGTGAAGACTTGAGAGCAGATTGAGCAAGTTCTTGAGAGGACTTGTTGAGCAGATTTGAGGTAAGTCTTGGTGAAGACTTGAGAGCATATTGAGCAAGTTCTTGAGAGGACTTGTGGATAAATTTAAGACAAATATTTGAGAATACTTAAGAACAAAATTGATTGATTGATTTTTTCAAGCTTTGTGATAAGGCTTGGGGAAGATATGAGCAGAGTTGATTTATAATTTGATCAGACTTTGTGTTAAGGCTTGAGGACATATTTGAGGATAGAGTTTGGTATAGATTTGAGGGTAGATTTGTGCTAAACCAAAGATAGAATTGTGAGCATATTTGTGCTAGACCTAGGATAACGTTTAGTGTAGATTTGAGACAAATATTGAGCAAAGCTGAGAGTAATATTTGGAGGTGATAGAGTAGAGGACAATAGTATATAATGAATAGAGATCCATTAGCTAGGGTAGTGAGGATAGAGGTCTTTAGTGGAAAGATATTCACAAGCCACTACAGTGGAGGCATTAGTCTTCTAGAAGATCACCATCCAGAGCAAAGGAGAATGAGATCTCTTGTGGATAAAAATCCATGAACCAGCAAATGGGATTTGTGTCTCTTATGGATTGGTGTCCATGAACTTGATTAGGGGATTGGTGTTTCCTTTGGACAGAGGTCCATAAATATTGTAATAGGGAAGGATTCCCAAGATATTTGTTGAGAAAATTTTAGTGAAATATTTTCTCCATGGAGTAGCCCACCTTGGATGCACCACATTAAATTGGTGTCTCTATTGTGTGTGATGATTTATGCATTGCTTTGATTACTGCCATTGATGTTTCCATTGACATATTGGATAATATTTTTTGATAAAGAAAAGTAAAATTTGGTCTTATATTTTTCACGTACTCCATCTCAATATAAGCTTGTGTTCTTCAAATACCACAAAATTTTACATCATATGAGCGAAGAAAGTTAGTACATCAAAGTACCAATTATATGTGAATCAATGGAGCATTATTTAAATATTTACATAACCATGTGATTAGGAGATGTATGTAAGAAGATGAAATATATGACATCATTAGGGCAACACAGAAAGAACCTTGTGGAGGTCATTATGCCACCCAAAGAACAATTAGTAAATTTTTTCAAACATGTTATTTTTGGCCTACCATGTGTAAGGATACCCATAAGTTTATTTATAGATGTGATGTTTGTCAAAGGGCTAGTAAACCTACACCCACAATGGATATAGATTTGGTACCACAAATAATGTTTGAACCATACGAAAAATGGGAAATTGATTTTTTTGGGCCAATAGATCCTCCAAGTAAAGGCAATAAACATATACTTGTGTGCATAGATGATGTCACCAAGTGGGCTAAAGTAAAATCCTTGCCACGAGCACAAGTTGATCCCGTTGCTAATTTCCTTTATACACATATCATGAAATGCTTTGGATCACCTAGAGAATTTGTTTTAAACCATGGGTCTCAAAATATCTCCAAAGTAATTGAGTATTTTGTTAAACTCTATCAAATCAAATATAGGAAGACATCATCATATCATCCTCAAGATAATGGATAGGTAGAAGTTGCAAATAGATAACTTGAAAATATTATATCAAAAATTATAGCTGTTAATAGGGTTGATTGGGCAAAAATATTGAAAGAAATTACATGGGCATATAACACAACTTGAAAAACCACTATAGGATTATCACCTTATGAAATGGTCTATGGGAAGCAAGCTATCATGCCTATTGAATTTAAAATTAACTCTTCATACAATGGTACAACTTGATATGGATTTAGATCAAGCATAAAATGAAGAACACAAGCTTATACTGAGAGGGGGGGGTGAACAATATAAGACCTCTTTTTACTTTTTCCTTTATACTTCAAAATAGTAAAGCAATATACCCAAAGCAATATCAAAACAAAGCACAATATCATCCACAAAGTGACACCAATTTTAACGTGGTTCACCCAGAAAGCCTGGGCTACGTCCACAAAACTTTTCTCTAAAAGTTATCTCAAAGTTCTTTGGGAAACCTTCCCAATTACAATGTTTATGAGCCTCGGCCCAAAGGAGATACCTTCCCCCAATCTGAATTTATGAGCCTCTGCTCAAAGGAGATACCTTCCCCTCTATCTGAATTTATGAGCCTCTTGCTCAAAGGAGATACCTTCCCTCTCGCTCTGGAAATGATCCCTCGGAAGATCAACCGCCTCTACCTCTTGCCGAGCACGTGGAACTCCTTTCCACCGAAGACCTCCTGTCCTCAATGCTTAGCCTAAGAGACCTTCGCCTTCTATGATCACGTCCACAGTAGCTCAACAACCTCGTACCAAACATAGTCGATCGGTCTAGTACAAGTCTTCCTCTGTCCGTCAGATCTGTCCAACTCTTGAACAAATCAATCCTCTACACACAAGCCTTCTCAAAGACTTGCCAAATCTGTCCTCAGGTTCTTCTCAAAGAACCAATGCACCTCTGTCCTCAAGTTCTCCGATAGAACTCTCAAACTCAGCTCACAAGTCCTCTGCTAGGACCTGTCCAAATCTGCTCACAAGTCCCCATCGGAACCTGTCCAAAACCTGCTCACAAGTCCCCACCGAAACCTGTCCAAAACCTGCTCACAAGTCCCCATCGAAACCTGTCCAAAACCTCAGCAAGCTCACCAAGAAAAACTTGCTTAGCATGAACCCACAAAGAGAATTGTTAGAGACCCAATGTGATTCATCAACCTCATAGAAGCATAAAGAGAATTGTTAGAGACTCAATATGTTCTATACTTAACTCCCAAGTATCAATCTCAACTCAATCTCAATCTCAACAGAATAAGATAGATGTAGTATGCTTTTCTCAAGAACATGAAACACAACCCAACAATTGCCAACCATGCAATATCTCATATAACAATGATACTCATGTTCTTTCCACAACCAATTAGGGTTTTAACAACAATGCTCATCAAACAAGGTTTAGTCAACCAACACCATTCAACTCAACATCAACCTTGAAGCATTCAACCAATCATCACAAGAAAAGGAAACAAGTAGAAATCCTTTTCCCTCCACACTTATTTTCAGAAAACCATCAATCAATAACAACCATGGAAGAATGTGCCCATACCTTTACTTTGATGAAGAAGGAGAACTCAAAAATTGTCACAACATTAACTCTCAATTTACCACCAATTAGAGTTAGCAACTATACAATAATACACAATAATAAAGATCCAAAATAACACCTTATTACTCCAACTTAATATTAACCACCAAAAATATAATATACATACAAAGTAAAATCTCTTTACACCTTATTACTCCACATAAGCATCAAGCATTAATAATAACAATGTCAAAACAAATATTACAACTTAACCTTATACCTCCATCAATAATTCTTGATCAAATCAACTCAAATATCCCAAGTCAACAATAAAAAGATTTACCTTGGCAATACTTAGTTCTCCAACCTTAGGAGAAATGAGGAGCCACCACTATAAGCGCTAAAGCGCATTCTCCTCTACTTACGTAGCCCAATCACAGCCGCTCTCCTTCGTGCATCGCAACAAAAGGAAAAATGCACTCGACGTGATTCGAAACCTGTATCTCTGCCTAGCGAGCGCCTTTACTCAAACTCCATCGTCGTTGGAGCACAAGTGCCCGACAAAGAAATATTAAACTATCCTTTGTTTTATCTTCACTTGATCGTAGGATATGGAAAACGTATTCGTTTTCCTAGCACTATCCAAAACATAAGTCACTGAATGCTTGCATTAATCATCTCACAACACAGTCTGGAAAAACATAGTTCAGGTGCAATTGCCAATCCACTAACGTCAAGCAAAAAGTAAGGATGCAGCCCAAGCTCAAATCCGAGTATGCCAAGCATGGTTTCCAAGACATAGATCAAGCACGATTTCAAAGACGTCAATTGGAGATTCAAAGACACAGAGCAAGCACAAATCGAAGACACCAAGCGCTATTCGAATGATACAGAGCAAACACAAATCGAAGACACCAAGCGCTATTCGAATGATACAGAGCAAACGCAAATCGAAGACACCAAGCGCTATTCGAATGATACAGAGCAAACGCAAATCGAAGACTCCAATTAATCGGTGGTGCACTTACTTTAGAAAATCATCCCCACTTATATAGCCATTTCTCCTTAACTGTTTGACGTCGGCGCTCCTCCAACGATGGCAACCACGTCACGAAAGAAAACTTTATCTACGTCGCTTAAGGGTTAAAAGACCCTTTAATAATAATTAAAATAATAATAATTATTATTTTATTAATAATAAATTAAACTTAGACCTTTGTCAAAGGTTTGAGTTAATTTAATTATTAATAATAAACATGGACCTTCAAGGTTTTTCAAGAAGTAAAAACCTTTGCATTAAGTTAAGCTTGGTTTTAATAAAAACCCTTAATGAGTCCAAATGGTTTTAAGAAAAACCTTTAACCTTGTCACCATGGTTTTAATAAAAACCCTTTAACAAAATGAAGCTTTCTCAAGATATTTTTGACATCACACTCTTTTTGATATCAACACAAAAATGCCTTTTGACATCAATGACAACTTATACACTTGAGCAAAAGCAATGTACCCAAAGTACCCAAAATTGCCAACAATCTCCCCCTTTGTCATTGATGGCAAACCTTTACTGAAAACACTTCTCAAGAGCCAAAACTGAAACCAACTGTGCTAACAACTGACCAACTATGCCCACAATTGAGAATCTTCCTTTGAAGTTTTGCTCCCCCTGACTTGAAGCTTTCCTCTTCACTTTGAAGCTCTCCCCCTTACTCATATCTCTCCCCCTTTGTCATCAATGGCAAAGGGTCACCTTTGGGGCTCGAGACTAAGAATGAGCCTCTTAGCTTAGTCCCTCCCCCACCTCCTGATGAGGTGATTAATTCTGGGGTGGGAGTAAAACTCCCATTAGGCACTGATCATCATCAGCGTCTATAACTTCCTTGTCGGGCCTTCTCTTGAACTCTTTGTCCATATTCCTGTTCCTATTCTTGTCACTGTTCTTGTCCCTGTTATCATTCCTGTTCTTATCCATGCCTTGATCCTTGGACCTGTTCATACCATTGTTCCTGTTCCTGTACCTTGGAAGTTCAGCTCTACACTGTCTAGTTGTGTGACCTTCATTGTTGCACTTATAACAAGTAACAATGTTATTTCTTTTAGGCATACCTGTTCTTTGAATCCACCTGTTCTGACTAAACCTGTTCTGACCAAACCTGTTCTGATCAAACCTATTCTTGATATTTGCCTTGCAATAAACTGCCTTGTGCCCAAACTGTTTACAAGAGTAGCAATACCCTTGAAAGAAATTACCACCTCTGAAACTGTCATTTACCTTCCTTACTTGAGTCATGCAATGTGAAGCCATGTGACCAAACCTGTGACAAGCAAAACATCTGCCATGAAACTTTCCTTTAATTGACCTCTTAGGTTTTGAAAACTTCTTCTCATTCTGAATTCCTGTTTTCTATTTCTGTGCATCTATCATTCAAGGACTCATGATCTGAAATACTTTCCTCATCGGAACTCTCTTCCTTTTGGAGTCTCTTACTAGACTCTCCAACTTGTTCCTTGTGTGGCTTAACAAAACCAAGGCCTATTTTATCTGTTGTCTTTCTTTGACCTTTGATGAGTGACTTAACCTTTTTGGAGCTATCTTGAAACCTCGTGAAGCTTATCCTTGTACTCTTTAGTTTCCTCTTTCAAAGAAGCCATTTTCTGTTCTAACTCACTATACTCAAGAACCTTAGACTCTAACTCATCCTTGAGTTCTTGTGTCTTAGCTATAGAGAAGTCAAGACTTTCTATAAGATCATCTCTCTCCATACAACATTCATCTAACTTATCCTTGAGTCTAGCATTCTTCTTTCTTTCCTTTTTCAAAGCACTAAGAGCACTAATAAGTTCACCTTTAAGATCTACTTCACCTTCCTCTATATGTTTGCTTTTTGAATCATCAAAGCCTTTTTCAGATTTCTTATCACTAGAGGTGCTACCCTTTTCAAAAACCATACATGCATCTTCCTTATAGTTTTCTGAAGCATCCTCATACATACTAGAAACCAAATCATTATTTGTGCAATCATCCTCAAGGTGACCAAAGTTTCCACATCTAAGACATTTCATGATAATGAATCTATGTTTCGGTTCTTCCTCTTTTTCTGATATGAACAACATCTCATTTTCATTATCACTTGAAGAACTTTCACTATCACTACTAGAACACTTACTTGCTTTGTCTAGGTAGAAACTCTTCTTGTGCTTGTGAGAATACCTCTTTCCTTGATTGTTGTGCTCATCTTTGTTTTTCCTGTGATGCTTGTGCTTTTCAGAATCCTTGCTCTTAGAATCTTGTTTATCTTCATCACTTTCATTCTTGGGAACAAGACAATTAGTAGCATAATGACCAAACTTTCCACAATTGAAACATCTTATATTTTTCATACTTTTGTGCTTTCTAGAGAACTTGCCTTTCTTGTTGTAATATGCCTCTTCATCACTAGAAGACTCATCACTATCTTGAAGTTGTTTACCCTTGGATTTCTTGGTAGCCTTGAAAGTTGCCTCTTTCTTGACATCAACCTTCACTTGAGTTCTCAACTCAAATGCCGCAAGTATACTATGGAGCTCATCCTTTTTCAACTTATCCAAATCTTTAGCTTCCTCAATAGCAGAAATATTTTCACTAAATCTATTAGGAAGAGATCTTAAAATCTTATCACAAACATCATTTTCAGCAAGCTCAAGACCTAAGTCTTTCATGGAGTTAACAACCTCATCCATACGAAGCATGTAGTCACTAATATTTTCATCATCATTCATCTTGAGTTGTTCAAACATACCTTTGAAGTGTCTCAACTTGGCCTTTCTGACATTTGTATCACCTGTATGAACCACCTTCAACCGATTCCACATTTCACTAGCTGTCTTGCAGTGAATCACTTTGGTGAGATCTGCTTTCTGTAAGCCTTTCAGGATTGCATTCATTGCTTTTGAATTGCTGTGATGTAGGAGCCTTTCTTCTTTAGTATAAGGACCATGTACAGGAATAGTGTACTCATCTTCAATTACTTCCCATACCTCATTCCCAAGTGCCATTAGATGAACCTTCATCCTTGCACTCCAAAGACCAAAATCCGACCCATCAAGAATAGGTGCTGCATTGCCACTTGAATAATCCATTGTGTTCTTTACTAGCTTTTCCTTCAAGTCGTTAAACTTTTTGAAGGCACCTGCTCTGATACCAATTGAAGAACACAAGCTTATACTTGAGAGGGGGGTGAACAGTATAAGACCTCTTTTACTTTTTCCTTTATACTTCAAAATAGTAAAGCAATATACCCAAAGCAATATCAAAACAAAGCACAATATCATCCACAAAGTGACACCAATTTTAACGTGGTTCACCCAGAAATCTTGGGCTACGTCCACAAAACTTTTCTCTAAAAGTTATCTCAAAGTTCTTTGGGAAACCTTCCCAATTACAATGTTTATGAGCCTCGGCCCAAAGGAGATACCTTCCCCCAATATGAATTTATGAGCCTCTGCTCAAAGGAGATACCTTCCCCTCTATCTAAATTTATGAGCCTCTGCTCAAAGGAGATACCTTCCCCTCTGCTCTGGAAATGATCCCTCAGAAGATCAATTGCCTCTACCTCTTGCCAGCACGTGGAACTCCTTTCCATCGAAGACCTCCTATCCTCAATGCTTAGCCTAAGAGACCTCTGCCTTCTATGATCACGTCCACAGCAGCTCAGCAACCTGTACCAAACATAGTCAGTCGGTCTAGTACAAGTCTTCCTCTGTCTGTCAGATCTGTCCAACTCTTGAACAAATCAATCCTCTGCATACAAGCCTTCTCAAAGACTTGCCAAATCTATCCTTAGGTTCTTCTCAAAGAACCAATGCACCTCTGTCCTCAAGTTCTTTGATAGAACTCTCAAACTCAGCTCACAAGTCCTCTGCTAGGACCTGTCCAAATCTGCTCACAAGTCCCCACCGGAACTTGTCCAAAACCTGCTCACAAGTCCCCACCGAAACCTGTCCAAAACCTGCTCACAAGTCCCCACCGAAACCTGTCCAAAACCTCAGCAAGCTCACCAAGAAAAACTTGCTTAGCATGAACCCACAAAGAGAATTGTTAGAGACCCAATGTGATTCATCAACCTCATAGAAGCATAAAGAGAATTGTTAGAGACTCAATATGTTCTATACTTAACTCCCAAGTATCAATCTCAACTCAATCTCAATCTCAACAGAATAAGATAGATGTAGTATGCTTTTCTCAAGAACATGAAACACAACCCAACAATTGCCAACCATGCAATATCTCATATAACAATGATACTCATGTTCTTTCCACAACCAATTAGGGTTTTAACAACAATGCTCATCAAACAAGGTTTAGTCAACCAACACCATTCAACTCAACATCAACCTTGAAGCATTCAACCAATCATCACAAGAAAAGGAAACAAGTAGAAATCCTTTTCCCTCCACACTTATTTTTAGAAAACCATCAATCAATAACAACCATGGAAGAATGTGCCCATACCTTTACTTTGATGAAGAAGGAGAACTCAAAAGCTGTCACAACATTAACTCTCAATTTACCACCAATTAGAGTTAGCAACTATACAATAATACACAATAATAAAGATCCAAAATAACACCTTATTACTCCAACTTAATATTAACCACCAAAAATATAATATACATACAAAGTAAAATCTCTTTACACCTTATTACTCCACATAAGCATCAAGCATTAATAATAACAATGTCAAAACAAAGATTACAACTTAACCTTATACCTCCATCAATAATTCTTGATCAAATCAACTCAAATATCCCAAGTCAACAATAAAAAGATTTACCTTGGCAATACTTAGTTCTCCAACCTTAGGAGAAATGAGGAGCCACCACTATAAGCGCTAAAGCGCATTCTCCTCTACTTACGTAGCCCAATCACAGCCGCTCTCCTTCGTGCATCGCAACAAAAGGAAAAATGCACTCGACGTGATTCGAAACCTGTATCTCTGCCTAGCGAGCGCCTTTACTCAAACTCCATCGTCGTTGGAGCACAAGTGCCCGACAAAGAAATATTAAACTATCCTTTGTTTTATCTTCACTTGATCGTAGGATATGGAAAACGTATTCATTTTCCTAGCACTGTCCAAAACATAAGTCACTGAATGCTTGCATTAATCATCTCACAGCACGATACTGGAAAAACACAGTTCAGGTGCAATTGCCAATCCACTAACGTCAAGCAAAAAAGTAAGGATGCAGCCCAAGCTCAAATCCGAGTATGCCAAGCATGGTTTCCAAGACACAGATCAAGCACGATTTCAAAGACGTCAATTGGAGATTCGAAGACACAGAGCAAGCACAAATCGAAGACACCAAGCGCTATTCGAATGATACAGAGCAAACGCAAATCGAAGACACCAAGCGCTATTCGAATGATATAGAGCAAACGCAAATCGAAGACACCAAGCGCTATTCGAATGATACAGAGCAAACGCAAATCGAAGACTCCAATTAATCGGTGGTGCACTTACTTTAGAAAATCATCCCCACTTATATAGCCATTTCTCCTTAACTGTTTGACGTCGATGCAAGAAAACTTTATCTGCGTCGCTTAAGGGTTAAAAGACCCTTTAATAATAATTAAAATAATAATAATTATTATTTTATTAATAATAAATTAAACTTAGACCTTTGTCAAAGGTTTGAGTTAATTTAATTATTAATAATAAACATGGACCTTCAAGGTTTTTCAAGAAGTAAAAACCTTTGCATTAAGTTAAGCTTGGTTTTAATAAAAACCCTTAATGAGTCCAAATGGTTTTAAGAAAAACCTTTAACCTTGTCACCATGGTTTTAATAAAAACCCTTTAACAAAATGAAGCTTTCTCAAGATATTTTTGACATCACACTCTTTTTGATATCAACACAAAAATGCCTTTTGACATCAATGACAACTTATACACTTGAGCAAAAGCAATGTACCCAAAGTACCCAAAATTGCCAACATAAAAAGCTAGATTAGAACAATTAAATATTCTAGAAGAAAGAAGATTAGAGGAATTACATAAGATTGAAATAATGCAAGTTCAAAGAAAAAATGGCATGATAAACATATTTTACCATGAACATTTCAACTAGGATATTGGACCTTGCTATTTGACTCCCACTTCCAAGATTTCCAAGGAAAGCTAAGGACACGATGGCTTGGACCCTATGAGATTGAATAAATATTTGGGAATGTTATAGTTAAACTTAAGCCTATTGATGATTCAACAAAAACTTATTAGTTAATGGGCATAGGCTTAAGATTTATAGAAAATCATCATCTAAAGAATAATCTATAAACCATCTTAAGCAACAAGTTGATTTGCAGTGCATTTTTAAAATGCAATCAACTACTATTAAATAAGAACTTATCTTTTCTATCTTAAGCAAACAAACACTATCTACTAAATATATTGTTGCTCTATAATATAATATATTAAGTAAATAAGTGCAGTCATTAAAAAGGATGTACCTAATTAGTCCTTTTGTTGGATGTATAAGTACCAATAAATAAGATGGATGGCAAAAATATTTACACTATTTGGCCAATGAAAGAAGACTATCAAGGAACAATAATATTTCATGAAAATGAACTAGAAGATCACTCTATGTTCTTTAAATATGCTTCCTTTATTTTCATGATGGAGTTCTAATATACAATATTTTTCATCTTATTATTCATCATATTTTAGTCACAATATCAGGTTTTGAGGAAGAAGTTAGATTCAGTGTGTGAAGACATATTCTTACCTTACATAAGGTAGGATATCTAGTCATGATGGTATCACTAATTAATAAAGAAATGTAATAAAAGACCTTGTTTATTATAGCCCACAAATAATAAAAGAAAAATAATAATAGTAAGGATAATACTACATTTTCATCTAGATGGTTATGCAATCTGAATCCCCAAAGTTGTACTTTCTTCCCCAAATAAAAGAGAGGGTAGTAAGTATAGGATTACATTTCCATCCAAATGGTTATATAGTTCGATTACCCAAACCCTTAACTATTCATACTTAAGGGGTAAAGTAGTAAGAATAGGGTGACAATTCCCATAAAGACTTTGATTGGGTGGTTGGGAATCTGATTCCCCAAAGCTTTGCACCCCTACAAATTAAAATGAAATGTTAAAACAAAAATGACACCAGAATGACTATCTTATTTTCCTCTTCCAAAACAAGTTTTGAGTATGTCCAACCATTGATACGACCTATTTTTTCAAGCCAAAATATTGATGATTGATATTGATTTAAGTTCATTATAATTTGTCTCTCACAAAGAGCTCCTCAATGATGCCAAAGTAAGTTAAACAAAAATATTGATCTCTTTGGGACATTAGAAAGATTTTTTATTAGGCCATGGAATCTTTTATTAAAGGTCAAGGAAGACATCAATATTTTTGCATAACATTTTTGCTATTGGGAACAAAAAATTCCATTCTAAAAAGATTTATTATCCTACAATATTATGGATTAGCTTGAATAAATAGTTGATATATATAAGTAAGCACCCCCATATTCTTAAATAAATAAATAAATAAATAAATAAATAAATAAATAAATAAAAATATATATATATATATATAAAATAAATATTTTTCATAATATAAGCCTCTATAAATAAAAATTTGTCCTTATATTGTTTTGGCTATATAGCCAAAAATTTAGTTTAGGGGGAGAAGCAAAGGATTAATACAACAATTTATATAATATAGTTTGGGAGAGAAAAATAAAAAAGGAAGAAGAGTGGAAAAGGAAGCAGTTAAAACAAATATGTTTTGTAGATTATTTTCTGTAGAGTGTTTCTATGGTTAGTTTTTTAGTATATTTTTGAAGTTATTTTCTATAGTTACTTTCTATATTTTTTTTTGTAGTGTGTTTTCGTAGGCACGATGTCATATAATTTTTTTCTAAGTGTATGGCTATAGTGGATTCGTGCATGATTGAAGCCACATGTCACGACGTAACAGGGCTTTGCAAGATGGTTATCATTGATTCTTATTATTAAAGCTTTTTGCATAAAGAAGAAATTTGATTTAGAGTTCGTGCGAACATACAAATTTCTACCTCGTGAACCATGACACAGAAGTCAAGCCACGAGTCCAACTTAAAAAATGAAGCATAGTGGATTTAGAATCTCGCTATTCGCCTCTAGGGACACATGTCAACAAATTGGTAGGAAGTTTTAACATACACACAAAACCATGGAAGATTTCTTACCCGCATTTATACACACAAAGTTGACATGACGATCATGAAAGAACATAACCTAGAAATCAAGGTTTGTCATCCCCAAACTTAGAGAAAATATACCATTTTGTTTTATGGCTATCCAAGGGTGTTGCAAATTGTGGATTGCATGGATACTCAGGGATGACAAACAGATGAATAGGCTTCTATAAAATGCCATGCATATCATATTTTGTGCTTAGCATGAGTACTCAAACTCATTGCCTAAAGAAAAATATAAAACATTGGTATCTAGAGATGGAATACACTTCATTCGAGAGAGGGTTGAAGCACCAAATGGATCGATCACATGTGAGAGAATGCTTGGGCAGGAAATGATGGCATCACATGATAATCTAGTTTAGTCATGTGAAAGGAAGGAAGCAATGCTGATTTGGAGCCAATGCACAAGATATGCACATATGGAGGGTATAGTGATATGAAGCACAAAATAAACATATCAAGGGTGAACTAAGGAGGGAAGCAAAATTGAAACATTTCAAATATAAGTTGATCATCAAAATTTAAAATTTAAAAGAAAAAAAAACTATTTCACCCTAAGTTTGATTATCCAAATTTAAAAACTAGAAACCCTTTTGCCCTAAGGTTTTATCTCCCGACGAACGATGTAACACTCAACTTGAGAAATTGGTCATCGTGAATCATGGAGAGATGGTGGATCGTTAGCGCACCTTGTTTGCATACCATGTTTAGCATGTGATGGCCATTTCCAAAGGATACAACCACCATGCATGAGCGACATCGATCATCAACACCTAGTTGTGTGGTGCAATAAAATAGAACATCATGGATCAAGCTTGAAGACCGTTGATCAAATCAAGATCTAAGGCCATGATTTGTTTGATCATATAATAAAATGAAAAAAAACTAAATTTCAAATTCATATTTGCTAGGGCAAAACTCAACGGTTTGATGATCAAATATTTGTGCAACTCTACTAAAATTGCAAACAAAGATGCTATGCAAGGGATGAAATTGAATCATAGCAGTTTGAAAGAGGGTACAATAGAGATCGAAGGCATTTACCAGATTAAGGGGCAAAAAACAAAGACTATAAGTGCTTTAATTTTTTTTAGAAATAATAGAGAAAGTCTTAACGAAATCCTGTGAATGAAAGTAATGAAATTCAGTTGTAGATGTCAATTTTATTTTTTATTTTTTGCAGGTTAATATGTTGAAATTTTTGAAGAACGAAATAACGAAATATTATTTTTAAATATTTTTGAAAAAATGATTATATGAATCGTTATATACATATATATATATATATATGTATGTATTTAATTTTTTTTCTGCAGGGTTTCTTAGTTGAAGCCATCTGAAGGGCAAAATTAGTAAATACAAACAAAAAACAAAATCCTATCTTTTAATTCCTTATCCTCCCTGCCAAATAAAAACCCTTGTCACAATGTCGAAGCCTACCTTCCATAAATTAAGTGAACCATCCTCCATAACAACCCAGACACCCAATAATTTTGTTAGGAAGATTTTACAAAAATATAGATTGTGGGAAGCCTTGACACGATTTCAAAGGTATGACGAGGGTGTGGCCAAAAAATTCATTTTAAACTATGACTCCATATCCATGGTCACTGATGTGGGTGGGTTAGATGTTGATATTACCCCTAGCCTTATCTCTAAATTTTTACACCTTCCAAAAGTCGAATAAAGATATTTAAAACCACTAACAAGGAGTAACCTAGTTGGTCGATAAGTTAGGAGAAAAATGTTCTATTAGAGACTGGAAGGGATGGATCAAGGGGGTAGAAAATTCATATCTTACTCTGAAGTGTCAAGAGATTGCCACCCTAATCATGAAGTTTTTTATTGTAGAGGGTAGGTTGTCAATGTGTGGGGGATATCACCTAAAAATATTGCTTAATCTTAAATTTCTTGAGCATGAGGATTATGTCATTAACCTCCCATATTTTATTTATAAATATCTAAAGGCTATAGTTAACAAGATTCAAGCCAAAAAGCCTAGGGTCAAATCCAAGTTGCATCTAATAGCCCATCATGGTCTTATCAAATTACTCATCCTACACAAAGCCTTGGAAACTAAAACTACATGGGATAAGATTGTGGAGGAGGCAAACCTATCGGTACAATCATATGATCTGAGTAAATTTGAGTCTAGTGAGGGTACTGCATCTGAGGAAAGTTCTGAGTTTGACAACCAAGTGGAAGAAGAGTCTCTTGTGCTCAAGAAAATAAATCGGTCCAAAACTATCAAGTCCTCCAAGCCTCCCTCACCTGAAAAGAAAACCTATTTTGAGGAATAAAATCCAGAGAGACATGAAAGTGTAGAAACATCCAACCCATAGTTGAACCCACCTAACTCAAACCCTTTTACTAAAACCTTAACCCAAATACATACCCAATAGAGTTTGCTTTAGATGCAACTAGATAGTTTTAGGAAGGAATTTATACAACATCCAACATTAGTGGAGAAAACCCTCTCCACCCAAACAAATTTGCTAAGGCAAATAGCGGAAAAAAGGTGGCCAAATCAGTTGAGTCAGTTCCTCAATAAGTGATTGCTAGTGCACTGCGCAACAAGAGTTTGATGGAAGGAAAATGCAATAATCTATAAATTTTAGTAAATATTTTGCTTTGAACCACACATTTGCTGAGGATAACTCATCAACTTTGTTAGAGTTTAGGTTTTAAAGACATCCCACTCCTCAAACATGTGGTACATAGTAGGAAGGTCCAAGCATGAAGATAGAGATATTGATAGACATGGATAAGGTGATCAACATGGTCATCGCATCTATAGGGTAGTTGTCCCCACTAGAAAAGCAAGGATCACCATGTGGCACTAAGGACGTAGGAGGTGGACCAGAAGAGGTTGCATACTTGAATACCATGGCTATTGAACAACCATCAAATATTTATAAAGTAGAAATACACGTGCAAAAGGTTAAGCACGAGAAGTTGACAGTCGTAGATCCTTTTGTTTCAACCCAAGTTTCATCCCAGATCAAACCTAGAAAGTTTAAGTTTTAAATGTTATTAGTCATAAAAACACTTACATATTTATATTTATCACTATTCATGTATGATTTCTTTCTTTTAGATTTTTGTAGCACTAATTTTGCATGCATGAGGACATGCATTCCCTTCAGTTTGGTGGTATGATAAGCATTGAAGCATGATTATGATATGCAGTTTAATTCTTGGTTCTAAGATGCAAATATGATGATTATGAATGCATTTTGCCAATCAATATGCATAATTTAGATGGTTTTTGGTAAATATGATTTATGAGATATTATGTGATAAATACTGATAATTTTATATGAATTGTGCAATAATGTTGTGTTTCTAGCAGGTGTATATTGAAGGTGGTTCATAGGAGGAATGCTACAACCAAAGACAAATGAACCAATTTACGAGAAAATGCATCAAGAGTACGTTAGAGAAAACATCAATAGAAAGATATTATGAAAATAGTCTATGAAAAAAAGATGACCTTGTAAATCTATTTAATGCAATGGAATTTCCACGTGTATTGATAGCTCAGACAACACATCGTGTATTGCGAAGATATCATGGTCATCAATATATTGTTGGCCGCATTAAAAATAGTTATGTAATTTGGTTTAATTTGTTATTTGTTATTAGTTTATGTAATGTGGATGTAACAAATTCATCCTTTCCTGAGGAAAAGGAAAAAAAAATGTTTTATGTTGTTAATAAGTTATTCAAATTTTAGGACTTTGTTACATATAATTAACATTATGCCACTTGGACAAGATTCATTCAAAACTGTGTAACAAATAGATATTCGACTTTCTATTGGAGGTAGCTTGATGTAACATTATAAATTACAATGTAAAGACATTGAGAAAGGTCTGAATAGTCTGATACCTATCTGGTTTGATCTATCATTTGTATATTGTCACATTGTACAAATGAAGATTGAATTCAAGCAATAAAATAACAGTATTTTCTTCTATGAATTTGGTAACTATGTTTTGTAATTTCTTCATGCTTTACTTCTTCCTGTAACTTTTATTTATTTTTCTTGCACACATGAATTAAATAGCATAAAATTAGTTTAAATTAATATAATTTGCTGAAGTTAAATATAATAGAAAGGAGAAGAGATTAATACTTACCTCTAGGAGGTAGGCCCCACTTCGAACAGTCAATCCCTTGCTCTGTTCCTCCTAAAATACACTAGGTTTAATTAGAACATAGAATAGCCTTAGGATATAAATTTAATTAAATTGCATTATTATAGAATTATAAAATATATTAATGCATTATTATATCATAATGTGGATCCACACAAACTTAGACTACCTCATAATTTTATTAAACATAATTTCATTCAATTTCATTTATTGTAAACTTTTATTTCCTACAAAAAAAACTAAGGAAACAGAACAAAGTCAATGATTAAGAATTGTGGATATCTATATGGGATTACTATTCTTTAAATATAACCTGTATTAACAATTAAGTGTGATATATTATAGCTCAATACACCACAAGTATAGAAGCACCACATAGGGATGGAAGCACCATACAAAAGCATCATTTAAAAATACCATACAAAAATGCCATGATGATTTTGTAGGGTTAAAATACTATCATTTTTAAGAATTTTGATGTATCAACTCTCAAATAACTATGTGTACATTTATACTCATTAGAAAGCTATTTTTGAGACCTTTTTAATAGTACCACTTTTATAAATTTTATAAATTTTTGACGTAATTTTATAATGTTAAAATATGACACTACATTTTTTGCTCTTATATGAAAGTGTCATACAAAATTTCATATTGTGTTATCATAGGGTCATGCCACTTTTATTATGAACCTGCAAAACATAAAAACCTACAAACATAAATAAAAACAATTGTGATTAGTGTGAAGGTGTTTGTCCAATTTGTTTAAAAATTCCAAACTTTCTTGGTAGATGGGCCAAACCCCTGTTTCTCTATGACTAATGATTAAAATAATTCCAATTTAAAAATGTAAAAAAATGTGAGTATATAAGAACAAAAAAAAATAACTAAATCTGTTAGGGTTAGAGTATATTGAAAGAATTCAAAAAACACTTGTTGGATGGAAAGGTCATCTTCTATCTCAAGCAGGAAAGCTAACCCTCACTAAGGCCTCTCTTCAGAGCATTCCAGTCTATTTCCTCCCCGTTTTCAAAGCCCTTGTGAAGGTTTTCCAAAAAAATGAGAAACTCTAAAAAGAATTTTTATGGACTGGATCAGAGGAGAAAAAAAGGATACACATTTTAGGATGGACCAAAGTGTGCAGACCCAGGGAAAATGGGGGCTTAGGTCTGAGGAGAATTGCTCATATGAATTTAGATTTACTAGCTAAGCAGGCATGGTGCCTCATTTTTGATGAAGAAAATGAATGGACAACTATCATCAAACGAAAGTATCTTCAAAATATGAAATTTCTAAGTGACTCAGTTCCAATCAGAGGTTCTGCTTTTTGGAAAGCAATTCTCAATTGTAAGGAAATCATCAAAAAAAGTTTAAGATGGGTTTTAGGCAATGGTGAGAGGATAAATTGTTGGAATGACAGGTGGGCTAAGGATGAACCACTGACGCAATATCCTAAATTATCTTGAATAAGAGATATCACGAAAGAACTCATTGGCATAAAAGTCTTCGATTATATGGTTGAGGACAAAGGTAGAATGAAGTGGAATAAAATAAGGATTTAGGGATTTCAAGCGGAATCAAAAGATATTTGTAACATTCTCGGGCAACAGTTTATCCCCATGAGACCCAAGGAAGATCAAGTGACTTGGGCTCCTACGGAAAATGGGCAGTTCACTGTTAAATCAGCTTACAAGCTTCTGCTTGATGACGAGGATTTTGTCCTCCAAAAGGACTTAGTTTGGATAAAAATTTAATTCCAAAAATTGTAGTCATTTCATGGTTGGTTATCCAAGGAAGAATTCTAACCATTGATAATATGATGCATAAAGGTATTTGTATCACTAATATTGTTATTTGTGCAGGGCTAATTGGGAGACTATTTATCACATTTTCCTTGAGTGTCCTTTTTCCTTGATTGTCCTAAGTGGGGTTTTTTAGGCCTTCAATATTTCTTGGGTTAAACCAGCCATCGTACTTGATTTGTTCATCTAGTGGCCTTGCCCCTTTTCAAGCCAAATACTTAGATACATGTGAAAAATTTGTCTCAATCACTATATTTTGCAGGTGTGGTTAGAAAGGAACCATAGAGTATTTAATGAGTCTATCCATGATCATCAAACTATCATTGTTAGGATCCTATCCTTTGCCAACGAGAATGTGAACCTTATCCCTTTTGATAGTCATAAACCTCATCTGCAGGAGACCACAATTGCTCAATATTTAAGCTTAACCTTGTTAGATGAGTCTGTGCCTAGGGTAGTCAACCCTAGAGCCAATGTTAAGTGGTCCCCACCTCCTATGGGTTGGTTTAAGCTTAATTTTGATGGAGCGACTAAGGAAAATCTTGGTAGAGTAGGCGCTGTAAGTATTGTATGAGATCATAATGGGAATATGATGCTTGCATTTTTAGAATATTTGGGAACAAGGACGAACAATGAAGCTAAAGCTAGAGCTATGTGGAGAGGCCTTCAAATGACTCAAGACTTAGAAGGAAATTTGATCCTAGAAGGAGACTCTATGCATGTTATTAATATCCTCAATAATTGGAAAACACCTCCTTGGAGGATTAAAACAATTGTTGAAGAGGCTAGGATCCTTTTCCATGGAAGACAGGACAAAAATCCCAACATGTCTTTCGAGAAGCTAACAAAATTGCTGATAAGCTGGCCAATTTGGGTGTCGATGGTGACAAACTTTTCAAATGGGAACACAGTGTCCCGAGTGAAGTAGAGGAGCTTATTCAACAATAATTCCAAGAATTATAGTCAAATTTACCAATAGGGAAGGCACTGTAAGTTCGAAGGCTATGAGTATTCTCGTCTCTTTTTTGAAATGGACTCACAATAAAAATTATCCAAGCTATCAGTCTTTGTAGATGCTACTTGGAAATACCACAAAGACTAATGGGGACAATCACATGTTAGATAACATGGCTCCTATTCATCTTAGTAATTTGAGGTTGGTTGATAATCATAGGGCAGGAAAGAAACAACAATATAAGACTTCGAACTAGAGCCACGTGGACCACCAAACAACCACCGCCATAAATCTAGCCAGCAAGTTCACTTATCCAAGGCTGATTTGCCAAGATGGAATGTGGTCCCAAAGCATATCATATACAAAAGAAAGCAATTACCAAAGAATTATTAAGAGTAACTATCAATACAGAGCTTGTGGGAGTTTTTTCTATACTTTGCTATGTGTTTCTACATCTTTTTGTTTCTTCACTGTTTCAAGGAAGGGATCCATGTCTATTTATTTTTTTGTAATTATTATGCAGGTGTGTTTTCTTGGGATATACCCAAAATTTTGTATGGGAATTTTCTTTTTGATAACAGGCTATGTGCCTTACCGGATGTAATGGATTTGGCGACATGTAGATTTTACATATATAGGATCCTTAGTAAGGACATGTTCATCAACAGCCCTGGGCTAATTTTTGTAAAAGGTTTTGGGTCAACCTGTAAAACCCGGTATTAATGCTATAGTATCTTATCTACCAAAAAAGAGAGTATATTACATCATTTGGGTCATGTAAATATACCACCTTTGCTACATAGTTATAGTAGGAGATTACTTTAGGGGGAAGTTAGCTAGTTACTTCAAGCAATGTAATAAATGCACAAGAGTCAATGTGCAAGTTGTAATGTGCAAGGTGTCCCCTTGTACAACTAGGTAGAGTGTTGGCCAAGGAATCTATCTTCCTATATAAAGGGTCTCAGAGTCATATCATATACATATCAAGTATATCAAGTTCGTTATTGTAGAGAGAAGTAGATAGTGGTATAATTCCTGGATGGAGTACAATGTAGTTATTTAGATTATATTTATGGAGTGACCATTACCTCCATACTGCATTATATTTTTACCACTTTCTATTTATAATATATTTTATACATATTGTAGATTTCTATTCTTTCTTATTTTTTGCATCTTATTAGGACCTATGATAGATCTGTTCCACTACATATATCCTCAAAAGTTAACAATGGTATCAAAGCCATGGTGAATCAAGATAGGAATAGAATGAGTCACAAGTGAGGACTGAAAAAAATCTCAGTTACAAAAATTTTGAGATTACATTTGGCTAGAGTCTTCCCATAGAGTTGCAGGAAAATTCATGAATACTAAGACTCAACATTCATTCCACTAGTTTGATGAATCAACTAGTGAAGATTATTTAAGGATCTAGATTTTTTCATGCTAACTACTATCAATAGTTTTTGCTGCAGAAAAAGACTCTAGGAGAAGAGTCATGGTGAAGTTTGGACATTGGAGATCTTCATTACTAGATTAAAAAACTTCACATTACAAAATAAATACCACAAAATCCTTGATCCATAATTATAAATTCTTCTATTCTAGTTTTTAACAATTTATTATAGGAAAAGAAGATTAAAACAAATTGGGAAACTTTCTACAAGAGAGCTAGGAAGAATATATTCTTAGAATCATTCTAGCACTTGTATTAATAAGGATAAGACTAAAAAATTAGAAGACCTCAAAAAAATATCCCATTACAAGAGATGCAAGTCCTATAGATTGTAGAAGTGAAGAAAATACCATAGTAGTCTTATAGCAGACTCAAGGAAGAAGAGACTCCAGAATACGAGTCAAGGAGGAGATATGAGATTGGTGATATCCATTCAAGATCAATACCTATAGAGTGAAAAAGAAGAAAAGGCCATAAAAATCTTAATTCTAAAGAAGAATTCAAAGAAGAGTTCTTGATTTAGAAAAAGAGTTCTTAATTCAAAAGAAAACTCTAGAGAAGAGTTCTAGAGAAGAGTTTACGAAATAGAAGATTGATGATCTCCATTAAAGTCTGGAAATTGCAGAAGAAAAGAAAGACCAAAAAGGTTTTATTCTAAAATCCAAAAGTAGCAAATTTTAGATATTTGACAAGAAGATCTCATCACCATACCTTATAGAAGTAGAATATTGAATAAAATGTCTCATTTGGAAGACCAAAGAAGTTGCAAGATAGAAGACCTTGGAGAGGTCTCAAAGAGGAAAAAGAAGAAGGCTTGGAGAGCCTTATTGTAGAGCTCATAGTAGCATCATCAAAGGAGTTCCCACAAGAACTCATTGGATAAATCCACTATCAAGGAGAAGCTCATGATAGTGAAGGACTTGGGACAATTATCACCATCCAAAAACAAGCCCAAAAGAAGAAGAATTTGGTATAGGGTGCCAAATTCCAAATACGAATCCAATGAAGGGCTCAAGACATTCAAAATATTTAGAAGAAGATTTTGTTTGAATTCAAGAAGAATATTGAAGGAGGACTCAGATAGAAGAAGCCTACCGAATCCAAGAGATTTGGAGATTACCTCTCATAACAAGAAGGCATATTTTAGAGATATAGAGTTAACTGAATTTACAGCTGAAAACATAAGATTACCTGAAAGGAATAAGCCACCAAACCCTAGGCTCAAGATAGAAGGTTAGAGACCACAGTTTGGTGTTGGACAACCAACAAGAAGCTAGGAATTTATCACAAGGAAACAACTTGGGGAATCTAAACACCAAGATCTACATCATCTACAGAAACCATTAAAGGTAAGCAACTTGGGTGTAATTAGTTGAACTTAAAAAAAGGTTTCATTATCAATTTTCATTAAGCACCATATTTGGATTAGATTTGCATGAAAAAGGGATTATATTATAGTCTTCAATAAAGTGCAATAATGAGATTTCTTTTTAATATATATTTGCACATTAAATAGGAGTTGGATATTATTTGAAAGAAAGAAAAATATCACCTACCTATTATCTATCTAGAAAGCAAGAAGACTACATCCTACAATATTTATTGTAGTTCCTCTTAAAAGTTGTAGATATTATTAAATGCATTTGGAATGAGAGTTTCTTTACAGGAGTAATAAGGTGAGATTATTGTTACCATTAAAGTGCATTATTAATTCATTTGCACTATACTAGTTGATCTTTAACTAGTTACTCTCAAAATGGTTAGTTTGTGTATTTTGATTGATTAATATCAAAGGCACAAAACCAACATATTATCAAAGTGTATAGAGACACTTTGGTGCACAAAAACTGCAGTATTTCATGGCCCAAAGAAGCCATGAAAATCAGATAATATTTGTCCAAGGAGTGGATAAGAAAGCTGCCATAAAAAATAGTAAAAGAAGCTCAAATCAAGACTTGGTGAGTCTCATATTCAAGGTGCATTAATGGTTCTTTATAGGTAAACATTAGTGTAGAAATTACTTCTAAAAAAGCTTCTATCTACGTGGTTATTAGCTTGGATTTATTACCATATTAACCAAGCAAAAGAAGAGAGTTGTCTAGAAAAGGAGACAACATCAAATCAGCCCTTGCCTACAAGAAAGCTGCCATTAAAAACAACAAAAAAATATTATGAAAGGAGGTGCAAAAGAAGGTATTCTATTTACAAGTTTATTTACATTGTCTTGCATCATGATATTTTGTCCTACGTAGGAAAAGGATAAAGTCTTAAGTGTCATAAAGACACATTATTCACTAGGGATAAACATTTAAAATAAACCGTAGAAAAACTTCATCCTAGCAAGTTCAAAAGAGCCTTTAGAAGAGCTCACATCACCCATGATTTAGAAAACCACAACAAACCTGTAAGCACACAACATAGCACAAGGAAGGAGCTATCATTTACAAAGGAAGAAACACAATAGGAGAAAATCAAAGCAAGCAATACCAGAGCTAGACGTACATCCACAAGGAGCATTCCACATCACCGTTGGAGTGTCACAAAGCCTCCACTAAAGCATTGCTCATTATCCTAGCTCAAATCCACTTGACCTCCACCAAAGCATAATGCAACTGGAAACAAGTCAGTGCCATCAAAGCAGTGAGGAGAGAACACAAAAAAGAAAGAGTTGAAAATAACATGTTGAGGAAGCTTGCAAGAATATGTTATAAGGTAGGTTTAAGCAAAAGAAAGAAGTTGCTACTTATCACCATTGAAGAATCCCTAACACCTTCCATACGAGCACTCAAAATAACACTTAAATTCTACACACGTGAAAGGAATAGTCCAAGGAAGCATTACACATGAGAACATTGGTTATGTTAGTAAAGGAGTGACACTTGTAAAAAGGTATACAAGCGCTCACATAAATATTGTAATGCCTATCATCCATTCTACAATGAATTCTAAGTGTCAAATAACATCTAGCATATCCAAGCATTGAAAGAAACCGCCATGACACTTGTCCTTCTCTAAAAGACCATTTTCCTATTTAAGGTACCTAAAATAAAGGAAAACAACATATATTCAGAGTAGCAATGAGTTACAACGAGAATAGCTTTTAAAGCTCTTGGTTAGGACATTCAAAGCAGGTCAAAGAGGCTAGGCTTGAGGCACCACCATTCAAGTAGTGAATTCAAGGGAGAATTGAAGTCTGCAATTGCGCATAACACCTTAGAGAAACGTTGGAGATTGCTGTCATACACGTCTGAATCTTGCATCGAATGCATAGAGGTTTGCAGTAATATAAAGGTAAGAATTTACCTTATTCTAATTTGCTTTCATTAAAAGGAGTTATAAGGGTATAATATAAGGTTGAAGTTATAGGGAAATCAACCATATTTGAAAGCAAAATTAAAGGAAAAATATATATCAAAATAGCCTAATATTTGCAATTTAAAACATAGGAGAAATAAGGATTTCTACCTGGAAAAATTAAATTTCTATTATTGCAAATATTATTGTTTTCTAATATTCCATATTAGGGAGTTATAAGGAATACTACACCAAAGTAGGTTATTGGAATTTAGAAACATTAAATATCAAAATATAAAAGGCTATAAATAGAGGTTCACTATAGAATACCAAGAGTTGGAAATTAATTGGTATACTTGTCTCAAAATCACATTAAAAGGATAAAAGAAACCCAACAATTAGAATATCATCAAATTAGAAAGTGCTTAGTTCAATAGGAGAAATAAGGAGTAATAAAAGGTGATTTTGGTATTTACAAAACTTTACAAAATCAACCTAAAATTGAACTACTATTCTCAAAAAGCACTCATATAGCATATACAAAATCACTAGGGAGTCGTAAGATATTCTATAAAATTTGATAATAATAGCATTCATCAAGTTTTATCAAGTACCAAATTCATTTGGGAGTCATAAGGTTTCTACAAAACATAAATTTCACAAAGGTATCATCAAATCAATACTAGGGAATTTAAAAGAGGACCACAAGGATCATCATGGCATCAAACAAATTATTTCTTGTAAAATCCCAATTACTTAAAGGTCCAAATTATTTCTATTGGAAAAATAAGGTAAAAGCAATCTTAGTATATGAAAAACTTTGGAAGGTAGCTCAAGGAACAACAAAAAGACCAACCACAGGTGATACTGAAATTCAAAATTTTAAATAAAATGATGCAAAATCCCTAATGATAATAGCATTTGCTATCACTTATGAAATACAACCTTATATTAGTTCAAAAAAGATATCTATAGAAGCATGGAAAAGTTTAGAGAAGATATTTGAAGGGAAAAAAAAGCCACTATCCTTCATCTTCAAACTCAACTACATTCCCTAAAAATGAACAATGATGAGAGTATAGAAATATTCCTAAGGAAGGTAGCAAATAGTAAAGGAAAATTATTAATCGCAAGAGAAGAGACTAAATATGATTTTTTTACTCAAGTAACCATGAGAGCACTTCCAAACAACTACAAATATTTGGTTACATATTTACAAGTCCTAAGTAAAGATACTTCTTTTGATGACCTAATTAATATTCTTCAAGAGTATGAGGTGGAGAATATAGTTAAAGATGAAATGACTAACACTACATTGGCATAAAAATACAATCCTTAGGGAAATATTGCTTCATCATCAAAATGATGAATACCATGGTATAACAGGTGTTATCAGATATGAAAAATAAAAGGTCATAGTGTTACAAGTATGAAAAGGGTTAAGTTGTAAATGTCTTAGAAAAAGCTCCTTCTAAGCCCTAAAGTGTGAATTCTCCCTCATTTTGTTGGCAAATTTTGTCGGCAAGGTTGTTTTATTTTTTTCCATAATTTCCTCCTATCTTCCTCCTATATTCCCTCTTCCTTATCCCTCCATCTCCCTTCACACTCATCTCCTTATCCCTCCATTTCCTCTTCTCCCCTTATCCCTCCTTCGCCGACTTCTCCCCTCTATCTCTCCAACCACCCACCTTATCCCTCCGTCATTTTCTTTCCCACCGACTTCGTCCTTCTCTATATATTATTTGATATGCATATGTTGTAAGGTTGAAGGTGCTTCGAATAAATAAATAATTTATTTTTGTCCTCTGCAATTTTTATGTTTGTTTGACTGCACAGGCGACTGGATCCAACATCTGGTATCAGAGCCAACGTTGTGCCAGTTCGGGCATAGATCCCGAGGCACGCGATAATCGAGGTGACACCTACAGGCACGGTTCTCGAGGTGAACGTTGATAGGTGGACATGATTTTTGAAGCAGGCACGGAGGACGAGGATCGATAGCAATATTGGCTCGGATCCCGAGGCGGATCACTGACTGGACATGACATGTGGTGGCGCGTGGTAGCGACACGTGGCAATGCGCGGATCGAGGTGGTTGACGTTGCAGCTGAGCTGGCAGAGGCTGGCGTGGACACGTGGCAGCGAGTGATTGGACAAAACTTTGCCACGTGGCGATTCGGCATTTTTCGACGTGGCAGTGAAGTGTCCATTTGCAATTGGTCGAAGCGGCGATAAAAGATTGCAGTTGAAGATCGACTGCCCGAAGGCAGTCGAAAGCCATTGTGTGGGTTTTAGGTTAAAAACCCTTGTAGCGCCCATGCTGTGGCGCATGTGGGATAATCCCACGATATTTTTTTTTTTTTTTTAAATTTTCCCGCGGTTGAAATAAGGCCATCCGCGCTCAAGGCCATTCTCGTCCGAGCGCTTGGCGTGGCGGTCAAGGCGTTTGCTTGCTGTGAGGAGGTTCGGGGGTCAAATCTCGTCGGGCGCTCTGCAGAGGAGGTAAATATTTTGTTTAAAGCCGCCGCAAAGAAGATAAAAGGAAGTCGTGTCTTCCTTGTTCACGGAGGAGCCATGTGGTCGAACGGCGAAGGCGCCCGCTTCACAGACAGCAAGTCGCGGGTTCGAGTTCTAGCCTGAAAGAAAGGTAAAATTTTTTAAATAAGGGTTTTTTAAAGGTTTTAAAAATTTATTTAAAATTTTTTTATATTATTTTTATAAAATTATCTTTTTTTAATTTAGTTTTTAAAAGGTAATTTAAAAATAATAAAAAGGTTATTAAATTTATTTAAAAAAAAAACCTTTATAAAACTTTTTTTTGCAACCCTTGTAAAGAAAATTTGTGAAAGGAGGAATAATGTGCCTGTGCAATGTTAGATGATCCGATCTGTGGGGTGCTATCATGCACTTCTCTCACTTTTGAAGAGAGAGACACCAGAATCCTTTGATGCAAGGGTTCATCGATCAGGGCTTCATACTGTGTTTTGTCAGCTGGAGAATCAGGTGATTGCTCACCTGAGAAAGCCGGATTCAGAGTACGAGGCAGATTCATAAGACAATATCTTTGAAAAGAGGATTGAAGAATCCGAGACTGAGCAATTTGTTTCAGATGTACGATCAAGTGCCAGTTACACACCAGGTGTATCGGTAGTTGCATCGAGTGAGAGCTATTCTCCATGCTCTCCAGAACCTGAACCAGAAGAAGAAGAGGAAGAAGAAGAAGAGGAAGAGGAAGAAGAAGAAGAAGAAGCAGCAGAAGAAGAAGACGAAGAAGAAGACGATGAAGAAGAAGCAGCAGAAGCAGATCCAGAGGAAGTAAAACCTGAGATCATCATCATTAGCAGCAGTTTTGAAGCAGAACTTGAATGTACTAAAAAGGCGAGATTTGATTTGAATAATTAATATCTTTGTACTACTTTAAAGTACTTGTTTGCTTCGAATAAAGGTTGTTTTTATTCTGCAATGGCTGCAAACACTAGTCTACCAATCCCTGAATTTAATGGTAGTGACTATGAATACTGGTCTATAAAAATGAAGACCTTATTGATAGGAAAAGGTCTTTGGGATGTAATTGAAGAAGGCACTCTATGGTCTTAAACAGGCACCAAGAGCTTGGTACTCACGCATTGATGGGTACTTCAAAGATTATGGGTTCACCAGGAGCAAAAATGAACCCACACTCTACTACCTCAAGCAAGGTAAAGACATCCTCATAGTTTGTTTGTATGTGGATGATCTCATTTTTATGGGTAGTAATGAGAAAATGAATATGGAGTTCAAACACTCCATGATGACGCAGTTTGAGATGAAGGATCTTGGCTTAATGCACTACTACCTTGGAATGGAGGTTCATCAATCAGATATAGGGATCTTCATCTGTCAACATAAGTATGCTCAGGATATGATCAAGAAATTTGCTATGGAGCATTGCAAACCAGTTGCAACTCCAGTTGGACATGGGATCCAATTAAGCAAAAATGATGGAGCACCAAAAGTTGACGTGACCACTTTCATGGTTGGGAGTTTGATGTTTCTCGCCAACACCAGACCAGATATTCAGTATGCTGTATCTCTTGTTTCTAGATTTATGTCTAACCCCTCAGAGCTGCATTTGCAGGCAGCCAAAAGAATTTTGAGATATGTGAAGGGTACATTGGATTTTGGAATCCAGTACAATAAATGTAACACTATCAAGCTTGTAGGCTCAAGTGATAGTGATTGGGGTAGCAATATTGATGACGGAAGTCAACATCGGAAAGCTGTTTTAGTCCGGGATCAGGACTAATAACTTGGAGTTCAAAAAAGCAGATAGTAGTAGCGCTATCTTCAACAGAAGCTGAGTATATAGCGGTTACTTATGCAAGTACTCAAGCCTTGTGGCTAAGGAAAGTACTAGAAGAGATTGGAGAACAACAAAGTGGTCCGACCAAAATCTACTGTGACAACATCAGTGCCATTCAGTTGGCATATAATCCTGTCCACCATAGCAGAATGAAGCATTTTGATATGAAGTATCACTTCATCAGAGATATGGTGGAACATGAAATTGTTGAGCTTCAATACTGTCACACTTTGGAGAATGTTGCAGACATCTTCACCAAGGCAATGACTAAAGCTCAATTTGTAAAGCTGAGAGACTATGTAGTCAGTCCTCTCAACTTTAAGGGGGAGAATGTTGCAAGTATGAAAAGGGTTAAGTTGTAAATGGCTTAGAAAAAGCTCCTTCTAAGCCCTAAAGTGTGAATTCTCCCTCATTTTGTCGACAAATTTTGTCGGCAAGTTTGTTTTATTTTTTCCCTAATTTCCTCCTATCTTCCTCCTATATTCCCTCCTCCTTATCCCTCCATCTCCCTTCACACTCATCTCCTTATCCCTCCATTTTCTCTTCTCCCCTTATCCCTCCTTCGTCGACTTCTCCCCTCTATCTCTCCAACCACCCACCTTATCCCTCCGTTCTTTTCTTTCCCACCGACTTCGTCCTTCTCTATATATTATTTGATATGCATATGTTGTAAGGTTGAAGGTGCTTCGAATAAATAAATAATTTATTTTTGTCCTCTGCAATTTTTATGTTTGTTTGACTGCACAGGCGACTGGATCCAACACATAGTACTAGCTATTGCAGATTCAATCCTATAAGTCAAAATCAAGGAAATCAGATGAACAATAAAAGTAGATTTAAACCACAATAATATCAAAATAATCCTCATTAGTAGTAATTTTAGCATCCAACCAATTATCCCCAATTGGATTATCGAAAAGGGAATAAGAAGGAAACCTAGCTCAAAGGATAGAATAAATTGAAGAATTGGAAGAACCTACAGATGGTTATGAAGTCAAAGCTTTTTCAACAAGAACAATAGGTTATGAAGATACTAACTACTTGCTTGAACAGGTTATAGAGAACAAATATGAGAATACAAAATCCAAGACCAAGAAGAAGATCCATATTGAAGATTGAAATATTCAATACCCAAATAATGCAATACAGGGAGGTGTTAGAGTTAGAGTATATTGCATCATTTGGGTCATATAAATGTACCACCTTTGGTACATAGTTAGAGTAGGAGATTACTTTAGGGGGAAGTTAGCTAGTTACTTCAAGCAATGTACTAAATGCAAAAGTATCAATGTGCAAGTTGTAATGTGAAAGGTGTCCCCTTGTATAGCTAGGTAGAGTGTTGGACAAGGAATCTATCTTCCTATATAAAGGGCCTCATAGTCATATTAAATATATGTCAAGCATATCAATTTTGTTATTGTAGAGAATAGTAGATAGTGGTAGAAATCTTGGATGGAGTACAATATAGTTCTTTATCTTATATTAATGGAGTGACCATTACCTCTATACTGCATTGTATTTTCACCACTTTCTATTTATAGTATATTTTAGTCATATTGTAGAATTCCATTCTTTCATATTTTTTGCATCTTATTAGGACTTGTGATAATTCTCTTCCATTGCATATATCCTCAAAAGCTAACAAAATTCTAAATAGAAGGTTGAGGAGAAATAATAATAAGATCTAAAATTTACCTCTATTTGATGTTGATTAGTGGTGGATGACACTTGTTCAATGCCTTTAAGATTACTTCTTTTTGCTTGCTATGCTCTTGGTAAGTAAATTTAAGGTTGCTTCAAGGTTGCATCAACATGTAAATGAAGAGAAATACTTCCTCTTATGATTTTGGTAGCATGGAAGTATCTATAGAATATTGATTGCTTTCGCTTCCTCCAAGGGTGGTTTTATAGATCATCCAAGCATCCTTAGAGGATCCATTGGCTATTCATGGCAAAGAGTGCAAAATAATGAGGTGGCAAGTTCAATTGAGTTGTAGGATATGACTGAGAGATCAACTATATTTACATGGGATGATTGCGGAGATAACATGAGTAAGATGACATGTAACTACCACTTGTTGAGTGGTAATTTTACCCAATTGCAAAACCACACTCACAATTAGGATTTTGATTAGAAAACCCTCTATTGCAAAGAAATCAATATTTATCCAAGGTTTCTTTTACTTAAAGTATGCATGTATGTTTGTGAAGATTATCAAATAAGTGCTAGAATACCTTAGTGATTTGCAAATACATGTTAACAAGGGGCTTGTTTTGATATTATTTTATAATTCTATGTTATTGATTGTTCATGAAACTTAAAAGAAAAGAAAATGTGATTGGCCCTCATATGACCATGATGTAAAAGCCTTAGTTCATTTTATCTTGAAGTATTTTAGGTAGATTTTATCTTCTTTTGGTTAAGTAGATTTTAAACAAGTTTTATCTTGCATTGTTAAATCCTTCTTTGAGCATAAAAGAGAAGACTAAATCTATCTTTGGAATTGCAAAGTTTGAATGATGATTGGATTCATTTTAACTTTCTTGGTGAATGAAAAGAAAATAAATTTGCATGACTAAATTTGAAATGTAATGGCCTTTGAAGTGCCACATAAATTACCCCTCTTTAATGAAATTGTAATTTCATAAAGAGAAGTTAATTTATTGCTTGCAAATAGAAATGTAAAACTTAAAATTTGAATCTCCTTAAAAGTGTGATTTTTTTTCTAAATTCAAAATTACAAAACTGCTTTAAAATGTAAACTTTGAATAATTTTTGTAATTTCAAATTGGCTTCAAAATAAAATTGAAATTGTTCTAAATGAAGCATTAAAGCTTATTCTTGGAATACATGCATTTATTTTTGGAATTTTATTTTATTTTCAAAATTTTAGTTTTTTTACAAAAGTTAAAAAAAATGAAAATATAGGGTTAGAAAAATAATAAATAAAATCTAGAATATGGACTAGAATGTGGAAATGACCAGAGAAAAACTACTGCAAGCAAATCCGGTCTATACTGCATAAAAACGTTAGTTCATGAACATCAAACACGACTAGGTTAGACCTACATTCACACAATATAAGATCTGGTTATGGTGGGAGTATAAGAGATAAAACATGTATTAAAAACATTCAAATAATGCTACCATATCCATGCATAAAACACCATTAAAATATCTTCAATGCATGTGCAAAAGAATAGGCATTAAAACTTGTATTATGTTCAAAAACTTTCTTTTCTACATACAAAAATGAAGGAAAACCAACTCCATAGCAGTTTGGCAACCTTCCAATCATCTTCTCCAAAACTTCCAGCCCCCTGTAACTACGTTTTCCTCTTCTTTTAAAAGTTTCCATTTATTTTTTTATTTTCTTCTATTTTGACCTCCAACTTTTGATAACATAACGCTCAATTAGAATCCACTTGCATTCCAAGCCCAATGTTGGGCGTGAACCATTGATATTGCCCCATTAGTCTTCTTGGGGTTACGATTTTTTTAGGAGTATAGGCATCATGTAACCATATTATGTTTCCATTATTTCAAAATGCTCTCGCGAGTCTTTTAAACTACACATATTCTCCCAAACGGACCACTTTTGAGCTACCACATCATGAGCAATTCTCTATGGAAGCACATGCTCCTTTGGATGATGTATGGAGCAAACAAAGCTTTCTTACTTTTTTAGCCATTCACTTATGTAATACTCCTATTTCAACTGCATTTATTTCATCATTATGGTCCTTTACCATACATGCCAATCTTGGAATTATTTCATTTTATCTTATAACCGCTATCCATTGGCATATTTACTCATGGATGCTAACTTTTGTAGACACAAAATCCTAGCCACTTGTCCACCATCACCATTTCCCACCATTCAATTGACCATGCCATGCATTTACCGCCATCTAATGGCCCACGTTAGCCCTTTCCCACCATTTTACGACCCCTATTTGACTTATTTATATTTATTTTATATTATTTATGTTTAAATACAATATATTATATTATATTTTATATTATTTATGTTTAAATATAATATTTTATATTATATTTTAATATATTTATTGTAAAATATTTATAATCCAAATTATCCTTAGCTGTTCGATCCGATCTAATCTTAGCCATCCATCTTCTTTAATCCATGTCACACTTAAAGTTTAATATCATCCTTTGGATCTGCTTTAATATTAGCCACACGATCGATAGTGTCAAGCTAAAACCTTAAGAAAACCCTAGGCTTGATAATAAATAGGAGAATTCTCAATGCTCAATCCCTGTAAATCTTGAATATTGAATCATGGAACCTTTGCTAATTGGTGTGAACTAGCTTTGATTAGAGCCTTGCCAATCTACATCGCCTTAATCATGTCCTAGAATATCCATCCCCAAAATCCTATATTGCCCTAGGATATTTTCATTTCAACATTCTGCATAGCCCATTTCTACCACTGCCATCATCTCCCATCCGTCGAGTCCTTCACATTCCCTCGATATTCTTCTATAGATCTAACCCTAATCCACATGCACCATTGAATGCCTTTCTCATTCCACATGAAAATTCGAGCACCTATTGCATTCTACAGGTGTAGCATAGTGCCTATTGTCTCCACAGCCACAAGCCAAAATATTCTGTGTGAGATCATCAAGTGCCATCGGGGCACCCTGCCATCAATCTGCAATAGAGCAACATAACAACAAAGTAAGTACTGTATGCATTTTATTTGATGTTATTTGAATTTTTTATGTTCTATTTATTAAAATCTAAGGTTTTTAGTTTGCTTAGGGTTCACACAGTGGAACCCTCATATTTTTTGCTAACAACTTTATGTTTGATGTGTGTGCAGGATCAGGTAGCATTCACCAAAAAATGTTGAGTAGCTGCTGAAGCTAGAGTGGCATGATTACGGATAACCAGAAGCCCACTCAACTTATTGGGAGCAAGATACATTGGAGAAACTACTTGATTTGTAGCTAGGGTTTCAAAGAACTCTAACATATGTATTTATTGTATCAAAATAAGTTCTTTTGAACACATAGATTGTAACAAAGGAGTTTCTCAGCTCCCCTCCCACTTATTGAATAAAATCATATTTTGTGCAATATCTTATTCATTGATTTATTTTACTTTCATATTTCTTTTTAGTCTCGTATTTTTGCTTCACAAATGGAGATCATGGTGGGACCCCACAAGGGTTCTAATTTTTTATTTACTTTGTTGTACTCATTTTATTTTTTTGTTCCATTTTTTAGGGTTTTTTGTAGCAAAAAACTACCCTAAATCATCGGTTAGGGTTTCTGGAAGGTCCTGTGATAGTTTGCATAAAATGCATAGGCACTCCACGACACATGTTGATCCCCACAGGTGCCCTACTGCACCTACACAAGCAGCCTACTATGCCTACATAGGCACCTCGTTGTGCCTGGCAGTGATTTGGAGCAGAGCTTAGGCTTCTTGGTAAGCCCTATAGCCATTCTATTTTAAATTCTTGCTTTTACATATTTCATTATTCTGCTGTATTTTTTGGATTCTGAGTTTAAAACGAACACACATTAATAAATATAGAAAATTGATTATTTTAGATTGCATCTATGGAATCTATGTATTTAGTCATCACATATTTTGAATTTTCTATTTTTAAATAGAATTACAAATTTAAATAATTCTTGCATCTTTCTGTTTGCATTTGAAAGAGAAAAGCATCAATTAGAATTTGCATTTTAGGAATTAAAGGTTTCTTATTTTATTTATCTAAGTCAAAACAATACTTAAATGCAAAAAGTATTCCTACCCTTGGGTGACTCCTTTGGCAGAGAGGTGGACGAACCCTCTTGTTACTATCTAGGTAGGGGGTCTTAAGTGGTGTACTTCACACTCTTTAGAAGAAATTTGCATTTATGTGTTGGATTCTAATTTAGATTTATGAAATCTATTATCTTTAACATTGTTTATCCACAATAGACAATAGAAAATTTTAAAATTAATCACACATGAGCACAATGCACTCTAAACAGTAGTAGCTGGATTTCATCACCAGTTTCTGCTTGAGGTTTGGTGATGGTAGCATTCATCTCCATCCACCAAATCCCTGCCCCTAGAAACCTTAGGACTACCCCCAAGAAAAATTGCTGGATTTCATCACCAACAAGAATCTCGTTGCCCTATCTAGCCATAGTTTTCACCTTTATTTTCTAATAAAAAAGATTAGGATACATCAAACACACAAAACTATCATTTCTAAACAAAGAATTTAAACTAAAAAGAGATAATCAATGAATAAGGTAAGCCACACAAGGTGAAACTTAGGATTGATTATTTTCTTTGTTTCTAAATTCTTTAGCTTTATTTTCAATTTTGGAGATTTAATTTGATAATCCTAAAATTGCATTTTGATTTAATTATTTTATGGTTTTAACTTGAAATCAAGCAAAGATATTAAATCAAAATAATTTAATGGAAAATACAACAAGCATACCCGCTACTTCAGTAGCCAACCCTTCCAATTCAATCCAACCTAGTCCATCTAGGCCCATTCACCCATATATCTCACAAGAGGGATCCATTACCCAAAACAATGAATAATCATCCATCCAAATTGACATGGAAAAGTTAGAAGCCATCTATAGATCTTCTAACTATGTCCTCGAACCTATTAGCCAAGACTATGTTGAAAAAACATAATTGGCTACATCCTGTCCATCCAACCCCACCCGAGGATATCCTAATTCTGCCTATGAATATGGCATGCCCTCATATCCTAGTCCAGCCCAATAAAACCTAAGTGTTTTTAACACTCATCCCCCATATGGCTATACCCAAATCTGTTCTAATCCTTTGTATGAGGAGTATGTTAATGTTGCCTCACAAGTACTAACCTCCCAAGTTGCCACAACAAGTGCAACTTGCACCATATCCATTTCCTCCAATCCATCCACATCCATATCATCATATTCTAATCCATCCACAACCTTGTCAATTTATTCTATGTTCGATCAAGATCTTCAAGATATATCGGGTCTCATGAAAAAATTGCTTCTAGAGTGTCAAAATGCTAGATAACAAGTTCATGTAAATCCTATGCTTCCTGTATCTCTAGCCCAACCAATCATAGCCAACCAAAATTCCACCTAGGTACCCTAATCTTTGGTGGTGTCCATCCCTAATCCACCTCCAATTCAAAATCCAACCCCTCCAATCACTATTTCTTCTGGTCAACCCAACCAATTCCTCCAAAATATTCTTCTTCATTAGTCTTCTCCTTCTCTCAATCATCAATCTTCCTCTCATCAATTTCAAACCAATCCATTTCATCAAAACCATCTAATCACTCCTCAATATATTTCTTCTAGTCCATATCCAAGTCATCAGGTTATCCAAGGCTTCCACATTTCTAGGAAAGATCTTAGGATTCAAGCCATGTAAAAGCAAATAGATCAGTTGGTGCAAAATACTTCTAGAATATCAAGCCAAAAACCAACTCTAAGCCAACTGATCCATCAACCAATCCATCCTTCGGTACCATCACTACCATATTCGATAGACTTTACATTATTGAATTTTGATAAGTTTAGGGGAACTGAGGATCCTAAGGAGCATGTTAGCTCATTTTATCACACATGCTTTGGGATTAAAATTGATAATGCTCTTATGCTTTGAACATTTTCTCAAATATTAGGAGGCGATGCCATAGAATGGTTTAATCAGCTACCAAATCATAGTATCTATACTTTTTCTCAACTGATTAACCTATTCCTTGAGTGTTTTATCCTAAACATCAAAAATAAAGTTTCATTATTAGATGTGTATGAATTAAGATAATGGGAAGATGAAACTATCTATAAATTTGGAAACCGTTGGAGGGTAGTCATTACAAAATTGCCATTCTCCCTCCCAATAGATGAAATCATCAAATTATTTACCAAGAGTTGCTAAAAACCCATCTCTTGGATGCTTCATCTTCATACCTATCATTCATTTGAAGAAGCTTTAGCATAGGCTAGTATCATTGAGGAGATAAAAATCCAAGAGGGTGTAATTAAGCAAAAAAATAAAGAATGAAAAAATAAGGGCTAAGTTAAAACCAATTAGTCCAACCAAAATAAGTCATCACAGGCCTCTTCGGCTAGTTCCTCTAATCAAGTCAATCAAGTGGTGATGAACCAGCCCGTAGTGGCTCAACAACCTATGCAACAATTGTAACAAATTGCTTATCATGCAATCCCATTGGTAACTCAAGCACTCATGATACAAAACACAATGCCAACTATGGAAAACCTCATCCGTCGATAATACACTCGACCACAATGCCAATACACTCCTTTAATGGAGCCGTACTCTTCCATCTTCTAAAAGTTGTATGAAAAAAATAAGTTGGCTTTACCAGAAATCAGGCTTGATGACCCTACCAAATGTAGCAGAGATTATAAGGAACATCTATTTTACCCATACCATAGGTAAAATGGTCATGACATCAACACATGCAATGTTTTTAAGAACATCATCCAAGACCTCATATAATTGGGGGCCATTAAGGTAGATAACCTCCTAACTCCACATAATCAAAACTTGGGAATTTTTCAAACACCTCTTCCCAACCATGAAGAGGCCCAAACTAATGTAGGAGGTAATAATCATCATACACCTCCTAACCAAGTTAACCATGTCCAACAATATCAAAACTTTGTAGGAGAAGTCCATGTGGTCACAAGAGGTCAAAGGAAAAATCAACAAAATTCCTTACAACCAATATCGCAACCTTCCAACCCGCCACTTATTTAAACCTCTCCAAATCCATCCTCACCAATTCATCTTTCTGATCCACCCACTCATCCCATCCATTGTTCTCTAAGGCCAATGATATCCTTAAGCAACCAGTTAACCACAATTTTGAAAATGGCTTCAACAAAATTATCCATATATGAGCTCATCCAATAATCCCCTAGCCATAGGGAAGCCCTAATAAAAATTCTAAAATCTATTGAATTAGAGGCTCAAGACTCTAGTGCCTTCAATAATTTTGTAGGGAGCATTAGAACATGCCTGGAGCCATCCATCACTTTTTATGACTTTGAAATAAAGTCTATGACATCAAAATCTATAGATCCTCCATTACATATCATGTCCCTAATAGACAAGAAGCCATTTAAGAGAGTCCTGATTGATACCGGCTCATCTATTAACATAATCACTACCGCTGCCCTTAGCAACCTCAAAATTCCACCTTCCCATATTTCCAAGTCCTCATTCACCCTCAAAGCATTTAACAATTCTTTGTGTACCACAATTAGCACTGTTGTTTTACTCATCGAAGTAGGGGTCAAAACGTTGCATACTATGTTCCACATATTGGAAGGAGCCATGGCATACAATGTACTCCTTGGTAGACCTTGGATGAGGGAAATGAAATGTGTTCCATCAATTCTCCATCAATGCTTGAAATATGTTCATGATAGTCAAGTCCATTGCATCCTTATAGATGTCAAATATTTCAAGTACTGTAGTTTCATTTCAAATCCCTATGAATCCATGTTGCCTTCCACCCACATATTCTTATCCCGATCATCTTCAAATCCATTCAATTTATCTTCTCATCCATCAACGTCTCCTTCCAAATCTCTTATTATTGAGGAGTTACCCATCACCACACCCCATAAATCATCCATTTATTCATGTACATGTGGTCAAGATCAATTCAATTTTGCCACATCGTCCACCTCAACCACTCCTTATTTAACAATTTCTTCTTCTTCATTATTGCCTCATCCTCCTTCTTCTAATTCCAAGCCATCACCCAATATTTTTCCTTTAGCCAATGTTTCACAAGTTGAACTTTTGGATTGTAAAATATTCAACTCCCTGCCACCTTTCCATGACCATCTCAAATCCTGAGTCATCGATTTCCACATCATCCATAACCTCATCCCAAGTCGAGGTCCACATCACTAGTCCTGGTATTGGTGAATACGTGGTCCAAGATGTCACCATTACCCCTTTTACCATTCCCACAACCAAGGATTTCGGTCGCCCATGTGATCGTCCTTTAACCATAGGTCTTTTCTACGATATGAGCTCCAATCTTAGCAATATTAACTTTGTCTATGGAGGTATTGATTCCTCAATTGAGTCAAATACGCCTGAAGAACCAAAAGAGCCAAGATGTGCCAACATACAAAACATGATGGGATTTCCATATCGTTACTTCCATATTGTCAATTGGCAAGGTCAAGGTTTAGGTTCCCATGAACAAGGGATACATGATATAATTTATTTCCCATATCGAGAAGCAGATGATAATTCAGGCTTGGGATATACCCCACTTTCCTCAATTGCTTCTCTTGAGCAAGCCTTACAAAAGCTTAGCCTCAATGAAGAAGACGAAGCCCCCATTCCATTTTCCTTAACCAGTTCTCTTGAACAAGTTCTTCAAGAGATTAGATTCAATGAAGAAGAAGACCTGCTAAATTTTTTCTACCCACTTCCAGATTCTAATGATGAAAGTTATGAAGAGTATGAACTTATGTCCAATGCTTCTGATGATTCTAAAGAGGAATTTCAGCCAATTGTTCCCCTTACCCAACATGATGAGTTTTACCTCAGAATTTTCCCCATCCATGAACCCATATTTCACTTGCTTCTTCCACAAGAAAAATTTGACCCACTTGGTGAACCACCCCCACATGACTTTCATTGAGCCATTCAGCCAAGCCAAAATTTGTAACATAGGTATATAACAAAAATAAAAAAAATAAAAAAATTTCATTAAAAAAAATACAAAACAAAACACAATTTTTCTTTGCATGTACATAGCATTGAATTTTATGTTTTGTTACTACTACCCAGGGATAACACGTTTCATTATTGGTTTCAATCCAATAATTCCACCCATACTTTCTTCCAATCCACCTTTTCTTCTACTAAGTCAATATGAATCCTATTGAATTATTCACCCCACTCCGGTTTCCATACAATCTAGCTAAGCCAATTCTAATTGACATTAGCCTTGTTGACATGGACTAGATTTCTTCCATACCTTCCTTTTTGGAGTTCATCCTATTCAAGGAATTGTTAAGGGCTTCTACCAACTACATTCCTCCTTCCCCTCCACATTCACCTCCATATTATACCAAGAGTCCTGAGGTCTTTTAGGTAGAGTTAGACGATGATAAGTAGGAAGATTTGGATGACATATTATATGAAATTCATCTTATCCCAACACTACATAAATTTGAGGAAGGTTCACATATGTCTATTGAAGATACCATCAAAGTGAACCTTAGTTTAGATTCTACAAATCCCCAAATTATCAAACTTGATAAAAAACCTATCATATGATGAACAAGAGAAATTCATTGCTCTCCTCAAGAAGAATAAAGATGTGTTTGCATGGTCCTATATGGATATGCCTAATATTGACCCTAGTATTGTGGTACATAATCTCACCTTACATTTCTATGCCAAATCGGTCAAACAAAATATTAGAAGGATGCATCCTACCATGGCCCTCTTAGTCAAGGAAGGTCTTCAAAAACTTCTAGACGTCAATTTAATCATTCCTATTGGCTATATTGAGTGGCTTTCAAACATGGTACCCATTCATAAGCCAAATGGATCGATACACATTTGCACTTATTTTAAAGATCTTAATAAGGCGTGTCCTAAGGATGACTTTCCTCTTCCAAACATTGATACTCTTGTCAATACCTGTACTGGCCATGAAATGCTTTCCCTCATAGATGGTTTTTGAGGATACAACCAAATTCATATAAATCCTGATGACCAACACAAAACACCATTCACAACACCTTGGGGGACCTTTTGTTAGAAGGTTATATCGTTTGGCCTCAAAAATGTAGGAGCCACCTATCAACGAGCCATGACTTACATATTTCATGATTACATGCACAAGATTATCGAAGACTATGTGGATGATATTTTGGCTAAATATAAAACTCGACAAGATCACATTGGTGTATTGGACAAGATTTTTGATCGACTTCTAGAACATAAGGTGAGGTTAAATCTCAAAAAGTGTGTCTTTGGTGTTACCTCAGGTAAAATTTTAGGATTCATTGTCTCCATAAGAGGCATTGAAGTGGAACCAAAAAAAGTCAAGGCCATCATGGAAATGCCTCCCCCAACTAACATTAAGGAATTGCATAATTTACAAGGAAAGATTCAATCAATCCGATGTTTTATTGTGCAACTTTCTGACAAATGCAGGCCATTCAATTACCTGCTATAAAAGGGGGTGTCATTTGTATGGATAGATGAATGTCATAAAGACTTCGATGAAATCAAGCAATACCTAGCTTCTTCTCCAGTATTAGCTCCTCCTCATTTGGGGGTCCCTTTTTATCTTTATGTTTTAGCAACAAAATTTGCTTTAGGGGCAATGCTTACACAGAAAAATGAACAAAATCAAGAGCAAGCAATTTATTACATTAGTCAAACACTGGTAAGTTATGAAACCTGATACGCTTATGTAGAAAAGTTATGCTTAGCAGTGGTCTTTGCCACTAAGAAAATTTAACATTATATGCTTAGACGTACAACTTATGTCATAGCTAGATAAAATCCTCTGCGTTATATGATGTCTCACACTTATAATAAAACTCGTACCACTAAATGGATAATGCTCCTTATGAAATTTGATCTTGAATTTATCAGCCAAAAATCCATTAAAGGTCAGGTTATAGCCAATCAACTTGCAGAAGCTCCACTACCTAGTGATCATCCTTTGATTATAGAGCTCCCAGATGATTTGGTATTTTCTATCATTGAATTAGAAGAAGATGTCATTTTGAAGAAAGACGTCGATAAGACCTTATTATTTTATGGATCTAAGTGCAAGAAAGGTTAAGATGCTAGAGTTGTCTTTCATACACCTCACAGGATACCTATCCCTTTATCATTCAAACTAGACTTCCCATGCACAAATAACACTGTAGAGTATGAAGCCTTAATCTTAGATCTTAAATCCACTATAGCTATGGGCATCAAGCATATTAGGATATTTGGGGGTTCTCAAATTATTGTCAAATAGGTAACTGGAGAATACCAATGCAAAGAACCTACCATTAAGCTTTATCATGAAGTAGCAATGAAATTGCTCTCAACATTTGAATGGTACAAAATCAACAACTTGCCTCGTTTGACTAATAGATTTGCAGATGCGATGGCCTCTCTGGGATAACTAATTACAAAGGACAAATTAGGAGAGGTACATCACCTAATAAGCTCAACAATATCTAAAGTAACCATGGTCTGTACTGATCCTAAGGATGAAAAATATGTTTGCTTTATCCATTCGAAACCATATGAGTCTTGGTCAAGCCAAATTGTGGCCTTTCTAAAATTTGGAACACTCCCATCTGATATGTCTTGGTCTACAAAATGCTCTTTCAAGAAAAAACAACCCATTTTATTCTCTTGGGGAACGTGTTGTATACACATGGTTATGATGGAATCCTTCTTTGTTGTCTCAAAAATAGTGAGGTTCAAATATCCATAGTTGAAGCTCATGATGGTACTTTTGGTGGTCATTTTAGTGGGATGGCCATTGCAAAGCATATTTTATGTATGGATTACTATTGGGCCACAATGGAACGCGACTATTGTAACTATGTTAAAAATTGTAAGCAATGTCAAGCACACACCAATTTAGTCTATGTACCATCATAAGCTTTACAACCTATCCAAAGCCTTTGGCCCTTTTCACAATGGGGCCTAGATCTAATTGGAAAAATTTCACCTCCTTCCTCAGGACAACATACATTCATCATCACAACCACTGAATACTTCACAAAGTGGGTTGATGCCATTCCTTTAACCAGTATGATAGGACCTCAAATTGCAGACTTCATACTCCACCATATCATTTGTCATTTTGGTATTCCCTTAAAAATAATTTATGATAACGGTAAGTCTTTCAAGAAAAAGTATGTTCGAGCACTTTATGAAAATATAATATCTAACATTGTTTCTTGACTCCTTATTACCCACAAGCAAATGGACAAGCCAAAGCTACCAATAAGATCTTGATTACGATTCTCAAGAAACTTGTTAATGAAAATCATAGAGATTGGTATACATAAATCCCTTTGTCACTATGGGCTTATCGAACAAGCACCCAAACGCCAATAGGAGAAACACCTTTTTCCTTGGTCTATGGAGCTAAATCTATCATGCCTCTTGAGCTCGAGATTCTCTCCTTGCAAATTTCTTTGCAGGAATTCATAGATGATGACATCGCTAGACAAGAACATCTTGAACAAATCACTCTTCTTGATGAGAGGTAAGTCGATACACTAGAACACTTACGAGTTTATCAAGACCACCTAAAGCATTATTACAATGCCAAAGTTCATCTTTGTGAATTTAAAGTAGGAGATCTTGTACTTAAAGAGAACTAGCAAAACACCAATGCTTTACTGCACCTTTGTGATAAATTTACAACTAATTGGTTAGGTCCATACATAATTTCCCAAAAATTGGGTGAAGAACACAAGCTTATACTGAGAGGGGGGGGGTGAACAGTATAAGACCTCTTTTTACTTTTTCCTTTATACTTCAAAACAATAAAGCAATATCAAAGCAATGCACAAAACCATCCACAAAGTGACACAACAATTTACATGGTTCATCCTCAAAACTTTTCTCTAAAAGTTATCTCAAAGTTCTTTGGGAAACCTTCCCAATTACAATGTTTATGAGCCTCGGCTCAAAGGAGAAACCTTCCCCCAATCTGAATTTATGAGCCTCTGCTCAAAGGAGATACCTTCCCCTACCTCTGGCTCCGGTCGGTGATCCTCTAGAAGACCTCTCGCCTCCGCTGCCCTTAGCAAATGGAACTCTATCCACAGAAGACACCTGTCTTCCCTGCTCTGGCTAGAGACCTCTGTTCTCAACTCTATCACCTCAAAGCTGGTCCTCGAATTTGCACTAAACACAGTCCATCGGTTTAGCACAAATGTCCTCGTCCTCTATCTTTGATCAGCACCAAACATAGTCCTTCGGTCTGGCACAAATCTGTCCTCAGGTTCTTCTCATAGAACCAATGCACCTCTGTCCTCAAGTTCTCTGATAGAACTATCAACTTCAGCTTCACAAGTCCTCTGCTAAGACCTGTCCAAATCTACTCACAAGTCCCCAATGGAACCTATCCAAAACCTACTCACAAGTTCATCAAGAACACTTGCTTGGCATGAACTCACAAAGAGAATGGTTAGAGACCCAATGTGATTCATCCACCTCATAGAAGCATAAAGAGAATTGTTAGAGACTCAATATGATTCATCAACCTCATAGAAGCATAAAGAGAATTGTTAGAGACTCAATATGTTCTATACTTAACTCCCAATCTTAATCTCAACTCAATCTCAAATCTCAAAAGAATAAGATAGATGAAGTATGCTTTTCTCAAGAACATGAAACACAACCCAACAATTGCCAACTAAGAAATATGTCATATAACAATGATACTCATGTTATTTTCAACAACCAATATCTTTTCTCAACCAATTAGGACTTCAACAACAATGCTCAAAGACAAGGTTTAACCAACATCATTCAACTCAACATTAACCTTGAAGTATTCAACCAATCATCACTAGAAAAGGAAACAAGTAGAAATCCTTTTCCCTCCAAAGATATTTGAATAAAATAGCCACCCACACAATATCACCAAATGCAAAGAATAACTTGTTCAAATCAACTCAATGGAGTAAGCCCAATATCATGTATCAAGTAAAAGCAATGACTTGATCAACCAACCTCTATGGAAGCAACTCAACCATCAACCTCAGCATAGCCATCCAAGGGTTTCACCAACTCAAAGCAAGTATCAAGACTCACAACTATAAACCTTAGTGCACAATGCTTCCACTACCCCAAACCAGAATTATGCATTCACCAAAACTCTCATCAATGATAACAATGCATAAGTAGTCTTCAACAAACCAGAAAATAGGATTTACACCCAACCAAAGGAAACCTTGTTGAATACCTTTTCACTCCAATCTTATTTCAGGAAAACATACACCAATCATACTCATAAGAAGAATGTGCCCATACCTTATTGAAGTGAAGGAACCCCTTTGGAAATCTGCCACAATCACAAAATTCTTTTGCCAATCTTCACAAGGGTTAGTAGATCACAACATAATCAACATTACTCCACTTTTCAATCATCATCACCAAAGTATTTAATTGCACAACTTCCTTATCTCTCCTAAAACCACTTGTACCATAAAATAAAATAAATCACAACATTGCATAACCTTATAACTCCCAAAATCACTTATACCATAAAAGTAAAATAAAATATTACATAACCAATAACAAGCTTTAATGTAAATATATTTTCCTTACCACATTGTTGCCAATGAGTTTTGAACACATGACTTAGGTCTCCACAAGCCTTCGTCTAACCACTTGGGCTGCATGCCCTTATGAAAACCAGCTGTATGCTTAGTGAATTATCTCTGCCATTGTTTCGTGTAAATCGAAGAGCTCTGTTCTCGTCTCGAGTTTCATGTATAGCCACTTACTGCCATGATGTCAAAATTGTGAGAAATCTCCTTGGCATCTTCGTTGATCACTTTGGTGTTTCTATCGCAGACCACTCTGCTCCTCTTTAGTTTCTCACTGACTTGTGTCACACTTCTCAAGGTCTGCTCGAACTTCATTCCTTTATCATTCGCTGTTCATTTTATCTAACGAAGGTCTACTTGAAACTTCCTCTTTTAGCTTTACATAGATTGACAAGCATTTTAACCGAATCACATTTCAAGGTTCGTGCACTATTTCGATAATCCGTCAGTGAACCTGTGTTTTAATATTAATAGAGGATATGGTAGTTTGAGCACTATTGATCTTTTATCCTCTCATCCAGAGCGTATAAATTAATTCATCTTTTTCCTCCACATTGGGGCTTTGTTTTAATATCGACCGAGCATCATTTGAATCTCCACCGCGAGCCCTCCTCTTTGGCGCTGCTCCCGAGCATCATTTGAATCTCCACCGCGAGCCCTCCTCTTTGGCGCTGCTCCCGAGCATCATTCTTCGTTAGCGCAGGGGCTCCGACTAAATCGAAATTGCACAAGGATTTATCTCGAAAATATTCATCCTAAAATGAATTCCATTGCCACATTTTATATGTACTTCGATGCATTACCAAACACGTTGGCATTTCCAAACACGTCGGAAAATACTTTAATTTAATTTTAAAATATTAATTTAAATTTTAAAAATAAAATTTAAACTAAATATTTAAAATTAAATATCTTCATCACCTGGGCACCTTTTTCAACGAAATGAAGAGCCAACTTGGGTTTTAAGAAAAACCCATTTCAAATCTGTTGTCCATGGTTTTAAATAAAACCTTTTATTTTGTCTGCCTTGGTTTTCACAAAAAACCCTTTCGCTTCTTGACATCAATGACAACATCAACACTTGAGCAAAGGCAATGTACCCAATGTACCCAAAATTGCCAACATTGGGTAATGGTACATATAGACTTACCAATTTAGAGGGCATAGAGGAGCCTGAACCACGTAATGTTATCCATTTGAAGGCATTTTATTGTTAATATGATGTTTATATGTATATATACATGGCTAAAAAAATAGATCATTCACATAGGCATGTTCCCATTACATACATCTTGCATTTACATATAGGTATATTTACATGCATTTTTCACATTGCATTCATACATACTGCATAAACAAAAAAAGAAAAGTTTACACATTTAATTTGTATTCATTCCACATGCATCCACAATATTTTACATCTCATATGCATTGCACTACATTCTTGCATTTTGCAAATTGCATTCATCCCATCCCACGTTCTATGATATTTTACAATAATGATGATATACCTTTATACCTTTATATATTTATACCTTCGTGAGGTGGGTTGCAAAATTTTTTTGACCAATTTGGTAGAGATTGCCAAAATTGCTAGTAAAAAAAAATTGTTTTATATTATATTTCCTTTTTTGACAAAATTTGGTGTTTCACTTTATTTTGAATTTTCAATTTTGATGTTGGCGTCACAACACGACAAGGCAGGTAGGCAAAAAATTAAGGGGAAGATGGCAAGCACTAGGTACAAGGTAAGGCGAGCAGCCGCCAGTAAGCACAAGGCTAGCAGAGGTGGAAGCGAAGGGCATGCGGAGGGGCGACTGAGCTCGATAGAGGCGAAGGGCATGCGAAGGGGCGACTAAGATCGACGGAGGCAGAGTGAAGTGGCTAAGCATGGGCGGAGCGACGATGACTGGAGGGCAGGGTGGCTGAGCATGAGTGTAGCAGAGGTGACTTAGAAGTTGAGGTCAGCGATCAAGGATCAACAACATGGCAAGCATTTTGAAGTGCCAAGTGGCCCAACTAGGGTTGCCTATGCGTGTAGGCTTTTATGCCTAGCGTGCTAGGTAAATGTCTTAGTGAGGGTTATAATTTTTAAACCCTTAGTTGCTTTTACCCGCAACAATGTGGGATAATGGCTGATGGTCGATAATCCAAAACCTTAAATTATTTGTTAATTTTTATCACCGTTAAAACTCGACTTCGTCGAAATTTAACCAACGCATCTAGAAAGAGATTATTATTTTTCTTTTCACCTACAGGATTCGACCAGGATGTAAAATATATATATATATATATATATATATATATATATATATATATATATATATATATATTATATATAGGTGTGAGGACACGTACACTATATTTTTTGCAAGGTGTGAGGACAACGGGGGAGATCGATTGCCAGAAACAAATGATTTACCAAGCAGAACGAATGAGCTTGCGAATGTTAGATGTAAAATATTTCTCCCTATGTTTGTCTCCCTACTGCGTTCGATGTTGTTCATTGACTACAGTGCTTCAGTTCACTGTATTTGATGTTGATCGAAAGAGAACTCCAAAGCTTGGAACTAGATCTGATCCAGATGGTAAGATACCAAGTGGAAGACTCTGACTTAAATAGAATTGCAAGAAATATTAAGAATCGTAGTTGGAAAATAGAAGGTAAACTCCTTATATATTAATAAATGTATATTCTTCGATGTCTTAAAAATAAAAAGTGATTGGGTTAATATACCCAACCAAGGAGTGTGTGCTTGTGAAAGGGTGTGACCCCTTGTAAGTTAATATATTAAGATAATGATAATTGTATTATGTTAGGAGGGTCCTAACATATTGAGAGGACTTGTTGGTAAATTTGAGCAAGTCTTGGTAAAGACTTGAGAACAGATTGAGCAAGTTATTGAGAGGACTTGTAGGTATATTTGATCAATTCTTGGTGAAGACTTGAGAGCAGATTTAGGAAGTTCTTGAGAGGACTTTTAGGTATATTTGAGCAAGTCTTGGTGAAGAGTTGAGACAACATTGAGAGCAGAGTTGATTGATTCATTTTATTCAAGCTTTGTGTTAAGGCTTGGGATAGATCTGAGCAGAGTTAATTTGTTATTTGATCAAGATTTGTGTTAAGGCTTGAGGATAGATTTGAGGATAAATTTTGGTGCAAATTTAAGGGTAGATTTATGCCAGACCAGATAAATATTATGAGTATATTTATGCTAGATCGAGGATAGTGTTTAGTGTAGATTTTATTTAGTGCATATTGAGTAGAGTTGAGAGTAAGATTTGGAGGTAACAGAGTAGAGGATAGTAGTCTCTAGTGGATAGAGATCCATTAGCCAAGGCAGTGAGAACAAATGTCTTCTGAGTGAGAATAAAGGTCTTTTATGGAGAGAGATCCAAAATCTAGTATAGTGGGGGTAGAATTCTTCTAGAATATCATTAGCTAGAGCAGAGGAGAAAGAGTTCTCCTATGGATAGAGATCCATGAATTAGAGTAGAGGAGAAATAATTCTCCTATGGATAGAGATCCATGAACTAGAGTAGAGGAGAAAGAGTTCTCCAATGGATAGAGTTCCATGAACCAGAGTATGGGGAAAGAGTTCTCTTGTGGAGTGTGATCCACGAACCAACTAAGAATATATGGAGAGAGATCCATGAACTAGTTGAGGAGAAATAATTATCCTAAATCAAGTTCCACGACCCATAGAAAAGGGGAAAGAGTTCTCTTATGGATAGAGATCCACAAATTAGAGCATTAGGAGATTTGTGTCTCCTTTGGACATAGGTCCATACACATTATAATAGGAAAGTGATTCCCAATATATTTTTTGAGAAAATTTTAGTGAAAGAGTTTCTCCATGGAGTAGCCCACACTGGGTGAACCACATTAAATTGGTGTCTCTATTGTGTGTGATGATTTGTGCACTGATTTGATTACTATTGTTGATATTACCATTGATTATATTGAATAATATTGTTTGGAGAAGAAAACTAAAAGTTGATCTTATACTATTCACCCCCCTCTCAGTATAAGCTTGTGTTCTTCAATTGGTATCAGAGTGGGTTCCTTCGAAAGAGTTTAACAACTTAAAAAAAAAGTTTACAAGAACACAGATGGCATCTCAGAGTGGATCTTCAATAAATAAGTCACCATTGTTCGATGGGAACAATTATGATTTTTGGAGTGTAATAATGAAGACTTACCTGATGGCACAAGGAATTAAGACATGGAAAATAGTTGAGGATGGACACACCTCCAGCTAGTCCTCCTATAGATAAATATGGTAAGATCCTACATTTGTATAATGTAAAGGCAATGAATGCAATATTAAGTGGTTTACGTGAAGCAGAGTTTGTAAAATTTATGCATTGCACATCAGTAAAAGATATTTGGGAAAATTTGAAGAAAACATATGAGGGAGACAAAAAGGTTAAGATGGCAAAATTACAAAATCACAAGAAAACATTTGAAGACTTGAAGATGAAGGATGAGGAAGATATTGCTACATACTTACTTTGTGTGGATGAGATTTTTAACTCCATGCAAGGACTTGGGTTTAAATTTTAATAATCAGATGTTTGTCAAAAGGTTTTAAGGTCACTCCCTATGAGGTATAGTTAAAAGGTTTCAACCGTAGAAGTAATAAGAGATATTGAAACTTTGACTAGGTATGAGATGCATGGAACTCTTACAACTTTTGAGATGATATTAGGAAATCATCCTATCCCCAAGAAAGAGGCAACCTTCAAAGCAACAAAGAAGACAAAATATAAGAAGTTAGATTCAAATGATGAGTCATCTAGTGATGAAGAAGCAAACTATGGCAAAAGGAATAAGGACTCAAGAAAACACAAAGTTATGAAAATAATTAAGTGTTTCAATTATGGTAAAAATATGGTCACTATGCATCTAATTATCCAGAAGCTAAAAGTAGTAGTTGTGAAGAGAAACAGGATCATAAGAATAGGAAAGCAGAAAAATACAGGTATCAAAAGAAAAACAAGGATGGAAAAAGCAAGCAAGAAAAGAAGTTTTTCCAAAGGCATAAGAAACATTTCTATGTAGATAAGAAAGGCAAGAGTTCAAGTGATAGCGATGGAATATCTTCAAGAAATAAATAAGAAGAAATTCTCTTCTTGGAAATAGAGGAAGAAGGAAGTACTTCTATTGAAGATAAATCAGAAAAGTATGAGGATGCTCTTGAAAACAAAAATGTAGAGGAATAATAAAAAATGAATAAGGAGTAGTTGATCTAGAAGGTGAGATCATTTCTTCTCTTAAGGAATTAAGAAAGGTATGAAAGTAGAACTCAAAACTCAAGTCTCAATTTCAAGAATGTGATGAAGAGAAGGGAAAACTTATACAATATGTGAGAAAATCAATAGCTATGACAATGAGATTTAAAGAGAAGTTAGAGGTAAAACTTTTAGAATGTGAAATATTAGAGCATGAGGTAGCTTCACTAAGAAAGGAAGTGAAAGAGTTTAAATAAAAGCTACACAGGTTTGGGAGAATCTCAAAGACCTTGGATAAGATTATCAATGCATAAAGACCTTCATCAAACAAGACAAGTCTTGGTTTTGAAGAAGGACCAGGAAAACAAGAAGAGGAGTCAAGCTCAAGCTCAAAATAATAAGAATCTTCAAAAGAAGAGAGTGAATAAGATAGTAATACTTATGAGGATAAGTTGGAAAATAGAAGGTTCAACAAGTAAAGGAACAATGCACAAATGAGGAACATGACACATCATAGGAAAGAAAGGACTAAGAGACTAATGAGGTCAAGGAAACATTTCTTCAAAGGAAGTTGCTTCTTATATCACAGGTTTGGTCACAAGCAAGGTTATGCATAAGGGATTGAGATCAAAATGTACTTGTAAAAAAATGGTGAATCCTAATCAAAATAAAGGTGAATCCTAAGAGAATCAAATCAATCATCTTCACATCATAATTAGGGTTATTGGAAGCCCTAGAAATTAAGGTCATATTTGGGACCCATTTTGACCTATTACATCATCTTATAACTTCATAAAAACAACACCATTCTATCGGGCTCAAAAAGAGATTTCCAACGAGTACAAATATTCCTATGTTTGGATATATATTGTGGCCAATTGACCCTAATAAAAACTTGGTCCTAAAAATTTCAAGCGAATGGGCCGATGTCGAGGGCTATTTGATAAATTATGAGACTGGGCAGTATAGGAGGAGTGAATAATGAACCCTAGAATTAACTTGGGACCCGTGAGGGAAAACAACCAATGGAAACCACACATGGAGAAAATTCCACACTCTCTACCATTGAGCGATGCTCCTACAGGAGAGGATGAAGCATATTGTTGGGCCATGATTCGCTCATTTGAGGGGACGGGTCATGGTTCACATGCATCCACTTGGTCACTATGCATCTAATTATCCAGAAGCTAAAAGTAGTAGTTGTGAAGAGAAACAGGATCATAAGAATAGGAAAGCAGAAAAATACAGGTATCAAAAGAAAAACAAGGATGGAAAAAGCAAGCAAGAAAAGAAGTTTTTCCAAAGGCATAAGAAACATTTCTATGTAGATAAGAAAGGCAAGAGTTCAAGTGATAGCGATGGAATATCTTCAAGAAATAAATAAGAAGAAATTCTCTTCTTGGAAATAGAGGAAGAAGGAAGTACTTCTATTGAAGATAAATCAGAAAAGTATGAGGATGCTCTTGAAAACAAAAATGTAGAGGAATAATAAAAAATGAATAAGGAGTAGTTGATCTAGAAGGTGAGATCATTTCTTCTCTTAAGGAATTAAGAAAGGTATGAAAGTAGAACTCAAAACTCAAGTCTCAATTTCAAGAATGTGATGAAGAGAAGGGAAAACTTATACAATATGTGAGAAAATCAATAGCTATGACAATGAGATTTAAAGAGAAGTTAGAGGTAAAACTTTTAGAATGTGAAATATTAGAGCATGAGGTAGCTTCACTAAGAAAGGAAGTGAAAGAGTTTAAATAAAAGCTACACAGGTTTGGGAGAATCTCAAAGACCTTGGATAAGATTATCAATGCATAAAGACCTTCATCAAACAAGACAAGTCTTGGTTTTGAAGAAGGACCAGGAAAACAAGAAGAGGAGTCAAGCTCAAGCTCAAAATAATAAGAATCTTCAAAAGAAGAGAGTGAATAAGATAGTAATACTTATGAGGATAAGTTGGAAAATAGAAGGTTCAACAAGTAAAGGAACAATGCACAAATGAGGAACATGACACATCATAGGAAAGAAAGGACTAAGAGACTAATGAGGTCAAGGAAACATTTCTTCAAAGGAAGTTGCTTCTTATATCACAGGTTTGGTCACAAGCAGGGTTATGCATAAGGGATTGAGATCAAAATGTACTTGTAAAAAAATGGTGAATCCTAATCAAAATAAAGGTGAATCCTAAGAGAATCAAATCAATCATCTTCACATCATAATTAGGGTTATTGGAAGCCCTAGAAATTAAGGTCATATTTGGGACCCATTTTGACCTATTACATCATCTTATAACTTCATAAAAACAACACCATTCTATCGGGCTCAAAAAGAGATTTCCAACGAGTACAAATATTCCTATGTTTGGATATATATTGTGGCCAATTGACCCTAATAAAAACTTGGTCCTAAAAATTTCAAGCGAATGGGCCGATGTCGAGGGCTATTTGATAAATTATGAGACTGGGCAGTATAGGAGGAGTGAATAATGAACCCTAGAATTAACTTGGGACCCGTGAGGGAAAACAACCAATGGAAACCACACATGGAGAAAATTCCACACTCTCTACCATTGAGCGATGCTCCTACAGGAGAGGATGAAGCATATTGTTGGGCCATGATTCGCTCATTTGAGGGGACGGGTCATGGTTCACATGCATCCACTTGGGCATTTAACCCAAAATCCTGCTTCCCGATTTGCAAAGCTCTATGTAGTTGTTGTGCTTTATAGACCACCATAAGGAGCATTGTGGAATAAATATGGGATAATGGCTCAAGACTCTAGAAACGTTGCTCAATTTAATTTTAAATAATTTTTTATTTGATAAATTATGAGACTGAGCAGTACGAGATGAGCGAATAATGGACCCTAGAATTTACTTGAGGCCCATGAGGGAAAACAACCAATGGAAACCACACATGGGGAAAATTTCAAGCGAATGGTTGTTTTCCCTCATGGGCCCTAAGTTAATTCTAGGGTCCATTATTCGCTCCTCCCGTACTGCCCAGTATCATAATTTATCAAATAAAAATTATTTTAAATTAACTTGAGCAACGTTGTGAGAGTATTGAGCCATTATCCCACATTTAATCAATAATGGCCCTCATGGTGGTATATAAAGTACAACACCCACATAGAGCTTTCAAAATTAGGAAGTAGGCTTTTGGGTTAAATGCCCAAGTGGATGCACGTGAACCATGACCCAACCCATCAAACGAGCGAATCATGGCCCAACAATATGCTCCATCCTCTCCCATGGGAGCATCGCTCAATGGTGGTGAGTGTGGAATTTTACCCATGTGTGGTTTCCATTGGCTATTTTCCATCATGGGCCCTAAGTTAATTCTAGGGTCCATTATTCACTCCTGTACTGCCCAATCTCATAATTTATCAAATAATTTTTTTTAAGCGAATTGAACCACGTAGAACTTTGCAAATCGGGAAGCAGGATTTTGGGTTAAGTGACCAAGTGGATGCATGCAAACCATGATCCAACCCCTCAAATGATCAAATCATGGCCCATAAATATGCTTCATCCTCTCCCGTGGGAGCATCGCTCAATGGTGGTGAGTGTGGAATTTCTTCATGTGTGGTTTCCATTGGCTGTTTTCCCTCATGGGCCCCAAGTTAATTCTAGGGTCCATTATTCGCTCCTCCCGTACTGCCCAGTCTCATAATTGATCAAATAAAAAATTATTTATAATTAACTTGAGCAACACTACGAGAGTCTTGAGCCATTATCCCATATTTATTCCATAATGGCCCTCATGGTGGTATATAAAGCACAACACCCACATAGAGCTTTACAAATCAGGAAGCAGGATTTTGGGTTAAATGCCCAAGTGGATGCACACGAACCATGACCTAGCCCCTCAAACGAGTGAATCATGGCCCAAAAATATGCTCCATCCTCTCCCATGGGAGCATCGCTCAATGGTGGTGAGTGTGGAATTTTCCCCATGTGTGGTTTCCATTGGTTGTTTTTCCTCATGGGCCTCAAGTTAATTCTAGGGTCCATTATTCGCTCCTCCCGTACTGCCTAGTCTCATAATTTATCAAATAAAAAATTATTTAAAATTAACTTGAGCAATGTTGCGAGAGTCTTGAGCTATTATCCCACATTTATTCCACAATGGCCCTCATGGTGGTATATAAAGCACAACACCCACATAGAGCTTTGCAAATTGAGAAGCAAGACTTTTGGGTTAAATGCCCAAGTGGATGCACGCAAACCATGACCCAACCCCTCAAACGAGCAAATCATGGCCCAACAATATGCTTCATCCTCTCTCGTGGGAGCATCGCTCAATGGTGGTGAGTGTGGAATTTTCTCGATGTGTGGTTTCCATTGGCTATTTTCCCTCATGGGCCTCAAGTTAATTCTAGGATCCATTATTCGCTCCTCCCATACAGACCAGTCTAATAATTTATCAAATAAAAAATTGTTTAAAATTAACTTAAGCAATGTTGCGAGAGTATTGAGCCATTATCCCATATTTATTCCACAATGGCCCTCATGGTGGTATATAAATCACAAAACCCACATAGAGCTTTGCAAATCGAGAAGCAAGCTTTTGGGTTAAATGCCCAAGTGGATGCACGTGAACCATGACCCAACCCCTCAAACAAGCCAATCATGGCCCAGTAATATACTCCATCCTCTCCCATGGGAGCATCGCTCAATGGTGGTGTGTGGAATTTTCCCCATGTGTGGTTTCCATTGGCTATTTTCCCTCATGGGTCCCAAGTTAATTCTAGGGTCCATTATTTGCTCCTCCCATACTGGCCAGTCCCATAATTTATTAAATAAAAAATTATTTAAAATTAACTTGAGCTACACTGCGAGAGTCTTGAGCCATTATAACACATTTATTCCACAATGGCCCTAATGGTGGTATATAAATCACAACACCCACATAGAGCTTTGCAAATCGAGAAGCAGGCTCGGGTTAAATGCCCAAGTGGATGCACGCGAACCATGACCCAACCCCTCAAACGAGCGAATCATGGCCCAACAATATGCTCCATCCTCTCCCATGGGAGCATTGCTCTATGGTGGTGAGTGTGGAATTTTCCCCATTTGTGGTTTCTATTAGTTGTTTTCCCTCATGGGTCCCAAGTTAATTCTAGGGTCTATTATTTGCTCCTCCCGTACTACCCAGTCTCATAATTTATCAAATAAAAAATTATTTAAAATTAACTTGAGCAACACTACGAGAGTCTTGAGCCATTATCCCACATTTATTCCACAATGGCCCTCATGGTGGTATATAAAGCACAACACCCACATAGAGCTTTGCAAATAGGGAAGCACGCTTTTGGGTTAAATGCCCAAGTGGATGCACTCGAACCATGAACCAGCCCCTCAAATGAGCGAATCATGGCCCAACAATATGATCCATCCTCTCTCGTGGGAGCATCGCTCAATGGTGGTGAGTGTGGTATTTTCCTCATGTGTGGTTTCCATTGGATGTTTTCCCTCATGGGCCCCAAATTAATTCTAGGGTCCATTATTCGCTCCTCCCATACTGCCCAGTCTCATAATTTAACAAATAAAAAATATTTAAAATTAACTTGAGCAATGCTGTGAGAGTCTTGAGCCATTATCCCACATTTATTCCACAATGGCCCTCATGGTGGTATATAAAACACAACACCCACATAGAGCTTTGCAAATCGGGAAGCAAGCTTTTGGGTTAAATGCCCAAGGGGATGTATGCGAACCATGACCCACCCCTCAAACGAGCGATTAATGGCCCAACAATATGCTCCAACCTCTCCCGTGGAAGCATCGCTCAATGGTGGTGAGTGTGGAATTTTTCCCATGTGTGGTTTCCATTGGCTGTTTTCCCTCATGGGCCCAAAGCTAATTCTTGTATCCATTATTCGCTCCTCCAATACTGCCCAGTATCATAATTTATCAAATATAAAATTATTCGCTCTTCCCGTACTGCCCAGTCTCATAATTTATCAAAAACAAACTTATTTAAAATTAAATTAAGAAATGTTGCGAGAGTATTGAGCCATTATCCCATATTTATTCCATAATGGCCCTCATGGTGGTATATAAATCACACCACCCACATAGAGCTTTGCCAATCAAGAAGCATACTTTTGCGTTAAATGCCCAAGTGGATGCACGTTAACCATGATAAAACCCATCAAACGAGCGAATCATGGCCCAGCAATATGCTCCATCCTCTCCCGTGGGAGCATCGCTCAATGGTGGTGAGTGTGGAATTTTCCCTATGTGTGGTTTCCATTGGTTGTTTTACCTCATGGGTCCCAAGTTAATTCTAGGGTCAATTATTTGCTCCTCCCATATTGCCCAGTATCATAATTTATCAAATAAAAAATTATTTAAAATTAACTTGAGCAACGCTGTGAGAGTCTTGAGCCATTATCATACATTTATTCCACAATTGCCCTAATGGTGGTATATAAAGCACAACACCCACATAGAGCTTTGCAAATCGAGAAGTAGGATTTTGGGTTAAATACCCAAGTGGATGCACGCGAACCATGACCCAACCCCTCAAACGAGTGAATCATGGCCCAACAATATGCTCCATCCTCTCCCTTGGGAGCATCGCTCTATGGTGGTGAGTGTGGAATTTTACCCATTTGTGGTTTCCATTGGTTGTTTTCCCTCATGGGCCCCAAGTTAATTCTAGGGTCCATTATTCGCTCCTCCCGTACTACCCAGTCTCATAATTTATCAAATAAAAAATTATTTAAAATTAACTTGAGCAACGCTGCGAGAGTATTGAGCCATTATCCCACATTTATTCCACAATGGCCCTCATGGTGGTATATAAAGCACAACACCCACATAGAGCTTTGCAAATAGGGAAGCACACTTTTGGCTTAAATGCCCAAGTGGATGCACTCAAACCATTAACCAGCCCCTCAAACGAGCGAATCATGGTTCAACAATATGCTCCATCCTCTCTCGTGGGAGCATCGCTCAATGGTGATGAGTGTGGAATTTTCCCCATGTGTGGTTTTCATTGGCTATTTTCCCTCATGGGCCCCAAGTTAATTCTAGGGTCCATTATTCGCTCCTCCCGTACTGCCCAATCTCATAATTTATCAAATAAAAATTATTTAAAATTAACTTGAGCAATGCTGTGAGAGTCTTGAGCCTTTATCCCACATTTATTATACAATGGCCCTCATGGTGATATATTAAAAACAACACCCACATAGAGCTTTGTAAATTAGGAAGCAAGATTTTGGGTTAAATACCCAAATGGATGTATGTGAACCATGACCCAACCCCTCAAATGAGCGATTCATGACCCAAAAATATGCTCCATCCTCTCCCATGGAAGCATCGCTCAATGGTGGTGAGTGTGGAATTTTTCCCATGTGTGGTTTCCATTGGTTGTTTTCCCTCACGTCCCCAAAGTTAATTCTTGGATCCATTATTCGCTCCTCCAATACTGCCCAGTCTCATAATTTATGAAATATAAAATTATTCGCTCCTCCGGTACTGCCCAGTCTCATAATTTATCAAATAAAATATTATTTAAAATTAACTTGAGCAACACTACGAGAGTATTGAGCCATTATCCCATATTTATACCACAATGGCCCTCATGGTGGTATATAAAACACAACACCTACATAGATCTTTGTAAATCAGGAAGCAGACTTTTGGGTTAAATGCCCAAGTGGATGCACGTGAACCATGACCCAACCCCTCAAATGAGCGAATCATGGCCCAACAATATGCTCTATCCTCTCCCATGGGAGCATCGCTCAATGGTCATGAGTGTGGAATTTTCCCCATGTGTAGTTTCCATTGGCTGTTTTCCCTCATGGGCCCCAAGTTAATTCTTGGATCCATTATTCGCTGCTCCAATACTACCCAGTCTCATAATTTATCAAATATAAAATTATTCGCTCCTTCGGTACTGCTCAGTCTCATAATTTATCAAATAAAAAATTATTTAAAATTAACTTGAGCAACGCTGTGAGAGTATTGAGCCATTATACCACATTTATACCACAATGACCCTAATGGTGGTATATAAAGCACAACATCCACATAGAGCTTTGCAAATCGAGAAGTAGGATTTTGGGTTAAATTCCCAAGTGGATGCATGCGAACCATGACCCAACCCCTCAAATGAGCGAATCATGGCCCAACAATATGCTCCATCCTCTTCCATGGGAGCATCGCTCAATGGTGGTGAGTGTGGAATTTTCCCCATTTGTGGTTTCCATTGGTTGTTTTCCCTCATGGACCCCAAGTTAATTCTAAGGTCCATTATTCGCTACTCCCGTATTGCCCAATCTCATAATTTATCAAATAAATTATTTAAAATTAACTTCAGTAATACTGCAAGAGTATTGAGCCATTATCTATCATTTATTCCACAATGGCCCTCATGGTGGTATATAAAGCACAACACCCACATAGAGCTTTGCAAATTGGAAAGCAAGATTTTGGGTTAAATGCCCAAGTGGATGCACACGAACCATGACCCAGCCCCTCAAACGAGCGAATCATGACCCAACAATATTCTCCATCCTCTCCCGTGGGAGCATTGCTCAATGGTTGTGAGTGTGGAATTTTCCCCGTGTGGTTTCCATTGACTATTTTCCCTCATGGGCCCAAGTTAATTCTAGGGTCCATTATTCGCTCCTCTCGTACTACCCAATCTCATAATTTATCAAATAAAAAATTATTTTAAATTAACTTGAGCAACGCTGTGAGAGTATTGAGCCATTATCCCACATTTATTCTACAATGGCCCTCATGGTGGTATATAAAGCACAACACCCACATAGAGCTTTGAAAATCGAGAAGCGGGCTTTTGGGTTAAATGCCAATGTGGATGCACGTGAACCATGACCGAACCTCTCAAAAGAGCGAATCATGGCCCAACAATATGCTCCATCCTCTCCCTTGGGAGTATCGCTCAATGGTGGTGAGTGTGGAATTTTCCCCATGTGTGTTTTCCATTGGTTTTTTTCCTCATGGGCCCCAAGTTAATTCTAGGTTCCATTATTCTCTCCTCTCGTTTTGCCCTGTCTCATAATTTATCAAATAAAAAAATATTTAAAATTAACTTGAGCAACGCTGCAAGATTATTAAGCCATTATCCCACATTTATCCTGCAATGGCCCTCATGGTGGTATATAAAGCACAACACTCATGATGAGCCTCGAAAATGCTCATATTTTGTATGAGTTTCATTGATTATTATGCGGTAATATAATAGAAATTGTGTACTTTTATGAATTATTATGTAATTATTTAATAGAATTGTGTGTGTTATCTAATTTATGTGTTTTAGTGTGTTTGTGTGAAAATATAATTGGTTTTGACAGATTTGGATTAGTCGAGGTCCTTCATGGACCTGCCACTCTGTTTCTTCTAGGATCAAGGCATGGTAGTTAGGCACCTTCCTCTTCAAGGAAGGTGCCAATAGAATGTAGGCACCTTCCTCTTCAAGGAAGGCACCAACAGAAGGTAGGCACCTTCCATATAAAGAAGGAACCCGACATATTTAGGCACCTTCCGCATAAGGAAGGCACCCCATACAAGGCAAGGCGCCTTTCGCATAAATAAGGCACCCAAATTTAGTAGGTGCCTTCCGTATAAAGAAGGTGCTCAAAATCAGTTTGCTCCTTTTGCATAAAGAATGTGCCTACCAAAGCACTTGAGGAAGGTGCCTTCCTCATAGAGAAGGTGCCTCCATTCTTCATCAATTAACCAAATAAAGCGATGTGGGCAGTTTTGATCGGTGTAGTTCCAGTTCCACATCACACAAGACAATTCTAGGAATTGCACCAACGGACGAGAATGTCCTACCTACACCAAGGGAAGCATAATCCAGCTCAAGCAACTTGAACCAATCAATGAATGCGCCACCATTAGGAACGATGACTATTTTTAGCAGATGTCAATTGCGGTTACCAAACTGTCCCTGTTTAGTCTAGACTGAACTACTATGTAAATTCCTTGTAACAGAAGATCTGTGTGTGTGCTATATAAACACACACAGACCTCTATGATAGATATCCAAAAAGATAATTTAGAATACATTTATCATTCTGAGGAGATAGAAGTCTTGTAATAATTATTTTGCAATCATAATAAAGTTTGAGAGTTCCTAATCGCATGTTCAGCTAGAAGGGAGCTGCTGGAGCCTGGGCCCACTCCAAGCCAGTATTCCTTCTCTTGTACTTGTCCTTTCATAGACTAATTACTTGCTTTCATAGGTTTGCTTTTTGTACTATTATTTTCATTGTCATAGTGAAAACCTTCCATATGACTTTGTATGAGTTCCTTAAGAAGAAGAGGACCTGACAATCATTTTATAAAATAAAGCCCACCAAAATTTGAGTTAGCCAAACACTCTAAATTTGAATTAGATTCCCCAAACTTGTCACCAGCAGTCCACTAAAGTGAGAATCCTCACTTTGTACAAAGTGCTTCCTCATCCCACCAACCTGGGGAGGATTGGACCATTGTAAACCCATTATTTAAGAGGACACCCTCAAAGGAAGCCCTGCTATGGAAAGTTGTAGAGGATCAAACTATAACACCAGTCGATTTTAGAGCCCTGACTCAAAAAGTTTTGAATGACTATGAGGCCATAAGAATTGCATTAGAGACCACATTTCTTGAAAAAATGGCCAAATAAGAGACTTCATTTGGTTTTAGTTTCTTGATATGGGAAGGAGTAGGAGAAACGAAAATGAAAAACATATCCCCTACTCACCTTCCTACCTTTAGAGGATACCCAATCGAAGACCTTGACCTATTTTTATTTAAGTTTGATGTTCTATGCAGGTCTGTGGACTACAAATATGATACATAGAAGCTAAAGCTCTTTCCTTCCACGTTAGACAATGCAGCTCTACGATGGTTCATTAGTCTGGGAGACAAACACATTGCCACATGGGATCAAATGAAGAGGCTCTTTTTAGAGCAATATCAAGACTTCAGGAGAGCAAGAGACTCTAGAAAAGATGTCCTAAGAATGACACAGAAAGAAGATGAGTCTCTTAAGGAGTACTAGGAGAGATTCAATTTCAATATTCAACGATCTCCTCACGCGAAGTTAGCTGACAAGTCTCGTAAAAGCATATTTTTAAGAGGACTTAACAACGATTCATTAGAGGCTCTCAACATGATATTTGGAGGTGACATCGACCAACACGCCAGGGAAGACATCTGACAACTATGCCGAAACTACTTAAGAAGGAGAGGCAAGACCACTTCTAGAACCATGAAAGCAACTACTTCGGTCACAAAAACAAAGATAGAAAACATGCTAGAAGATTTGAAAAGTGAGATACTTTCATCTCTGGCATTGTAAATGGACACGTTGTTGTTGGAGAAAAATAAGAAGCATTGGCTTATTTTTGCCCAAAATACAGAGGAAAGCATGCAAAGAATGCATGCCTGGAGAACAAAGTCAAAGTATGCATGGACCAAAAACTAAATCATAAGACTCGATTATGCCCACAATTGCCAAGTATCAAGGAGGATGCTGATGTCATGGAATCCTATTTTATAGGCAATTGGAGGAGTTGGCCACAACCCCTTGTGGGGAATACACCACTAGGAATTCCATCATACGGGGGAGGACCATACATGCCACAAGGCCAGCCTCAACCACCTAACATGGGGTGGTGGGGGCCATCGCCTTGGTCTAATGCACTCCTAGGAGCAACATTTTGTAACTAGTAGCCTTGGATGCCATATCAATATCTTGGGCAAAAGTGGAGAGGCCATGCCCCATGGAATCCAACTCCATAGAATGTAGTGCCAGCTCACCCCCAAAAAAACCTATAGGATTTGCCTGTAGTGAGACCTGTGTAGCTACCTACACAATCGACGATGAATCCAAATAAAAGAGTAAATTATCTGACATATAATGTAGAAGGTGATATGTATCTGATGTACCATATTAGTTTCAATCCTATTCAGCTTAGATCAGGTAGACAAATAGGAGTAGGGACCCCTCCACTGATAGAAGAGAAGGCAGATGTAGGAGGAACACCTCTTATAGAAGATGTGGAAGAAGAAGTGGCTGAGAAAACAAAGGCTCCATTTCCTAACTGACTGCAAGAACAGAAGAAACTAACACAATCGTAGTTTGATATTATTTCCAGCTTGAAAAATCTCATAGTGACAATTTCACTTTTTCAAGCTATCTGAGACATCCTGATATATAATAAGGCGATAAAGAAGATGTGCCTAAGAAATTCAGGACAAAAAGTAACTCAGACTATCAATGTCATGGGTAAGTTGATAGATTTAATGATGGGGAAGGCGTGTCATCCTAAGTATGCAGACCCAGACAGCCTAGTGTTGACTGTAAAAATTGGGGGACATTCCTTGACCAATATGTTGGTCGATCTTAGTGCAACCATCAATGTGATGCCCCAGGAGACCATGCAAAGGCTACAAATCACAGACCTGAGACCCACCATGATGGTGCTACAATTGGTCGATCGATCAACCGTAGCACTAGAAGGAATGCTTGAAGATATAATAGTGACGGTTGATGCATGGGAATATCAGACCGACTTCCTAGTTTTACAGTCTAAAACAAGTTTGGATGGTTACCCGCTTATCTTGGGAAGACCATGGATGGCGATAGCCGATGCTTACATAAACTACCGTGATGGCCTGATGACCATCTCCAATGGACAAAATGTCAAAAGGTTGACCATTTCACCCCCCGCACAGTCTGTTGATTTGTTGGGAGAGCCTACGTTGACCAAGCATGGAGACAACGAGTTGTCCATAATCAGTCGATGATGGATTTAGATGAATTTATGGAGGATGAAGATGAGGATGGTGCTATCATGGAATTCCTCCAGGGGGAATCTTCCATAACAACGCCTGATTAACCATTGGCTGGCACCCAAGACCACCACATTTAGTAGATAAATGTTGAGTCAGGAAGGACATTAAACATCAAAAGTGAGTTGACCCCCACACAACTAACAAAAGTTGAAGAACTACTGATAAAACACCAACGAGAATTTGCATGGGGCTACTCAAATATGAAAGGTATCAGCCAAAAAATTTGTACCCATCGAATATACCTCGATGAGTAGGCGACTCCAAGTAGGTAGCCACAAAGAAGGATGAATCCGATAATGAAATACATTGTCAAGGCAGAGCTATAAAAAATCTTGTCCATCGAATTTATCTATATGATTTCTAACAGTGAGTGGGTGTCACTGCTTGTGGTGCTCCCAAAGAAGAACGAGAAGTGGCAGATTTGTGTGGACTGTAGGGCATTGAAAAAAGTGACAAAAAAAGATCACTTTCCACTCCCCTTCATCGATCAGGTTTTAAATACACTTTCAGGGTGAAAGTACTTATCCTTATTAGATGGATTTAGTGGATACAACCAAATCCAGATAGGAGAAAATGATCAGAATAAAACAACATTCACCTACCCATGGAGAACATTTACTTATCAGGTATTGCCTTTTGGGTTATGCAACGCACCTACCACCTTTCAAAGGGTGGTGCTTAGCATATTTTCAGACATGATAGGAGATGCGGTCGAAGTGTACATGGAAAAATTCATCATTTATAGAGAAACCTTTGAAGAAGCAATGACGGACTTGGAAAGAGTGCTCGAAAGAAGCAAGAAAAATAATTTATCCCTTAGTAATGAAAAGTGCTTTATTATGATGCAAGAGGGCATCGTATTGGGACACCATCTCTCTGTGGAAGGAATAAAGGTTGACAAAAGAAAGATCGAGGTCATCAAAGACCTACCCAACCCCAAAATGCAATGAGAGGTGAAAAGTTTTCTCGGATCTGTCGGGTATTACCGATAATTTATCGTCGACTTCAGTAAAATTGTAAAGCCACTGCACACTCTATTTTCTAAATATGTGGAGTTCAAATGGATGAAAGACTATGAAAAAACATTTCAGTCGCTCAAAGAAAAGTTGATATCTACACTGGTTTTAAGAGGACCAAATTGGTCCATACCCTTCCATATCTATTGTGATGCATCCAACAATACGATTGGAGTAGTCCTCGGGGAGAAGGATGGCAAGGAATTTTTTGCCATCTACTATGTCAGCAAAAACTTAGCAGGGGCTGAGCTCAACTATATAATGACGGAGAAAGAGTTCCTTGCAGTTGTGCATGCCATAAATCAATTTTGCCATTATATCATCGAATACCAGGTGTTTGTCTATACGAACCATGCAGCCATTAGGTATTTAGTGAGCAAACCAGTTATTGGTGGAAGAGTTATTAGATGGCTTCTACTATTGTAGGAGTTTGACATAGCAATAGTTGAAAAACTAGGCAAGGACAACATAGTAGCATATTTTTTGTCCATATTGATACCAACAGATCATGCAGTAGTGGAAGACCAATTTTCAGATGAACATTTATTCACCATCAGCGAACAAACATCATGGTACGCAGACATAGCCAACTACTTAGCCACCAGAAGAACCTCACCCTCTCTATCCTCATGAGAAAAGGATGCGATAATAGAGAAGAGTGCCTCATTTTTATGGGTTGACGACCTCCTATTTAAAATAAGATGTGATCAGATTATAAGGAGATGCATAGCAGAATAGTTCTCAAAAATACTAAAATATTATCACGATGAACCATGCGAGGGACACTTTGCAGGAAAATGAACTGCCTATAAAATCCTATAGGCTGGGTACTTTTGGCCCTCTCTATTTAAATGTGTGGCTGCCTACACCAACAAGTGTCATGAATGCCAAAGAATGGGCATACTAACCCATCGGGATGAAATACCCCTTTAACCTCAAGTGCACCTAGAGCCCTTCGAAAAGTGGTGCATGGATTTTGTAGGGCCATTTAATCCACATTTGATAGGAAGGATATTTATTTTAATCTGTACAGACTACATCACCAAGTGGGTTGAAGTTCAAGCATTGAGAGATTCGAAAGAAAGAACAGTAGTTGATTTCTTATTTGATCATATTTTTACATGATTTGGGGTCCCCAGAGAGATAACAACAGACCAAGGGCCTCAATTTATCTCCAAGTTGATCGAGGAGTTGATGAAGCAATATAGAATTTGGCACAACAAGACTACACCCTACCACCCACAAGCAAACGAGCAAGCGGAAGTGATGAACAAAGAAATTGAGAACATCTTGACAAAAATTGTGCAACAACATAGAAAATATTGGGCTGCACGACTTTTGAAGGTAGTATGGGCATATAACACCACATGGAAGTTGACCACCGACTTCACACCCTTCCATCTAGTCTATGGTAAGAGTGCAATGATGCCCATCGAGTTCGAAATCAAGACACTGAGAACTGCTTTAGAATTAAATCTTAGATTGGAAGAAGCCCAAAAAGAAAGAGCTCAGTAGCTAAATCAGTTGGAAAAAATCCAAATGGATGCTTTACAAAGAATGGAGATCATAAAAAAGCAAAGAAAACTATGGCATGATCATCATATCAAGCTAAAGTAGTTCCAGGAAGGAGAATGGGTGTTGTTGTACGATTCTGGGTTCCAAGAACGAAAGGAAAAATTAATGCAGAGATGGATGGGACCGTATGAGGTGGTAGAGCTCATCAGGAACGATGCTGTGCATGTCAGGACCATTGATGACATCAACGTTATATTGACAGTTAATGGCCATTGACTGTGGCCCTACAACACATATGAGAATTTACTGGTGGAGTCCAAAGTAGGCATGGAATATATCCCATGCTTATGAATATGTACAAAACTCTCAGCAAATAGAACGGTGGACTCGGAGGTGTCCACAAAAATTAGTTAGTTTAGGTTTTGTTTTATTTCTTATGATGTGTTTTGAAGGGACGATGCCCGTATGCAAGCTACAGGCATCCTGAGTTCAGGGCCTAATAGGCACAGATTGCATCTAAATGTCTGTATTTTTTTCTTTTTATTTGCTTTTTGTAGGTGAAGGGCTTGACAGCATGAAAAATAGGTATCTGGGAAACCTGGACTAAACCGACTCAGCATCCTGAAACTTGTGCATGTAGTTTAGAAGCAACATCTATCCAAGCTTAGGGATGGCAACAAACTCTCCTCTAAGGAAAAAATCACACACCATGCCTAGAAAAAATATGCTGGGGTAGCATGAAGTAAGTCTGAGGAGGCTTGATCAACCTTTCTTAGATGATCACGACGTGGCTGCTAAGAAGAAAATGCCTTGTAAAAAGCCTTCATCTCCAAAGAAGACTCTCCACTTAAGAAATGGTGCCTTCCTCCTCGAAGAAGGTGCCTAACTAAGGTGGATGTTTCCCATTGTGAAGAAGGTATCAAGCTGGAGGTAAGGCACCTTCCTTATAAAGAAGGTGCCCAAATAAAATAAGGCGCCTTCCTTATAAAGAAGGTGCCCGTCGATAGTTCCTAAAAAAAAAATGATGAAGGCACCTTCTGCTCCAGGAATGCGTATCCATTCAAAGCACCTTCCGCAGTAGGAAGGCATCATTCTTTCAAAGCGCCTTCCACAACAGGAAGGTATTATTCTTTCAAAGAACCTTCCACAGTAGGAAGGCACCGTTCTTTCAAACCACATTCCACAACAGGAAGGTGCCGTTCTTTCAAAGTGCCTTCCGTAGTAGGAAGGCACCGTTATTTCAAAGTGCATTTCATAGCAGGAAGGTGTTATTTTAAAGCACCTTCCACAGCAGGAAGGCACCATTTTTTCAAAGAACCTTTCACAGTAGGAAGGTGTCATCCATTCGAAGCGCCTTCTGCATCAGGAAGGCGTCGTGCTTTCAAAGCGCCTTTCACATTAGGAAGGCACCATTCATTCAAAGTTCCTTTCGCATCAGGAAGGCACCAGTCATTCAAAGCACCTTCCATATTAGGAAGGCACCATTCATTCAAAGTGCCTTTTGCATAAAACCAGCACTTTGGTTTCACATGCACCTCGATTCGAACAAGATCAACACATGATTTGGTGGTACTAGATTACCACCATCATACCATGTGATATAAATCCATCCCAACCAAAAATATTGCAAAGTTACGAGGCGGGATCCTCGCGCACACCCCAAGGATGATGGATAGATAGTTTTTAAGCCAATCATGAGTCTATATTCGACATCAAACCTCGAACAACGTAGCAACAAGTCCAATGTAATCAACACATGAAAAAGGTGCATCCTCTGTGTCACAGACCAACGAATCACCATTTTTTACGATGCACGAAGCATCCAAGCAGGTACACACATAATTCCAATTAAATTTTTATATAATTTTTCATGAATTATGCAGTTCTAAAAAATAATGCCACCATAGAAATCACGTACCCCTCCATAATCGAAACATTATGCTAAAATTATGGCTTGAGAAACATACCCTATCAACCCCAAAATAAAAAAAAAATTGAATTAATGCTAGGAGTAGGCACCTTTTGTATAAGAAGGTACCTCCCTAAGAAATATAAGGCAGTAAAATAGCGGATGTAGTTGTGAGACCCTAGGATGCTGACCTATGGTAGGCTGCAAAAGATGCATTCTAGGCAATAGGGACTACATTATATATACCACCTCTAGTAGAAGTCGGGGTGGGAAACCCAAACAGGCGGAGTCAACGGATTGAGCAGAGGTAGACAATAGAAGTTGGCTGCCTCAACACCACAGTTCCACACAAAAAAGAAAGACTGCACCTCCCAATGTCGGACCATAGAAAAATCAATCACAGGCTATAGGTACAACCAAATCTACTAGAAAACGATGATGATGAGTATGAAGGGCTACTTGCAGTTTTATGCCATGAGGACGTGGCATATGTTAGGCATGGGGGAATGATGAGCCTTGGAAATGCTCATATTTTGTATGAGTTTCATTTATTATTATGCGGCAATATAATAGGAACTTTGTATTTTTATGAATTATTATGTAATTATTTAATAGAATTGTGTGTGTTATCTAATTTGTGTATTTTAGTGTGTTTGTGTGGAAATATAGTTGGTTTTGATAGATTTGGATTAGTCGAGGTCCTTCATGGACCTGGCACCCTGTTTCTTCTAGGATCAAGGCATGGTGGTTAGGCGCCTTCCTCTTCAAAGAAGGTGCCAAGAGAAGGTAGGCACCTTCCTCTTCAAGGAAGGCATCAACATAAGGTAGGTGCCTTCCGTATAAAGAAGGTGCTCGACATACTTAGGTGCCTTATGCATAAGGAAGGCATCCCATACAAGGCAGGGCACATTTCACATAAATAAGGTGCCCAACTTCAGTAGGTGCCTTCCATACAAATAAGGTGCTCAACATCAGTATGTGCCTTTCTCATAAGTAAGGCGCCTGCCAAAGCACTTGAGGAAGGCACCTTCCTCATAGATAAGGCACCTCCATTCTTTGCCAGTTGACCAAATAAAGTGACGTGGGCAGTGTTGACCGATGTAGTTCCAGTTCCACATCACACAAGATAATTATAGGAATTGCACCAATGGACGAGAACGTCTTACCTATGCCAGGGGAAGCATGATCCATCTCAAGCAACTTGAACCAATCAGTGAACACACCACCGTTAGGAACGATAACTATTTTTAGCAAATATCAATTACGATTACCAAACTGTACCAGTTTAGTCTGGATAGAACTACTATGTAACTTCCTTGTAATAGAAGATTTGTGTGTGTGTTCTATAAACACACACAAACCTCTCTGATAGATATCTAGAAAGATAATTTAGAATACATTTATCATTCTAAGGAGATAGAAGTCTTGTAATAATTATTTTGCAATCATAATAAAGATCGAGAGTTCCAAATTGTGTGTTCATCTAGAAGGGAGCTACTAGAGCCTGGGCCCACTCCAAGCTAGTCTTCCTTCTCTTTTACTTGTGCTTTCCTAGACTAATTTTTTGCTTTCATAGGTTTGCTTTCTGTACTGTTATTTTCATTGCCATAGTGAAATTATTTTCATGTCTAGTTAATTATGCATGTATGAATATTTACTTTCCAAGGATTTAATTATTCATACATAAATTATTGTGGTGTGGATGAGTGATCGCTGATCTTTTAAACCCCCCAATGATAGAATTATTTGAACTCATCTCAAAGTGGGTATTGTAAATGATCTTGTTTGAGACACTTCTAAATTTTACAAAGCTCCCTGGTTTGACAATTTAAATGCATCGAAAATGAAAAAATAAGATCAAAATTAACCTGTGTTTGACCCGCAACAACCCACATAGAGCTTTGCACATCGGGAAGAAGACTTTTGGGTTAAATTCCCAAGTGGATGCACGTGAACCATGACTCAACCCCTCAAACGAATGAATCATGTCCCAATAATATGCTCCATCCTCTCTCGTGGGAGCATCGCTCAATGGTGGTGAGTGTGGAATTTTCCCCATGTGTGGTTTCCATTGGCTGTTTTCCCTCATTGACCAAAAGTTAATTCTAGGGTACATTATTTGCTCCTCCCATACTGTCCAGTCTCATAATTTATCAAATAAAAAATTATTTAAAATTAACTTGAGAAACGTTGCAAGAGTATTGAGCCATTATCCCACATTTATTCCACAATGGCCCTCATGATGGTATATAAAGTACAACACCCACATAGAGATTTGCAAATCGAAAAGCAAGATTTTGGGTTAAATTCCCAAGTGGATGAACACAAACCATGACCAAACCCGTCAAATGAGCGAATCATGGCCTAGCAATATGTTCCATCCTCTCCCATGGGAGCATAGCTCAATGGTGGTGAATGTGGAATATTCTCCATGTATGATTTCCATTGGTTTTTTCCCTCATGGGCCCCAAGTTAATTCTAGGGTCCTGTTAGTCAAAAAGTAACTACAAAAAAATAGTTGATGCACCTTTTTGCATATTTTCCAAGAAGACCGAAGTGGCCCATATGCTAAAGATCAAAGAAAAACCAAAACACCACAAGAAGGTAAAAGTGTCGCGATATTGCGACATGTTGCATTTTCGCTGGCAAAAGCAAAGAGAAAGAGTAAGGAGAAAAAAGTATCGCGATATCGTGACATGTTGCATTCTCGCGACTAAGAGCAACAAAATGGAGCAAGAAGGTAAAAGTGTCACGATATCACATGTTACATTTTTGCAGCTAAGAGCAACAAAAGGGATCAAGGAGGCAAAAGTGTCGCGATATCGCGACATGTTGCATTTTCATGGCCAAAAGAGAAGAGAAAGAGCAAGAAGGAAAAAGTGTCACGATTTTGCGACATGTTGCATTTTCATGGCCAAAAGAGAAGAGAAAGAGCAAGAAGGAAAAAGTGTCGCGATATCACGACATGTTGCATTTTCATGGCCAAAAGAGAAGAGAAAGAGCAAGAAGGAAAAAGTGTCACGATATCGCGACATGTTGCATTTTCGTGACCAAAAGAGAAGAGAAAGAGCAAGAAGGAAAAAGTGTCGTGATATCACGACATGTTGTATTTTTGCGATCAAAAGAGAAGAGAGAGCAAGAAAGAAAAAGTGTCGCGATATCGCGACATGTTGCATTTTCGTGGCCAAAAGAGAAGAGAAAAAGCAAGAAGGAAAAAGTGTCACGATATCGCGACATGTTGCATTTTCATAGCCAAAAGCAACAAAAGAGAACAAAGAGGCAGAAGTGTCACGATTTTGTGACATGTCACATTTTCGTGATGCAAGGAGAAGAATCAAGCTAAAGACAGAAATATCGTAATTTCGTGACATGTTGCATTTTTATGACTTAAAAAAGGGTAGGAATGCAGAGAAACAAGAGTGTCATGATTTCATGACATGTCCGGTTTTTGCCAAGGAAACAGAGTATATTTTTGGCAACTGTGACATGCACTGACATCAGGTGCTGATTTCTGAAGAATGGTCAGTTGATTATAACCTGGCAGGTCCACTGGACGATTGTAGAATAACTGGCTCTAGATTATCTGTCTCTAGATTATTCTCATTTGGAGGTACCTTTCAAAGATAAAAGAGTCAAGATCTACAATGAAAAACCATCTACTTTCCACGTAGAAAGACTAGAGGAAACAACTACCATCAACATGATGTCTGAAGAATTGGAAAATATCGATTTAATGGAAGAAACCCTAGAGGAACTCCAATATGAGGATCAATTTTCAATGAAAGACTTCAATTCTATTATAGAGACATAAATGGGAAGCTATTCCATTGAGAAACCAAAAAAACTCCCTATTGTTGTCCCTAAAACAGATGATTCGGCCACCCAGTTATGGAAATTGTACTTTGATGGGTCAAGGTGCAAAAATGGAGCAGGAGTTGGAATCATTCTGATTTTGCCTAATGGAAAAGAAAAAGTCTTTTCACATAGGTTGACATGGAGTTGCACCAATAACGCAGCTGAATACGAAGCCTTGTGTTTGGGACTCAGGAAAGCTGAAAAACTGAGTGCAAAATAGCTGCTGATCTATGGAGATTCAGAGCTGATCGTTAAATAGGTTACTAGCAAATGCATTTGTAAGCAACATTACCTAAGGGCTTACAAAAACAAAGTGTTGGATCTATTGGAAAATTTTGAAGCACTAAACATGAAATCCATTTCCAGAGAGAAGAACACACATGCAGACCTGTTAGCATCAGTAGGATCAAATTTTTGCCCAATCAGCAATGTTATTCAAAAGTCTAAAATAGTTAGACTTATATACAGACATTTTGTGCCTGACAAGGACATTTTTTGGTAGGTATTTGAGAATGATGAGCAGATCCTTGATTTTATGATTCATGAGATGAATTGCTCTACAGATAGAGCATTACAAGAAGAGGACGAAGAGAGCCTTATTCAATTGAAAAATAATCATATCCCCAAGGGACTGATCACCCTGGAGAGCCTTTTCGACAATAGCGACAGAGTTGTAGGTTGAAGGATCAAGGTAGATGAACGCCAGTATAAGGAAATAGAACTAGAATCGGGAAAAATGATCAAAGTAGAGACCGATTTTATAGTGGTAGAACTAGAACAAATAAAATAGTTATGTAGAGAATATCTAGATATAATAGCCTGGACTTATAGTGATCTAAAAGTGTATAGGAAATAGGTCATTCAACATACCATCGAACTAGAGGAAGGAGCTAAACATTTTAGGCAGAGGCAGAGGCCTGTGAATCCTAAAATTGAAGCCTTAATGAAACATGAGTTGTTAAAATTCCTGTGGGCTAAGATAATATACCAAATCAATCACTCTACCTGGGTGGCAAATTTAGTTCCAATCCACAAGAAAAATGGAGAAATATGACTATGCATCAATTTTAGAAATTTGAACAGAGCCTCTTTAAAGGATCACTATCCTTTACCCCAGATTGAACCAATCCTTCATACTGTGGCAGGAGCAGAAAGGTTTTCTCTGTTAGACGGCTTCTCTGGTTACAATCAAGTTTGGGTGAGAAATGAAGATCAATATAAGACTGCATTCACCAATAAGTGGGGAACATTTGCATACCAAAGGATGACCTTTGGATTATCTAACATAGGAGCAAATTTTTAAAGAGCCATGGACGTAGCTTTTGGAGAGCTTGCAAACAAAATTATTGTTGTCTATTTAGATGACATGACCGTATTTTCTCACAACAAAAAAGACCATGCCACTCATCTGCGGCAAGTGTTTGAGAAATGTAGGGAATTTGGAATATCCCTAAATCCCAAAAAGTCTATTTTTGCTATGGAGGAAGGAATACTCCTTGGGCATGTTATTTCTAAAGTTGGGCTTTCAATTGACCCTGATAGAGTGAAGGCACTTCTTGAGTTGTCACTTCCAGTTAATAAGAAAGGTTTGCAGTATTTCTTTGGGCAAATAAATTTTGTCAAAAAATTCATTGCAGACTTTGCCCAAACGGTTAAACCAATGACTGAATTATTGAAAAAGGATGCTCCTTTAAAATGGACAGAGCCAAGGAAGGAAGCTTTCTAAAAAATTCTGGAAGCCATCGCTCAAGCTCCTGTGCTAGTTAACCCTGACTATTCCTGAAGTTTCATACTATATGCTATCGGAGAAAAAAATAGTTATGCTGCAGTTATCACTCAGAAAGGAGTGGATGATGAAGAAAGACCCATAGCCTTCCTGAGTTCCACCATGCACAAACATGAGGAAAGGTACAACTTCATAGAAAAACAAGTATATGCAATTATGAAATCCTTGAATAAGCTAAAATACTTCTTATCCCAGAGTCGGACGATGGTGTATGTTATTCATACCGATGTAAGGAACTTCATAATTCAAGGAGAATTGGGTGAAAAAAAGCTGGATGGGTGACTCTCATCCAAGAGTATGATGTAGAAATACATCCTACTAAAATAGTCAGAGGGAGAGCTTTGTGCCAAGAATTGGCCAAGCAAGCTGCAAGTGGATATGGGGAGAGCCACCCCATCATGGCAAACATAGAGCAACACCAAGATAGAGTAAGTTCGGGTTGGATCGATGACTTTGTGAGGTATTTTTAGATTGGATCATGTCTTAAATATATGAACGCTTCCTAGAGAAGGATATTCAAAACCCAAGCATTGAAATATACCCTTCAAACAGAAGGGTTGTACAGGATTAACATCGATGGTGTATTGTTAAAATGCATTCCCGATAATGAAAAGCAGAAAGTGTTAGATGAATTTCATGGGGGTTTTTCAGGGGGACATTATGCAGGCCAAACTACAGCTTTGAAGATCCTTAGAGCTGGATGTTATTGGCCTTCCATCTTCCTAGATGCATACAAAGTGACCCAGAGGTGTGAACAGTGTTAGAGGTACATGGGAATAAATAGGAATGCACCTATGCCATTAAAAGCTATTCAAGTCGAGGAACCATTCCAGCAGTGGAGTTTGGATTTCATAGGGATAATAGAGCCAAACTCATCATCAGGCCACAAATACATTCTCATCGCCATGGACTACTTCACCAAGTGGGCAGAAGCAGTGCCTACAAAGAAAGCTGATTCAGAAGTGGTGATAGAATTTGTCGAAAGTCTAATCACAAGGTTTGGCATACCAGATTCTTTGATTACAGACAATGGTTCCCCTTTCACTAGTGCAAAGATGATAAAATTCGTCAGTAGATATGGAATTTACCTGAAGACTTCCTCTAATTATTACCCACAAGGTAATGGATTAGTTGAATCTACTAATAAGAATATTCTAAGAATTCTGAAAAGAACATTAGAGGACAATAAGAAGAACTGGCACTCACTCCTGAATCAAGCCCTATGGGCCGACAAAATCTCAATCAAAAAATCAATCAATACGTCACCATATGCTTTGGTTTATGGCAAAGAAGTTGTTTTGCCGATTCATATGGAGATACCTACGTTGAGGATGCTAAACCAAGTTAACAAAGATGAAGGTCATCCAATGGATGCCCGAATGATGCAACTTCTGTAGCTTGAATAATCGAGGGAACAGGCCTACGATCATCATCAAAAGCATATGGTAAAAACAGTCGGGTGGTTTGATAAGAAAACCACTTTCAGGAAATTCAAAACAGGTGACCTGGTATTAAAATGGAATGTCAAGAAAGCAAAGCCAAGACACCATGACAAGTTTGATGCGTTCTGGGAGGGGCCATTCGAAATTGTTTCAGAAAAGCAATTCAATGCCTTCCGGTTAAAAGATCAAGATGGATGGGTTCTACCCATCACGATGAATGCTTTTCACCTAAAATTGTATTTCCAGTAAAAGCTACAGATCACCATTATATTTACAGTATATTATAAGTTTGGAGTTTTGTAAATATTCCCATTTTTATGGCCTAATAAGAACCATTTTTTGCGGACTAGCGGGGTCCGATATTTTGAATGAAATATGGAGGGAAAAATTCGCCCTTATTATTTTGAATTTTCAAAAATCTGGGGCTGCCACGTGATCGCCTGAAAAGTCGACGAGAAGGGATGAATAAAAATAAAGTTTTGAAATATGTTATGTGTGCTCCTCGAGATATTTCCAAAAAATTTCCACCGCCAAATGTTTTTAAAGCAACCACGTGCCAGAAGTCCAGTGGGAGAAGATAATTAATCTGTCAGTTAGCATATTTTTGGGCATGGGATAATTTCGAGTCCCCAAGTGGGTTTTTAATGAGCCAGCGAGCGTTTTTAGGAGTTCCCTAAGAAATATGGCAAGAACGAAAATCGAAGAAAAGACAGACAAAATCAAAATCAACCAACCATCATTTAATGCATTAATTTTGCATGTCCTCCTAGGTGATATAAAATTAAATTCAAAGATTCAGAGAGGCATTTCACCTTTTGCAAACTTGCTCAAAGCTCTTGGAGAAGAAAAGAAATGAGGAATTGTCTCTGTGATGCTCGGGAAGCCAGAAGTCTCGCTAGTCACTGTTTTACCACTACACTATAGCGTAGTGAGGAAAGAATTGTGAAGTAATCAGAGGAGTTTCAAAATCTGCATACTTGATAATTCGTAATGGCTCCAAAGAAGGTGAAAGACCAGGCAACATCTACCTCATCACCCCCAACTACTTTGATAGTGAACATAAGGGAAGAAAACGGTGCTAGTTTTATTGACAGAGACTCCCGAATTGCAGATACGATAATAACATGGAAGGACTCGATGGATATTCGAAGTAATATAAAGAACCGGGTAGCAACTGGGGTTTTTGCGTCTTCTCCTTCAATGTTTGCATACCATTATTTCTTGTACTGGTATGTATATATTCCTGTCCATCCCTGCATAGAACTGGTAAGGGCAATTGCAAATTTTTATGATGAAAAAGGGAGAAAATTTAGGGATTTTTTAGGGAAGGTCCTTTTTCCTCTGTCCAAAGATGCTTTTGTTTCTGCTTTCGCTGTGGGTCGTGTCCCTCCCTTAGAACCTAATAAATTTGACCCCTTAGAACAGGCTACATATTTTGGCTTATCCAAAAAGGTGAGGGGTTTTCTAGCCACTTAGCTAAAAGATCTTCCAGAAGGGGAAAATCCACCAGAATCCCCAATTGACAGGGTAGTTTTTAAAAACCCTAACCTATATTCCATATTGGCCATGATTGCGGGATTGAAAAATGATGAAAAGGTTTAGAAATGGCAGGTGGCTGTAGCAGAGTGTTTGTCGAACTCCAAAATGTATGATTCGACTGTTATGAGCAGGAGTGTGAGACCTATTTTCTTTGACTGGTCTGGGTTCTTGAGTGCAGAAATTCATGAGGGTTTGACAGCATTGAAGGCTAGCACCCAATTTTCTTTCAGATACACTTCATATTTGGTATGGTTATTCTTTTATTTCATGTCTCAAGAGTTAGCTTTCATTTCAAAGAATGATAAGAATAAAAAGGGAGACATTTTGCTAGTATATGAATGGACTAATGTGTTGCACAAATCCAAATCGTATTATGATTTCAATAGGGAATTTTTGGGCCCTGCACTAAAAATCATGTATGGGCAAATAACAAGATTGACCCCCAAAGCGAAAAAGGTATTGTAAACCAAGTTTGCAGAGGAGGGGGATTGGTTTATCCTAACACAAGGAGTGTGTATTAGATTGTATGGGTTTACAGACAAACCCTTCTTACTTCCCCATTATGTGACTGATAGAATATTTGCCTTAGAATATGTAAGGCAAACAGAAAACATTAATTTCAAATTCGGGACTGGAATTGGGAAAACCAGTACCTGTAATATGCCCTTTAGTTTTCAAAGGATTACTATTTCAAGGAAGGGGCAAAATGAACATATAGCAGAGTATTTAAGAAAATTGGGTCTTATCAAGATTCTGCAAAGATGGAAATATGACCCCATAAACAGGTTTGCTGAAAGACAGTCTATCTTGAATAAAACACATAAAAAAGAATTTCATGTCAAAATCAGGGATGATATTGAAGAAAATAGGAATAATACAGAAGATGAGCCTTTGGGGTGGCACATAGAGAATATGGAGCCTTTGCCCCCTTGGCATGATTTTTATGAAGTGATTGTTCAGTTTGACCCCAAAAATAAAAAGGCTCATCAGTTGACGGAGAGAAAAATCGCCCAGGTTCAGAAGAATAGGCTGGATTGGGATGTGGTGAAAATTCGAGAATGGTGGGTAATGAGAGTTCAGACAAATTTTATTTCATCAAGATATCCCACCAAAAATGACAATCTATTCGAAACTCGGTATGCTGAGCACCACGACTCCTGGGGAGGAAGTTTCCCTATTAGAATCCCTCAAAGCATAGGAAGTGGTCATTCTTCTACCCCTGAAGTGTCCCAGCCACCTGAGAAATCCCAGAAGCCTGAAGCTGTTAAGGAAAAAGCGATTACAGAAGTTCAGAATCTTCCCCTTGTTCAGACCAAATCTAGGACAACTAGGAAAAGGTCGATAGAAGAGGTATTTACTGAAGAACAAGAAAAGACTTATAGTTCGAAGGCCGCCCAAATGATGTTGAAAATGGGCTATTATGGAAAAGGGCTGGGCAAAGAAGGATAGGGGAGAGTTTAACCTATTCTAGTCCATCAAAGAGAGAAGCATCTAGCACTTGGGGCAGATACCCTGACATCCAAACATCATTCCTCAAAGGTTGTAAAATTCGTTCCACCTGCAGACTCGGGTATAGAATCTGATGAACCCATAGCAGAGAGAATGAGGAAGTTGAAAATGATGGTGGATAGGAGAAAAGACAAGAATATTATTCAAACTATGTCTAGTGATCAAGAGCCTCAAGATACAGAGGACGACTCAGGGAAAGAGACTCAATAAGGCAAACCAGCCCATACAACTGAAGGAAACAATGATGTAGATGCTTAGAACGTTGAGCATGAAACTTCACATAAGGAAGTCCCATGCGGCCCACCCAGTTCAGCTCAAGAGAGCCAAAAGAGTGAAAATAAAAAAAAATTGGTTAAAAAGGAGATCCTGATAGTAGAAGAGCAGCAGGAGAAACAAATTATAAACTTAGACGAAAGTGATGAAGAAAATAAAACTCCTGATGAGGAAAAAATGCAGAGTGAAGAAACTACCATCAATGAACATGAAGAAGAAGAAGTACACCAATAGCCAGTCCAAATAGAAATAGGTATGTTTTCTTCACTCTCTTCTTCTCATTATTCTACTCATTCCCATTGTAATTCTCCTTCCTTTTCTAAAATCGACAAAAATATAATGTCCTTGCCAAAAAATTACCTTGTTCTCCCAAAAATGGTAGCATCTTCCTAGAGTCTGCTAAATATTGGGTCCGTAGTTGCTCCCATTCCATTTATCCCTAGCATTGACATCCCAGCAGCTGGAGTTACAACTTCTCAAGGGACTGAGTCACATTCCACCATGGCCAAGATTGAAAATCTAAAAAGGGTGAGCAATAATGTTTTAGATTGGTGGAATTCACATGTAGCTGGATATTCTAAAGCATCGGCTACTGTAAGAGAAATCATTGCTTTAGATCCATCCAATATGCAAAGGAAGAAGTTGAAATTAACTCCCATTACTAAAAAATCAAAGGGAGAAATGACTGTGGAAGATTACCAGGTAGAAGAGATAAACGAAGATATATCTCAACTGCCTATGCAAGATGAGTGGGTGAAAGCCCAAGCACATTTTGGGACTATATACTTACAGAGAGGACACTATCAAGATATGTTTTTGAAGGAAAAGGAGAAGAGAAATGAATTAGAGGCTGTAATGAAAGAGCAAAATATAGTAGAGAAGGCTCTTACTTTAGAGGCTAAAAAATGGGAGGGTAAATTCAGTGTTGCTGCTAGTGAAGTGGAAAAAGGTAAAGAAAATTTGAGTATAGCAGAAGCTCAGATTCAAGAATTACATACACAGATACAATAGCTACAACAATAGTTGGTCGAACAACAAAACGCCCCTTTCAAATTTTTGAAAGATAAAGTAAAGAGCATGAGGAAGGAATTGTTAAAAGATTTGTTTTTTTTAGTATTAAAGGCTAAACCTTTATTGTTGTATTTGGCTAAAGTAAAGGAAGTTATTGAAGTAGTAAAATAGGAATTTGATGCTGTCAAAGCATTTTTATTGAAAAGTGAGGATGCGGCTACTAAAATTCAGATTTTGTCGAAAAATATGCCAAGAAGAATGGAAGCCAAACTCAGAAGCGAAGCCTGGTATCAAGCTAAAATAGTAGCAAAGAACTTCTTTAGGAAGTTTAAATTGATAGCACAGGGAAATAAGTTTCTGTACGAGCTTGAGGACGAAGCAAAAGGGTTGCTCCAAAATCTTGATTTGGCTATTCATAATGGGATTCCTTACCTTTGGGATGATGGTTCAAAAGTTTTGAAGGAAGAAGCCCTTTCGGCATCAATAAAAGCTTTTGTTGAAGATGAAATAGACATAGACGACTGGCAAGAACCTGTAGAAGAAACACAGGTCATGGAAATGATCCAGAAGCTAACACAGATTAAAACCTGCTTACAAGAACAGGTTTTAAAACAAAAAATCATTTCTTATGATAAAGTGGAAGAATTGCAGCATGTCTATCAACTTTTCGTTGATTCTTCTGATTTAGAAGATGAAGACTGGAATCAAGTGTGCAAAAATTATCAAGAGATAATTGCAGCCATGGAAAAAATTAGAAGATCTAAACATTAGGGGCAGCAGCCAGCAGCCAGAGCTGGGACCAGCTCCCAGAATTGAATTTTTGTGTTCTTCAGACAAAGGTTAAGTACCTAAGCGGTAAAAGAAAGGTTTTGATAAGGTAAAGATCACCTATATTCCAAAGTGCATTCTTTTTCTTTTATCTTTGTTTTTCCACTCGAAATTTTACTTTTCATAACTGTACTGGTGACTCCGTTTCCCAATGGATGAAGGCCTAGTCTCTATTTTTACGAGCAAAAATTCCCCCGAAAGGTGCCAAGAATGTTAGTCAAAAAGTGACTAACTACAGAAAAACAGTTGATGCACCTTTTTGCATATTTTCCAAGAAGACCGAAGTGGCCCATATGCTAAAGATCAAAGAAAAAGCAAAAAACTGCAAGAAGGTAAAAGTGTCACGATATCGCGACATGTTGCATTTTCGCAAGCAAAAGCAAAGAGAAATATCAAGGAGGAAAAAGTGTCACGATATCATGACATGTTGCATTCTCATGGCTAAGAGCAACAAAAGGGAGCAAAAAGGCAAAAGTGTCACGATATCGCGACATGTTACATTTTCGTGGCTAAGAGCAACAAAAGGGAGCAAGGAGGCAAAAGTGTCGCGATATCACGACATGTTGCATTTTTGCGACCAAAAGAGAAGAGAAAGAGCAAGAAGGAAAAAGTGTTGTGATATCGCGACATGTTGCATTTTCGTGGCCAAAAGAGAAGAGAAAGAGCAAGAAGGAAAAAGTGTCGCGATATCGCGACATGTTGCATTTTCATGGCCAAAAGAGAAGAGAAAGAGCAAGAAGGAAAAAGTGTTGCGATATCGTGACATGTTGCATTTTCGCGGCCAAAAGAGAAGAGAAAAGAGCAAGAAGGAAAAAGTGTCGCGATATCGTGACATGTTGCATTTTCGTGGCCAAAAGAGAAGAGAAAGAGCAAGAAAGAAAAATTGTCACGATATCACGACATGTTGCATTTTCATGACCAAAAGAGAAGAGAAAGAGCAAGAAGGAAAAAGTGTCATGATATCATGACATGTTGCATTTTCATAGCCAAAAGCAACAAAAGAGAACAAAGAGGCAAAAGTGTCGTGATTTCGTGACATGTTGCATTTTCACGATGCAAGAAGAAGAATCAAGCTAAAGACATAGAAATGTCGTGATTTCGTGACATGTTGCATTTTCATGACTCAAAAAAGGGCAGGCAGGTAGAGAAACAAGAGTGTCGTGATTTCGTGACATGTCCGATTTTTGCCAAGGAAATAGAGTATATTTTTGGCAACTGGGACATGCACTGACATCAGGTGCTGATTTTTGAAGAATGGTCAGTTGATTATAACCTGGCACGTTCGCTAGACGATTGCAGAATAACTGGATCATCTAAATTTAGCCAGAAGGAAATATATCCAATCTATGGGAAATCCATTGTATATTCTTAGAAATTGTAGATGATTACTTGTAATTGATTGAATAAATTGAATGTACATAGTAGAAGATACTCTTTTTAGGGTATAAATAGGAGTGAGTCGACCATGAAAAAAGGGTTGGCTCTTGGACGTTTATAGGCTTGATGTACATGTATTGGATTACAAGCAATACAATATTTCTTCTTCTGGCTTTCGAAACTTTTGTGTGCAAGTGTATGTATCTGGTGTTTTACCTTTTATTCATTCTAAGTTTTATAATGTATCTGTTATGAAATCTGTACTGTGCACGTATAAACCTTGTTTCTAGAGTTGAACATTAAAAGATATTTACATGTATTTAGACGAACATCTAAAAGTCGCACTCAGGAATTCATGTTTTTTATAAGAATATATAAAGAAAACTCTGAAAGGAGTAATTTACATCATCAATATTTTTTGTTTTCTAATCTGTATCATGAGAAAATTTCTAGCTTAGGCTATATTTCCCTTATCTCTTGTTCCCCTTTTCTCTAAAAAACTCAAAGGAACCAGCCTTCTCTGGAGACTAGACACATGATCTCAAGCAAAATCTGTCTATTAAATGTTGGCAAAGTCTAAGGTGCAACACTATTAACCGAAGGGAGATTTTGTTCCAACAGTCCATTATTCGCTCCTCCCGTACTACCCAGTCTCATAATTTCTCAAATAAAAAATTATTAAAAAATAACTTGAGCAACGCTGCGAGAGTCTTGAGCCATTATCCCACATTTATCCCACGATGGCCCTCATGGTGGTATATAAAGCACAACACCCACATAGAGCTTTGCAAATCGAGAAGCAGGATTTTGGGTGAAATGCCCAAGTGGAAGCAGGTGAACCATGACCCAACCCCTCAAACGAGCGAATCATGGCCCAACAATATGCTCCATCCTCTCCCATGGGAGCATCGCTCAATGGTGGTGAGTGTGGAATTTTCCCCATGTGTGGTTTCCATTGGTTATTTTCCCTCATGGGCCCCATGTTAATTCTAGGGTCCATTATTCGCTCCTCTCGTACTGACCTAGTCTCATAATTTCTCAAATAAAAAATTATTAAAAATAACTTGAGCAACGTTGCGAGAGTCTTGAGCCATTATCCCACATTTATCCCACGATGGCCCTCATGGTGGTATATAAAGCACAACACCCACATAGAGCTTTGCAAATCGGGAAGCAGGATTTTGGGTGAAATGCCCAAGTGGAAGCAGGCGAACCATGACCCAACCCCTCAAACGAGTGAATCATGGCCCAACAATATGCTCCATCCTCTCCCGTGGGAGCATCGCTCAATGGTGGTGAGTGTGGAATTTTCCCCATGTGTGGTTTCCATTGGCTGTTTTCCCTCATGGGCCCCATGTTAATTCTAGGGTCCATTATTCGCTCCTCCCGTACTGCCTAGTCTCATAATTTCTCAAATAAAAAATTATTAAAAATAACTTGAGCAACGCTGCGAGAGTCTTGAGCCATTATCCCACATTTATCCCATGATGGCCCTCATGGTGGTATATAAAGCACAACACCCACATAGAGCTTTGCAAATTGGGAAGCAGGATTTTGGGTGAAATGCCCAAGTGGAAGCATGCGAACCATGACCCAGCCCCTCAAACGAGCGAATCATGGCCCAACAATATGCTCCATCCTCTCCTGTGGGAGCATCGCTCAATGGTGGTGAGTGTGGAATTTTCCCCATGTGTGGTTTCCATTGGTTGTTTTCCCTCATGGGCCCCATGTTAATTCTAGGGTCCATTATTCGCTCCTCTCGTATTGCCTAGTCTCATAATTTCTCAAATAAAAAATTATTAAAAAATAACTTGAGCAACGCTGTGAGAGTCTTGAGCCATTATCCCACATTTATCCCATGATGGCCCTCATGGTGGTATATAAAGCACAACACCCACATAGAGCTTTGCAAATCGGGAAGCAAGATTTTGGGTGAAATGCCCAAGTGGAAGCACGTGAACCATGACCCAACCCCTCAAACGAGTGAATCATGGCCCAACAATATGCTCCATCCTCTCCCGTGGGAGCATCGCTCAATGGTGGTGAGTGTGGAATTTTCCCCATGTGTGGTTTCCATTGGTTGTTTTCCCTCATGGGCCCCATGTTAATTCTAGGGTCCATTATTCTCTCCTCTCGTACTACCTAGTCTCATAATTTCTCAAATAAAAAATTATTAAAAATAACTTGAGCAACGTTGCGAGAGTCTTGAGCCATTATCCCACATTTATCCCATGATGGCCCTCATGGTGGTATATAAAGCACAACACCCACATAGAGCTTTGCAAATCGGGAAGTAGGCTTTTGGGTGAAATGCCCAAGTGGAAGCATGCGAACCATGACCCAACCCCTCAAATGAGTGAATCATGGCCCAACAATATGCTCCATCCTCTCCCGTGGGAGCATCGCTCAATGGTGGTGAGTGTGGAATTTTCCCCATGTGTGGTTTCCATTGGTTGTTTTCCCTCATGGGCCCCATGTTAATTCTAGGGTCCATTATTTGCTCCTCTCGTACTACCTAGTCTCATAATTTCTCAAATAAAAAATATTTAAAAAATAACTTGAGCAACGTTGTGAGAGTCTTGAGCCATTATCCCATATTTATCCCATGATGGCCCTCATGGTGGTATATAAAGCACAACACCCACATAGAGCTTTGCAAATTGGGAAGTAGGATTTTGGGTGAAATGCCCAAGTGGAAGCACGTGAACCATGACCCAACCCCTCAAATGAGTGAATCATGGCCCAACAATATGCTCCATCCTCTCTCGTGGGAGCATCGCTCAATGGTGGTGAGTGTGGAATTTTCTCCATGTGTGGTTTCCATTGGTTGTTTTCCCTCATGGGCCCCATGTTAATTCTAGGGTCCATTATTCGCTCCTCCCGTACTACCCAGTCTCATAATTTCTCAAATAAAAAATTATTAAAAAATAACTTGAGCAATATTGTGAGAGTCTTGAGCCATTATCCCACATTTATCCCATGATGGCCCTCATGGTGGTATATAAAGCACAACACCCACATAGAGCTTTGCAAATTAGGAAGTAGGATTTTGGGTGAAATGCCCAAGTGGAAGCATGTGAACCATGACCCAGCCCCTCAAATGAGCGAATCATGGCCCAAACATATGCTCCATCCTCTCCCGTGGGAGCATCGCTCAATGGTGGTGAGTGTGGAATTTTCCCCATGTGTGGTTTCCATTGGTTGTTTTCCCTCATGGGCCCCATGTTAATTCTAGGGTCCATTATTCGCTCCTCTCGTACTGCCTAGTCTCATAATTTCTCAAATAAAAAATTATTAAAAAATAACTTGAGCAATGTTGTGAGAGTCTTGAGCCATTATCCCACATTTATCCCATGATGGCCCTCATGGTGGTATATAAAGCACAACACCCACATAGAGCTTTGCAAATTGGGAAGTAAGATTTTGGGTGAAATGCCCAAGTGGAAGTATGTGAACCATGACCCAACCCCTCAAATGAGTGAATCATGGCCCAACAATATGCTCCATCCTCTCTCATGGGAGCATCGCTCAATGGTGGTGAGTGTGGAATTTTCCCCATGTGTGGTTTCCATTGGTTGTTTTCCCTCATGGGCCCCATGTTAATTCTAGGGTCCATTATTTGCTCCTCTCGTACTGCCTAGTCTCATAATTTCTCAAATAAAAATTATTAAAAAATAACTTGAGCAATGTTGTGAGAGTCTTGAGCCATTATCCCATATTTATCCCATGATGGCCCTCATGGTGGTATATAAAGCACAACACCCACATAGAGCTTTGCAAATTGAGAAGTAGGATTTTGGGTGAAATGCCCAAGTGGAAGTAGGTGAACCATGACCCAACCCCTCAAATGAGTGAATCATGGCCCAACAATATGCTCCATCCTCTCCCGTGGGAGCATCGCTCAATGGTGGTGAGTGTGGAATTTTCCCCATGTGTGGTTTCCATTGGTTGTTTTCCCTCATGGGCCCCATGTTAATTCTAGGGTCCATTATTTGCTCCTCTCGTACTGCCTAGTCTCATAATTTCTCAAATAAAAATTATTAAAAAATAACTTGAGCAATGTTGCGAGAGTCTTGAGCCATTATCCCACATTTATCCCATGATGGCCCTCATGGTGGTATATAAAGCACAACACCCACATAGAGCTTTGCAAATTGGGAAGTAGGCTTTTGGGTGAAATGCCCAAGTGGAAGCATGTGAACCATGACCCAACCCCTCAAATGAGTGAATCATGGCCCAACAATATGCTCCATCCTCTCCTGTGGGAGCATCGCTCAATGGTGGTGAGTGTGGAATTTTCCCCATGTGTGGTTTCCATTGGTTGTTTTCCCTCATGGGCCCCATGTTAATTCTAGGGTCCATTATTTGCTCCTCTCGTACTACCTAGTCTCATAATTTCTCAAATAAAAAATTATTTAAAAATAACTTGAGCAATGTTGTGAGAGTCTTGAGCCATTATCCCACATGTATCCCATGATGGCCCTCATGGTGGTATATAAAGCACAACACCCACATAGAGCTTTGCAAATCGGGAAGTAGGATTTTGGGTGAAATGCCCAAGTGGAAGTAGGTGAACCATGACCCAACCCCTCAAATGAGTGAATCATGGCCCAACAATATGCTCCATCCTCTCTCGTGGGAGCATCACTCAATGGTGGTGAGTGTGGAATTTTCCCCATGTGTGGTTTCCATTGGTTGTTTTCCCTCATGGGCCCCATGTTAATTCTAGGGTCCATTATTCGCTCCTCCTGTACTGCCTAGTCTCATAATTTCTCAAATAAAAATTATTAAAAAATAACTTGAGCAATATTGTGAGAGTCTTGAGCCATTATCCCACATTTATCCCATGATGGCCCTCATGGTGGTATATAAAGCACAACACCCACATAGAGCTTTGCAAATTAGGAAGTAAGATTTTGGGTGAAATGCCCAAGTGGAAGTAGGTGAACCATGACCCAACCCCTCAAATGAGTGAATCATGGCCCAACAATATGCTCCATCCTCTCCTATGGGAGCATCGCTCAATGGTGGTGAGTGTGGAATTTTCCCCATGTGTGGTTTCCATTGGTTGTTTTCCCTCATGGGCCCCATGTTAATTCTAGGGTCCATTATTCGCTCCTCTCGTACTACCCAGTCTCATAATTTCTCAAATAAAAAATTATTAAAAAATAACTTGAGCAATGTTGTGAGAGTCTTGAGCCATTATCCCACATTTATCCCATGATGGCCCTCATGGTGGTATATAAAGCACAACACCCACATAGAGCTTTGCAAATCGGGAAGTAGGATTTTGGGTGAAATGCCCAAGTGGAAGTATGTGAACCATGACCCAACCCCTCAAATGAGTGAATCATGGCCCAACAATATGCTCCATCCTCTCCTGTGGGAGCATCGCTCAATGGTGGTGAGTGTGGAATTTTCCCCATGTGTGGTTTCCATTGGTTGTTTTCCCTCATGGGCCCCATGTTAATTCTAGGGTCCATTATTCGCTCCTCTCGTATTGCCTAGTCTCATAATTTCTCAAATAAAAAATTATTAAAAAATAACTTGAGCAACGTTGCGAGAGTCTTGAGCCATTATCCCATATTTATCCCATGATGGCCCTCATGGTGGTATATAAAGCACAACACCCACATAGAGCTTTGCAAATTGGGAAGTAGGTTTTGGGTGAAATGCCCAAGTGGAAGCATGTGAACCATGACCCAACCCCTCAAATGAGCGAATCATGGCCCAACAATATGCTCCATCCTCTCCCATGGGAGCATCGCTCAATGGTGGTGAGTGTGGAATTCTCCCCATGTGTGGTTTCCATTGGTTGTTTTCCCTCATGGGCCCCATGTTAATTCTAGGGTCCATTATTCTCTCCTCTCGTACTACCTAGTCTCATAATTTCTCAAATAAAAAATTATTAAAAAATAACTTGAGCAATGTTGCGAGAGTCTTGAGCCATTATCCCACATTTATCCCATGATGGCCCTCATGGTGGTATATAAAGCACAACACCCACATAGAGCTTTGCAAATCGAGAAGTAGGATTTTGGGTGAAATGCCCAAGTGGAAGCATGTGAACCATGACCCAACCCCTCAAATGAGTGAATCATGGCCCAACAATATGCTCCATCCTCTCCCGTGGGAGCATCACTCAATGGTGGTGAGTGTGGAATTTTCCCCATGTGTGGTTTCCATTGGTTGTTTTCCCTCATGGGCCCCATGTTAATTCTAGGGTCCATTATTTGCTCCTCTCGTATTGCCTAGTCTCATAATTTCTCAAATAAAAAATTATTAAAAAATAACTTGAGCAATATTGTGAGAGTCTTGAGCCATTATCCCACATTTATCCCATGATGGCCCTCATGGTGGTATATAAAGCACAACACCCACATAGAGCTTTGCAAATTGAGAAGCAGGCTTTTGGGTGAAATGCCCAAGTGGAAGTATGTGAACCATGACCCAACCCCTCAAACGAGTGAATCATGGCCCAACAATATGCTCCATCCTCTCCCGTGGGAGCATCGCTCAATGGTGGTGAGTGTGGAATTTTCCCCATGTGTGGTTTCCATTGGTTGTTTTCCCTCATGGGCCCCATGTTAATTCTAGGGTCCATTATTCGCTCCTCTCGTACTACCTAGTCTCATAATTTCTCAAATAAAAATTATTAAAAAATAACTTGAGCAATGTTGTGAGAGTCTTGAGCCATTATCCCACATTTATCCCATGATGGCCCTCATGGTGGTATATAAAGCACAACACCCACATAGAGCTTTGCAAATTGGGAAGTAGGATTTTGGGTGAAATGCCCAAGTGGAAGTATGTGAACCATGACCCAACCCCTCAAATGAGTGAATCATGGCCCAACAATATGCTCCATCCTCTCCCATGGGAGCATCGCTCAATGGTGGTGAGTGTGGAATTTTCTCCATGTGTGGTTTCCATTGGTTGTTTTCCCTCATGGGCCCCATGTTAATTCTAGGGTCCATTATTCGCTCCTCTCGTACTCCCTAGTCTCATAATTTCTCAAATAAAAATTATTAAAAAATAACTTGAGCAATGTTATGAGAGTCTTGAGCCATTATCCCACATTTATCCCATGATGGCCCTCATGGTGGTATATAAAGCACAACACCCACATAGAGCTTTGCAAATCGAGAAGTAGATTTTGGGTGAAATGCCCAAGTGGAAGTATGTGAACCATGACCCAACCCCTCAAATGAGTGAATCATGGCCCAACAATATGCTCCATCCTCTCCCGTGGGAGCATCGCTCAATGGTGGTGAGTGTGGAATTTTCCCCATGTGTGGTTTCCATTGGTTGTTTTCCCTCATGGGCCCCATGTTAATTCTAGGGTCCATTATTTGCTCCTCTCGTATTGCCTAGTCTCATAATTTCTCAAATAAAAAATTATTAAAAAATAACTTGAGCAATGTTGTGAGAGTCTTGAGCCATTATCCCACATTTATCCCATGATGGCCCTCATGGTGGTATATAAAGCACAACACCCACATAGAGCTTTGCAAATTGGGAAGTAGGATTTTGGGTGAAATGCCCAAGTGGAAGTATGTGAACCATGACCCAACCCCTCAAATGAGTGAATCATGGCCCAACAATATGCTCCATCCTCTCTTGTGGGAGCATCACTCAATGGTGGTGAGTGTGGAATTTTCCCCATGTGTGGTTTCCATTGGTTGTTTTCCCTCATGGGCCCCATGTTAATTCTAGGGTCCATTATTCGCTCCTCTCGTACTGCCTAGTCTCATAATTTCTCAAATAAAAAATTATTAAAAATAACTTGAGCAATGTTGCGAGAGTCTTGAGCCATTATCCCACATTTATCCCATGATGGCCCTCATGGTGGTATATAAAGCACAACACCCACATAGAGCTTTGCAAATTGAGAAGTAGGATTTTGGGTGAAATGCCCAAGTGGAAGCATGTGAACCATGACCCAACCCCTCAAATGAGCGAATCATGGCCCAACCATATGCTCCATCCTCTCCCATGGGAGCATCGCTCAATGGTGGTGAGTGTGGAATTTTCCCCATGTGTGGTTTCCATTGGTTGTTTTCCCTCATGGGCCCCATGTTAATTCTAGGGTCCATTATTCGCTCCTCTCATACTGCCTAGTCTCATAATTTCTCAAATAAAAAATTATTAAAAATAACTTGAGCAACGTTGTGAGAGTCTTGAGCCATTATCCCACATTTATCCCATGATGGCCCTCATGGTGGTATATAAAGCACAACACCCACATAGAGCTTTGCAAATCGAGAAGTAGGCTTTTGGGTGAAATGCCCAAGTGGAAGCAGGTGAACCATGACCCAACCCCTCAAACGAGTGAATCATGGCCCAACAATATGCTCCATCCTCTCCCGTGGGAGCATCACTCAATGGTGGTGAGTGTGGAATTTTCCCCATGTGTGGTTTCCATTGGTTGTTTTCCCTCATGGGCCCCATGTTAATTCTAGGGTCCATTATTCGCTCCTCTCATACTGCCTAGTCTCATAATTTATCAAATAAAAAATTATTAAAAAATAACTTGAGCAATGTTGCGAGAGTCTTGAGCCATTATCCCACATTTATCCCATGATGGCCCTCATGGTGGTATATAAAGCACAACACCCACATAGAGCTTTGCAAATTGGGAAGTAGGATTTTGGGTGAAATGCCCAAGTGGAAGCACGTGAACCATGACCCAACCCCTCAAATGAGTGAATCATGGCCCAACAATATGCTCCATCCTCTCCCGTGGGAGCATCGCTCAATGGTGGTGAGTGTGGAATTTTCCCCATGTGTGGTTTCCATTGGTTGTTTTCCCTCATGGGCCCCATGTTAATTCTAGGGTCCATTATTCGCTCCTCTCGTACTGCCTAGTCTCATAATTTCTCAAATAAAAAATTATTAAAAATTAACTTGAGCAATGTTGTGAGAGTCTTGAGCCATTATCCCATATTTATTCCATGATGGCCCTCATGGTGGTATATAAAGCACAACACCCACATAGAGCTTTGCAAATTGGGAAGTAAGATTTTGGGTGAAATGCCCAAGTGGAAGCATGTGAACCATGACCCAACCCCTCAAATGAGTGAATCATGGCCCAACAATATGCTCCATCCTCTCCCGTGGGAGCATCGCTCAATGGTGGTGAGTGTGGAATTTTCCCCATGTGTGGTTTCCATTGGTTGTTTTCCCTCATGGGCCCCATGTTAATTCTAGGGTCCATTATTCGCTCCTCTCATACTGCCTAGTCTCATAATTTCTCAAATAAAAAATTATTAAAAAATAACTTGAGCAATGTTGTGAGAGTCTTGAGCCATTATCCCACATTTATCCCATGATGGCCCTCATGGTGGTATATAAAGCACAACACCCACATAGAGCTTTGCAAATTGGGAAGCAGGATTTTGGGTGAAATGCCCAAGTGGAAGCAGGTGAACCATGACCCAACCCCTCAAATGAGCGAATCATGGCCCAACAATATGCTCCATCCTCTCCCGTGGGAGCATCGCTCAATGGTGGTGAGTGTGGAATTTTCCCCATGTGTGGTTTCCATTGGTTGTTTTCCCTCATGGGCCCCATGTTAATTCTAGGGTCCATTATTTGCTCCTCTCGTACTACCTAGTCTCATAATTTCTCAAATAAAAAATTATTAAAAATTAACTTGAGCAATGTTGTGAGAGTCTTGAGCCATTATCCCACATTTATCCCATGATGGCCCTCATGGTGGTATATAAAGCACAACACCCACATAGAGCTTTGCAAATCGGGAAGTAGGATTTTGGGTTAAATGCCCAAGTGGAAGTAGGTGAACCATGACCCAACCCCTCAAATGAGCGAATCATGGCCCAACAATATGCTCCATCCTCTCCCGTGGGAGCATCGCTCAATGGTGGTGAGTGTGGAATTTTCCCCATGTGTGGTTTCCATTGGTTGTTTTCCCTCATGGGCCCCATGTTAATTCTAGGGTCCATTATTTTCTCCTCTCGTACTGCCCAGTCTCATAATTTCTCAAATAAAAAATTATTAAAAAATAACTTGAGCAATGCTGCGAGAGTCTTGAGCCATTATCCCACATTTATCCCATGATGGCCCTCATGGTGGTATATAAAGCACAACACCCACATAGAGCTTTGCAAATTGGGAAGTAGGATTTTGGGTGAAATGCCCAAGTGGAAGCAGGTGAACCATGACCCAACCCCTCAAATGAGTGAATCATGGCCCAACAATATGCTCCATCCTCTCCCGTGGGAGCATCGCTCAATGGTGGTGAGTGTGGAATTTTCCCCATGTGTGGTTTCACGTTGTGAAACTATTTTACTCTACTTGTAATGTTTTAAATAATGCTGTGTTATTGAATCAGGAGATTTTTATTGATATTGAAACCCAGTTACATTTTGGTACCTTTGAGGGATACCCATTTCAATACAATGAGTTACAAGTGGTAAGATGTCCCCTCGCAAGGGGTGGTGCACTTTTAAAGGCTTATTAGTTCTACACATAGAAATGTATGAGGGCTTATAGATGCCTCCTTCTCCAAGTCTGATTCTTGGAGGGATCTTTGTGCTTTTGAATGTTGCTAATCTGTCTGATGAACCTATAGTCCTGTGATCATGAAAACAACATCACACGCTTAGTTGTCCGAGATTGTCTCCCTGGATGAGGCTATTAGCAGTAAATATGACAATAAAAGGAAATATTCTTAATGAGAATAAATGCAATGAAACTAGTGCTATGAAATCAAAAAAATGAAGCAAAATGGATCTTATGCTAATGATGTGAAATATAAAGAAAGCAAAATAAGAGAAACTAACACCTGAACCCTAGACTAGGTTTGCGAGCCACTGTCTAGGATAGTGGCCGCTAAGATGAAATCCCTCTTTATTGACCCAAAGACTATGGGGTTAAGTTGCTACTAATATTAAATAATTACCATATGTGTATGGATGATTACCTCTCAGTTGGCTATCACTTCATTGCTCCTTAAGGGTGATAATATCTGCTCTCCAAGAAAAATCTCTCTCAAAGAAGTCTGCTAAAATATCATCCTTGGTCTCAGAATTGATATTTGATCATGGATGGATGATTATGGATCCCTTGTTGCTCTTAAGCTTGCACCTTTTATAGTGTGAAACCCTAGGTCTATGTCCAAGCCCTAGGACTAAATTTCTCATGCATAGTGAGAGTTAGCATGAGAAGATTTTGTCTTTTGTCTATGTTTGGAGGTTATTTTACTAAAATATAACTGCCAACTTGAGTCCCCTATGAAAACTGGTTGTTAGCATGAGAAGCTTTGTCTTTGTTTATGTTTGAAGGCTAGTTAACTGAAGTCTAACTTTGGACTCAAGTCTCCCATGTGAACTAGTCGTTAGCATGAGGAGTTTTGTCTTTGTTTATGTTTGAAGGCTAGTTAACTGAAGTCTAACTTTGGACTCAAGTCTCCCATGTAAACTGGTCGTTAGCATGATAAGTTTTATCTTTGTTTATGTTTGAAGGCCAATTAACTGAATTCTAACTGTGGACTCAAGTCTCCCATGTGAACTGGTTGTGAGGGGAATGCAAAGTTATCCCCGCTCACTTTATTGCATGCAAACTACCACTTCTACCCCTGATTAGGCTTGTTTGTCAAAAAAATGCTTTTTATAACTTAGTCGATGTCGTCTACAATGACTAAGATTTGGTCGTTGTCATCTGCAGCAGATAAGGACTGGCTGATCTCAGCTTGAGTATCCAGGATCTAGTCGCTCTGGTTTACAGCGACTAAGCTTGGATGGCTTAAAACTGCCATTTTGAGTGGTTAGGACCACTGATTGCTCTTGTAAAGGTCTAAAATTGGATATATGGTCTTCAAATGTGCTCATATGAGTGGTTTCCTAAACATGACATGTTTTAGGTGCCTACAGTTCCATTGGCTATTTTCCCTCATGGGCCCCAAGTTAATTCTAGGGTCCATTATTCGCTCCTCCCGTACTGCCTAGTCTCATAATTTCTCAAATAAAAAATTATTAAAAATTAACTTGAGCAACGTTGCGAGAGTCTTGAGCCATTATCCCACATTTATCCCACAATGGCCCTCATGGTGGTATATAAAGCACAACACCCACATAGAGCTTTGCAAATCGGGAAGCAGGATTTTGGGTTAAATGCCCAAGTGGATGCATGCGAACCATGACCCAACCCCTCAAACGAGCGAATCATGGCCCAAAAATATGCTCCATCCTCTCCCGTGGGAGCATCGCTCAATGGTGGTGAGTGTGGAATTTTCCCCATGTGTGGTTTCCATTGGTTGTTTTCCCTCATGGGCCCCAAGTTAATTCTAGGGTCCATTATTCGCTCCTCCCGTACTACCTAGTCTCATAATTTATCAAATAAAAAATTATTAAAAATTAACTTGAGCAACGCTGTGAGAGTCTTGAGCCATTATCCCACATTTATTCCACAATGGCCCTCATGGTGGTATATAAAGCACAACACCCACATAGAGCTTTGCAAATTGGGAAGCAGGCTTTTGGGTTAAATGCCCAAGTGGATGCACGCGAACCATGACCCAACCCCTCAAACGAGTGAATCATGGCCCAACAATATGCTCCATCCTCTCCCGTGGGAGCATCGCTCAATGGTGGTGAGTGTGGAATTTTCCCCATGTGTGGTTTCCATTGGTTGTTTTCCCTCATGGGCCCCATGTTAATTCTAGGGTCCATTATTCACTCCTCCCGTACTGCCTAGTCTCATAATTTCTCAAATAAAAAATTATTAAAAATTAACTTGAGCAACGTTGCGAGAGTCTTGAGCCATTATCCCACATTTATCCCACAATGGCCCTCATGGTGGTATATAAAGCACAACACCCACATAGAGCTTTGCAAATCGGGAAGCAGGCTTTTGGGTTAAATGCCCAAGTGGATGCACGCGAACCATGACCCAACCCCTCAAACGAGCGAATCATGGCCCAACAATATGCTCCATCCTCTCCCGTGGGAGCATCGCTCAATGGTGGTGAGTGTGGAATTTTCCCCATGTGTGGTTTCCATTGGCTATTTTCCCTCATGGGCCCCAAGTTAATTCTAGGGTCCATTATTCGCTCCTCCCGTACTACCCAGTCTCATAATTTATCAAATAAAAAATTATTAAAAATTAACTTGAGCAACGCTGCGAGAGTCTTGAGCCATTATCCCACATTTATTCCACAATGGCCCTCATGGTGGTATATAAAGCACAACACCCACATAGAGCTTTGCAAATCGGGAAGCAGGATTTTGGGTTAAATGCCCAAGTGGATGCATGTGAACCATGACCCACCCCTCAAACGAGCGAATCATGGCCCAACAATATGCTCCATCCTCTCCCGTGGGAGCATCGCTCAATGGTGGTGAGTGTGGAATTTTCCCCATGTGTGGTTTCCATTGGTTGTTTTCCCTCATGGGCCCCATGTTAATTCTAGGGTCCATTATTCGCTCCTCCCGTACTGCCCAGTCTCATAATTTATCAAATAAAAAATTATTAAAAATTAACTTGAGCAACGCTGCGAGAGTCTTGAGCCATTATCCCACATTTATTCCATAATGGCCCTCATGGTGGTATATAAAGCACAACACCCACATAGAGCTTTGCAAATTGGGAAGCAGGATTTTGGGTTAAATGCCCAAGTGGATGCACGTGAACCATGACCCAGCCCCTCAAACGAGCGAATCATGGCCCAACAATATGCTCCATCCTCTCCCGTGGGAGCATCGCTCAATGGTGGTGAGTGTGGAATTTTCCCCATGTGTGGTTTCCATTGGTTGTTTTCCCTCATGGGCCCCATGTTAATTCTAGGGTCCATTATTCGCTCCTCCCGTACTACCCAGTCTCATAATTTATCAAATAAAAAATTATTAAAAATTAACTTGAGCAACGCTGCGAGAGTCTTGAGCCATTATCCCACATTTATCCCACAATGGCCCTCATGGTGGTATATAAAGCACAACACCCACATAGAGCTTTGCAAATTGGGAAGGAGGCTTTTGGGTTAAATGCCCAAGTGGATGCACGCGAACCATGACCTAGCCCCGAAATGCTCATTTCACTATGGGGCTTGGGGTGGGGAGGTGCCCAACATAGTGGTGCTTCCTCCGGAGAATGCGCCCAATGTGGGTCTTGGGGGTTCCCAATGGTGGTGTTCTATGTTCTTGGGCTTGGGCAACTGGCTTCCCTGTGGCCTTCGCTCCATGATTTCATTTACCAATTTTGGTTCGTGCCTTTCTTGTTTTTATTGTAATGTGAGAATTTTTCACGCCATGATCTTGAGATGCGATTTATCGGCAAAATGTATGCTAATATACAATGGTCCATATCCTCGCCTAAGGGCCATGTTTTTCCAAAAATATTTTCTTCTTCCTTATCCTATGGGGTTTAGTGTGTGGTTGTTATTATTAGAATGGCTATTATATTTTATTGGTTGTCATGTCTATTGCGTATCCACTCTAACTTCAAGTCTTAAATAGACTTGCCTAAAAATGTAATAGAGTAAGGTTGTGCATTGTATAAATGCCGTATTCCCGCTTTCATTTTTTTCTTTGAGCATCCTGAGATTTGGCTATCTTTTTTGTTTTTTTTTTTTTTTTCTTTTTTTTATTCTCATTATTTGGTTGATCACAATTATAATCACTATGGGTTCATTTATTCCCCAACACTGCAGGCATATACTTTGTGTGACACTCACAAGTTTACAAACTTACTCGATTGATAATTTATAGAAGAGAAATAAATGTTTTTTGAGACATGAATTTTTGTTCACCAATGACCCAACCCCTCAAACGAGCGAATCATGGCCCAACAATATGCTCCATCCTCTCCCGTGGGAGCATCGCTCAATGGTGGTGAGTGTGGAATTTTCCCCATGTGTGGTTTCCATTGGCTGTTTTCCCTCATGGGCCCCATGTTAATTCTAGGGTCCATTATTCGCTCCTCCCGTACTGCCCAGTCTCATAATTTATCAAATAAAAAATTATTAAAAATTAACTTGAGCAACGCTGCGAGAGTCTTGAGCCATTATCCCACATTTATTCCATAATGGCCCTCATGGTGGTATATAAAGCACAACACCCACATAGAGCTTTGCAAATTGGGAAGTAGGATTTTGGGTTAAATGCCCAAGTGGATGCATGTGAACCATGACCCAACCCCTCAAACGAGTGAATCATGGCCCAACAATATGCTCCATCCTCTCCCGTGGGAGCATCGCTCAATGGTGGTGAGTGTGGAATTTTCCCCATGTGTGGTTTCCATTGGTTGTTTTCCCTCATGGGCCCCATGTTAATTCTAGGGTCCATTATTCGCTCCTCTCGTACTACCCAGTCTCATAATTTATCAAATAAAAAATTATTAAAAATTAACTTGAGCAACGTTGCGAGAGTCTTGAGCCATTATCCCACATTTATTCCATAATGGCCCTCATGGTGGTATATAAAGCACAACACCCACATAGAGCTTTGCAAATCGGGAAGTAGGATTTTGGGTTAAATGCCCAAGTGGAAGCATGTGAACCATGACCCAACCCCTCAAATGAGCGAATCATGGCCCAACAATATGCTCCATCCTCTCCCGTGGGAGCATCGCTCAATGGTGGTGAGTGTGGAATTTTCTCCATGTGTGGTTTCCATTGGCTTGTTTTCCCTCATGGGCCCCATGTTAATTCTAGGGTCCATTATTCGCTCCTCCTGTACTGCCTAGTCTCATAATTTATCAAATAAAAAATTATTAAAAATTAACTTGAGCAATGTTGTGAGAGTCTTGAGCCATTATCCCACATTTATTCCATAATGGCCCTCATGGTGGTATATAAAGCACAACACCCACATAGAGCTTTGCAAATTGGGAAGTAGGATTTTGGGTTAAATGCCCAAGTGGAAGCATGTGAACCATGACCCAACCCCTCAAATGAGTGAATCATGGCCCAACAATATGCTCCATCCTCTCCCATGGGAGCATCACTCAATGGTGGTGAGTGTGGAATTTTCCCCATGTGTGGTTTCCATTGGCTATTTTCCCTCATGGGCCCCATGTTAATTCTAGGGTCCATTATTCGCTCCTCTCGTACTGCCTAGTCTCATAATTTATCAAATAAAAAATTATTAAAAATTAACTTGAGCAATGCTTGTGAGAGTCTTGAGCCATTATCCCATATTTATTCCATAATGGCCCTCATGGTGGTATATAAAGCACAACACCCACATAGAGCTTTGCAAATCGAGAAGTAGACTTTTGGGTTAAATGCCCAAGTGGATGCACGTGAACCATGACCCAACCCCTCAAACGAGCGAATCATGGCCCAACAATATGCTCCATCCTCTCCCATGGGAGCATCGCTCAATGGTGGTGAGTGTGGAATTTTCTCCATGTGTGGTTTCCATTGGTTGTTTTCCCTCATGGGCCCCATGTTAATTCTAGGGTCCATTATTCGCTCCTCCCGTACTGCCTAGTCTCATAATTTATCAAATAAAAAATTATTAAAAATTAACTTGAGCAACGTTGCGAGAGTCTTGAGCCATTATCCCATATTTATTCCACAATGACCCTCATGGTGGTATATAAAGCACAACACCCACATAGAGCTTTGCAAATCGGGAAGTAGGATTTTGGGTTAAATGCCCAAGTGGATGCATGTGAACCATGACCCAACCCCTCAAATGAGTGAATCATGGCCCAACAATATGCTCCATCCTCTCCCGTGGGAGCATCGCTCAATGGTGGTGAGTGTGGAATTTTCCCCATGTGTGGTTTCCATTGGTTGTTTTCCCTCATGGGCCCCATGTTAATTCTAGGGTCCATTATTCGCTCCTCTCCTACTACCCAGTCTCATAATTTATCAAATAAAAAATTATTAAAAATTAACTTGAGCAACGTTGTGAGAGTCTTGAGCCATTATCCCATATTTATTCCATAATGGCCCTCATGGTGGTATATAAAGCACAACACCCACATAGAGCTTTGCAAATCGAGAAGCAAGATTTTGGGTGAAATGCCCAAGTGGATGCACGTGAACCATGACTCATAACCCTCGAGAATGCATTATGGCCCAACAATATGGTCCATCATTCTCATTCCTAGTGGGAGCATGAGTCAATGGTGGTGAGTGGGAATTTTCTCATGTGTTTTTTCACTCTATTATTGTGATTTGTCGGATCACATTGTTAATGGAATTTCTTCTCATGCTCCCATTGTACTTAACAATTTATCATAAAATTTAAAAATATTAACTTGATCCATTATTGACTTAGAGCCACTCAATGGATTTGTTATTTCCAAAATATTATTTATATAAAATAAAACATCACATTTATCCTATGATGGTAAAATTATCGTGATATTATTAAATGCTATTATATTTATGGTTGTCATGTTATTAAGTATACACTATAACCAACATATAGAGTTTGCTAAAAATTAAGAGGAAGGATGGCTTTGGTATGAAATGCACAAGTTGAAAACGATGAATTATAGAGGAATATATTATTGCCTCAAATATAGATCAATCCTCTTATGGGGAGCATGCTCTACAATGGTGGTGAGTGTTAATTTTTCCCATGTGTGGTTTCCATTGTTATTTGTTATTTATTTTCTATAGATTAGATTTAATGTTTTAGTTTTGTTTATCTAATTTAGTTTTCTTTTCTCCGCATTTAATTTCCTGTACATTTCTTTCTAGCATTTCATTTAATTTAATTAATTAATTTATTAACTTGAGTTGAAATACAATGTATAAACTTATTCCATATTCCTCATAGGTAGTATAGATTTATTAAACAACACTACATATAGTTTTGAAAATATAATAGGACTTTTGGATTGATAATTTATGAAAAAGAATGAATATTGAGAAATGAATTTGCCAACAATGACCCAACCCCTCAAATGAGCGAATCATGGCCCAACAATATGCTCCATCCTCTCTCGTGGGAGCATCGCTCAATGGTGGTGAGTGTGGAATTTTCCCCATGTGTGGTTTCCATTGGTTGTTTTCCCTCATGGGCCCCATGTTAATTCTAGGGTCCATTATTCGCTCCTCTCGTACTGCCTAGTCTCATAATTTATCAAATAAAAAATTATTAAAAATTAACTTGAGCAACATTGCGAGAGTCTTGAGCCATTATCCCACATTTATTCCATAATGGCCCTCATGGTGGTATATAAAGCACAACACCCACATAGAGCTTTGCAAATCGGGAAGTAGGCTTTTGGGTGAAATGCCCAAGTGGAAGCACGTGAACCATGACCCAACCCCTCAAACGAGTGAATCATGGCCCAACAATATGCTCCATCCTCTCCCATGGGAGCATCGCTCAATGGTGGTGAGTGTGGAATTTTCCCCATGTGTGGTTTCCATTGGTTGTTTTCCCTCATGGGCCCCATGTTAATTCTAGGGTCCATTATTCGCTCCTCCCGTACTTGCCTAGTCTCATAATTTATCAAATAAAAAATTATTAAAAATTAACTTGAGCAATGTTGTGAGAGTCTTGAGCCATTATCCCATATTTATTCCACAATGGCCCTCATGGTGGTATATAAAGCACAACACCCACATAGAGCTTTGCAAATCGAGAAGTAGGATTTTGGGTTAAATGCCCAAGTGGATGCATGTGAACCATGACCCAACCCCTCAAATGAGTGAATCATGGCCCAACAATATGCTCCATCCTCTCTCGTGGGAGCATCACTCAATGGTGGTGAGTGTGGAATTTTCCCCATGTGTGGTTTCCATTGGTTGTTTTCCCTCATGGGCCCCATGTTAATTCTAGGGTCCATTATTCGCTCCTCTCGTACTGTCTAGTCTCATAATTTATCAAATAAAAAATTATTAAAAATTAACTTGAGCAATGTTGCGAGAGTCTTGAGCCATTATCCCATATTTATTCCACAATGGCCCTCATGGTGGTATATAAAGCACAACACCCACATAGAGCTTTGCAAATTGGGAAGCAGGATTTTGGGTGAAATGCCCAAGTGGATGCATGTGAACCATGACCCAACCCCTCAAATGAGCGAATCATGGCCCAACAATATGCTCCATCCTCTCTCGTGGGAGCATCGCTCAATGGTGGTGAGTGTGGAATTTTCCCCATGTGTGGTTTCCATTGGTTATTTTCCCTCATGGGCCCCATGTTAATTCTAGGGTCCATTATTCGCTCCTCTCGTATTGCCCAGTCTCATAATTTATCAAATAAAAAATTATTAAAAATTAACTTGAGCAATGTTGTGAGAGTCTTGAGCCATTATCCCATATTTATCCCACAATGGCCCTCATGGTGGTATATAAAGCACAACACCCACATAGAGCTTTGCAAATCGGGAAGCAGGATTTTGGGTGAAATGCCCAAGTGGATGCACGTGAACCATGACCTTGCCCCTCAAACTCAAACATGTGACATCATTCATGATCTCCATCCTCTCATGGGAGCATCTCATTGGTGGTTTTCCCACTCCTGTGCCCCAGTTCATTCTAAAGTCCATTATCTTCCTCATTTAATTTAATTTGATTATTAATAATAAAAATATTTTGAAATAATGTATAATTAATATAGTACATGTTTATTAAATGGCTCATGGTGGTATATAATGTATAACACTATAAGTTAGGAATTTGGTTGAAATTGAAAGGAATGGAGTGAGAATGAAAACCAATGATCCAACCCCTCAAATGAGTGAATCATGGCCCAACAATATGCTCCATCCTCTCCCGTGGGAGCATCGCTCAATGGTGGTGAGTGTGGAATTTTCCCCATGTGTGGTTTCCATTGGTTGTTTTCCCTCATGGGCCCCATGTTAATTCTAGGGTCCATTATTCGCTCCTCTCATACTTGCCAGTCTCATAATTTCTCAAATAAAAAATTATTAAAAAATAACTTGAGCAATGTTGCTGGAGTCTTGAGCCATTATCCCATATTTATTCCATAATGGCCCTCATGGTGGTATATAAAGCACAACACCCACATAGAGCTTTGCAAATTGGGAAGCAGGATTTTGGGTGAAATGCCCAAGTGGATGCATGTGAACCATGACCCAACCCCTCAAATGAGCGAATCATGGCCCAACAATATGCTCCATCCTCTCCCGTGGGAGCATCGCTCAATGGTGGTGAGTGTGGAATTTTCCCCATGTGTGGTTTCCATTGGCTGTTTTCCCTCATGGGCCCCATGTTAATTCTAGGGTCCATTATTCGCTCCTCCCGTACTGCCTAGTCTCATAATTTATCAAATAAAAAATTATTAAAAATTAACTTGAGCAATGCTGCGAGAGTCTTGAGCCATTATCCCATATTTATTCCACAATGGCCCTCATGGTGGTATATAAAGCACAACACCCACATAGAGCTTTGCAAATCGGGAAGTAGGATTTTGGGTGAAATGCCCAAGTGGATGCATGTGAACCATGACCCAACCCCTCAAATGAGTGAATCATGGCCCAACAATATGCTCCATCCTCTCCCGTGGGAGCATCGCTCAATGGTGGTGAGTGTGGAATTTTCTCCATGTGTGGTTTCCATTGGTTGTTTTCCCTCATGGGCCCCATGTTAATTCTAGGGTCCATTATTCGCTCCTCCCGTACTGCCTAGTCTCATAATTTATCAAATAAAAAATTATTAAAAATTAACTTGAGCAACGTTGCGAGAGTCTTGAGCCATTATCCCATATTTATCCCATAATGGCCCTCATGGTGGTATATAAAGCACAACACCCACATAGAGCTTTGCAAATTGGGAAGTAAGACTTTTGGGTTAAATGCCCAAGTGGATGCATGTGAACCATGACCCAACCCCTCAAATGAGTGAATCATGGCCCAACAATATGCTCCATCCTCTCCCGTGGGAGCATCGCTCAATGGTGGTGAGTGTGGAATTTTCCCCATGTGTGGTTTCCATTGGTTGTTTTCCCTCATGGGCCCCATGTTAATTCTAGGGTCCATTATTCGCTCCTCTCATATTGCCCAGTCTCATAATTTATCAAATAAAAAATTATTAAAAATTAACTTGAGCAATGTTGTGAGAGTCTTGAGCCATTATCCCATATTTATCCCATAATGGCCCTCATGGTGGTATATAAAGCACAACACCCACATAGAGCTTTGCAAATTGGGAAGTAGGATTTTGGGTGAAATGCCCAAGTGGATGCATGTGAACCATGACCCAACCCCTCAAATGAGTGAATCATGGCCCAACAATATGCTCCATCCTCTCTCGTGGGAGCATCGCTCAATGGTGGTGAGTGTGGAATTTTCCCCATGTGTGGTTTCCATTGGTTGTTTTCCCTCATGGGCCCCATGTTAATTCTAGGGTCCATTATTCGCTCCTCCCGTACTGCCCAGTCTCATAATTTATCAAATAAAAAATTATTAAAAATTAACTTGAGCAACGTTGCGAGAGTCTTGAGCCATTATCCCATATTTATTCCACAATGGCCCTCATGGTGGTATATAAAGCACAACACCCACATAGAGCTTTGCAAATCGGGAAGCAGGATTTTGGGTGAAATGCCCAAGTGGATGCATGTGAACCATGACCCAACCCCTCAAACGAGCGAATCATGGCCCAACAATATGCTCCATCCTCTCCCGTGGGAGCATCGCTCAATGGTGGTGAGTGTGGAATTTTCCCCATGTGTGGTTTCCATTGGTTGTTTTCCCTCATGGGCCCCATGTTAATTCTAGGGTCCATTATTCGCTCCTCTCGTACTGCCTAGTCTCATAATTTATCAAATAAAAAATTATTAAAAATTAACTTGAGCAACGTTGCGAGAGTCTTGAGCCATTATCCCATATTTATCCCATAATGGCCCTCATGGTGGTATATAAAGCACAACACCCACATAGAGCTTTGCAAATCGAGAAGTAGGATTTTGGGTGAAATGCCCAAGTGGATGCACGTGAACCATGACCCAACCCCTCAAACGAGCGAATCATGGCCCAACAATATGCTCCATCCTCTCCCGTGGGAGCATCGCTCAATGGTGGTGAGTGTGGAATTTTCCCCATGTGTGGTTTCCATTGGTTGTTTTCCCTCATGGGCCCCATGTTAATTCTAGGGTCCATTATTCGCTCCTCTCGTACTTGCCTAGTCTCATAATTTATTAAATAAAAAATTATTAAAAATTAACTTGAGCAACGTTGTGAGAGTCTTGAGCCATTATCCCATATTTATCCCATAATGGCCCTCATGGTGGTATATAAAGCACAACACCCACATAGAGCTTTGCAAATCGAGAAGCAGGATTTTGGGTGAAATGCCCAAGTGGATGCATGTGAACCATGACCCAACCCCTCAAACGAGTGAATCATGGCCCAAAAATATGCTCCATCCTCTCTCGTGGGAGCATCGCTCAATGGTGGTGAGTGTGGAATTTTCCCCATGTGTGGTTTCCATTGGTTGTTTTCCCTCATGGGCCCCATGTTAATTCTAGGGTCCATTATTCGCTCCTCTCGTACTGCCTAGTCTCATAATTTATTAAATAAAAAATTATTAAAAATTAACTTGAGCAATGCTGCGAGAGTCTTGAGCCATTATCCCATATTTATTCCATAATGGCCCTCATGGTGGTATATAAAGCACAACACCCACATAGAGCTTTGCAAATCGAGAAGCAGGATTTTGGGTTAAATGCCCAAGTGGATGCACGTGAACCATGACCCAACCCCTCAAACGAGCGAATCATGGCCCAACAATATGCTCCATCCTCTCCCGTGGGAGCATCGCTCAATGGTGGTGAGTGTGGAATTTTCCCCATGTGTGGTTTCCATTGGTTGTTTTCCCTCATGGGCCCCATGTTAATTCTAGGGTCCATTATTCGCTCCTCCCATACTGCCTAGTCTCATAATTTATCAAATAAAAAATTATTAAAAATTAACTTGAGCAATGTTGCGAGAGTCTTGAGCCATTATCCCATATTTATTCCACAATGGCCCTCATGGTGGTATATAAAGCACAACACCCACATAGAGCTTTGCAAATCGGGAAGTAGGATTTTGGGTTAAATGCCCAAGTGGATGCACGTGAACCATGACCCAACCCCTCAAACGAGTGAATCATGGCCCAACAATATGCTCCATCCTCTCCCGTGGGAGCATCGCTCAATGGTGGTGAGTGTGGAATTTTCCCCATGTGTGGTTTCCATTGGCTGTTTTCCCTCATGGGCCCCATGTTAATTCTAGGGTCCATTATTCGCTCCTCCCGTACTGCCTAGTCTCATAATTTATCAAATAAAAAATTATTAAAAATTAACTTGAGCAACATTGTGAGAGTCTTGAGCCATTATCCCATATTTATCCCATAATGGCCCTCATGGTGGTATATAAAGCACAACACCCACATAGAGCTTTGCAAATCGAGAAGTAGAGATTTTGGGTGAAATGCCCAAGTGGATGCACGTGAACCATGACCCAACCCCTCAAATGAGTGAATCATGGCCCAACAATATGCTCCATCCTCTCTTATGGGAGCATCGCTCAATGGTGGTGAGTGTGGAATTTTCCCCATGTGTGGTTTCCATTGGTTGTTTTCCCTCATGGGCCCCATGTTAATTCTAGGGTCCATTATTCACTCCTCTCATACTTCCTAGTCTCATAATTTATTAAATAAAAAATTATTAAAAATTAACTTGAGCAATGTTGTGAGAGTCTTGAGCCATTATCCCATATTTATTCCATAATGGCCCTCATGGTGGTATATAAAGCACAACACCCACATAGAGCTTTGCAAATCGGGAAGTAGGATTTTGGGTGAAATGCCCAAGTGGATGCATGTGAACCATGACCCAACCCCTCAAACGAGTGAATCATGGCCCAACAATATGCTCCATCCTCTCCCGTGGGAGCATCGCTCAATGGTGGTGAGTGTGGAATTTTCCCCATGTGTGGTTTCCATTGGTTGTTTTCCCTCATGGGCCCCATGTTAATTCTAGGGTCCATTATTCGCTCCTCCCGTACTGCCTAGTCTCATAATTTATCAAATAAAAAATTATTAAAAATTAACTTGAGCAACGTTGTGAGAGTCTTGAGCCATTATCCCACATTTATCCCATAATGGCCCTCATGGTGGTATATAAAGCACAACACCCACATAGAGCTTTGCAAATCGAGAAGTAGGATTTTGGGTTAAATGCCCAAGTGGATGCATGTGAACCATGACCCAACCCCTCAAATGAGCGAATCATGGCCCAACAATATGCTCCATCCTCTCCCGTGGGAGCATCGCTCAATGGTGGTGAGTGTGGAATTTTCCCCATGTGTGGTTTCCATTGGTTGTTTTCCCTCATGGGCCCCATGTTAATTCTAGGGTCCATTATTCGCTCCTCCCATACTGCCTAGTCTCATAATTTATCAAATAAAAAATTATTAAAAATTAACTTGAGCAATGCTACGAGAGTCTTGAGCCATTATCCCATATTTATCCCATAATGGCCCTCATGGTGGTATATAAAGCACAACACCCACATAGAGCTTTGCAAATCGGGAAGTAGGATTTTGGGTTAAATGCCCAAGTGGATGCATGTGAACCATGACCCAACCCCTCAAACGAGCGAATCATGGCCCAACAATATGCTCCATCCTCTCCCGTGGGAGCATCGCTCAATGGTGGTGAGTGTGGAATTTTCCCCATGTGTGGTTTCCATTGGTTGTTTTCCCTCATGGGCCCCATGTTAATTCTAGGGTCCATTATTCGCTCCTCCCGTACTGCCCAGTCTCATAATTTATTAAATAAAAAATTATTAAAAATTAACTTGAGCAACGCTGTGAGAGTCTTGAGCCATTATCCCATATTTATTCCATAATGGCCCTCATGGTGGTATATAAAGCACAACACCCACATAGAGCTTTGCAAATCGGGAAGCAGGATTTTGGGTTAAATGCCCAAGTGGATGCACGTGAACCATGACCCAACCCCTCAAACGAGTGAATCATGGCCCAACAATATGCTCCATCCTCTCCCGTGGGAGCATCGCTCAATGGTGGTGAGTGTGGAATTTTCCCCATGTGTGGTTTCCATTGGCTGTTTTCCCTCATGGGCCCCATGTTAATTCTAGGGTCCATTATTCGCTCCTCCCGTACTGCTCGGTCTCATAATTTATCAAATAAAAAATTATTAAAAATTAACTTGAGCAACGTTGCGAGAGTCTTGAGCCATTATCCCATATTTATTCCACAATGGCCCTCATGGTGGTATATAAAGCACAACACCCACATAGAGCTTTGCAAATCGGGAAGTAAGGATTTTGGGTGAAATGCCCAAGTGGATGCACGTGAACCATGACCCAACCCCTCAAACGAGTGAATCATGGCCCAACAATATGCTCCATCCTCTCCCGTGGGAGCATCGCTCAATGGTGGTGAGTGTGGAATTTTCCCCATGTGTGGTTTCCATTGGCTGTTTTCCCTCATGGGCCCCAAGTTAATTCTAGGGTCCATTATTCGCTCCTCCTATACTGCCTAGTCTCATAATTTATCAAATAAAAAATTATTAAAAATTAACTTGAGCAACGTTGCGAGAGTCTTGAGCCATTATCCCATATTTATCCCATAATGGCCCTCATGGTGGTATATAAAGCACAACACCCACATAGAGCTTTGCAAATCGGGAAGTAGGATTTTGGGTGAAATGCCCAAGTGGATGCATGCGAACCATGACCCAACCCCTCAAACGAGTGAATCATGGCCCAACAATATGCTCCATCCTCTCCTGTGGGAGCATCGCTCAATGGTGGTGAGTGTGGAATTTTCCCCATGTGTGGTTTCCATTGGTTGTTTTCCCTCATGGGCCCCATGTTAATTCTAGGGTCCATTATTCGCTCCTCTCGTACTATCTAGTCTCATAATTTATCAAATAAAAAATTATTAAAAATTAACTTGAGCAATGATTGAGAGTCTTGAGCCATTATCCCATATTTATCCCATAATGGCCCTCATGGTGGTATATAAAGCACAACACCCACATAGAGCTTTGCAAATCGGGAAGCAGGATTTTGGGTGAAATGCCCAAGTGGAAGCACGTGAACCATGACCCAACCCCTCAAATGAGTGAATCATGGCCCAACAATATGCTCCATCCTCTCCCGTGGGAGCATCGCTCAATGGTGGTGAGTGTGGAATTTTCCCCATGTGTGGTTTCCATTGGTTGTTTTCCCTCATGGGCCCCATGTTAATTCTAGGGTCCATTATTCGCTCCTCCCGTACTGCCTAGTCTCATAATTTATCAAATAAAAAATTATTAAAAATTAACTTGAGCAACGTTGCGAGAGTCTTGAGCCATTATCCCATATTTATTCCATAATGGCCCTCATGGTGGTATATAAAGCACAACACCCACATAGAGCTTTGCAAATCGAGAAGTAGGATTTTGGGTGAAATGCCCAAGTGGAAGCACGTGAACCATGACCCAACCCCTCAAACGAGTGAATCATGGCCCAACAATATGCTCCATCCTCTCCCATGGGAGCATCGCTCAATGGTGGTGAGTGTGGAATTTTCCCCATGTGTGGTTTCCATTGGTTGTTTTCCCTCATGGGCCCCAAGTTAATTCTAGGGTCCATTATTTGCTCCTCTCATACTGCCTAGTCTCATAATTTATCAAATAAAAAATTATTAAAAATTAACTTGAGCAACGTTGTGAGAGTCTTGAGCCATTATCCCATATTTATTCCATAATGGCCCTCATGGTGGTATATAAAGCACAACACCCACATAGAGCTTTGCAAATCGAGAAGCAGACTTTTGGGTTAAATGCCCAAGTGGATGCATGTGAACCATGACCCAACCCCTCAAACGAGTGAATCATGGCCCAACAATATGCTCCATCCTCTCCCGTGGGAGCATCGCTCAATGGTGGTGAGTGTGGAATTTTCCCCATGTGTGGTTTCCATTGGTTGTTTTCCCTCATGGGCCCCATGTTAATTCTAGGGTCCATTATTCGCTCCTCTCGTACTTCCCAGTCTCATAATTTATCAAATAAAAAATTATTAAAAATTAACTTGAGCAACGTTGTGAGAGTCTTGAGCCATTATCCCACATTTATTCCATAATGGCCCTCATGGTGGTATATAAAGCACAACACCCACATAGAGCTTTGCAAATCGAGAAGCAGGATTTTGGGTGAAATGCCCAAGTGGATGCATGTGAACCATGACCCAACCCCTCAAACGAGTGAATCATGGCCCAACAATATGCTCCATCCTCTCTCGTGGGAGCATCGCTCAATGGTGGTGAGTGTGGAATTTTCCCCATGTGTGGTTTCCATTGGTTGTTTTCCCTCATGGGCCCCATGTTAATTCTAGGGTCCATTATTCGCTCCTCTCATACTACCTAGTCTCATAATTTATCAAATAAAAAATTATTAAAAATTAACTTGAGCAACGTTGCGAGAGTCTTGAGCCATTATCCCATATTTATTCCACAATGGCCCTCATGGTGGTATATAAAGCACAACACCCACATAGAGCTTTGCAAATCGGGAAGTAGACTTTTGGGTGAAATGCCCAAGTGGATGCATGTGAACCATGACCCAACCCCTCAAACGAGCGAATCATGGCCCAACAATATGCTCCATCCTCTCCCGTGGGAGCATCGCTCAATGGTGGTGAGTGTGGAATTTTCCCCATGTGTGGTTTCCATTGGTTGTTTTCCCTCATGGGCCCCATGTTAATTCTAGGGTCCATTATTCGCTCCTCTCGTATTGCCTAGTCTCATAATTTATCAAATAAAAAATTATTAAAAATTAACTTGAGCAATGCTTGTGAGAGTCTTGAGCCATTATCCCATATTTATTCCACAATGGCCCTCATGGTGGTATATAAAGCACAACACCCACATAGAGCTTTGCAAATCGGGAAGTAAGATTTTGGGTGAAATGCCCAAGTGGATGCATGTGAACCATGACCCAACCCCTCAAATGAGTGAATCATGGCCCAACAATATGCTCCATCCTCTCTCGTGGGAGCATCGCTCAATGGTGGTGAGTGTGGAATTTTCCCCATGTGTGGTTTCCATTGGTTGTTTTCCCTCATGGGCCCCATGTTAATTCTAGGGTCCATTATTCGCTCCTCCCGTATTGCCTAGTCTCATAATTTATCAAATAAAAAATTATTAAAAATTAACTTGAGCAACGTTATGAGAGTCTTGAGCCATTATCCCATATTTATTCCATAATGGCCCTCATGGTGGTATATAAAGCACAACACCCACATAGAGCTTTGCAAATTGGGAAGTAGGATTTTGGGTTAAATGCCCAAGTGGAAGCATGTGAACCATGACCCAACCCCTCAAATGAGTGAATCATGGCCCAACAATATGCTCCATCCTCTCTCATGGGAGCATCGCTCAATGGTGGTGAGTGTGGAATTTTCCCCATGTGTGGTTTCCATTGGCTGTTTTCCCTCATGGGCCCCATGTTAATTCTAGGGTCCATTATTCGCTCCTCCCGTACTGCCTAGTCTCATAATTTATCAAATAAAAAATTATTAAAAATTAACTTGAGCAACGTTGCGAGAGTCTTGAGCCATTATCCCATATTTATTCCACAATGGCCCTCATGGTGGTATATAAAGCACAACACCCACATAGAGCTTTGCAAATTGGGAAGCAGGATTTTGGGTTAAATGCCCAAGTGGATGCATGTGAACCATGACCCAACCCCTCAAATGAGTGAATCATGGCCCAAAAATATGCTCCATCCTCTCTCATGGGAGCATCGCTCAATGGTGGTGAGTGTGGAATTTTCCCCATGTGTGGTTTCCATTGGTTGTTTTCCCTCATGGGCCCCATGTTAATTCTAGGGTCCATTATTCGCTCCTCCCGTATTGCCTAGTCTCATAATTTATCAAATAAAAAATTATTAAAAATTAACTTGAGCAACGCTGTGAGAGTCTTGAGCCATTATCCCACATTTATCCCACAATGGCCCTCATGGTGGTATATAAAGCACAACACCCACATAGAGCTTTGCAAATCGAGAAGCAGGCTTTTGGGTGAAATGCCCAAGTGGAAGCACGCGAACCATGACCCAACCCCTCAAACGAGCGAATCATGGCCCAACAATATGCTCCATCCTCTCCCATGGGAGCATCGCTCAATGGTGGTGAGTGTGGAATTTTCCCCATGTGTGGTTTCCATTGGTTGTTTTCCCTCATGGGCCCCAAGTTAATTCTAGGGTCCATTATTCGCTCCTCCCGTATTGCCCAGTCTCATAATTTATCAAATAAAAAATTATTAAAAATTAACTTGAGCAACGTTGCGAGAGTCTTGAGCCATTATCCCACATTTATCCCACAATGGCCCTCATGGTGGTATATAAAGCACAACACCCACATAGAGCTTTGCAAATCGAGAAGCAGGATTTTGGGTGAAATGCCCAAGTGGATGCACGCGAACCATGACCCAACCCCTCAAACGAGCGAATCATGGCCCAACAATATGCTCCATCCTCTCCCGTGGGAGCATCGCTCAATGGTGGTGAGTGTGGAATTTTCCCCATGTGTGGTTTCCATTGGTTGTTTTCCCTCATGGGCCCCAAGTTAATTCTAGGGTCTCAAAGCACTCTTGTAATCAGTTTGGTCATAAAGCATTTAATTGCAGGGTTCATGATAGGAATGGATATGGCTTCACCAATAGGAACTTCAAGACATTTGCACCTTCAAGGAACCAGGATATTAAGTGTTATAAGTGCAATAATGTTGGGCATATGGCTAAGTGGTATAGAAAAAAATTTCTAGAGACAAGTAGAAACATGAATATTCAAAGGAATCATAAGGATCAGTTAAGGGAGAAGGTGGATAAAGGAAAAAAGTATTGTATGCTGGGAGTAGAGATACTCCCACTCCAAAATTAACCACCTCAAGGAGAGGAGGTGGGAAAGGGTCTGAGCTAAGAGTCTTATCTTTAGCTCCAAAGGTGGCCCTTTGCCATTGATGTCAAAGGGGGAGAGATTTGAGTTAGGGGAGAGCATTCAGTCAGGGATAACAGTTTCTCAGGGGGATTAGAAATAAAAAAGGTAAAAGGAATGTTTAAAGAAAAAGGGGTTACCATCAATAATAAAGGGAGATATTGTTGAAACTTTGAGAAAGGTTTTGTTGTCATTGATGTCAACAGGTTTTATGTCCAGTTTTGTCTTCATTGACGTCAAAAGGTTGATCTTCCAAAAGGCAAGGAAGTTGTTAAAAGAAAAAAAAGGTATAATAGTTATTTTAAATATTATATGCCTAAAGAGGCCTAAAAGGTAGAAGACCCAAGCAAAGGGAAGCAAGTTTAAAAATAAATAACAATATTATAATATTTAAAAAATATAACAGGCACCAAGGAATCATTAAAAAATATATCCCCAACAAAGTCCATTGAGCAAGGTTGGCAAAGGTTTTAATTTAATTTATTTAAATTAAAATATTTTAACCTAAGGTTAAAATTTTAATTTAAATAATTAAAGGCACCAAGTTTAAAGTTTATTTCAAATTCAAAATTCGAAAGGGCCAACGTGTTTCAAATGCAAAGGAAGAGTATTAATAGGAAATGTTTTTCATTTCCTAAGTCTAACACCAATGCAATATTTGAATGCCCAAGTCGTGTGATAAATCGTGCGCTCCATATGCGAAAGGAAGAAGCTTGTGAGTTGTTTTAAATAAGGAGGCAGACTTGTATTGATATTCGTATGACACAACAGGGTTATCTCATAGTGTTGGGTAGCGTAGACGATGGTCGAATGTCAGGCTAAGGCGTACACAAAGGAAAGATCGTGGTTTCGAATCCCATGTGATTCATTTTGGCAAAGGAAGAGAGGAGTTTCATTTTTTCCAAAATTCATGTGGCAGCTTTAATAGGGAAGCGTTGGATTTTGGTTCACATGTGGGCATATAGCCCAAGTGGCAGCTTAGCCTTGGCCTACGGCGTTGTGGCAGCATTGGTCGCAGATTCGAGTTTGGGCACTAGTTGAAGACATGCGCAATATTTTTGGTGACATGGGCTAACAAATAAGGTATGCACATTTGTTTTAGTTTTCCAAAGGTTTTGAATGCAAAAAGTGTTTGAGACCATGTGAAAATTAAAGGGCATGTGTTAAATGTCTAGGGAATCATAAGGATTGTTGAAACAATATTTTATTTTGGTTCTTAGAAAAATGAAGGATTGGATATTATAAGGTGTTAATAAAGTAACTTTATTTTTATGTGTTGAATATTATTTTGAGTTGTTTAGAGATTATAATGTGTTAACAAAGGAGCTTCATTTTTATATAATGAATTTGAGAAGATTGGATATTATAAGGTATTAAAAAAGGAACTTTATTTTTATGTGTTGAATATTATTTTGAGAGTATTGGAGAGAAACTTTATTTTGATATATGTTGAATATATTTTTAAAGGAGTAATAAGGTGTATTTGTGACTTGACATTTTATTGTATTTCTTGAATGGTGAAATAATTATTGAGGAGAATATTTGTGTGGAGATTTTGAGATAGATTGTTGCTATCTAACCTAGAACTGGAAAAAAGGTTTTGTTGTGAGTAAAACAGGTTTTGAAGACATATCTCCATCAAAGCAAAAAAGTATGGGCACACTATCTTTTGTTTAGAGTGTTTGAAATAAATGTATGAAATAGAAGGTGGAGTGAAAATTATTGATGAGTATTATTGGAAATGTATGAGGAAGTTTGAGTACATCTTGTTGATGGATTATTTGATTTGAAGTAGAGATTGGAAATTATTTGAGTTAGGGTTTAAGACCCACATTGTGCTTTGTGTTGAAAGAAGGGTGAAATACTTGGTTAGAAATTTGTAAGCAAGTTGTGTTTCATTGAGTGAATTATTGAGTGAAGTTGGTTGAGAATTATTGATTGAGAGTATGGGATTTGTAGATCAAGTTTTGTGAAAAAAATTATACTTCATTCTGAATTGATTTAAAAGAGTGTTTGCAAGAGATAGATTGTTTTGTTGAGTACAAAAATTTGTGAGTGTGAAACATATTGAGGTTTTGATAGAGCTTATCATTCTCTATATGTTTATGAGATTAAACAATATCATGAGTGAAACTTGTTTGTGTGTGAAGAGGTTTTATGAAAGATATTTAAGTTGTGTTGTGTATGCAATTTTTGTAGTGATTTGAGTAAGCTTTTGTGAAAGCTTAAGGATATATTTGAGTAAGCTTTTTTGAAATGTTAAGGATAGAGTTGAACAATATTTTGTGAAAGCTTGTGGACATATTTGTGCAAGTCTTTGAGGAGACTTAAGGATAGATTTGAGCAAGTTTTTGTGTAAGCTTGTTGGCATATTTGAGCAAGTCTTGGTGAAGAATTGAGAGCAAATTGAGTAAGTTCTTGAGAAGACTTGTTGGAAGATTTGATCAAGTCTTGGTAAAGACTTGAGAACAGATTGAGCAAGTTCTTGAGAGGACTTGTAGGTAGATTTGAGCATGTCTTGGTGAATATTTAAGAGTAGATTGAGCAAGTTCTTGAGAGGACTTATTGGCAGATTTGAGCAAGTCTTGGTGAAGACTTGAGAGCAGATTGAGCAAGTTCTTGAGAGGACCTATTGGCATATTTAAGCAAGTCTTGGTAAATACTTGAGAACATATTGATAAAGTTCTTGATAGGACTTTTAGGTAGCTTTGGTAAAGTCTTGGTGAAGACTTGAGATAGCATTGAGAGCAGAGTTGATTGATTGATTTGTTCAAGCTTTGTGTTAAGGCTTGGGACAGATCTGAGTAGAGTTGATTTATGATTTGATCAAGCTTTATGTTAAGGCTTGATGATATATTTGAGGATAAATTTTGGTGTAGATTTGAGGGTATATTTGTGCCAAACCAGAGACATATTGTGAGTAGATTTGTGCTAGATCGAGGATAGTGTTTAGTTTAGATTTGAGATAGATATTGAGTAGAGTTAAGAGTAAGCTTTAGATATGATAAAGTAGAGGATATTAGTCTCCAGTGGATAGAGATCCATTAGCCAGGGTAGTGAGTATAGAGGTATTCTGAGTGAGGATAGAGGTCTTCTATGGAGTGTATATACAAGCCAATGCAGTGAAGGTAAAAGTCTTTTAGAAGATCAATAGCCAGATTAGAGGAGAAAAAGTTCTCCTGTGGATAGATATCCATGAACCAGAGTAGAGGATAAAGAGTTCTCTTATAGATAGATATCCACAAACTAGAGTAGAGGAGAAATAGTTCTCTTATGGATAGAGTTCCATGAACTAGAGAAAGGAGAAAGAGTTCTCCTGTGGAGTGTGATCTGTGAACAAACTAGGAAAATAGAGTTCTTCTATGGAGAGAGATACATGAACCAATTGATAAGAAAGATTTCTCCTGGGTCAAGTTCCACGAACCAGAGAAAATGGGAAATAGTTCTCTTGTGGATAGAAATCCACAAATCAGAGCATTAGGGGATTGGTGTCTCATTTGGATAGAGGTCCATAAACATTGTAATAGGAAAGTGATTTCCAAGAGATTTATTGAGAAAATTTTAGTGAAATATTTTCTTCATGGAGTAGACCCTATTGGGTGAACCACATTAAATTGGTGTCTCTATTATGTGTGATGATTTGTGCATTGCTTTGATTATTGTTGTTGATATTTCCATTGATTATATTAGATAATATTGTTTGGGAAATAAAAGTAAAAGTTTATCTTATATTGTTCACCCCCATCTCAGTATAAGCTTTTGTTCTTCATTATTTTATAATGCTATGCTATTGATTGTTCATAAAATTTAAAAGAAAATAAAATATGATTGGCCCTCATATGACCATGATGTCAAATCTTAAGATCATTTTATCTTGAAGTATTTTAGGTAGTTTTTATCTTATTTCGGTTAAACAGATTTTAAACAAGTTTTAGTTTGCATTGTTAAATCTTGCTTTGAGCATAAAAGAGAAGACTAAATTTATCTTTGGAAATGCAAATTTTGAATGATGATTGGATTCATTTTGAACTTATTTTGTGAATGAAAATAAAAAAAAATTGCAGGACTAACTTTGAAATACAATGGCCTTTGAAGTGCCACATAAATTACCCCTCTTTAATGAAATTGTAATTTTCATCTAGAGAATTTAATTTATTGCTTGTAAATAGAAATGTAAAACTTGAAATTTGAATCTCCTTAAAAGTGTGAAATTATGTTAAATTTAAAATTATAAAACTACTTTAAAATATGAACTTCAAATAATTTTTGTAATTTCAAATTGTCTTCAAAATAAAATTGAAACTATTCTAAGTGAAGCGTTAAAGCTTATTCTTGGAATACATGCATTTATTTTTAGAATTTTTCAAATTTTTAATTTTATTTACAAAGGTTAAAAAAAAATGAAAATATAGGGTTAGAAAAATAAATAGAAAAATCTGGAACATGGACCAGAATGTGGAAATGACCAAAGAAAAACTACTACAAGTAAATCTGACTTGTACTGCAAAAAACTGTTAGTTCATGAATATCAAACATAACTAGGTTAGACCTGCATTCACATAATCTAAGATCTGGTTATGCCAAGATTCTAAGGGATAAAACATGTATTAAAAATATTCAAATAGTGCTATCATATCCATGCATAAAACACCATTAAAATATATTCAATACATGTGCAAAAGAATAAGCATTAAAACTTGTATTATGTCAAAAAAACTTTCTTTTATGCATAAAAAAATGAAGGAAAACCATCTCCACAACAGTTTGGCAACCTTCCAATATCTCCTTGTGCATCTACTCTAAAACTTCTAGCCTCCTGTAATTGTGTTTTTCTCTTCTTTTAAAAATTTTCATTTATCTTTTTTTTCTTCTGTTTCGACCTCCAACTTTTGGCTACACAATTCTCAATGCGTGTTTGCTTGCATTCCAAGGTCGATGTTGGGCGTGAACCATTGATATTGCCCCATTAACCTTGAATGAGTGTTCGCTTGCATTCCAAGCCCGATTTTGGGCGTGAACCGTTGATATTGCCCCTTATGCATGATTGGTGAATGCTTGAGTGAGAACTTGAAAACTATATTGAACTAGGGTTTATGCAAAGATCATGAGTATCATTGTTATGTGATTTTGGAATCATCTTGAGTTGAATTTGAGTTCCATTGTGATAGGATTGGATCAAACATTTGCTTAGGATTTTGCAAGCAAGTTGGTTTCATTGGTTGAATTTATTGAGCATAGTTGATTGAAAAGTGTTGGAGTGGTAGTTTAAGTTTTGTGAAACAAATTATTCTTTATTCTAAATTGATTTGTGAAAGAGATTGAAAGTGATTAAGTGTCTGTGAGTGTGAAACATATTGAGTCTCTAACCAGTCTCTATATGTTTCTGAGGTTAAGAAAGAGAGTTTGAAAGTGATCAAGTATTATTGCGAGTGTGAAACATATTGAGTCTCTAACCATTCTCTATATGTTTCTGGGAGTAAAAAAAAAAATTGCGTGAAACTTATTTGTGTGATTGAAAGAGGTTTTCTGCAAGAGATGGAATTGATTTTGTGTGCAAGTTTTGTAATTTATTTGAGCAAGCTTTTGTGAGAGCTTGCAAGCATATTTGAGTAAGTTCTAGAGAGGACTTTTTGAGACTTTTGAGACAAGTCTTAGTGAAGACTTGTGGATATATTTGTGTGAGCTTTTGTGGAAGCTTACAATCAGATTGGACAGAGTTAAGGTAAGTCTTGGTGAAGACTTGTTGGACATATTTGAGGTAAGTCTTAGAGAAGACTTGAGAGCAGATTGGACAAGTTCTAGTGAAGACTTGTTTGAGTAGATTTGAGGCAAGTCTTTGAGAAGGCTTAAGAGCATATTGGATGAGTTCTTGAGAGTTGTGGACAAATTTGAGACAAGTCTTTGTGAGGACTTGAGATTTGAGTTGATTGATTGATTTGTTCAAACCTTGAGTTATGGGTTGAGGTAGATCTAGGAGAGTTGATTTATGATTGATCAAGATTTGTGGTAAAGCTTGAAAATAGATTGAGGACAGATTTTAGTGCAGATATAAGGATAGATTTGTATCATACCAGAGACAAATATTGAGTAATTTTTGTGCTAGACCGAAGGATTGAGTTTAGTGTAGAACAAGACAAAATTTAGGAGATTTGTACTAGACCAAAGGACCAAGTTTAGTGCAAATTTGAGACAGATACTGAGTAGATATTTGGAGGGGACCGAGTAGAGTATAGTAGTCTCTAGTGGATAGATATCCATTAGCTAGGGTAGAGAGGATAGAGGTCTTCAATGGAGAGATATCCACAACCTAGAGTAGTGGAGGCAGTAGTTCTCTAGAGGATCACCAACTGGAGTGGAGGAGAGGAGTTCTCCTGTGGATAAATATCCACAAACCAGATTAGGAGATTGGTGTCTCCTATAGGTAGGTGCCCAAAAAATAGATTAGGGGATTTGTTTCTCATTTGGAAAAATGTCCATAAACATTGCAATAGGGAAAGGTTTCCCAAGATATTTTATAAGAAAATTTTAGTGAAAGATTTTCTTCGTGGAGTAGCCCACATTGGGTGAACCACATTAAATTGGTGTCTCTATTATGTGTGGTAATTTATGCATTGCTTTGATTATTTATGTGGAGTGATACTAGACTATGGAACAATTCAATGAAATTATAAATGATAAGCAAAATCATTTTTAAGGAATCATAGTTGATATTAAATTGAAAAACCAATTAATAGATATAAAACTTTCAATTATTCGATGATGATCTTATTTGCAATCGTATGATTGCATTAAAATACCTACTCTAAAGGTGAGAGTGAAGGGTTGTAACCCTTCAAAATATAATTAATAAATAAATATAATTAGTAGACTATGTTAGGAGGGTCCTAACATGCCACCCTCCTTAAAAAGAGCTTTGTCCTCAAAGCTGGAATTGTGGAAATTGTTGCTGGATATAGTGAAGAGTCTCCCAAGTAGCGTCTTCTAAAGGTAGACCTTTCCAGTGGATCAAGACTTCCGTGATATCTCGATTATGAAGGTGACGAGAGCGACGATCTAAGATAGCTTCAGGTTCAACCAAAAGTACTCCATCATCGATAAATTTAGGAAGGTTAGTTTGTATAGTGATGTGTGCTCCCACCACTGGCTTAAGGCAAGATACATGAAATACGGGATGAATTTTGGAAGTTGGTGGTAACTCAAGTTTGTAAGCAATGGCCCCAATACGTTGGAGAACCTTATAAGGTCCATAAAATTTGGGTGCTAACTTCTGAGAGCCTTTTTGTTTGAGAGATGATTGACGGTATGGTTGGAGGCGTAGGAAAACCTTATCACCCTCTTGAAAACTATGCTCGCTCCTATGTTGATCGGCTTGTTGCTTCATGCGATTTTGGGCGATGTGTAAGTTCTCTTTTAGGATCCGTAGAATGTCATCTCGAGTAGAGAGTTTCGTCTCCACCGCTTGTACCTTTGTACTCCCTAGAATATAAGAAGTGAGTGATGGCGGTGTTTGGCCATATAATGCTTCATAAGGAGTCATTTTGATGGATGTATGGTAGGAAGTGTTATACCACCATTCTGCTAATGGAAGCCACTTTACCCAATGGAGCGGTTGAGTAGAGATGAAACAACGAAGGTAAGTTTCTAAGCATTTATTAACAACTTTCGTCTGGCCATCGGTTTGAGGATGGTAAGCGGAGCTCATACGAAGTTGAGTACCTTGTAATTTGAACAATTCCTTCCAAAAAGTGCTAGTGAAAGTTGGGTCACGATCACTAACAATCGTTGATGGCATACCATGTAATTTAAAGATGTTATCAAGGAAAATGTGGGCTATAGTACTAGCGGTGTAAGGGTGAGCCACAGGACAAAAATGGGCATATTTGGATAAACGATCTACTACTACAAAAATTGTTGTTTTTCCGCCTGATTTTGGTAGTCCTTCAATAAAATCCATAGAAATATCCGCCCATGTTTTGGTTGGTATAGGAAGAGGTTGAAGTAATCCTGGAGTAGCAATTGTCTCCCCTTTATGTCTTTGGCAAGTCTCACATTCTTTTACAAATGTTTTGATGTAGTTTTTCATACCTACCCAATAAAAAGATCTAGTTACTCTTTTATATGTTTTTAAGAACCCTGAGTGTTCGACAATGGGTGAGGTATGTAATTCATGGAGAAGTTTTTCACGATAAGAGGAATTTGGGGAGAGGACCATCCTTCCTTTGTACCTTAATATATTATCCGTCCAAGTGTATGGAGGTTTGCTATTAGGATTATGTTGGAGTTGTTGAATTATTGCGTGGGTAGTAGGATCATTAATCCATTCTTCATACACCTCATCTAACCATTTAGGAATAAGGGAGGAAAGAGCATGGAATTGAGGCATGTCTTCAAATTTTCTAGAGAGTGCATCGACCGCCATGTTGTCCTTTCCCTTTTTGTATGTAATTTCGTAATCATAGCCAAGTAGTTTAGTAACCCACTTTTGTTGTTTTGGGGTATTAGTACGTTGTTCCAAGAAGTATTTTAAGCTATGATGGTCAGTGCGTATAATGAAATGTTGTCCAATAAGGTAAGGTCTCCAATGTTGAATAGCGTGAACAATTGCCAACATTTCTTTTTCATAGGTAGAACGGGCTAGATTCTTTTTAGAAAATGCCTTGCTTGTAAAAGCTAGAGGCCTTTCATCTTGCATGAGTACGACTCCTATTCCTACCCCCGAGGCATCACTTTCAATGATGAATGGTTTAGAAAAGTTGGGCATAGCTAGGACAGGAGTGGTACACATTGCATTTTTCAATGTAATAAAAGCTTCATCCGCTTGAGATGACCACTTGAAGGCATTTTTCTTAAGTAATGTTGTTAGAGGAGCTGCGATTTTACCATAATTTTTGACAAATTTTCGATAATATCCTGTTAGCCCAAGAAACCCTCGTAGACTTTTTAAGGTTTTTGGAATAGGCCAACTTTTCACATCCTCAATTTTGCGAGGATCTACCTTAACTCCTTCCTTAGAGACAATGTGTCCTAAGTATTCGATTTCTTGTTTTCCAAAGGAACACTTTGATCTTTTCGCATAAAGTTGATTTTCCTTCAAGATTCTTAATGCTTGGCTAATATGGTTCAAATGATCTTCCCATGTTTTGCTGTAAATCAAAATGTCATCAAAGAAAACTAAGATAAATTTACGAAGGAAAGGGTGGAATACCTTGTTCATTAGACTTTGAAAAGTGGAAGGAGCATTGGTAAGGCCAAATGGCATCACCAAGAATTCATAGTGCCCTTCATGAGTGCGAAAGGCTGTCTTTGGAATATCCTTTTCGTTAACTCTGATTTGGTGGTAGCCCGATCGTAAGTCTAATTTGGAAAAATAGGCAGCCCCATGTAGTTCATCTAGTAGCTCGTCTATGACCGGAATAGGAAATTTATCCTTGATGGTCATTTTGTTAAGTGCTCTAAAATCGACACATAAATGCCATGACCCATCCTTCTTCCTTACTAATATAACTGGAGAGGAGTAAGGGCTTCTGCTAGGTCTAATGACCCCTGCCTTAAGAAGCTCTTGTACTAGTTTCTCTATCTCGGTCTTTTGAAGATATGGATAACGATAGGGCCTAATATTAGGGGGTTGATGCCCTGGAAGTAGTGGAATAGTGTGATCGTGACTTCGTTGTGGAGGTAGTCCTTTTGGTTCATTGAATACTTCTTTATGGTGTTCTAAAATATTTTGTAGCTCTGGCGCCTCCTGTTCTTCGTGAGTGGGTTGGATTGAGAACAATTGGGCTACCATTCCTTTGCTTCCTTTATGGATAATTTTCTCCATTCTATGAGAACTTATGATTTGTGAGGGTCCATATTTTAATCCCTTGATAGTATAAGTTTGGTTCTTCTCTGTGAACTTCATCCATAATTCGTCAAATTCCCATTGAACTATGCCCAATGTTCATAGCCATTGTACTCCTAGTACGATGTCACAACCTCCTAGAGGTAGTACATACATGTCTCCTTTCATGTTATAATCCCCCATAGTTAGTTTAATATTTTGGCATTTACCTTTACATGCAATTTTTCCTCCATTTCCAATCATCACTTCAAAATTATTGCAAGGATATATAAAACAATTAGCTTGTTTAGCCACCCTTGGATCGATAAAATTGTGCGTGCTACCCGAGTCTAGGAGCACAATAAGGTTTTGTTTCTTAAAATACCCTTTTACCCTCATCGTTTGTGGAGCAGAAAATCCTGCAAGGGCGTTGAAGGAAACCTTAGGTGTATTTTCCTCATCACTTTCTGGTGTGTCGGATACTACTTCCACTTCTATCTCAGTTTCTTCTTCGGAGGAATTGCCACAGTCCGTAGCATCCAGAATATACAACTTTCGTGAGGCGCATTTATGATTTCGATCAAATTTCTCATCACAGTGGTAGCAAAGACCTTTAGCTTGTCGTTCCTTCATTTCTTCGAAACTAAGGCGTTTAATTGGTAGGGTTGGGTTAAGTTTGGGAGTTGTGTAGGAGTTTTGTACCCTTCCATTTTGCATAGTTTTGGGGTTAGTGTAAGTGTTTGATGATTTCCCCATGGGTGGTTTTCCCAATCGGCGTTGTGCCTTGATTTTATCCTCAGCTAGTTTCGCCAACCCTATGGTCTGCATCATGGTTGTGGGATTATACATTTGTACCTCTATTCAGATTTCTTCCTTTAATCCACTGATGAAACAATCTTGAAAGAAGGAAGCATCTAGCCCGGTTGTTCGATTTGCCAATATTTCAAATTCAGCTTGATATTCTTTTACCGAAGTGGTTTGGCATAATTTGGTGAGAGCTCCTGTGAAATTTTCAAAAGCGCTAGGTCCAAACCGTACTAATAGATTTTGTGTAAAGGTGAACCAAGTAGGAGTGTCGTTGGTTTTTTTGAACCATTGGTACCATTGGATGGCTTCATTCTCTAAGTGAAAGGATGCAATATGCACCTTTTGTCTTTCAAGAATTTGATTCAACGAGAAATATTGCTCTGCCCGATAAATCCAGTTTGTAGGATCACCGCCTTCAAATTTTGGAAAGTCTAACTTGGTAGTCCTAGGGAGGATGGATGTTTGTGGCCCTCCCAATGGTGTTCGGGGTGGCGATCCTCCGCTAGTTTGATTTGTTTGCACTAGTGCCATATTCTGACTGACAGAGTCTAGTTTTAAGTTTAATGCGAGTATTGTTTCCTGGAGTTCTTGCGTCTTAGCTGTGTTCTCCTCTTTGCCTTGGCGAATTTCTTGGAGAAGTTTATCCATAGTGATATCTTATGATCATTGTCCGTAGACCATGGTGGTTTGGTTTGTGGGGACTTTATACCTTTGTGAACTGGGTTGCGAATTTTTTTTTTGATCAATTTGATAGAGATTGCCAAAATTGTTAGAAATTTTTGCCAAAATTTGCAAAAAATTATTTTATATTATTCCCATTTTTGATAAAATTTGGTTTTTCAATTTTATTTTGATTTTTTAATTTTTGACATTGGCGTTGGGGTATGGCAAGGCGAGTTGGTAGCAGGCAATAGCACACCGGTAAGGTGGCAAGCACGACAAGGCGACCGACAAATATAGTAATGACAAGCACGAGGTAAGCGACAGGGAGGGCGGTAGAGTGGAGGCATGGTGATCGGTAGTCGAGCAGTAGAGTGGAGGAACGATGAGTGGTAAGGCAAGGTGGTCAATGTCAACGGAGGCAGGTGCAGTTTGCGAGGTCAAAGGACACATGGGGATGAAAAATCGAGGTTTCATGCACGGGGAAGGTGCAGAGTGCCTAGCAAGCTAGGCAACATTTACTATGTTGATTTCTTCTTTTATATCCCAATTTCCTCTTCATCGGGGCAATATGGGATAATTATATTATCCCGTATAAACTTTTGCCCTTTTTTCGATAATTAAAAAAAACCTTTGCTTCTTAATAATTTTTGTTGCCGTATTTTGTGGGATTTTTTTAGAATTGTTAGTAGCTACTTGAGAGTGTCACAGTTGACACCAGAGGTTGTTTGTGCTTAGAGTTTTAGTGATTTCTTGTATAGATCGAATGTTTGTGCCTGATCGGTGATGTTTTCAAACCAGGTATTGATTGTTTCTCCCAAAATTGTTATAGATGTTCTCTATGACTTCCTCATTGGCTTCGTTGTTGGTTTTCATCTTTGTTGCACCTATTCTTATTTGAATGAACTGCACCAAATCTCTAAGAGAGGGATCATTTACATCGTTCCTTATTTTTATAGAAAAAAAAATTCTACCTAGCTCTAATCTAGTTGGAGTGATACTAGACTATGGAACAATGCAATGAAATTATAAATGATAAGCAGGATCATTTTTTTAAGGAATCGTAGTTGATATTAAATTGGAAAACCAATTAATAGATATAAAACTTTCAATTGTTTGATGATGATCTTATTTGCAATCATATGATTGCATTAAAATACCTACTCTAAAGGTGAGAGTGAAGGGTTGTAACCCTTCAAAATATAATTAATAAATAAATATAATTAGTAGACTATGTTAGGAGGGTCCTAACATGTTGTTGATATTGCCATTGAAATATTGCATATAATTGTTCAAGTAAAGAAAATTAAAAAGTGGTCTTATACTGTTCACCCCCCTCTTAGTATAAGCTTGTGTTCTTCAAATGGTATCAGAGCGGGTTTCTTTAGAATATTTTAATAGTTTGAAGAAAAATATCACAAGAACATAGATGGCTTCTAAGAGTGGATCCTCAAATAATTCAACACCAATGTTTGATGGGAACGATTATGTATTTTAGAGCATGAAAATGAAGATTTATCTGATGGTACTTGGAAATGAAATATGGGAAGTAGTTGAAAATGGATACACCACCAGCTACTCCACCTACATATAAATATGGTAAGCTTCTACATCATTGCAATTCAAAAGAAATGAATGCAATTTTGAGAGGTTTGCAGAAAACATAATTTATAGAGGTTATGCACTACAAATAAGCAAAGGAAATTTGGGATAAGTTGCAAGGCACATATGAAGGAGATAAAAAGGTCAAAAAGGTAAATTTATGAAATCTCAAAGGAAAATTTGAAGACCTACAAATTAAGGATGAGGAAAAAATTAGTGCTTATCTACTTCGTGTAGACGAGGTTGTAAACTCCATGCAAGGACTTGGACTTGAAGTTCAAGAATATGATGTTTGTGATAATATTTTAAGGTCACTTCCAAAAAGGTTTAATGAAAATATTTTAGCTATAGAGGAATCAAAATATAGTGATATTTTGACAAGGGATGAATTACATGGCATTCTTACAACTTTTGAGATGAGAACAAAAGAGGAACCTAATCCCTAAAAAGAAGCAACCTTCAAAGCTACTAAGAAGACAAATGAAATGAATTCAGACTCAAGTAATGAGTTATCTAGTGATGAAGAAGAAAATTATGGCAGGAGGAACAAGGATCTGAAAAAGTATAAAGGTACAAAATCAGTTAGATGTTTTAATTGTGGAAAGTATGGTCACTATGCATCTGATTTTCAAGAAACTGGAAATAACAATGATGAAGAAAAATAGGATCAGAGAAATAGGGAAAAAAAAACACAGGTATCAAAATAAAAGTAAGTATGAGCAAGGCAAGTAAGGAAAGAAGTTTTTCCAAAGACAAGAAAATATTCTATGCAAACAAGGTAAGTAAGTATTCAAGTGATAGTGATGAAAGTTCCTTAAAAAATAATGAAGTACTATTTCTAGCAAAAGAAAAAGAAGTGGGTAGGAAAATATCACCAATAATTCTCAAATATTTTAGATGTGGTAACTTTGGTCATCTTGAAGGTAGTTGTAAAAGGAGTGGTTTCAGTTTTAGTTATGATGAATATGAAGATACACTTGAAGGAGCAGAAGAGAATCTACTCATAGAAATAGAGGAAGAAGAATGTGATCCTATAAAAGACAAATTAGAAAGGAATGAATATGATTCCAAAGGTAAAGAAATAGAGGAAGAATTATATACAGGAGAAGTTGATATTGAAGGTGAACTTATTTTTGCCCTTAATGCATTAAAGGAGGTAAGAAAGTAGATCTCCAAACTTAAGCTTCAGTTTCAATAATGTAATGAAGAGAGAGGAAAGCTTATAGAGGATTTAAATAAATCAATGGCTAAGACAAGGAGATTCAAAGAGAAGTTAAAAGCTAAGATTTTAGAATGTGAAAAACTAGATCATGAAGTAGCTTCACTAAGGAAGGAAGTAAAAGAGTCTAGAGATAAGCTACACAGGTTTGGGAAGAGCTCAAAAACCATAGACAATATTATCAAGGGACAAAGATGGTCAAAAAATAAAAAAGGACTTGGATTTGAATGAAAACAAATAAAACAAGGAGAGGAGTCAATCTCAAGCTCCGAAGAAGAAACTTCAAAAGAAGGAAGTGTAAGAGAAAGTGACACTTATGAGGATGATTTGGACAATAGAAAGTTCAACAGGAAGAGAAACAATGCACAAATGAGGAATAGATGGAATAGAAAGCAACAACAGGGTAGAAGAGACTAAGAGACCAATGAGGTCAAGGCAAGCTAATTTCAATGGATGATGCTTATCATGTCATATGTTTGGGTACAATGCTTCATAGTGTAGGACACAAGGAAGATAGGAAAATGGAAATTTTAGAAATAGGTATCTTTTTCAAGGGTATTACTACTCTTGTAATCAGTTTGGTCATAAGGCAATGAATTGTAGGGTTCATGACATGAACAGATATGGCTACACCAGGAGAAATCCCAAGAAATTTTCACCTCAAAGGAATAATAATATTAAGTGTTATAAGTGCAATAATGATGGGCATACAACAAAGTGGTGTAGAGAAAAAATTCCAGAGACAAGCAGGAACAAGAATAGTCAGATGAATCAGAAGGATCAGTTAAGGAAGAAAGTGGACAAAGGTAAAGATCAATGCTTGTTGGAAGTAGAAATACTCCCACCCCAGAATTAACCACCTTAAGAGGAGGTGGGGGAGGGGCTAAGCTAAGAGTCTCATTCTTAGCCCCAAGTCCCAAAGGTGACCCTTTGCCATTTATGTCAAAGGGGGAGAGATTTGAGTTAGGGGGAGAACATTCAATCAGGGGAGCAAAAAGAAAAAAGGTTTAGGAAATGGTAAAAGGTAATTGGGTTGCCATCAATGACAAAGGGGGAGATTGTTGGAAATATGAGCAAGATTTTTTGTCATTGATGTCAAGAGTTTGTTTCACTGAGCAACATCAATTTCCATGATCAGTGCAAGAGGAAGTCAAGAATTAGTTTCAATGAGCAGCATTAGTTTTCGTGATCAGTGCAAGAGAAATATTGGCTCTAGACCTAAGAGAAATAATATTATAATATCTTCCATTATAATATTCAAGATGGTCAGAAAAGGTCTACAGGAGAAATAAGAAGGCCCAAGAAAAATTATAGTATAATATCTTATTATAATATTAAAAGGTCTAATGGTAAGACCTAAAGTAGTTAAATTAATTATAATAATTTCATTATAATTTAATTTAATTAACCTTATAGTTATTAAATTAATTATAAGTTAATTATAATAATTAAATTATAATATAATTTAATAACCCTAATATTAGGGCTATAAGGCCAAAGTTAATGCACCGACGTCATTCACTTTTTTCCACTACCGACGTTAATGCATTAGGAGGCATTGGTATAAATACCAAATGCCTAAGTGGCATTTTAAATTATCTGTGATCAAATTAATTGAAATATTTCTAAGCTAAGGTGTGCATGAATTTCTCGATGATTGAAAGCATGAAAATGTTCTTTGTTGACTTAGTTTTGGCAGCTTGCAAAGGGGTAAAAAGGAACAAGGCTTGGAAGACTTATTATCACCTAGCCAGGTGGGCTAGCAGTAGTTGGCAATGCTTTTGGAATGCAAGGTGCTGCGTTCGATTCACAACAGGGAAGTCATGAGGTTTTTGCATCATGGATGCCAAAGCCCTATTTTGGCACTAGGGAAGAAGTCAAAGCATCGTGGGCACCTTTGCCTCTCGTATGGGCACTTAGCTCACGCGGTTAGGCAATCGTGACTAAAGCACTGAAGGCGCTTAGACACAGGATTGAATCCCATCGAGAGCACTTTGAGAGGTACTAAGGTTCTTATTAAAATTATTAATATTTCTCCTAAGGTTGCATGCTATAGTTTTGAGCTTAGGGAGATATAAGGTTGAGAAATTAAATAATTTTTATAAATTGTTTAGTGGATTGCTTTAATTAAAGTGGAGTTATAAGGTATAAGATAGATTTATTTCTATGTATGTTTTGGGTGAATTCTAATTTCAAGATGGAGTAATAAGGTGTATTTGAGTTAAATTATTTTTGTGACATATTTTGTGGGAATAATTGAATGAATATTTGAGAATTTTTTTGGCTACCTAACCCTTGATATTGGCAAAGAGTTGATTGTGATTAAAATAGGTGTTTGAGGTCATATCTTCTTCAAATAAGAGGTAAGCGCACATTATACCTAAGAGCGATTATTGGATGTTATTAATGCTAAGTTGGAGTGAAAATATCCTTGTTTGATAAGCATTGTTGAGTAAGCCTTTATATGCATGATTGGTGAATGCTTGAGTGAGAACTTGAAAACTATCTTGAACTAGGGTTTATGCAAAGATCATGAGTATCATTGTTATGTGATTTTGGAATCATCTTGAGTTGAGTTTGAGTTCCATTGTGAGAGCATTGGATGAAATATTTTCTTAGGGTTTTGCAAGCAAGTTGGTTTCATTGGTTGAGTTGATTGAGCTATAGTTGATTGAAAAGTGTTGGAGTGATAGTTCAAGTTCTGTGAAATAAATTGTTCTATATTCTAAATTGATTTGTGAAAGAGATTGAAAGTGGTTTAGAGTTTGTGAGTGTGAAACATATTGAGTCTCTAACAATTCTCTATATGTTTCTAAGATTACAAAAGAGAGTTTGAAAGTTACCAAGTATTGTTGTGAGTGTGAAACATATTGAGTCTAACCATTCTCTATATGTTTTTGGGAGTCAAACAAATTCTATGTGAAACTTGTTTGTGTGATTGAAAGAGGTTTTCTACAAGAGATTGAATTGAGTTTGTGTGCAAGTTTTGTAATTGATTTAAGCAAGATTTTGTGAGATCTTGCAAGCAGATTTGAGTAAGTCCTAGAGAGGACTTGTTGAGCATTTTAAGACAAGTCTTAGTGAAGACTTGTGGACAAATTTGTGTGAGCTTTTGTGAAATATTACAATAAAATTGGACAGAGTTAAGATAATTCTTGGTGAAGACTTGTTGGACAAATTTGAGGTAAGTCTTAGAGAAGACTTGAGAGCATATTGGACAAGTTCTAGTGAGGACTTGTTGAGTAGATTTGAGGCAAGTCTTAGAGAAGACTTGAGAGCATATTGGACAAGTTCTTGAGAGGACTTGTGGATATATTTGAGACAAGTCTTTGTGAAGACTTGAGAGTTGAGTTGATTGATTGATTTGTTCAAACCTTGAGTTAAGGTTTGGGGCAGATCTAGCAGAGGTGATTTGTGATTGATCAAGATTTGTGGTAAATCTTGAAGATAGATTGAGGACAGATTTTGGTGTAGATTTAAGGATAACTTTGTACCAAACCAGAGATAGAGATTGAGCAAGTTTTGTGCTAGACCAAAGTACTGAGTTAGTGTAGAATAAGATAGATATTGAGCAAATATATACTAGATCGAAGGACTAAGTTTAGTGCAGATTTAAGATAGAGATTGAGTAGAGCTTTGGAGGTGATAGAGTAGAGGATAGTAGTCTTTAGTGGATAAATATCCATTAGCTAGGATATAGAGGACATAGGTCTTTAGTGGAGAGAGATCCACAACCTAGAGTAGTGGAGACAATAGTTCTCTAGAGGATCACCAGCTAGAGCAAAGGAGAAGGAGTTCTCCTATTGATAGATATCCACAAACCATATTAGGAGATTGGTGTCTCTTGTGGGTCGGTTCCCACAAACCAGATTAGGAGATTTGAGTCTCCTTTGGACAAAGGTCCATAAACATTGTAATAGGGAAAGGTTTCCCAAGAGATTTGTTGAGAAAATTTTAGTCAAATATTTTCTCCATGGAGTAGCCCACATTGGGTGAACCAAGTTAAATTGGTGTCTCTATTGTGTATGGTAATTTGTGCATTACTTTGATTACTGTTGTTGATATTGCCATTCATATATTGCATAATATTGTTCAAGTAAGTAAAAGTAAAAAGTGGTATTATATTGTTCACCTCGCCTCTCAGTATAAGTTTGTGTTCTTCAAAGTGAAACATGATAAGTCCAGTTCAAGTGTTTCTAAAAAGGGTAGAAATGGGTCTTTTTCAAAAGCAAAAGTCAATAATTCTTTATTTGAAAACCTTTGTTAAGTGTGTATCAAAAAATTATATGCAAAAGGCAACACACAATCAAGTTTAAAAAAAAAAATGGGAGAAAATTCTCAAGTTACGGTTGTGAAAGATACAATGTCACCTTCAGATAGTTCAGTTGACCAACCAGTAAAACTTAGAATTATAACAACAAGAGATGATTTATATGAACGAATTGGGAGAAATGACTATAGTAGGCAGGAGGATTCATGAGAATATTTATGACAAATGTTGAATTTGCTTCACACTATTTTCATCAATATATCAACAAAGGTACACAGCAACACAGTGAGTAAAATGTTTCACAATCTAAAAGTGTAATTGGGATGGAGTAGCACAATGGGTAGAATTACTCGCAACATAGATGAGCCGAATTATAGATAGAAGCATTGTGTAATTTGGTTAAATCATGCTCATATTATCCTATCAAAAATGATGAATACAATATTCTATTTGTTGTTTTGGAGAAATCATGAGTTAGTAAGCATTAGTTTGGAGTACATAAGAGAATGTGGGCAATCACATATTTTTGGATATCTTACAAGAGTAGAACCACACAATGATTCTAATGGGAAATAATTATTATCAGAGTTGAACTATATGCATTTTTTTGATTATAAGATGACCCTAAAGCATTATTAAACAAAATATAGCAAACGAAAAGAAATATTTGTGTAAATTAAAAATAAAGAGGATTAAAATGATATCCAAACATTTTCATAACGAGTTTTAAAAATGAATTTGGTTGAAAATATGGTTATGAGAATGGATTAAATGAATTGAAAAATAGAAGATTATTAGATTTATAAATACATGTAAAGAATCAAGAGAGGGGTCGAACGATTTGGAAAAGAACATACTAAAGAAGGAAGAGCGTAGGAATAGCCAAAGGATCCTCCTAGGTTACACAGAGGGCTACACTATAGATATTTCTAGAAGGATAATATTGTAAGATCTAAATAAATATATCAATTTCATTTTGTTAAAGCATGCATGCTGATGGTGTTTTATATATTTAATGATTTGATATGTTTTAAATATTTATTCCTTAGAAGATAACACTTAGTCTATAATTGGATTGGGTTAATGCTGGTCAATTTAGATTGGGTTTAATTCTAGAGAAGCTTTTGTTTCTGTTTTGTAACCTGTAGTCAAAATTCTATTTTTTCATTTTATTTATTCTTACCCTAAAGCTTTTTATTTTATTTTATTTAAATTTCAAATTTAATGGGAATCACAACCCTAATGCTATATTCTAAAGTTTAAAACTTTATCATTAGGAAAAATATTTATTTCACATTTTTGTTGGAAATATTGAGCATATTGAGTTGTCATTGATGTCAAACGATTGATGTCAAGAGCTATCATTGATGTCAAAAGGTTGCATGGTATTCAAGGCAGAAATATTCTTCAAGGTAAGGTATATCTAAAAGCAGGAAAAGTTGTTGTAAAGAAAAGGTTTATAAAATTTATTTTAAATATTATAAAGAAGAACAAAGAGGTTTAAGAGTTACTTGGAACAAAGTGGATTGGTCCAAAGGTTTAAAAGAGAAGACAAGGCCAAGGTTTAAAAGAAAAGAATTATAATATTTAAATATTATATTTAAATATTATAATGAAAAGATTTGTAAATGCTTGAAGCAAAAGTTTTTATGGAGGACAAAGTTTTTAAGGCAAAAGTTATAATATTTAAATCTTTAGATTTAAATTATTATAATATCAAAAAGGTTTAAAAAGACAAGGTGCCAAAAAATAATTTAGATAAAAGGAAATTCGAAAAACCCATGTGTGTTGACATCATTGAAGAGGAAGGCTAAAAGATATAAATATGCCACCAAAATTGATTGGCAGACTATGGTTTTGTGTGAAATATTTGATTTCTCCTCGTGCACTAAAATTGGCAAATTGTAAAAATAAGAGGTCATGATTTCGGTAAAATAGTGATATGAGTATAAAGGTGAAGTGTTGCAGTGTTTATCTCAACTAGGTGGCTAGCCTAATTGGTCACTAAGCTAGCACTAAGGTGATGGGAACAAGGAGGTCGAAGGATCGAATTCGGTGGGTCTTGTTTTTTCTTGGCATCAAGGAGAAAATATTTTGATCGAAAGGGGAATATCATCATGTTGTTGTGCTACATGGAGGTGACTACCCACTAGGGTAGCCCAACTAGATTCCTAGCTAGGGCTAGGATTTCGTGAGGTAGGAGGTCGTAGGGTCAAATTCGATGAGAACTATTTTGCAAGGTGAGAAAGGAAAATTGTGCGCTTGGTGGTTGGAAAGGAAAATTGTGCGCTTGGTGGTTGGAAAGGAAAATCGTGTGCTTGGTGAAAGGTATGAATAATTTTTTAATTAAAGGGAAATCATTCGCTGTACGTGTTGAATATAAATGGTGTAAAATACTTTGTGTTGAATTTGATTTAAAGGGAGTCATAAAGTATAATAAGGATTATTATTTAATATTGTAATGTTTGCATGAGGTAAATAGACATAAGGTGATTTGGGTATTATTTGAAAGTTGTGTCCTTGCATATTTAGAGAGGAGAGATAAGGTGTGTTTATGATTATTGTGATCTATAATTTTACATGTTTTAGAAAGGAGAAATAAGGTGTATTTGTGACTATTATTGTTTGTATTTTTGGTACATCTTAGAAAAGAAAATTTGAGGGTTTAGTCATGATTACAATATTTATTTTGTGAGACTAACAAAAGTTATAAAGTATTATTTTCAAGCCTTATTGTGCACATCTTTTGAGAAGGATTTTAATGTGGATGATTTTAAAGGAGATTTGCTAACCTGTTTCAAAGTCGCAAAAGAAAGGGAATTATTTTCAGACAGGTTTTGAGAAGTCAATACACATAAAATATTATCATCAAGGCAACCCTAGAGGTATGGTGATTTGATTCCTTTCTCCAAGTGATTTTATTTAAAAAATATATTTTTGATATCATATGGTGGAGATATAAGGATTAATTTGATGTGCATTAGTGATTGATTGAAGTTGATAGTATTTGTGCATTGCCTTGATTAAAATTGGAAATATATGTGCTAGGGTTTGAGAACAAAGGTGTGCATTGCTTTGGGTGAATCTAAAATGAAAGTGCAAAAATTATAGATCAGATTTGTGAAGTAAATTTGTATGTTGTTCATGTTTGGATTTGAGTATTGTTTGTATGTAAGAATTGGAAATGTTATGAGAAAATTTGAGCAGGTTTTATGAGTATATTTAAGCAGGTTTTATGAGCAGATTTGAGCAGGTTTTAGAATAGTTTTTATGAGCATATTTGAGTAGAGTTGTGAGCAGGTTTGAATAGAGTTGTGAACAGGTTTGAACAGAGTTGTGAATAGTTTTGAGTAGAGTTGTGAATAGAGTTGAGTAGGTTTTGTAAATAGATCATAGTAGAGGGGATTGGTGTCTCCTATGGATAGAGGTCCATGAACTTGAGCATAGGGTATTGGTGTCTCCTTTGGGTTGGTGCCCATAAACATTGTAATAGGGAATTGGTTCCCAAGATATTTATTGAGAAAAAAATATAAGAAATATTTTATTCATGGATGTAGCCCACATTGGGTGAATCACATTAAATCTGTGTCTCTTATGTGTGTGATGACATGTGTATTGTTTCATTATTGTAGTTTATAATATTGGATAATACTACATTGAAAAGTAAAAAAAAATATCTTATACTGTTCACCCCCTCTCTCAGTATAAGCTTGTGTTCTTCAATTGGTATTAGAGTGAGTTCCTTTGTGAAAGCTTAATAGCTTGAAGGTGTTCAGCAAGGTGCAGCAAAAGCATTGAGAAAGTATTGTCATTGTTGTCAACACAGATAGATTGATGCAGTTGATGTAGTTCAGAGGTCAGTCAGATCAAGTGCATAAAGTTTCAAGCAAAACAGAGGTGACCCAGATTCAGAAATTGGCAGAAAGAGACAAGGAAGAAAACTGTCGCGATATCGCGACAAAAAGTAGGAGAGAGAAAATGCACGCCAAAATGTCGCGATTTCGCGACATGTCGAGTTTTCGCTGAGGAGAGAGAAAATGTGTCGCGATCTCGCGACAAAAAGTAGGAGAGAGAAAATGCACGCCAAAATGTCGCGATTTCGCGACATGTCGAGTTTTCACTGAGGAGAGAGAAAATGTGTCGCGATCTCGCGACAAAAAGTAGGAGAGAGAAAATGCATGCCAAAATGTCGCGATGTCGCGACATGTCGAGTTTTCGCTGAGGAGAGAGAAAATGTGTCGCGATTTCACGACATAAATGGAGGAAAGGAGCTTGCAATGAAGAGAGTAGCGATTTCCATGCATGTTGAAGTTTCGCATTTCAAAGCACAGCTGGAAATGTATGGAAACAAAGGTGTAGCGATTTCGCTACAAATCGGAAGTTAAGAAAACTAAGTTGCAGCGATTTCGACACAAGTAAAAATTCACAAGAAGAAGGTGTCGCTACATGTTGAAACAAAGGGAAACTAAGGTGTAGCGATGGCGCTACATGTTGAAACAAAGGGAAACTAAGGTGTAGCGATGGCGCTACATGTTGAAACAAAGGGAAACTAAGGTGTAGCGATTTCGCTACTAGTCAAAAGTGTAGAACTGAAAGATGCAACAATGATATTACAAGTCAAAATTTCATGAAAAGAGGCAAGGTGAAAACACAAGGCACAAAGATGTAAAAATTTTGCCATTGCATGAAGCAAAGTGTCGCGATTTCGCGACATGTTCCATTTTCGCTGGAGTTGGCAAAGAAGAGTGTACGGAAGCCGAAAGTGTCACGATTTCGCGACAAGCAGGATGATGACGTCAGCAAGAGTCGAAAACGTCACGATTTCGCGACAAGAAGGATGATGACGTCAGCAAAGTTGAAAAGTGTCACGATTTCGCGACAGGAGCAGCGGAAAGGCTTTCAAGGCCAAATTGGTCGCGATATCGCGACAACCTTCAGGGTGACATCAGCATAAGTTAAAAATGTCGCGATATCACGACAAAGCGACAGTTAGCGGTGTAAAAGCCAAAAAGCAGTGCATGGTGACACGTGTCATAAAAGACATCATGCAGCCGACTACATAAAATGTAATCGATGTCGATTCTGCAGCTACTGATTGACAAGTGTCACTCATGCATTCGAACAGCCGTTTGCATGTATTCGAAGAATCAAATATAAATTATCGAAAGGTTTTCGAAAAGTCTTTTTTACAGCTTTCGAACGGTCGCACTCATGGAATCGAACAGACATTTTGCTTGTATTCAAAGAGCCGAATATGAAGGATCAAGATATGCTTTTCGAGAAGATATGTTTGCAGCATTCAAAACAACCATACTACAAGAAATCGAAACGCCGTATTGCAGGGTTTCGAACAGTCATTTTTGAACAGCCACTTATTTGCAGGAGAAAAGAATTCGAACAGTTGGGTATATGATTCGACTGCGTTCCGGATTGGATGTATATAAATGAATAGCTGTAAAGAGAAATTGTGGAGAAAGATAGAAGTTGTTGCAAAGAAGAAGGGAATTGCTATGAAAAGAGGGTCTCAGATAGAGAAATAAGCAGAGACATGAGATTGTGCAGAGGTTGTTAAAATTACAGACTAGTCAGGGTCGAGTTAGTAGTGAAGACATTTTTATGTCATTTTGATTTGATTAGAATTGCAGTCCAAGTTGGTGCTTGGTACTAGGAGTTGGTGCTCCATCTGTTGCAATAGAAAATTACAGGGGTTGGTGCTCCTTCCAGTGGATGCTGGTAAAGAAGTTGTAAAATTGAAATTTTGCAAAGACTGGATTTGGATTGAAGTCCAAGCAGTTAATTTTTGAGGAGTAGCCAAATTGGTGAACCTCGTTATATTGTGTGTTGTGGTGTGCTCTCATTTTGTTCTTCTAGTTTTATAAGTTTTCTGTGCTTCAGTTTTTGAATGCTGCTGAATTGAAGTTAAATAACTACACTGATTCACCCCCCCTCTCAGTGTCATTGTGTGAACATCAATTGGTATCAGAGCAAGGTTCCTTGTACAAGCTTAATCAGCTAAGGAGATCTTGGAAGAAATAATGGCAGGCGATGAAGGATTTTCATCCAACAAAGCTCCCTTATTTGATGGAACAAATTACACCTTCTGAAACTCAGAATGCAAACATATCCGAGTGCATTGGGATTATACGGGATTCGATAGATAGTGGATACACAAGACCCACTACCCCTCCAACAGATATCGTCGAGAAAAAGAAATTTGAAAACAACTCCAAAGCTAAGAATGCCATAATGTGTGGGCTTGTTGACAGTGAACCGATAAGAGTCATGAGTTGTAAATCAGCAAAAGACATGTGGGATAAATCAAGAGCATCCATGAAGGAGACAAGAAGATTAAGGAAGCAAAACCGCAAACTCATCGAGCACAGTTCGAAGCACCGCAAATGAATGAAGATGAAAACATAGAGACTTATATGCCGAGAGTCAACGGAATTATTAATGCAATCGGAGGACTCGGTGAAGAAATTGATGATGCAATTGTTGTGAAAAAGGTTCTCAGAACACTTCACAAAAGATTTAACTCCAAAGTCTCTGCAATAGAAGAGGCAAAAGATCTAAACAACTTCAGCATGGATGAGTTGCATGGTTCCCTGACAACATATGAAATGAGAATAGGACAAACCAAGTCTACAGACAGAGAAGCAGCTTTTAAAGCACACAAGAATGTAAAAGTTGAACATGAATCTGAGGATGAAGGAACACTGGATGAAACAGAAGCCAATTTTGTTCGGAAACTCACAAAAGGAAAAGGAAAATATAGAGGGAAGCTACCTTTTAAATGCTTCAATTGTGGAGGAGTCGGTCATTTTGCAGCCAAATGTCCAATGCAGGAGAGAACCAAAAATGGTGAAGGTTCACACCAAGAAAAAGGTGGACTGGAAGAAGAAACAAAATTTTAGAAAGAACAACTTCAAGAAGAAAAGCTTCATAACCAAGAATGTCGATAGCTCGAAGAAAGCACAGATGAGGAGTCCGAAGAAGAAGGAGGTGAAGCTCTGCTCATGGCACTTGAAGAAGAAAGAACAGAGGAAAATCAGGAAGGTGATGAAAATTCCAAGGATGAAGCCGAAGTGTATTTGGAAGGAGAATTGGTTGCCGCACTTGAAGAGTTGAGTGCGTAAAGGAAGAAGAATAAAATTTTTTCAAAGAAATTAGAGAATGCCAGAGACATAATAAACAATCTAAAAATACAGACAGGAGGAATTCAAGAAAATGTCTGAAGTTCTTGATGAACAATTAACTCAGAAAGACAGCTTGAATGCAAGCAAGCTAGAGGAAGACATTGTTAAGTTAAGGATGCAATTAGAGGAGATGAATAGAAAATTGAACTGTTTTCATAAGTTTGAAGAAAGTACTCGTAAAGTCTGGATAAAATGTTAAATAACCAAAGGCCTTCTGGCATCAAATTTGGTTTAGGCTTTGATGAAGGAGAATCTTCAAAGGATTCAAAGAACTTGAATATAGAACCCATAAAGAAAGAAGAAAAGATCAGGGTTGAACCAGAAAAACCAAATCATGCAAAAGAAAACAATAATGCCAGATTCAAGAAGAATACCGACAAAGATGGATTCACAAAAGTCACACATCCAAGGAGGAGAAGAGTCATGGCTCCTACTTCAAACCGGCAAAGACCGGCACCCGAGGTTTAATCATGCATTTTCTCGGTTATTGTTTTAAATGCAATGCTTATGGCCATAAGATTTCATATTGCAGGCATAATGTATCTCAAAGGAATTTTACCAGCAGAAATGTTTTTTCTCCTTTAATGAATTATGCAGTTGAATGTTATAATTGTCATAATTTTGGACATATTGCTAGAAACTGTAGAAGCACTTTTGCATCAAATAATTATCATGGTAGAAAATCTCAGCCAAGTGGGTTGAAACAAAACCAGAAATTTCCTGAAAAACAGGCACATGCTAATGAAAGGACAAAGGCAAAACAAGTAGCAAAATCTGCTATCAAACCAGAATGGAAAGAAAAGGAATCTTTGATTGTCCAGACCGCTTTTAAAGCTCATAACAAATCAGCACCTTGGATACTTGATGATGGTTGTTCCAAGTCACATGACAGTGACAAGCAAAAGTTTGAGAATTTACATAATTATGAAGGTGGTTCTGTGAAATTTGGAAATAATGATGGAGCAAAGATTGTTGGAAAGGGATTAGTCAAGATCAATGATGGCAATATAAAATCAAAAGAAGTCTTGTTTGTAATTGGCCCGAAGCATAACTTGCTAAGTGTAAGTCAAATATGTGACAGAGGTCATGATGTAATCTTCAAGAAGGAGGGTCATGAAGTAAGAAAGACAAAAAATGGAAAGTTAATAGCCACTGGATCGAGAACTTCCGGAAATCCGTATACACTTTCGTAAACTGCAGAAGGAACATGCTTGATTGGACAGAAGATGAAAACCGGCTATGGCACAAGAGGCTTGGGCATATTAGTTTTGACAATCTAGCAAAAATCAGTTCAAAAAGAGCAGTTAGAGATATACCAAACATTGGCAAACCTATAAATAGCATCCGTGAGTCATGCCAAAAGGGAAAACAAACCAGAGCCACTTTCAAAGCAAAAGAATACTTCACTAGCAAGCCATTAGAACTAATTCACACCGATCTATGTGGACCCATGAGAACCGAAAGCATAAATGGACACAAATATTTTATGCCGTGTATAGATGACTACTCAAGAATGACATGGGTACTATTTTTGAAACTCAAGTCAGAAGCCTTTGAGATGTTTAAAACCTTCAAAAATCTTGTTGAGAATCAATCAGGAAAAAGAATTAAATGCCTAAGATCAGATAGGGGAGGAGAGTTTATCTCCAAAGAATTTGCAGAATACCGTCAAAAACATGGGATAAGAAGACAGTTTTCAGTAGCCTAGGACACCTCACAGAATGGTGTTGTAGAAAGGAAGAATAGAACAGTGCAGGAAATGGCAAGGACAATGCTGGTAGAAAACAAAATAGCTGACAGATTTTGGAAAGAGGCAGTCCATACTACAGTTTACATTCAAAACAGGTGCATGCTGAGACCACATGAAAGCAAAACACCTTATGAGTTGTGGTTTGCGAGAAAGGCAACAACAAGACATTTCAAAGTATTTGGCAGCAAGTGCTACATAAAACGGACCGAAGATAACCTCGGTAAATTTGAAGATAGAGCCGATGAAGGTATCTTTCTTGGTTACTCAACAAAAAGCAAGGCCTACACATGTTACAACAAGAGGTTGAAGAAAATTGTTGAAAGTGCTGATGTGAAAGTTGATGAAGGTAGAGAACAAGAAACTACTTATCAAGAAAACTACCCTATGTATGAAGAAGTCATTGAAGGTGATGATGAAAAAGAAACAGAGAAGAATCAGAAAATTGATCCGAGATGGTGTAAAAACCGAATCAAGAAGAAGAAAACAGGAAATTTAAAACAGTGAACTGGCAGAAAAATCATCCAAGTGAACAGATTATTGGGGATCCCACGGATGGTATTCGGACAAGAAGAACAGATAGTGAGGAACTATTCTCTGTTATCTAGTATTGAACCTAAAAATGTTGCTGAAGCAAGCACTGATGAAAGTTGGATGAAGGCAATCAATGAAGAACTAGATCAGATAGAGAAAAACAATACCTGGGAATTAGTACCTAGACCAACAAATAAAAACATAATTGGCACTAAATGGGTTTTTAGAAATAAATTGAATGAAGATGGGCAGGTTGTCATAAATAAGGCAAGATTGGTATGTAAAGGCTATGCTCAGGTTGAAGGCATTGATTTTGAAGAAACTTTTGCACCGGTAGCCGACTAGAGGCAATCGAATGTTTCGGCATTAGCAGTTCATAAAAACTTCAAAGTATATCAAATGGATGTAAAATCAGCATTTTTGAATGGAAAACTGGAAGAAGAGGTTTACATTGAACAACCGGATGGCTTCCAACTTGGTGACAATCCAGATTTTGTTTGCAGGTTAAAGAAAGCTTTATATGGATTAAAACATGCACCCGAGCATGGTATGCAAGGTCGGATAATTATCTAATTAAACAAGGGTTTAAGAAAGGTTTGGTGGATAGCAACTTATATGTCAAAACAGAGAAGGGTCATCTTATTGTTCTTGTTGTTTATGTAGATGACATAATATTTGGCAACAAAGATGGATGAATACTGCAAAGACATATCAATTAAAATGAAAAAATAATTTGAGATGTCAATGATTGGTGAACTTTCTTATTTCTTAGGACTGCAGGTCAATCAAAATGAAAAAGGCATTTTTATTTCTCAAGTTAAATATGTAAAAGAAATGCTGAAAAAGTTCACAATGGAAGACAGTAAACCGGTCAAGACTCCCATGACAACAGGTTGCAAGTTGAGCAAGGATGATAAATCTCCAGATGTGGATCAAACAATGTACAGGTCTATGATTGGAAGCCTGCTGTATTTAACAGCTACTAGACCAGATATACTACAGGCAGTATGCATGGTTGCTAGATTTCAGGCAAGTCCCAAAGAAACTCATGTCACAGCTGTAAAAAGGATCTTCAAGTACCTCAAAGGTACCATGGATTATGGGTTGTGGTACCCAAAAGGCAAAGACTTCACTTTGATTGCATATTCTGATGCAGATTGGGCAGGGTGCATTGATGACCGAAAGAGTACAAGTGGAGGAGCATTTTATCTTGGAGACAGGCTAGTAGCATGGCACAGCAAGAAACAAGAATCAGTCTCTCTATCCACTGCAGAGGCAGAATACATTGCAGCCACAACTTGCTGTACACAGATATTATGGATGAGACAAACTTTAAAAGATCTTGGTATCCACTTCAAAGAGCCAATATCAATAAAATGTGATAACACTAGTGCTATCAACATATCCAAGAATCCAGTTATGCATTCAAGAACCAAACACATTGCAATCCGATATCATTTCTTGAAGGATAAAGTTGCGTAAGGAGAGGTCAAGTTGGATTTTGTTCCAACTACAGAGCAAGTAGTCGATATATTCACAAAACCATTGCCCAAGGATGTTTTTGAGTACCTTAGGAATAAGTTGGGAGTGGTCACAATTCCCAAGAACTGACTATCATTAGGGATCACATTCTCAATGGGTGCATGCATGCCTATACTTATAGTTTTGCTTATATTTATGATTTTTGCTAACTATAACGATATTTTCCCCGAGAATGGTGTACAGAGACTCGTGGGGAGTCTCAGCAGACCCTTTGGTATTATTGGCAAAGGGGGAGAAGAAGTTGAGCAAGGTTGCGATGGTGTTGCCAACAATTCCAAAGGGGGAGATTGTTGAGCAAGGTGCAGCAAAAGCATTGAGAAAGTATTGTCATTGTTGTCAACACGTACATATTGATGCACTTGATGCAGCTTCGTAGGTCGACCGATCAAGTGCGTAAAGTTTCAAGCAAAACAGAGGTGACCCAGATTCAGAAATTGGCAAAAAGAGACAAGGAAGAAAACTGTCGCGATATCGCGACATGTTTTCTGTCGCGATTTCGCGACAAAAAGTAGGAGAGAGAAAATGCACGCCAAAATGTCGCGATTTCGCGACAAAAAGTAGGAGAGAGAAAATGCACGCCAAAATGTCGCGATTTCGCGACATGTCGAGTTTTCGCTGAGGAGAGAGAAAATGTGTCGCGATCTCGCGACAAAAAGTAGGAGAGAGAAAATGCACGCCAAAATGTCGCGATGTCGCGACATGTCGAGTTTTCACTGAGGAGAGAGAAAATGTGTCGCGATTTCGCGACATAAATGGAGGAAAGGAGCTTGCAATGAAGAGAGTAGCGATTTCCATGCATGTTGAAGTTTCGCATTTCAAAGCACAGCTGGAAATGTATGGAAACAAAGGTGTAGCGATTTCGCTACAAATCGGAAGTTAAGAAAACTAAGTTGCAGCGATTTCGACACAAGTAAAAATTCACAAGAAGAAGGTGTAGCGATTTCGCTACATGTTGAAACAAAGGGAAACTAAGGTGTAGCGATGGCGCTACATGTTGAAACAAAGGGAAACTAAGGTGTAGCGATGGCGCTACATGTTGAAACAAAGGGAAACTAAGGTGTAGCGATTTCGCTACTAGTCAAAAGTGTAGAACTGAAAGATGCAAAGAATGATATTACAAGTCAAAATTTCATGAAAAGAGGCAAGGTGAAAACACAAGGCACAAAGATGTAAAAATTTTGCCATTGCATGAAGCAAAGTGTCGCGATTTCGCGACATGTTCCATTTTCGTTGGAGTTGGCAAAGAAGAGTGTACGAAAGCCGGAAGTGTCACGATTTCACGACAAGCAGGATGATGACGTCAGCAAGAGTCGAAAACGTCACGATTTCGCGACAAGAAGGATGATGACGTCAGCAAAGTTGAAAAGTGTCGCGATTTCGCGACAGGAGCAGCGGAAAGGCTTTCAAGGCCAAATTGGTCGCGATATCGCGACAACCTTCAGGGTGACGTCAGCATAAGTTAAAAATGTCGCGATATCGCGACAAAGCGACAGGTTGGTAGGTAAAAGCCAAAAAGCGTGCATGGTGACACGTGTCATAAAAGACATCATGCAACCGCTACATAAAATGTAATCGATGTCGATCTGCAGCATACGATTGACAAGTGTCACCATGCATTCGAACAGCCGTTTGCATGTATTCGAAGAATCAAATATAAAGTATCGAAAGGTTTTCGAAAAGTCTTTTTTACAGCTTTCGAACGGTCGCACTCATGGAATCGAACAGACATTTTGCTTGTATTCAAAGAGCCGAATATGAAGGATCAAGATATGCTTTTCGAGAAGATATGTTTGCAGCATTCAAAACAGCCATACTACAAGAAATCGAAACGCCGTATTGCAGGGTTTCGAACAGTCTTTTTCGAACAGCCACTTATTTGCAGGAGAAAAGAATTCGAACAGTTGGGTATATGATTCGACTGCGTTCCGGATTGGATGTATATAAATGAATAGCTGTAAAGAGAAATTGTGGAGAAAGATAGAAGTTGTTGCAAGAAGAAGGGAATTGCTATGAAAAGAGGGTCTCAGATAGAGAAATAAGCAGAGACATGAGATTGTGCAGAGGTTGTTAAAATTACGCACTACTCAGTGGTCGAGTTAGTAGTGAAGACATTTTTATGTCATTTTGATTTGATTAGAATTGCGTACCAAGTTGGTGCTTGGTACTAGGAGTTGGTGCTCCATCTGCATGTGCAGTAAAATTACAGGGGTTGGTGCTCCTTCCAAAGGATGTCGGTAAAGAAGTTATAAAATTGAAATTTTGCAAAGACTGGATTTGGATTGAAGTCCAAGCAGTTAATTTTTGAGGAGTAGCCAAATTGGTGAACCTCGTTATATTGTGTGTTGTGGTGTGCTCTCATTTTGTTCTTCTGGTTTTATAAGTTTTCTGTGCTTCAGTCTTTGAATGCTGCTGTATTGAAGTTAAATAACTACACTGATTCACCCCCCCTCTCAGTGTCATTGTGTGAACATCGAAGGAAGATCTTTCAAGAACACACATGGCCACTAAAGTGATAGAAGTTGCTCCTATGATTGAAATCAACAAAAGAGATCCAAAAAAATAAAAGGAAGGTTTGGTTGACATAGAGAAGGAACTTACCATTACTCTTGCAGAATTAAAAAGGGAGAGAAATAAGAATTCAAGACTGAAAGCTCAAGTTCAAGAGGATGAGGAAACAAAGACAAAGTTTCTACAAGATCTCACAGACTTAAAAGTGAAATTTGAAGAGGCAAAGATAATTGAAGAAGTAATGATTCAACGATTAAAGGTAAAAGAGTTGGAATGTGAAAAATTGGAACATGAGGTTGTCTCTCTAAGAAAAGAAGTTGAAAAATCTAAGAATAGGTCACAACAAAATATGAAGTTACAAAAGGAAGTATCAATCTCAAAAGGGACATCAAAGAAAGTAAGTAATAAAGAGCTCATGACTTATGTTGATGTATTAAAGAGTAAAAGCATCAAGGAGGAAGAAAGCAAAGAATCATCATGGACAAAATTCAATCATAGAAATGGCATGCAACCATATTATCCAAGGCAATCAAACAAGTTTCATGGTTATTGTTTTTCATGTAAATAATATGGTCATAGAGTTGTACATTGCATGGTCCATGTGAAAAATGATGTTGGTAGAAATTTTAATTCATTTGCACCTCTCATGGATAACAATGTCATTTGCTACAAATATGATAATTTTGGGCACAAAGCTAAATGGTGTAAGACAGTGTTTCCTGAACTTCCTAAATCAAGCAAGAAGGAGAAAGATCAAACAACTCAGAAGGGGTTTTCCTTAAAAGTTTGGAAAAAGAAGGAACAAGATAAAGAAAAATCCATGTTGGTACAAATAGCTCTTCATGTGCAAAATGAAGGAAATCAGTGGTACATTGATAGTGGTTGCTCAAGTCATATGATAGGTGACAAAAGTAAATTTCTTTCTCTCAAGAAAATAAATGGAGGAAAAGTGAAATTTGGTGATAATGCTTCCACCCAAATTGTTGGAAAAGGGACTTTGAGCTTGGATAATGGAAGGTCAAAAATAGAAAATGTGTTGTATGTTGAAGGATTGAAGCACAATTTACTAAGTGTAAGTCAACTTTGTGATCAAGGGCACACAGTCACATTTCACCCAAATGGATGTGAGATTAGGAAATCCAAGATAGGAAAGCTTATTGCAGATGTCGGTAGAACCACAAACAATCTCTATGTGTTGAGTGAGATAAAAGGAGAAAAATATTTTTTATCACAAGAAGATGAGAGTTGGTTATGGCATAGAAGAATGGGTCATCTGAACTTTGACAATATAGTAAAAATAAGCAACAAACAGGCAGTCAGAGATATGCCCAAGATAACAAAACCTTCAAACATGATTTGTGCACAATGTCAGTATGGCAAGCAAACAAGATCTAGTTTTAGATCAAAGGAATTTTCTTCATCCAAGCCTTTGGAACTAGTTCACACTGATTTATGTGGTCCTACAAGGACAAAGAGTTTACAAGGTGAGAGTTACTTCATGTTATTTATTGATGATTTCTCTAGAATGACTTGGGTAACATTCTTAAAGGAAAAATCAGAAGCATTTGAAAAGTTCAAGGCATTCAAGGCACTAGTAGAAAATGAAATAGGCAGAAATATCAAATTTCTAAGATCAGATAAAGGAGGAGAATTCACTTCAGGTGAATTTGTAGAATTCTATGAACAACATGGAATTAAGAGATAATACTCAGCAGCAAGAACTCCACAACAAAATGGAGTGGTTGAAAGAAAAAATAGAACAGTTCAGGGTATGGCCAAGGCTATGTTAAATGAGTCTAAGATTTCTGATGGGTTTTGGAAAGAGGTAATTCATACAACCATTTATATTATCAATAGAGCTCAAGTAAGAGTAAATCACCACAAAATCCCATATGAGCTTTGGAAGGGAAGACCAACTACTGTAAAGTACTTCAAAAATTTTGGAAGCAAATGCTACATTAGAAGAGAAGAGAAAAATTTGGGCAAGTTTGATTCTAGGTGTGATGAGGGTATCTTCCTTGGATACTCCACTAAGAGCAAAGCCTATAGATGCTACAATAAAAAATCACATACAATTGTGGAAAGTGCAAATGTAAAAGTTGATGAAGAAATAGATCTAAGAGAACTAGCTCAAGAGATTGTGTATCAAGAAGGAGAAAGTTGTAGAGAAGAAGAAGGAGAAGAAACTGATGAAGATGAAATACAAATGGCACCACCTAAAACACCATCTAGGTATGTGCAAAATAATCATCCAAGAGATCTAATTATTGGGAATCTAGATGAGAGACAAACAAGGAGGAAGATAATAGGAACAGGTGAACAAGAAAATATTTCTTTACTATCTAAAGTTGAGCCCAAGGATTTAAATGAGGCAAGTGAAGATAAATATTGGGTCAAGGTAATGAAAGAAGAGTTAGACCAAATAGAAAAGAGTGAGACTTGGGAACTTGTCCCATGTCCAAAAGATAAGAATGTAATTGGCACCAAGTGGGTTTACATAAATAAGTTGAATGAAGATGGTTAGGTTGTTAGAAACAAAGCAATACTGGTATGCAAAGGCTATGCACAAGTTGAAGGGATTGATTTTGAAGAGACTTTTGCTCTTATTGCACATCTTGAAGCCATAAGGATTTTTTTGGCATTCTCAAGTTTTAGAAACTTCAAAGTATATCAAATGGATGTAAAATCAGCTTTTCTTAATGGATACTTAGAGGAAGAGGTCTACATTGAGCAACCATATGGTTTCAATTTGATAGATAAGTTGGACTACATATGCAAATTAAAGAAGGCTCTTTATGGACTAAAGCAAGCCCCTAGAGCTTGGTACTCTAGGTTGGATAAGTATCTTCAAGAATAGGGTTTTATAAAAGGTATAGTTGACAATAATCTATACATAAAAAATGAAGGAAATGACTTGTTGATTGTAGTAGTCTATGTGGATGATATCATCTTTGGAGGCAGTAATGATAAGATGTGTCAAAAATTTGCAAAGAGTATGCAAAATAAATTTGAGATGTCAATGCTTGGAGAGTTGTCTTTCTTTCTTGGCTTGCAAATTTCACAATCAGATAGAGGTATATTTCTCTCTCAGACCAAGTATGTAAAAGAAATGTTGAAAAAATTTAGGATGGAGGATTGCAATCTTGTGAGTACTCCCATGGTTATAGGATGTAAGTTAAGTAAATATGATGAGTCTCCTAAGGCAAATCAGACATTGTATAGATCCATGATTGGGAGTTTACTGTATGTCATAGCTACAAGGCCAGATATAATGCAGGCAGTTGGAGTGGTGGCAAGATTTCAAGTTGCACCAAAAGAAACACATGTACATGCAGTTAAGAGAATATTTAAGTATTTGAAAGGTACTATGAGTTTTGGACTGTGGTACCCCAAGTGCAATAATTTCACTCTCACAGCATATACAGATGCGGATTGGGCAGGCAGTGTTGATGATAGAAAAAGCACAAGTGGAGGAGCATTCTTTCTTGGAGATTGTTTAGTCTCTTGGCTAAGCAAGAAACAAGCATCAATATCCTTATCCACTATAGAGGTAGAGTACATTGCAATAGTTTCTTGTTGTACATAGGTGTTATGGATGAAGCAGACCTTAAAGGATTTCAAAATAGAGCATGATCATCCTATCTCCATACTTTGTGATAATACAAGTGCCATCAATATCTCAAAGAATCTAGTGATGCATTCAAGGACCAAGCACATTCTAATCAAATATCATTTTTTGAGAGAGCAGGTGACAGATCAACAGGTTAAATTGGAATATGTTACTACAAAGGAATAGATTGTTGATATATTCACCAAGCCACTTCCAAAGGAAACTTTTGAATATCTCAGAGGAAAGTTGGGAGTAGTTTTACTCCCATCCCAAAATTGATCACCTCAAGAAAGGAGGTGGTGAGGGGGCTATGCTAAGTGTCTTATCTTTAGCCCCAAGGAGCCCTTTGCCATTGATGTCAAAGGGGGAGAGAATTCAGTAAGGGGGAGCAACTTGTCAGGGGGAGAAATTTGGGAATCCAGTTATAGTAAAAGGAATATTTTTTTATAAGGGTTACCATCAATGACAAAGGGGGAGATTGTTGGAAATATTGAGCATATTGAGTTGTCATTGATGTCAAAAGGTTGCATGGTATTCAAGGCAGAAATATTCTTCAAGGTAAGGTATATCTCAAAGCAAGGAAAATTGTTGTAAAGAAAAGGTTTATAATATTTATTTTAAATATTATAAAGAAGAACAAAGAGGTTTAAGAGTTACTTGGAACAAAGTGGATTGGGCCAAAGGTTTAAAAGAGAAGTTTAAATTTATATAAGAGAAGGAGAAGGGTTAAGAGATAAGGCAAGCCAAAGGTTTAAAAGAAAAAGAAAGGTTTAAAAGAGAAGACAAGGCCAAGGTTTAAAAGAAAAGAATTATAATATTTAAATATTATAATGAAAATATTTGTAAATGCTTGAAGCAAAAGTTTTTATGGAGGACAAAGTTTTTAAGGCAAAAGTTATAATATTTAAATATTTAGATTTAAATTATTATAATATCAAGAAGGTTTAAAAAGACAAGGCGCCAAAAAATAATTTAGAGCAAAGGAAATTCAAAAAACCCATGAGCACCGACATCGTTGAAGAGGAAGGCTAAAAGATATAAATACACCACCAAAATCGATTGGTAGACTATGGTTTTGAGCGAAATATTTGATTTCTCCTCGTGCGCTAAAATCAATGAATTACAAAAGGAAGAGGACACGATTTTTGGTGAAACAATGATCTGAGTATAAAGGTGAAGTGTTGCAGTGTTTATCTCAACTAGGTGGCTAGCCTAGTTGGTCACTGAGCTAGCGCTAAGGCACTAGGAACAAGGAGGTCGCAGGGTCGAATTCGATGGGTCTTGTTTTGCTTGGCAGCAAGGAGAAAACATTTTGATCGAAATGGGAAGACCATCAAGTTGTCGTGTTGCGTGGAGGTGACTACCCACTAGGGTAGCCCAACTGGATGCCTAGCTAGCGCTAGGGCACCGTGAGGTAGGAGGTCGTAGGGTCAAATTTGGTGAGCACTATTTTGCAAGGTGAGAAAGGAAAATCATGTGCTTGGTGGTCAAAAAGGAAAATCGTGCACTTGGTGAAAGGTATGAATAAATTTTTGATTAAAGGGAAATCATTCGTTGTGCGTGTTGAATATAAAGGGGGTAAAATACTTTGTATTGAATTTGATTTAAAGGGAGTCATAAGGTGTAATAAGGATTATTATTTAATATTGTAATGTTTGCATGAGGTAAATAGACATAAGGTGATTTGGGTATTATTTGAAAGTTGTGACCTTGCATCTTTAGAGAGGAGAGATAAGGTGTGTTTATGATTATTGTGATCTGTAATTTTGCATGTTCTAGAAAGGAGAAATAAGGTGTATTTGTGACTATTATTGTTTGTATTTTTGGCACATCTTAGAAAAGGAAATTTGAGGGTTTAGTCATTATTACAAGCTTTATTTTGTGAAAAAAAAAGGAGGTTATAAAGTATTATTTTCAAGCCTTATTGTGCACATCTTTTGAGAAGGGTTTTAATGTGGATGATTTGAAAAGGAGATTTGCTAACCTATTTTTGAAGTGGAAAAAGAAAGGGAATTATTTTAAGATAGGTTTTGAGAAGTCAATACACATAGAATATTATCATCAAGGCAACCTTAGAGGTATGGTGATTTGATTCCTTTCTCAAGGTGGTTTTGTTTAAGGAAAATATTTTTGATATCATATGGTGGAGATATAAGGATTGATTTGATGTGCATTAGTGATTGATTGAAGTTTATTTGTGCATTACCTTGATTGAAATTGGAAATATATGTGCTAGGGTTTGAGAACAAAGGTGTGCATTGCTTTGGGTGAATCTGAAATGAAAGTGCAAAAATTATAGATCAGATTTGTGAAGTAAATTTGTATGTTGTTCATGTTTGGATTTGAGCATTGTTTGTATGCAAGAATTGGAAATGTTATGAGCATATTTGAGCAGGTTTTATGAGCATATTTGAGTAAGTTTTATGAGCAGATTTGAGTAGGTTTTATGAGCATATTTGAGCAGGTTTATGAGCAGGTTTTTGTGAGAAGATTTGAGCAGAGTTGTGAGTAGGTTTGAGCAGAGTTGTGAACAGGTTTGAACAGAGTTGTGAATAGGTTTGAGCAGAGTTGTGAATAGAGTTGAGCAGGTTTTGTAAACAGATCAGAGCAGAGGGGATTGGTGTCTCCTATGGATAGAGGTCCACGAACTTGAGCATAGGGGATTGGTGTCTCCTTTGGGTTGGTGCCCATAAACATTGTAATAGGGAATTGGTTCCCAAGAGATTTGTTGAGAAAATTTTATAAGAAATATTTTCTCCGTGGATGTAGCCCACATTGGGTGAACCACGTTAAATTTGTGTCTCTTATGTGTGTGATGATTTGTGTATTGTTTCATTATTGCAATTGATAATATTGGATAATACTACTTTGGAAAAGTAAAATTTTTTATCTTATATTGTTCACCCCCCTCTGAATATAAGCTTGTGTTCTTCAATTCTAATTTCATGACACTTTATATTTGGAAATAAACATTGACATTTTAATTAAATTGCTCAAATAATTTTTATCAAATTTTAACCTAAAGTATTTGGACATAGTTTAATTAAAATTATTTGCTAAGGTTATAATTAAATATTTGCACTTTATAAAGTTGATTTTTGGCAATATTTAATTATTAACCTCATATTCGAAGAACAAATATTTTGAACATCATGTTAAATTTTGTAAATCAGATATTGAAATCACAGGCCCCTTATTAATGGTTATGTGCACCTTGAAGTTGTTTCAGCATTATTTTCACACTTTTCAAGCACATTAAAATACAAAACCTTGGAGAAACTAACCGTTTTCTTTGCAAGAGAGGGTTTTATAATCAAAATCCTAACTGTGAGTGTATTTTTGTAACTAGGCAAAACTATCACTCAACATGACTCGGGAGTGTGCATTTGTATATATGGGTTATGGGTTTATTTTTGCTAAAGCTAGTCAAATAGGAGCACTCTAATTCTGCATCTTGGATCTCATGCACCTATTCGTTGGTCCTAGAATTCACCTCCCGCTCATCGCTAATAGGAGCAAGAACAAATTCGTAGTTGGGTGATTTGTTATATGCACTGTTTATGTTTCCTATGTGGTATGTTGCTTGCATAGGTCTTGATGTAGCTATACATGTCCTTGTGAGTTCTAGATACGACCATTTTATTTATTTTCCCCTTTTCCTTTTCTTGTTTTGTAGCATAGGTAGCTGGAACCAATCTAAAAAAAATCGGCCTTCTCCTGAGATAGTCCGCTCCATCCTGATACGATGGTCATTCTATGCTTGGCATTAATATGACTCCCCACTTGATGTGCGGTGCTGAATTTGTGACCAACAAAGATACATGAAGCAATTTCTCTTTTGATCCTAACAGGACATTTTTTGTTGATGGATTTTTTTTATTTTATTTTTTATTTTTAGAATTATTAAAGAGTGATTTATTAGTTGTAATTAAAGAGACCCAAAAAAAGGAATTCTATAGTAAGATCAATGTCAATTATATTGTTTTGGTTCCCAAGAAAGACAAGAAAAAATATTTTGATAATTTTAGTCTAGTAAGCCTTTGTAATATGATTCATAAGATCATTTCAAAAATTAAGGCAAAAAAATTGGAAGGTGTTCTAGATTGTGTTCTCTTAGAGGAACAAGATGGTTTTCTTTGTGGTAAACAAATTATTGATGGTATAATTATTGCAGAGAAATTCATATACTCTCTTCATCCCATGAAAAAACAAGGTATGCTTATGAGATTAGATATGAAACAAAGAATATGATAAGGTTTATTGGAATTTTCTACATAATATTTTCAAAAGCCTGGTTTTGATTATAGTTGGTGTGGATGGATTAAATAACACTATAAAATATTTTATTTTGATCAATTGTTCTCCTATTGGGTACTTCAAGTCATCTTGTGGAATTTTTCAAGGTGATCCACCATCTCCTAATCTATTAATTATTCTTGTGGAGGCATTAGGGAGAGCTTTCTCAAAGGCAAAAATAAAAGAAAAAATCAAAGGTATTAGACTTGCAAAAAATGGCCCTTTTAAATCTCATCTACAATTTGTTGATGATAGTTTTTTTGGACCATCCCTTAGTTAGTGAGGCCATAGATTTCAAGTCAATATTATCATGCTATGCATGCTATGAGAAGGCTAAAGGACAGTTGATTAACAATAAAAATTCCAAATAATTTCATTAACATTGCACTAGATTTACAACAAAATATTATGAATAATATAGGGTTTAAATTGAAAATTTTCCATCAACTTACTTATATATATAGTCTCATAAAGGAAAAAAAGAGAGCTTTGTATCTCTTGTTTGGATATAATGAAAGCTTGTTTGACAAGTTGGAAAGGTAAGTTCTTCGCCATGGTGATAACACTGCAATTCATAAAGACTACATTGCAATCCATCCATTTTTATATGATGTCACTTTCAATATTGCTAGTAGGTATATCATCAAAAATTGATAAAATTTAAAGAGACTTTTTTTGGAAAGGTTGTGAAAAAAATTATGTTTTATCTTTGTAAGTGGGATAGGGTTTGTGAAGGAAATATTATTGGAGTAGGATTGCAAAGTTGCAAATTTATGATTTTGGTATTAGGTACAAAGCTTAGGTGAGATTATTCAAAGACCAAGGAAAGAATTCGATAAAAATGTTACTTCAAAAATATATAGATTCAAGGTCCGAGGTGTAGACCAATTGGTTCATCCAAACCCCATAAGGGGGGCGGAGGTCCAAGGTTCAAATCTTGGGCCTTGTCGAACTGAATGCTTGTCCCTTTCCTGGTGCTTTCAGTGACGTAAAAGGTTTAAAATGATTGTGGCATGGTGGTTATAGGGGCGGACTGCACGAAGATTTGTGTGGCGGCTTCTGGGGCGGATAGCGTATAATACTGTGGCGGCCATAAAAGCTGGACAGCCTGCCCGAATTTGTGGTAGCTACCGATTCCACCATTTTCTCTTGATGCAATGAAATTATTTAGGAAAACAACCCTACCCAAAGTATTGTCAACATGGAATTTCATATCGAATAGTGTGCAATTAATAAAGAAACATATTATAGGGTCAAAATAATGAGAGGATTTATAAAAAATTTGGTTTGATGCTTGGTTGAAGCCTTATCCTCTTATATCTAACTCAAAATGGTAAACATTGGCTAAAGCATACCTAACTTATAAATTTTTAAAGGTCAAATACTATATTAATATAAGCAACAACTCCATATTATTGAGTTATATTAGTAACTTTGTTGAAGGAGAGGAAACCAAAAAATGCATAGAACTTTAAAATATGTTTCAAGAGTTTTATTTATCAAATTTTACATGAAAGGATGAGTTAGTTTAGTATTTATCAAAGGATGGTGGATTTTAAACCAAGTTAGGATATGAGGATTAAGAGCAATCAAAATTTCCTACTCCCAAATATTTTCATTGTAATAATGTTTTGTCATTAGAGGCTCTCATTGTGACCTCAATATTCTTTTGGTTAGTGGTTCAAAGTAAGATTCTTAGAAGATATAGTCTACAATAAAGAGGATAACATGGAACTTTTAGATTTTTCTTATGTGAAAAGGATTTAGAAACATCAGACCATTTACTTCTTCATTGCCCCCTTGCTCATACTATTTGGGGTTACTTTTTTAAAACTATGAAAATGTATTGGGTAGTTTCATTAATATTAAAAAAGTTGATGTGATGTTGGATCAATTATTTCAAAGCTAAACCATTATGTATTATGTGGAGGATTGACCCTGACATCATTTGTTGGGATTTATGGCTTGAAAGGAATAACATTTTTTTTAAATAAATCACAAAATCATGCCCAATTTTGGAGCCATATTATTACCTCTCTTGTAGAATGTCTACAAACATGGTTCTCATTATGGGAAGTCTCAAGTGTGCAAAAAAAGGTGGTAGAAACTTGTTATAGGATTTGAAAATACATAGAAGAGTCATTTGTGATAATGGAATTAAAACAAAGGTTTTTCTTCAATCTAGGATAAAATAGAAATGTCCAAAAATTAGGTTTATAAAATAAATCGTGATGGTGCTTATAAATAAGATGCAAAAAAAGCTAGTGGAGTTGGGTGTTTTAAAACTAATAAAGTAAAATTCTCCTCAATTAGAATCATATGGAACTTCAACTAACAACTATGTAGAGGCTAGGGCACTTCTTATAGGGATTAGAATTGCAATAGAAAAATGATGGAAATTTATTTCAATTGAGGGGGATTCACAAATTATCGTTGATGCTATCAACAAAAATGAATATGAAGAGTGGATAAAAAATAATATTATCACTGATGTTCATCGCCTATTATTAGAGGTAGTTTCTTAGAAATGTAAGCATAATTATAAAGAAGGAAAACGTGTAGTAGATAATTTAGCCAATTACGGAGTTGATCTTTATATTAGTGAAATTCAAATTTTAAAAGGCAACTGGCCAAGTGAGATTTTATCTCTTAATCAAAACGATGTCAAGGAGCTAATTGTGAAAACATAACATTTTAAGGAAGTTGAAGAATATATTTAATAAAACAAAATGAAAAATATTTAGTGATAAAAAACAAAGCTAGATATGGTGGTTTTACTGACCTAACATCAAATATAGTATTTTGATATGTTGATGGAAGTAGCAACCAATAGAAGCCACATATAACTTATTAAAAAAAATTGCAAATGTACAATGTTACATTAATATTGATATTGTAATATTAAATATATAATATTTTAATTGTTTCAATGAGATGAAATGTGCCCCTCATGGTATTAACAAACAATATTTTTATGTGTTAATAGTATCTATTATTTAAGTGATATTTTACTTTAGTATCTGGTTCTAGTTCTCATAGTTTTAATTACGAAATTTTTGTTTTTGATGAAAAGGTTATTTAATTAATAGTTAAAAGTCTTTTAGAACAAAAAAGAGTTTGGGTGGAAAAATCACACCCTTGAGGAAACCACACTAATCCTAATAGTGGATTAGGAAAGACAAAGCTAAAAATAAATGGCCCCACTGCCAACACATCAAAACTAAGAACTAATTACAACTAGAAAGGCATTATGGAATGGAGTCTTTTGCTGATATCCCCTTATCCATTGGAGTAGGTGGCTTTCGCCACCCATCAAAGTGATCATCACCCAATCCTGAAGCATGACTAATGGGAGACATGGGACATGACCAAGCAAGAGATTTTCATTGTTGATCAGGGCACCACACCTGTCACTAGTTTCTTGCGTCGATTGTTGCATGTTCCATGTATCACACTGCTACAAATTACCCCAATATCATTGTCTCAATCCCTATGTGGCTAGCATCTGGCATGATATGGGCACCAGTGAGAATGAGAGTGAGATTAGTTAGGAGGTGTGTGATTTGGAGCCACCCTACTCACAGCACATGGGGCACCACCCCAATAACTCAACAAATCCTGCAAGTGGTCCACCTCCATAGACACATTCTTAGCCTAGTCATAAATATAAAACCACACATCATGGAATACTTCCAACTTTTCAGGCAAAGAAAATTCTGGAGATAGATCAATATGTTTGAAAATAATTATATTTCTAGATTTCTAAATGTGAACTAGAATGTTGAATCTAAAAAATTGCCACACTTCCTTCAAAGGGAGGGATAATTGGATGGGATCACCCATTAAGGCATGCTACCATGAAAGTTGTAGGGGCATGTACAGAGCAAAGAAATAAGCAACCCAATTCTAGGCCATACTAGCACGTCCGCATGACCAAAAAAATGTAAACAAGATTTAGGTTCTTAATAGAATGGGCATCTAGGGTTAGCACCCCCATATAAGAAAGTTGTTTTCCAAGGGGTAGTCCCTAACACAGCAAGATCTAGGCAAAAAAGGCTTTCTTTGGCTCCAAGTAAGAAGCCCAAGCTGAGTGGAATATGGTTTTCCATCTAGTGTGAGTAGAAACGAGGTCCCATTTGAAATTGAGCTTGGGCATTATGGGGGAAGCTAGCGTAAGCCATTAATAACCCTATTTGGATTTGTAATTGAGCAAAGGAGTGCTTTTGTACCATGCCCAATATTTCCACTAGGATTTTTGGGATCTTACTCCTATTTTCTACCAAATGAAAAAGGGGGTGTGGTCAATCGTTGCATCATAGGTCACTCTGTCCGCACTAGTCAAGCAGAAGGTGTGTTTAAAAGTATCCCAGGGGATCCAATCCCTGGTTTGCCTAGAATAAAAATATACAATTGTGATAATTCCATGCTTAAAGAACTTTTGAGCATGGACCCAAGGGATTTGTTCTAATGATGTGCCTTGTAACTTGAAAACATGGGACCACCAAACATTGAGACGATTGATGGAGAGGCCTTTATGTAACCTAGTCCCCTTCCATATAATCCATAAGTTGATTTGTTGCCAAGACTTCCATATACTTTTGATAAAAAATGAGCCAAGTATTTTAATGAATACTGGGGTAAGCACCAGAGATGGAAGATCCATCCTTGCCCATGCTCTATGGTTCAGTGGGAGCCCAACCAAGATACAATGACTGAGAAGCAATTTTCATGATTTAGGACCTGAATAATATATTTAGCACAGAGGGATAAACCTTATCTTTTGTAGTCCAGCATACCCATACCATCAGCATTCCTTGGAAAACAACAAATATCCCAAACCCAACTATGGAAACCCTTTCGCTCAGAACCATTGGACCATAGAAATTCCTACAATGGTTTTTCAAAATTTTTGTAACATGCCTGGGAAGGGACCCAACAGGATGAGTAGTAATCATGAATGGAGGACAACACTTTCAAGTAAATTTGGAATTTGCTAGCAAGAGACAGTTTCTTTGCATTCCAATACTCCAGTTTACTTTTAACTTTGTTGATGACATGGAAGAACCATCTTAGATCATGGAAGATCCATCTAACTTTAATGAATGTGTTGAATCCAATGAGGAAGAGGTTGAGGGAATTTTTGATAATAGGAAGTTTTCCTCCATTGTATATTAGAACCTGAAGCTTTTTAAAAAGTATCAAGGTATGAAAGAGCTTCAGAGAGTGATTGTTCATCCTCATGTAGGGTGATGAAGGAATCACCACCAAAGTGGTCGTTAATAATTTGGCCTGTATTCATAGGAAAATAAATACCCTAAAGCATCCCATTAGAGGTATGGTTGACCAAAAGATAACCAAAATCATCTATTGCAAAAATAAACAATGAAGGAGATAGAGGACACCCCTAACTTACTGACCTATGTAGCCCAATAGCTTCAGTTTGATATTTATTGAGAGAAATCATGGTCTAAATGTCCTAAAAAAAGCATTTTGATATTATAAATGAATTGAGAGCCAAATCCAAGAGCTTATAGCATGGAAATTATGAAGACCCATTCAATTCTATCATAGGCCTTTTCAAAATCAAGTTTGAGGAAGAGGGCCTATCGATTAGATCTACGATCCCACTCCATACCTTCCCATATTGCCAAGACATTGTCCAAAATGTAGTGATTTTGAATAAATCCAGTATGCTCAAGCCTTACAATAGTGGGAAGCAAAGGTTGAATCTATAGGGCAAGTGCTTTGGCAATGATTTTGTAGCTAACATTTAACAGGGTGATAGGCCTCCATTTTGTGATAATCTCTGGATCCCTTTACTTGGGGATAAATTTGATGTTTCCCTTACTGATTAGAGTGCCTAGGGAGCCAGTCCTCAAGGCTTCCAAGTATACTCTATGCAGTTCAAGGCTAAAAAAATCCTAGTAGGTTTTGTATAATTTACAAGGGAACCAATCTAGCCTAGGTTCCTTAGCATCTGCCATTTGAAAAAGAGCATAAACTAGGTCTTGCATCAATAATAAGCACTCGTAATCATTCCTTTGATAAGGGGAGAGGTAAGTAGGGACAACTTCTTTGCAGCATAGAATATCTTGTTCCCTTTTCAAAGTGTACTACTGAGCAGCAAAAACATGAGTATAATGCTTGGTAAACAATGCTACTAGCTTAGGAAAATATGTGATTCAAACCCTGTTAACAAAAAGGGCCTTGAATTGAGTAGAATGACTAGGAGGCATGAGTCTTTGAAAAACCTCTTTTGAAAATCTATCACCCACTTTAAGCCAATGGAGCCTAGCTTTGATTTGAGCCCCTTTCACTTCATACAACTAAGCCACTTTGAGCTCATGTTGAATTTAAGCAATATGAGCTTGGATGGTAGAGTCAAAAGGACAAGCCTTCACTCTAATGGAAGCCTTTGCAAGCTCATTTCTTATAGCAGTATTAGAGCATTGATGGAGCTACATCACTTTTTCCCCAAGATTTTGAGAAAAGTAGTGGTGTAGAAGATGGTATCATTCCACCACTCAATCCATCCAGAATATCCATTGGGTCTAGAACAAGATTCTAGATCCTTTGGATATGATAAATAGTAGTTTCATGCTAAAGGAAAGACGTGTTAAAAAATTAGAATTTAAATGTCTATAGAGGAGTGGAAGAAATATTAACTGTAAACATTATAGGTAAATGATCATATGAGACCATTCTAGGAATAGTTTCAACAAAAGGGACAAAAGGAAGTCGATGGGAAAAGGAGAACTCTCACTGGTCCGACAACATAGCTCTATCAAGTATTTTTAAAACTCTTGTGGGGTCGGATTGAAAATTGGACCATGTGAACCAAATATGCTCAAAAAAGTGCCTTGAAGAAAAACATGCATTTGGATCAAAGACCCCTAATTTATTTTTCATAAAGTACCAAGCCTATCGCCCTCCTATGGCCCACTTTATCAGAGGATTTTCTACCATATTGAATTCACCACACATAAGCCAAACTATGACTGGTAGGAAAAACACACACCATCTCCATGGGGCACATCTATCATGGACCTCGTTAGAGACATAAATGTTAATAATCCCAAAGGACAACCCTCCCACTTCAAGCAAAATCCAAATTGCATGATGGGAGGGATTGAAACCCCACGTGACAAAATTACTTATCCACCTATAATTTTACAAAATGACAACACCTTCGCTACCCTAAGGGTGGTTGGTAGCATACATTTGAATTCTAGGCCATAACATAGAGCAAGCAAATTTCAAGGTGAATTCTATTGCTTTGACTTCTTAGAGATAAATAAAATATAGGTGACCATACAGGTTGGAACAAGTATTGATCTCATCCTTGACAATGTAACATTGGACTGGTTCTGTCAAGCCACATATATTCCATGAAAGAAACAACATTAGAATGAGTTGAGTTGCATACCACCACTGGCCTTGTATTTTTTGACAAAATGTGAAAGGAATTATTCATGAAGGCCTCCAAGTTCATGGGGGAAAGTTGGTAAGCCTTCACTTGTCTAAATTGGCATGATGCTCATCTCGTAGAAGGCTACGCAACTGTTGGCCTAAAATCTAGGATAAACTTCCTTTAGCCACTGCCACTTTTTGGGATACCAAGGGCACAGAGGAATGAAACCCCTCTTCCTGCACCTCGAAATCAATGACTAGTGAAGGAGAAGAGGCAGGAGTCGAATTCGTAATCAAGTTCTACATGGGAGGCTTGGGAGCAATCCATAATCAAGCTACATGGGAGGCTTGGGAGCAAGGTCCTGAGCATAGGTCACCAGCATATGCCCCGTGTTAACTATTTTACCACCTTTCCCATTTTTTAGGGAAGCTTTAGTTCATTCACCACCTTTAAGGGGGGTTCGGGGTGGTGGGGGTTGACACAACACCAATGATCGAAATCGGTACCTTAGCCTTGAATTGTTTTACCATCAAGGGGAAATCCTTAATGTGATGGGAGTATGACTAACATCTATAGCATGTATTTGGTATATTGATGTACATCACCCACTGGTGAATATGGATGGTACTTATCTGAATATCAACGTGCTCCTTCAACATTTTGGCCAGGTCAACCTTGATGCACATTCTCTTAGTTGGGCATACTGACATAAATCGAGTGGGCTAATCACACATTAACTCACCAAGGATGGACACCAAGTTCTTCAGGAAGGGCCAACATGTAGTGGGAAGGTCTGGGTGAAGAACATGTGCTTATACTGAGAGGGGGGTGAACAATATATGATAAAAATTTTTACTTTTTAATCCAAGTAGTAGCATCAACATCAATAAAGCAGTAAACATTACACAAAGCATCACACACATGAGAGACATCATTTTTACGTGGTTCACCCAATGTGGGCTACTCCACGGAGAAAATATTTCACTAAAATTTTCTCAATCAATTTCTTGGGAATCCTTCCCAATTACAATGTTTATGGACCTCTATCCAAAGGAGATGTTGATCCCCTAAATCTGGTTTGTGGATCTCTATCCATAGGAGAACTCCTTCTCCTTTCTCTGGATGGTGATCCTCTAGAAGACTTCTGCCTCCACTACATTGGCTTGTGGATATATCTCCACTGAAGACTATTATCCCCACTCAGAAGACCTGTCCTCATTGCCCTGGTAGATGGATCTCTATCCACTGGAGACTACTGTCCTCTTTGACTCTGTCACCTCCAAAGCTCTATCTCAATTCTATACTAAACACAGTCCAGTCGGTCTAGCACAAATCTGCTCAATCTCTATATTTGTTCTGGTACAAACCTATACTAAAATCTTCATCAAACTCTGCTCTCAAATATTCTCAATAGGTCCACTCAAAACTTGCTCAAATATTCTCAATAGGTCCACTCAGAACCTGCTCCAAATCTTCTCAATAGGTCCACTCAGAACCTGCACAAAATCTGCTCAACAGGTCCACTCAGAACCTATCCAAATCTGTATTGTAAGCTTCCACAAAAGCTCACACAAAATCAGTCCACAAGTCTTCTCAAAGACTTACCTCAAATCTGCTTAACAAGTCCACACAGAACTTGTCCAATATCATAGAAGCATAAAGAGAATTGTTAGAGACTCAATATGTTCTATACTCAAATCTCAATCCTTTCCACTCAACGCTCAATCACTTTCTCAACTCAAATACATAATATAGAATAGTTTGTTTTATGGAACTTGAACAATCACTTCATACATCCACTTGACTAGGTTCAATCAACTCTACTCAACCAATTACTCAAGAACCAACTCTTGCTCACAAACCCTAGTCCAAGTATGTAAACACCAACTCAAAATATTTCCAACAATGCTCAACAACAAATCTCACATAACAATGATACTCATGTTCTTTTCAAAACCCTAGTTCAAGTTCTTTGCACAATCCAATGGCTTCAACAACAATGCTTATAAAACAAGGTTTTAATCACAACTCTTAATTCCAGAAAACCTTGAAGCATTAACTCAAATACTTTTGAAAAGGAAACCCTAATCAAATCCTTTTCACTCCAAAATTTATTTTCTAGTAAGCCATTCAATCAACTCAACCAAAGAAGAATTTTCCCATACCTTTTTGCTTGACAAGGAGTTGATCTCACAAATTTGCCACACTCACAATTACTTCTTTGCCAATCTCAATAAGGGTTAGAAGATAATTTTCTCAACAAAACATAACACAAAAATAATATCAAAATTACACCTTATCACTCCAACTTAATTAATAATCAACACCCTCACAATAATCATAAAAACCCTTTATTCAAATTAAAACAATACCCAAAAAGTCTTAATCCTCCAATATACCAATATAGCAATTTAAGACTTTATTAAAAATTAAAACCAAAATCTTCTTATAACTCCAAGTGATAATTCTCAACTACCACCACTTATCTACTAAGCAACATTTCTAAACAATTCCACTAAACAATCCTTATACCTCCCAACTTAGGCAAATAATAAAATTTTTAATGCAAAAATATTTACCTTGCCTTTGGAGGGATTCGAACCCTCTACTCTGCCCACGACGTGCGCCTTAGTCACGGCCTCAACCACCGCACGAGCTATGCGCTCATTTGAAACCAATGAAGCACCATGTGCTTCAAGTCTTGCTCCCTTTTCCCTTGGCAAAAACAACGTGCACCTTGGATGCCTTAACCAACATGACCTCCAATGCACTTGCCACATTTTGAACGTAGGCCCTCACACGAACAAATATTTTCATGCTTCCCAACTCACCACTAGGCCACACTATCCTATGTGCCTTCGAAAATTAATGCTTCCTTCCTTAAAACACTTCGTTGTCCATGAAATTCATAATTCTCACGAGCTCTTATTCTCTTTTGCATGCCAATTAAAATTCGAGCAAGGATAATGTTTTAGACTTTGGGTAATGTATTTATATTGCTTCCTCCATACCTTGGGAGACGTCGGCGCTTCCCCGATTTCCTTCCATGACGTCGGTGAAGGTTTTAAAGGTGCTTCGAATGCCTTTTCTTCCAAACCCAACCTTTGGGTTTATGAAATATAATTAAACTTTATAAAACCCACTTTGATTTATAAAATATTATAATGGAAATTATAAATATTTTATTTGGGGTTTTCACCATATCACTTTAATATTATAATAACAATTATTATAATATTATATCCTTTTGATGCCTTGGATAAATTGCTTCCTTCTCACTGCATACCATGGTGTAAATAATATTTATTTATAAAATTTAAATTCTTACTGAATTTAAATAATTTATAAAATAAATATTATATCTCCTTTTTAACTTTTAACTTTTGCACTGATTCTCTTGATCTTTGGCCTTCTTGCTGATTTAATGATGACTTCATCTAGTGACATCAATGACAACTTTGACTTAGGGACTCAAAATGTCCAACAATCTCCCCCTTTGTCATTGATGGCAACCCATACTCTTCTTACCAAAACTTGACCTTTCTTTTATTCTGCTCCCCCTGGGACATTGCTCCCCCGGGTCAATGCTCTCTCAAATATCAAATCTCTCCCCATTACACAAATCTCTCCCCCTTTGACATCAATGGCAAAGGGTCACCTTTGGGGCTCGAGGCTAAGAATGAGCCTCTTAGCTTAGCCCCTCCCCCACCTTCTGTTAAGGTGGTTAATTCTGGGGTGGGAGTCTCACTCCCAATTTTCCTCGAAGATACTCAAAATTTTCCTTTGAAAGTGGCTTAGTGAAAATATCTACTATCTGTTCCTTTGTAGTGACATATTCCAATCTGACCTATTTATCTATCACTTGTTCTCTCAGAAAATGATACTTAATCGGAATGTGCTTTGTCTTGGAGTGCATTACCAGATTTTTTGAGATACTTATGGCACTTGTATTATCACATAGTATAGGAATGGGCTGATCATGCTTTATCTTGAAGTCTTCTAGAGTTCTCTTCATCCATAACACTTGTGTACAACTGGCTACTACTGCAATATATTTTGCCTCTATTGTAGATAAAGATACTAAAACCTGCTTCTTACTTAACCAAGAGACTAGACATTCTCCAAGAAATAATGCTCCTCCACTTGTGCTTTTTTTGTCATCAATGTTGTCGGCCCAATATGCATCTGTATAAGTTGTTAGTGTGAAACTATCACTTTTGGGATACCACAACCCAAAATCCATAGTCCCTTTTAGATACCTAAAAATTCTTTTTATTGCTGCCACATGTGTTTCCTTAGGTGCTGCTTGAAACCTTGCCACTAATCCCACTGATTGTACTATGTCTGGTCTTGTAGTTGTAACATATAATAAGCTACCAATCATAGATCTATATAATCTCTGATCTACCTCTGGAGATTCATCATCCTTACTCAACTTGCATCCTGTGACCATGGGAGTACTTATTGGTTTACAATATTCTAACCTGAATTTCTTTAACATTTCCTTTATATACTTGGCTTGAGAGAGAAACACTCCCCTTTCTGATTGTGAAATCTGAAGTCCAAGAAAGAAGGAAAATTCACCAAGCATAGACATCTCAAATTCTTTCTACATATTCTTAGCAAAATATTTGCACATCTTATCATTGTTTCCTCCAAAAATTATGTCATCAACATAAACAACTACTATTAGAAGATCATTCCCTTCATTTTTGATATACAAATTAATGTCTGCTATTCCTTTTCTGAATCCCTATTCCTGAAGATACTTATCCAGTCTTGAGTACCATGCTCTAGGAGCCTGCTTTAAACCATACAATACCTTTTTCAATTTGCATACCTGATCTGGTTTATCTGCTAGTATGAATCCCTCTGGTTGTTCAATATAGACCTCTTCTTCTAGAACCCCATTTAGAAATGCTGACTTGACATCCATCTGATATACCTTGAAGTTCTTGAAACTTGAGAAAGCTAAAAACATCCTTATAGCTTCAAGTCATGCAACTAGAGAAAAAGTTTCATCAAAGTCAATTCCTTCTACTTGTGCATAACCTTTGCATACTAACCTTGCTTTATTTTTGACCACTTGTCCATCTTCATTCAATTTGTTTCTGAATACCCATTTTGTGCCAATCACATTTTTGTCCTTTGGTCATGGAACAAGTTCCCATGTTTTTCTCTTCTCTATCTGATCCAATTCCTCATTCATTGCTTTAACCCAAAATTCATCCTCACTTGCCTGAGTGAAGTCTTTTGGCTCAATCTTAGATAGCAAAGAAAAATTTGCTTGTTGAGATGGTTTTATTATTCTTCTCCTTGTCTGTATTTCATCTGGATCCTCGATGATCTGTTCTTTTGGATGATGTTTCTGTACATACCTAGAAGGAGTTTTAGGAAGAAGTCTTTGTGTTTCTTCTTCATATTTATCTGATTCCTCACAAAATTCTTCTTGACAACATCCATCCTCTTGGTACACAGTTTGCTGAATTGGTTCTCTGGAATCTATCTTCTCATCAACTATTACATTTATACTTTCCACCATAGTGCGTGTTCTTTTGTTGAAGCATCTGTAGGCTTTACTCTTTGTGGAATAACCAAGAAAAATTCCCTCATCACATCTTGGATCAAACTTTCCCAAGTTTTTATCTTCCCGTCTTATGTAACATTTGCTTCCAAAGATTATGAAATGTTTTACAGTGGCAGGTCTTCCTTTCCAAAGCTCATATGGAGTCTTGTGATGATTTACCCTCAATTGAGCCCTAGTGATTATGTATACAACTGTGTTTACCGCTTCTTTCCAAAAACCATCTGATAACTTAGATTCATTTAACATAGCTCTAGCCATGTTTTCAATAGTCCTGTTCTTCCTTTCAACTACCCCATTTTGTTGAGGAGTTCTTGCTGCTGAGTACTCTCTCTTGATTCCATGTTGTTCACAAAATTCTACAAATTCATTTGAAGTAAATTCTCCTCCTCTGTCGGATCATAGACACTTAATCCTTTTTCCTGTTTCATTTTCAACCAATTCCTTGAATGCTTTGAATTTTTCAAAGGCCTCTGACTTCTCTTTTAGGAAGGTTACCCAAACCATCCTGGAATAATCATCTACAAACAACATAAAGTAACTCTCACCCTAAATACTTTGTGTTCTGGTAGGACCACACAAATCAGTATGTATTAGGCTCAATGGCTCAGATGACATATAGCCTTTTGGCTTAAAGGTTGTCCTAGTTTGCTTTCCATGTTGACAGGGTGCACAAATTGTGTTTTGAGGTCTTCTTATTTTGGGTAAATCTCTAACTGCCTATTTATTGCTTATGTTGACTATGTTGTCAAAATTCAAGTGACCCAATATTCTATGCCACAACCAACTCTCATATTCTTGTGATAGAAAGCACTTTTCCCCTTTGATCTCATTGAGCATGTATAAGTTGTTTGGGGTCCTTCTTGCATTTGCAATGATTTTTCTAGTTTCTGATTTCCTTATCTCACATCTATCTGGATGGAAGGTGACCATGTATCCTTGATCACAAAGTTGACTTATACTTAGTAGATTGTGTTTTAACCCTTTGACATACAAAACATTCTTTGTTTTTATTTTTCCATTGTCTAGACTTAGAGTTCCTCTTCCAACAATCCTTGTTGATCCATTATCACCAAAACTTACTGATCCTCTATTTGTTTCTTTTAGTACAATGAATTTATCTTTGTCTCCTATCATGTGACTAGAGCAACCACTATCAAGATACCATTGTTCTTCTTTATCTTGAGCATGAAGGGTTGTTTGTACTAACATTGATCTAGCCCTAACATTTTTCTTTTCATATTTCCTAGTTGTTGAAATTGTTTTTCTAGACTCAGGAAGTATTATTTTACACCATCTAGCCTTGTGCCCAAAATTATTGCATTTGTAACATATAACATCATCATCCATGAGAGGTGCAAAGGAATTGAAATTTCTATTGTATCTTGCATAATGAATACAATGTGCAGCTCTATGACCATATTTATTGCAAGAAAAGCAATGACCATGGAAGAAATTATGTAACCTGTTTGGATGTCTTGGAATTTGTGAAGAAGTCATATTTCTCTTGTGATTAACTCTTATCCAGGGTTCTCCTTTGCTTTCTTCCTTTCTGATATCCTCTGCTTGCTTATCCTTGTTTGAAGTTTCTACTTTCTGAAGACTTGATTCCTCTTTCTGTTTCTCATATTATGTATCTTGTAGTACCTTGGTCCTTTCAACTTTATTCCTTAGGAGAACAATTTTTGCTTCCAATTTTTCACATTTTGTTTCCCTGGCTCTCAATAGATCTGTCATATCTTGTTCGATCTTCTTTCCTTCTTCCACCCTGATCTTGAGTTCTGTGAGATTTTGTATAAGTTCCATCCTTGCTTCTTCATCTTCTTGAACTTGTTCTTTCAAGCTTGAATTTTTCTCTCTAAGTCTTTCCAATTTTTTGAGAGCAGCAAAGAATTCTTCTTTTATATCAAACATAGTCTCTTCTTCACTTTCTGAAGTCATGTGTGCTACCGAAGGATCCTCTTCCAAGTTGTTAGTCTTTTCATGGAGAGACCCGCTCTGATACCAATTGAAGAACATGTGCTTATACTGAGAGGGGGTGAACAGTATATGATAAAAATTTTTACTTTTTAATCCAAGTAGTAGCATCAACATCAATAAAGTAGTAAACATTACACAAAGCATCACACACATGAGAGACATCATTTTTACGTGGTTCACCCAATGTGGGCTACTCCACGGAGAAAATATTTCACTAAAATTTTCTCAATCAATTTCTTGGGAATCCTTCCCAATTACAATGTTTATGGACCTTTTTCCAAAGGAGATGTTGATCCCCTAAATATGGTTTGTGGATCTCTATCCATAGGAGAACTCCTTCTCCTCTACTCTGGCTGGTGATCCTCTAGAAGACTACTGCCTCCACTACACTGGCTTGTGGATCTCTCTCCACTAAAGACTCTTGTCCCCACTCAGAAGACCTATCCTCACTACCTTGGATGATGGATCTCTATCCACTGGAGACTACTATCCTCTCTGCTCTGTCACCTCCAAATCTCTATCTCAATTCTTTACTAAACATAGTCTAGTCGGTCTAGCACAAATTTTCTCAACAAGTCCACTCAAGACTTGCTACAAATCTATCTCAAATATGCACCAAACTCTACTCTCAAATCTGCTCAACAGGTCCACTCAAAACCTGCTCAAATCTTCTCAACAGGTCCACTTAGAACCTATCCAAATATGCTCAATAGGTCCACTTAGAACCTGTCCAAATTTGTATTGTAAGCTTCCACAAAAGCTCACACAAAATCAGTCCACAAGTCTTCTCAAAGACTTACCTCAAATATGCTTAACAAGTCCACACAAAACTTGTCCAATCTCATAGAAGCATAAAGAGAATTGTTAGAGACTCAATATGTTCTATACTCAAAGCTCAATCACTTTCTCAACTCAAATTATAATATAGGATAGTTTGTTTTATGGAACTTGAACAATCACTTCATACATCCACTTGACTAGGTTCAATCAACTCTACTCAACCAATTACTCAAGAACCAACCCTTGCTCACAAACCCTAGTCCAAGTATGTAAACACCAACTCAAAATGTTTCCAACAATGCTCAACAACAAATCTCACATAACAATGATACTCATGTTCTTTCCAAACCCTAGTTCAAGTTCTTTGCACAACCCAATGGCTTCAACAACAATGCTTATAAAACAAGGTTTTAATCACAACTCTTAATTCTAGAAAACCTTGAAGCATTAACTCAAATACTTTTGAAAAGGAAACCCTAATAAAATCCTTTTCACTCCAAACTTTATTTTCTAGTAAGCCATTCAATCAACTCAACCAAAGAAGAATTTGCCCATACCTTTTTGCTTGACAAGGAGTTGATCTCACAAATCTGCCACACTCACAATTACTTCTTTGCCAATCTCAATAAGGGTTAGAAGATAATTTTCTCAACAAAACATAACACAAAAATAATATCAAAATTACACCTTATCACTCCAACTTAATTAATAATCAACACCCTCACAATAATCATAAAAACCCTTTATTCAAATTAAAACAATACCCAAAAAGTCTTAATCCTCCAATATACCAATATAGCAATTTAAGACTTTATTAAAAATTAAAACCAAAAATCTTCTTATAACTCCAAGTGATAATTCTCAATTACCACCACTTATCTACTAAGCAACCTTTCTAAACAATTCCACTAAACAATCCTTATACCTCCCAACTTAGGCAAATAATAAAATTTTAATGAAAAAATTTACCTTACCTTTGGAGGGATTCGAACCCTCTACTCTGCCCACGACGTGCGCCTTAGCCATGGCCTCAACCGCCGCATGAGCTACGTGCTCGTTTGAAACCAATGAAGCACCACGTGCTTCAAGTCTTGCTCCCTTTGCCCTTGGCAAAAATAATGTGCCTTGGGTGCCTTAACCAACATGACCTCCAATGCACCCACCGTGTTTCGAACGTAGGCCCTCACATGAACAAATATTTTCATGCTTCCCAACTCACCACTAGGCCACATTGTCCTATGTGCCTTCGAAAATTAATGCTTCCTTCCTTAAAACACTTTCCTGTCCATGAAATTCGCAATTCTCACGAGCTCTTATTCTCTTTTGCATGCCAATTAAAATTCGAGCAAGGATAATGTTTTAGACTTTGGGCAATGTATTTATATTGCTTCCTCCATACCTTGGGAGACGTCGACGCTTCCCTGATTTCCTTCCATGACGTCGGTGAAGGTTTTAAAGGTGCTTCGAATGCCTTTTCTTCCAAACCCAACCTTTGGGTTTATGAAATATAATTAAACTTTATAAAACCCACTTTGATTTATAAAACATTATAATGGAAATTATAAATATTTTATTTGGGGTTTTCACCATATCACTTTAATATTATAATAACAATTATTATAATATTATATCCTTTTGATGCCTTGGATAAATTGCTTCCTTCTCACTGCATACCATGGTGTAAATAATATTTATTTATAAAATTTAAATTCTTATTGAATTTAAATAATTTATAAAATAAATATTATATCTCCTTTTTAACTTCTAACTTCTGCACTGATTCTCTTGATATTAATGACGACTTCATCTGGTGACATCAATGACAACTTTGACTTAGGGACTCAAAATATCCAACATTGGGAATTCAACCCAAATGGGCACGACTAGGGAAACAACATTAGAAACTATGAAATCCTGGCTCCAGGGCTAGAAAATGAGCAGAGAGTTGTTAATGTAGCTAGGGTCCTTGTTCAGAACTTTTTGGGCTTGTTCATGACTACCAAAGTGGAAATAGAAGAATCCCTTGGAGAGATTTTTTACATGGTCAACTTGGATACCATATAAGCACCAGTAATGCTCAATCCAGATCTTAAGAACATGCTCAGGGAAAATTCGACCCAAAAAATACCCGATAAGAGTATTAATTTCAAACCATGCTCAAGCCTGATTAAACTCATGTAACAGAATCACAAAATTAGGTTCAAAATTACCTTGTGGTACACCTTGGGGATGAACTTCCTGGACCACTTGGTCGCTTTTGGAGCCATTTCTCTTGTCTCTAGCTTCAGACGAATTCAAGGGAGGAAGTGAAGACATACTAAAACCTACAAAGCAAACACTGTTTGGATTTCAGCACGTGCTTCCAAAAAAATTTTGGAGACTTTTAGAAACCCTAGGACGACACACAGTTCAACAGAAACATAAAGGCCACAAAAAATCTCAAATAAAAAACCGATAGCTACTTTTTTAATTACAGAATTATAAATTAATTAATTAATTAATTAATTTAAATAATATTACAGTTTTTATAGACAAAAATTATTAAATTTAAAAATAAATATTTATAATTAAAAAAATAAAACCCAAAAATAAATTATTTATCTAACATATTATTAGCATAGGAACGACAAACTAACACTTTCATAATGGTTACAATCTAAAAATAAAATTAAAAGAAAAAATTACCTTGTAAAACATAATAATTATTGTGTGATTTGGAAGACTTAAACTAATTATTAAAAAAATGAGATCTTATATAAAATAAAAAATAAAAAATTCTAAGAAATAAATAAAAATATAAACAATTTAAAATATTTGTCATTGTGGATGATATCATAACGGTTTTTTAGACTTTACATTTTATGTCCAACTGCTTCTTAAAATATTTGACATTGTGGATGGGATCATTACGGTTCATTTTGATGGTTGAATCTTTAGGACGATCGATTCTTGCTACTACCTTGTCCTCTAAGATTAAGGGTATTAGGAATGCTAGTTTTGTGAAGGTAGTTTCTTATCAATAGTTTGTAGATGACACTATACTTCTTGGTAAGGCTATTGTGAGAGAGGCTAAGGAATTCATGAATATTTTACAACTGTATGAGAAAGCTTTCAGCCAACAAATTAACTTCCATAAAAGTAAAAAAAAAAATTGTGAATACTGGGGGGTAGCTTCAGCATTGAATTGTCGGGAATATTTGTTGTGGAATTGTTAACCTTCCTTATTTATATTTGGGTATGCCATTTTCACTGGTAGGATGAAGAGGAAATTATGGTCTCTTATGTTGGATAGGATTCAACGTAAGTTAGTTGGATGGAAAGGTAATCTCCTGATCCAAGCAAGTAAGGTGCAATTACTTCAAGCTACTCTCCAAAGCATTCCCATTTATTAAATATCTCTTACTAGAATACCCTTCAAAGTTAGGGGGATTGATTAGATATTTAGGAGATTTTTGTGGGTTAGGGTGGAGGATAAACAAAGGGTGTCCTTTGTCTCTTGGGATAGGGTCTGCTCTTCTAAGAAAGAATGTGGTCTTGGGATTAAAAATTTACTATTGTTCAATAAGGCATTGATCACAAAAATAGCATGGAGATTATGTGTTGACGAGGATCAACTATGGAAAATTATTATGAGGTAAGTATCTAGAAAATCGCATTCATTTTTTTAGAAGTGCTCCTCCTCCTAGAGGCTCTATGATTTGGAATGGTTTGTTGGGGATCAAAATTTTAGTTACAAAGGGGATGCATATTGGGAATGATAAGGATGTGTTCTTCTGGGAGGATATTTGGATTCTTTCTAAATTCCTCTTTCTTGGTCCTAAGTTTTATGAGTTGAAGGCTCCATTATCAGTAAAGTAATGTTTATATAATCATCACTAATGGTAAGAGGGTTTGGAAGCATTTGACTTTATATATAGTTGATCTTCAGATATTTCAGAGTTTGGCAAATTTGAACATGTTGTAATAGTACTTTCTTCCTAAGTAGAATGATAGGGACTTCCTTCTATGGACTCATTCTCCTAAATATTTAATTCTATCAAGATTGCATATGAGGCCGAAACATTGTCTAGGGGAGGATCTTTTATGGTGGAAAGGGTTTGGTATCCTCATTTAATCCCCAAGATTATATTTTTTTTTTTGTGTTTGCAAAAAAAATATTTGATTGTTGATAATTTATGTAAGAAAGGCTTCCATCCATTATGATTTCTCAAATAAGGTGTTCAATACTTTATTGGATTCTTTTTCTATCAAGTGGACATTACCTCAAATTTTCAAGAAAATTTTCACTCATTAGAAATCCTCCTTCATAAATCACAACCTCATTAGGGTGTGGGACCTAGTTCTTCCTCATTTTTATGGGGTATTTTGTGGGAGAGGAATAAAAAAACTTTCAAAGATAATGCTGGGGATGAATCCTTTGTATTTAGAAGGATTAAGGTTGCTATTGAGAATAAATTGGTTGTCTTTGTTGCTGGAAATAGTAGGGCAAAAATTATGGAGAAAGTGGCTACCATTAGTTGGAAATTGAATCTAGGGTATTCCACTTCTATATCCACTATTAAAAAAATATTGGTTGCTAGATTACATAAACCAGCTAAAGGGTGGGTCATTCTAAAATTTGATGGGGCTACCAAAGGTAACCTTGGGAGGGCTGGTAGAGGGGATGTTGTTAGAAATGATAATGGTAAGGTCATTTGGGCTTACATCGAGGGTTATGGTATTCAAACCAACCACCTAGATAAATCCAAGGTGTTTTTCTTTAGTGTTCATCATGTTTTTGAGAGGGACTTTAGAATACTTCTCATACAGGGTGATTCTTTGAGCATCATTCAAGATTTGCAAGCTAGAAATACTGACAATTGTTTCATCCTAAATATTATTAAGGAAACCTCATTAGAAGTTAAAATTGAGCATATTTATAGGGAAGGTAACCATATTGTTGATGTTATGGTCAATTTGGAGGTGGATAGTGGCCAATTCAAAATTTAGAAAGATAACTTCCCTTTGTGATTAATGATAATTGTTTCTTTGGAAGCATTGGACCTAACTATCCAATAGGTATTTTTATTTTATTTATGCTTGGAGGAGGTATCCTTTATGTCCTAGTGATCCTCTCTCTTGGGATTATTTTTTGGGGGGTTGGTCCTTTTGCTCCTTGGTGGTTTCCATTCTTGGAGAATATGCTTGGTGTATTGCCTTCACCCTTGCTCTCTGGGATTAGGGTTTTGTTATATGCATCTTGATATATTTCATGCCCTTCTAGTATTATACAAGAATGGAGCAAAATATTTTATACCTCTAAAAGAAAGTTGAAATAAAAATTATCCTTTAAGCCCTATTGGGTGGTGGGTTGGTCTATGTTGTATCATGATGTTATCTTTCTCTTTTGTTCTCTTGGGTGGTTGTTGGGTTTAATTTATGTTCTTTTGTACTTGGAGGTTGGCTTGTGCTAATTTGCCTTCTCTTTATCCACATCATCTAATGTAAAAGGTTATAGGACCCTTCAAAACCCTGATTTTTCACCATTAATTAAAAAAAATATTTCACTTTTCTCCAAATAAGTATTAAAAAGTATTAAATAATAGGAAAAGCGACCTAAAAAAAAATAGCTAAAATAGAATATTTACTATTTTTTAGAACTACTAAAAGATATTTCTCCTACAATAAAAATTAAATTTATATGATTTTTTAAATATAAACAAATCTTAGTAATATAATTTTTTAACAATTTAAATTAAGTCAACTAAAAACAACTCTTATTATAAGATTATCATTACTATATATAAAATTAAATAGTTTTTTTCTCTTATATCTGACAAAATAGTTATGTAAATATTAAATATTTCTAATTAAATTAAAATTGGTTAGAATTAATTAGTTAAATTCATTAAATATGTTAAATACATGAGTTGATTTGATCTTTATAATAAGAGTTGGGACTTTTTTAGAGTCGTTATTTGATTTATTTGGAAAGTAAGGTATATATTTTTGCTTATTGGGGGTACTACCTCCTTGGGCTAGGCATAGCTCCCTCGTGTGTGATATCCTATTGTAGGTGAACAAGGTTCATAATCAAAACCAAGTTCTTGGACACCTCATGAGGAAGATCCATGATAGCTTGGAATTGTGGAGTGGAACCAGGAATGTCATAACCCTAAATTTCCAACCATTATTTTTTTAAATTCCAATGTTCTAGATTTCTTGCTCTGGAGTATCTATTAATGCCACACATGGCTACTCCTCTAGAATTCTTCCTTGAGGTACACCCATAATTATGACTTACATAATTCCATCTATGTAATATCACTAGGTGTTGTACTTAATAGGTCAAACTATCCATCTCAGGATCCATTGAGCTAGTATTGACCTCTCCTCCATTCCTTTAGAGGATAGACCAAGCACACAATCTACATAGGTATTTTATGTAGAGGGTACCTTTATGCATATGGGGATGACTATCCATCTCATATCTATTTGAGCTAGACATCCCAAAAAGCCTCATCCCTGATTCCATAATTTGAATCACAATCTTACCCATCCATACATTTCATTTAGTTACATTAGGTAAAATATTTACTATTTCCAAAGTCTATCTATAGATACAAGAACAATCTATTGCACATTTGTATGTGGTTTCTATAATCATACCCAACAAGGAAATTAATTATTCTTGAAGTAGTAACCCATTAATATTTTTGTTTAACCATCAAATAATATGACACAATCATATCCATGAAATATTGGTCATCATTGTTTGAATATTTCCATGGAACTACCATTATAGTATCCACACATACAAGACTATGAATAATATCTAATAATCATAATGCAGCTAGTCATCTCATAACCATACTTCGTAGGACTTAAATTAAAGTACCATTCCACAAAACAATTATCTATTATTACACAAGTCCATCATAAGTAAAATACCACAAAAATCATAACACAAAACCCCTCATGGCGAAAACCCAACCTCAATATGTCTTTCTCTTTAATTCATTAAATAAATTGAAACCATACATTACTAAAGGCATTCCTCTTTGTCTACAAAAATTTTACCTTTACGTCCATTCTATCCACATATGCATGTAGTCCAAACTTAACATTCATTACAAGTAATACTTGGATTTCAAAAATAATATTTTCCCCCTAATCCATTGATGCAACAGAGGTCTTTGTTCTCTCCACCAAAACCCCATGTTTTTCACCATGGATTCTAGTATCTAAACTCAGAACTTCCAAACCCTCTTCATTCGGGTGATAGGCAAATTCTCTCATCATTTACACTCGACATTTGCACTAAAATTTCCTCATCTGATTGGCTAAGAGGAATCATTGTTTATATCTTGAAATATATTATCAGTTCAAAAAGCATACCTTCTATAAAGTATAAGAACATTTCAAAAGGTAAAACCAAGCTAGTTTTAACCAACAACACTAAGATAAACTTCAATTAAGAATATAATTAATGACTCAGAGGTTTAAAAGTTTTATAAGTCATAGACAACAAGGAATCAACAACGTTTAACACAGTCGATGATAAAAGATCAAAAAGATGTCAATTGGACCATCTACGCTTACACACCTATGTCATTTATTTATGTTATCCATATCACTTCAGTTAGACATAAATAATTCAACCATCATGTTGTTGCAATGGTATCTTCTATCATCATTAGTTACAATGGGAATATGCATTCGATATTTAATATATACAAATGGATTTACAAAGACACTATTACTTCGACAACATTTAGATGTAACAAGTCCATTCCCAACTATCCCCACTACACCGGTGACACCACTAGTCACGGATAACATCATTTATTTACTCTAGATCTTAACCACTATGTACATTATTATTTCCTTTTTTTTTTTTTTTTTTGGTGGTGGCCACAAGGGGTAAACAGACTGTGACCACGAGGGAACCATTACATAACATATCCGCAACATGTGAGGCGAGATATTTGAACCTGGGCCTCTCAACAACTAGAGAGGTTTAACTACCCACTTGCTCTCCAACTCCTCTACATGGGCGGATACTATTATTTCCTATTTTAAAATAGTAATATGAACATACATTTTCATGTTTCTTTTACTACACAATGAATCACAAAATGCATTCTTTAAAATTCATACATCTACTATACATAGCAGACTCTAAACACGGCTAACTATTCACCTAAAAGATAGGATAAGAAGCATCAATTCCAAGGCTACTTTTGTTGTACCAGCGAATGATAATCACAGTGATTTAACATGTCTTATCCAAAAAATTTTAGGCTCTATCAATGTTAACCATTAACTTATCAAAAAGTTATAAATCATCCAAAATAATTACTTCTTTTGTTGCACAAAACGACTCACATTCGCAAACACTCTATCATTATTTTATCTAGAATATAACATATTCATACGAAAATAAAAATTGTAATGCTTCTTCCCTTACACAAATCACAATAGTTAACTATCATAATTCTTGTCTCAATCCTATATATATATATATATATATATATATATATATATATATATATCATCATCATCCTTACATTTATACTTTTGCTACACCAGTATTATTTCATTAATACAAGAAAACAATTTTGATGGCAACGTCTTCGAGATGAAGTTTGTGCCAATCATCTATACTGACCAAAATTGATCTATTAGCAACAACTAAAAGGAATATCTTAAAAACATATCATCCTTTCACACAATCCTGTGATTGCTCACTTGTTCTCTCTTTTGTTTTTTCGTTGTGTTCCTGGACATGAAGATGGAATTTTTTTATTGTAGTACTAAGTAGCAAAAAAATACTTTTTGATTATCTTTGTATTCAAGACTAGCTATGGAACATTTAGCTTATGTGAATCTAACAAAGGATAGTATTATTACTGCTACAGATGTCATATTCACATATATAATATATTGCATGTTATCCTCTATGTTATCCAATTGCTTTGTATTGTGTTATGAAGAGAATAGATCTATGTCTCCAATAGATATCATGGGATACAATTACTTTAATGTGTTTTCATATAAAAGCATTCTTTCACTTATGGAATGTCTTATTATCAAAAGTTTGCAACTTATGTAGTTGTTGGTATGTTGTGTGTTTAGCACAGATTAAATATCTATGGAGATGTAATGAGACTGTATTTGATTTACATACGAGGAGGCATTTGCTTTATAATGTGAAGAAAAGACAAATGTTACCTCACTACATCTACCCACCCATAAAGAGATATCATTCTCATTGACAACACAATCTCTGGAATGTTGTGCACTATAGTCATACAAGTGATGGTGGTTTGAGGGTATCAAAAAATTAGATTCTTATGAGATATATATGAGGTTATCCTCATCCTAAGCATTTTTGATAGTCATGCAAGTGATGGTTATTCTAGTGGATTACAAATTCAAGGGAATTTACTATTCAAGTGAGGGTATCAAAAAATTAGATTCTTTCATATATTTGTTTCTAGTACTAAGGGGATTTTACTATTTACCATGCCTATTGTTGATTATCCAAATATAGCTATAGAGTATTTGATGAGTTGGTTTGATTTGATTGGTTGACGTCTATACCTAAAATTTAGTGTTCACGTCATCCATTTTTCATGTCAAATACGACCACATCACCATATGCTATGTTACACGTCACCTTGTACCACATCATCATATACCATATTAATAAATGGCATATCATAATGTTCCACATTATCAAGTGTGAGGTCATTTTGCACCATGTGTAGTTTTTGGATCATAATGTTCCACATTATAATGTTCCCAAAAGAAGAAGAAATGGTTTTTGTATTTGCACAATTTTTTTAGTTTTGCCCAATTTTTGATAAAATACACAAGTGGCAATGTACAAGTACGAGTAAAATGTACAAGGTTGCAAATGTACAATGTAAAATTTCAATTAAATTAGGTGAAATGTACATTTGGGATGAATTTGATAAAAATCAAATTAGACTTAGTAAAACCTTGTAATGAGTTGTTTTGAGTTAATTCGGGATGGCAATTGTAAGAAATGCAATGTTTAGAAACCACTTTGGAACAGTCTGGGCATGCATTATATAGCCTCCCTTTAAATTTTTTAGGTTGTTCATTCATGATTGAAGTTATTCATTGATTAATGGATTTATTAATTGTCATGGTAGAGTTGTATATTGTTCATTGTTGATGTCTATGGTTGTTGAGCCTATTATTGTGAACAATGATGAAAAATATATTGTACATAATGCTTATAATATGAATACAACAAAAATTCTCTTTGTTCTATGTCTGTAATTTCTATTGTACATTCTAATTATTACAGGTTGTGTAATTGATGTTTGGGTGCAATAACTTGTTAGGTTAATTGATGGAATTGCATGGGGAATGATTATGGCCATCCTACAGACTTGGTGTAAGGATATGAATTGATTGTATGATTTATCACGGTTGTACAATTATATTTCGAAATAGCTATACAATTTTTGGAAATACTCTTGATGAATGTAATTATTTGTTAGCAAACTAGGGTTTGCATGTTGGAAGAATTGAGAAAATGGCATAAAGAAACATCCCAAAAATTGTCTTGAGAGGGATGGTTATATAGGCTGATAGATCTGAGCATAAGTTGCAGCAAGGGTTCATAAAAATCATACAATGGTTGTACCAAATCATACAAACTGATAATTTACCCAATTTGGCAATAAATTTGTAATCCAAAACCTGCCAAATAAGGAATAATTGCTAGTTTGGAGAAATTTATTATAAAAATAATATATTTGACTTACAAAACCTGTTCTAGTGGATTGATGAAGTACCAAATTGTACAAGGTACAGTGTTGTATGATTTGAATTGTACAATCATGTGATTTGGTGATCGTACAAGTTTTTTGATAAATTGACATAGTGCACAAAGTAAACCGTACAAGATCTATATTTGGCACCGTTGCCTTATCAAAATTTGGCATTTTTGTTAAAATAGGTCAAAATTATTGTAGTCAAGGAGATTTTGCAAAGTGATAAATATTGAAGCATAAAAAATTAAAGGTGAAAGATAGACACAAGTTTGCAAAGATGTAGGAGATGGGATCAAGGAGAAGATATCCTAGTTAGGAGGAGCATGAGAATTGCTCAAAGAGGGAACATGAATAGTGTTGAACACAATACGCATGAACCAATGATATAAGTATGTACATCTAACGAAGCAAACATTGAGAGTTTGGATACATTGTTGATCGACACAAAAGGAGAAGAGTAAGAATCACCTAGAGCCGAAGAGAACATTGATGTAAGTAAAGATGTTAATGAGGAAACTGTGTGATATCAAGGTGATTGGATGGTAACACTTAAGAAAGTGGTAGATAGGTTGCAAAGGAGTGCAGTGAGTGGGAGTCAAGCACCAGAGCAACAATACACAAGATCTTAGGAGGAAATACCAAGGCCACAACCTACACACCAGCGAAGGAGGTTGCAAAGTGAAGATGCATAGTATATTGGTAGATGATTGTTTGGTGAATATAATATTCCTCAAGTAGACAGTTATGATGAGGACCAAAAAAGTGAGTCACCTACAAGGTGAAATCAATCAAGTATTCCAAGATATAATTTATCAAGTGAAGTGGAAGAACCACCAACAATGGCCAACATAAGAAATCGAGTAGGAAAGCAAATATGCCCACCCTTTATGGGTGAATGAAAGGAATACCCGATGAGGCACATCAAGACATGCATAACCATTTGGAAATAAAATTGTGTGGACCAACCAGATGAATGGTTGCAATTATTTCTTGCTACATTACAAGGACTTGCCATAGATTGGTAGTTGAAAAGACAAACTACACCAAATTTGTAGTTTTGGAACACAATGAAGGATGAATTCATTGAGGGATATCACCCTTTGAAGGATGGTGGAGATATTGTAACTAAAATTTGTGTCACTAAGTATAAAATTGATGAAGATGTGAAATCATATAATCATCAATTGAGGTAGTTGGTGGACAAGATGCAAATACCTCTAACAAATGTACTGGTAAAAAAATGGTTTGTAAATGAGTTGTTGCCCAGATAGAAGAAAAATATGAAGGTAGTTCCATCTGTCACATATGAATAAGCCTTGGAGAATGTAAATTTTTTGAAAGTGAGGTAAAAAAAACAATCACTGGAATGATAACACATCTTAGGTGTGACAATTCATATAGTGAAGAAGATGATACAATACAACATATAGTACAATCATTCCAAAAGGAATTTGACAAGATAATAAAAGAGGTGAAAGGCAAATTCAAGCAATATTGGAAGGATATTTCATGTATAGAATGCAATTCTAAAGGTCACACGAATGTGACTTGTCCTAAAAATGACTATTTCCATATTTGCAATGTACTTGGACATGAAGTGATGCAGTGTCCATTTAACGTAAAAGTGCACCCACAAGTTCTCTCAATCCAAGAAAAAGAAGAGAAACCAAGACCTCAAGGGAGTCGCTAGCAAGCCACATATGGTGGTTATAGGAATAACCAAAGAGGGAGAAAAAAATACCAAGGTAATCGGTAGGGAGGACAAAGATGCTTGCAGTATGATTCGGAAGGAAGACCGATCTTATAGTGTCGCAATTTCTAGGAGTGGGGGCATTTTGTGAAGAATTGTCCTTCACCTCATAAATAAAAGGTACAATAGACTAACACTACACACATGTGTAGATGGTGTGGTCAAGGGAACCAAAAAGAAGCGATTTGTCTAAAACAAACAAGTTCTAGTAACTTGCAAAATGTGAACTTTTTAGGCATTGAGGTACCTCTAGTTAGAGAGGAAACCAAAGAAGTATTAGCTATGACAAGGAATCAGGCCGAGAAGGACAAGAATCCTAAACATTTAAAATAAAAGAAATGATGGTAAGTGGCAAAAAAGATACTTCAAGAAGAAGCACAGAAGGCAAAGCATATTAACTAGTAGGAGAAAAAGAGTTAAAGAAACCATCAGAAAACAAAGCAATTGTGCAAAATATGGCAACACAAGTATTAAATACGACTATTGAAATTAATATGGAAAGTTTGTTAGAACTCATACCATCATTGCAGAAAGCGATGGCGGAAGACATACAACCTCATAATATGATGGAAGTCCAAAGCTAGCCAATCAAGGAAGAAGAACAAAACAACTATTTTATGGATCCAACCATATTGATGATTGATGTTGGGAAGAAACCCGTATTAGTCCATATGGATATCTTGGGGCACAAGTTGACACAAGTCATTGTGGATGGAGGATCCAATGTTAATGTGTTACTCGAGAAGACTTGGAAAGAAATTGGTACTCCATCATTATGGGCACCTAGCTTTTGATTGTATGGTGCTGATTAGTACGGTATGGAGATAAAGGGTGTCTTGACTACACAATAATTTATAATAGCTAACCAATAATTCATATTGGATTTTGTTGTGATTACCATACAAAAGCTAGCATATGATGCTTTGTTGGGGAGAGGATGGCTACGAATAGCCAAAGTTAATCACAACTAGGGAAAGGACCAGATCACCTTCAAGAAGGGACAACACAAATACATGATCAACTTGAACAACCAGAGGATCAGTGAGGATGTGGCCACGATCGATGATTTAGGCAGGTCTTTTAATGAAGAGGAGTATGAGCCTAATGAAGAAGGGATGTTGTACCTTTATGATTGTAGTGAAGATGAAGCTCGATCTGATAGCATACTTCTCAATTGAAAAATGGAGGAGTATAAGATTTTTTAATCTAGATGCCTCTATATTAATATATAGGAGACTACAAAAAAATAAAATGATATAAAGGTCAGCTCGAAACCAAAGAAAGAAAAAGAAAAGAAATGAACATTCCATAAATGTTTTGCAAAATATACAGTGGGAGACACTGAAATAGATGCAAGACTAGTGCATCCAATGAATGTGGAAAAGGTAGTAATAAAACTTGTGAACGTTAAGGACGAAGGACCTTGAATAGTGGATGTAAATCTAGGAATAGAGGAGGAGCCTAGGATGATCCACTATGGCGATGATTGGAACCCAATATTGAAAGCAACAACTTTCAAGATATTATTGGAATACAAGGATGTCTTTGCTTGGATGTATAAGGACCTGAAAGGGGTACCACCAGAGTTATGTATCCATAAGATCACACTAATGCCTAGGGCATAACTAGTGAGAAGAAGACCTTATAGTATGAAACCTAAGTATGTTGCATTGATAAATGTAAAAATCAAAAAGATGCTAGATGCAGGCATTATTTTTAGAGTCACTACTAGTGACTGGGTCTCACCTATTGTGGTCACTTTGAATAAGGAAGTGGATAAGATCCGAATATGCATAGATTTCAAGAGTTTGAATGCAATGACAATCAAATATCCCTTCCCTATTCTCTTCATAGACTCAATCTTGGAAGATGTCCCATGACATGAAATTTATTCATTATTGGATGGATTTTTGGGTATAATAAAATAAGTATAGCCAAGGAGACTAATTTTAAGATCACTTTTATTGTATAAAATGACATCTATGCATATAACCAAATGGTATTTGGGATATATAACACCCCAACCACATTTTAGCGCATTATTCTGTATATCTTTGGTCAGTTAGTCAGAGGAAATTTTAAGGCTTTTCTGGATGATTGGTCCATTTATGGTAAGATCAAAGATCATCTACCTAGCCTTAGTGAATGTATGAGTAGGTTTAGGAATGCCCAAATCTTCATGAATATAGGAAAGATTTTTTTGATGGTACCTTATGGGAAACTTTTGGGACATATAGTGTGCAGTGAAGGGTTGAAGACTGATCCTAACAAAATCCATGTTATATTACACATGGAGGAGCCATATGATGTGAGCTCATTAAAAACCTTCCTTGGATCCATGGGATACTATCGAAGGTTTATTAGGAACTATGCACACGTGTCCTACCCATTGGATTCTTTGACTAAGAATAATATTCCTTTCAGATGGACAGAGGAGCACCAAGGACCCTTTGAGAAGTTGAAGGCTAAACATATCAGTAGTCCTATTTTGGTGTTCCCTAATTGGTATAAGGAATTCCATGTCCATATTTATACCACAAAATTTACGATTGGATGTGCATTGGCACAAGAAGGATAATTTAGGCTAGATCAGCCTATAATTTTTGTAAGTCATCTATTATCGTGAGAAAAAAAAGAATTATAGTACAACAGAGCGAGAAGCTTTAGGGATGGTATATGTTGTAAAAAAAATTAGGTATTACCTATTGGAAAACCCTTTTGCTTTCTACATAGATCATTAGTCTTTGTTTTACTTGATAAATAAGCTAGTAATTCAAGGACGAGTCAGCAGGTGGCTCATCACTTTACAAGAATTTGTATTTTGAGTAGTGGTTTGACCTAGAAAGAAGCATGTAATTATAGATCATTTATCTCGAATATGATCAGAACCTATAGGTATAGGGATTTCATATGAATTCCTTGATACTCAATTATTTGAAATTAACGTTGTTCCATCTTAGTACAAGTTAATTGAAAAATATTTATCCACAGGTGATTTTCCACAAGATTTGATGGCAACAGAAAATAAAATGGTAATCATAAAGTTAGCACATTTTCAATTGATAGTTGGATTGTTGTACAAAATGGGTATTAATGGTGTAGACACTAAATCCTAGCCATTTGTCCACCATCATCCTTTCTCACCATTCAATTGGCCATTTCATACCTTTCTTGCCATCCAATGGCCCACTTTACCCTTTTCCTGCCATTTTTTTACCCCTTTTTGACCCATTTATATTTATTTTATATTATTTATATTTAAATATAATATTTGATAATATATTTAATATAAAATATATATTTATAACCTAAATAAACCTTAGCCATATGGCTTGATCTAATCTTAGTCGTCCATCTTCCTTAATTCGTGTCACACTTAAACTTTAATATCAACATTTGGATCTGCTTTAATATCAGCCACACGATCAAAAGTGTTACGCTAAAACCCTAAGAAAACCCTAGGCTTGATAATAAATAGGAGCATTCTCAATGCTCAACCCCTAGAAAATCTGAATATTAAAATCTTGGAGCTTTGGTGCAAACTAGCTTTGATTAGAGCCTTGTCAGTTTGCATTGCCTTAGTCATGCCCTGGCATAGCCATCCTAAACCCTAGCTTGCCCTAGGATTTTCTCATTCCATCCTTCTACATAGCCCATTTCTACCTCCACCATTGTCGTTCATTCGTCGAACCCTCCACATCCCTCATATTTACTTTTTCAAATTTAGCCCTAATCCACAGGCATAGTCGAGTGCCTACCTCATCCTGTAAGCGCATCCAAGCACCTGTTGCACCCCGTAGGAGTATACCAGTGCTTGTTGTTCCCATAGTCATACACCAAAGCCTGCCACATAAGATTGTTTGCCACGTAAGATCGTTAGGTGCCACTGAGGCACCCTGCCATTAAATCTACAATGGAGCAACAAAACAGGAAAGTAATTATTTTATGAATTTTATTTTATGTTATTTGAATTTTGCATGTGCTATTTACTCAGATCTAGGGTTTTTAGTTTTCATTGTTGAGGGTTCACACAGTGGAACCCTCATTTTATTTGCTAATAACTTTATGTTTGTTGTGTGTGCAGGATCAGGTTGCATTCACCAAGAGTTGTTGAGTAGTTGTTGAAGCTAGGTGGCCTAATTATGGATAACCATAATCCCACTCACCCTGTTGGGAGTAAGACACATTGGAGACACTACTTGTTGTGTAGCTAGGGTTTCAGAGAACCCTAGCATCTGTATGTGTTGTATCAAAAATAAGTTCTCTTGAACAAACATATTTTAACAAAGGAGTTTCTAAGCTCCCCCCTAATTTATTGAATAAAATCATATTTTGTGCAATATCTTGTTCATTGATTTATTTTACTTTCAAAATTGTTTTTAGTGTCATATTTTCACTTCATAAATTATGATCATGGTGGGAGCCCACAAGGATCTGTTGTTTCATTTTTTAGGGTTTTCTAGAGCAAAAAAATAGCCTAAATCGTTGGTTAGGATTTTTGGAAGGTCTTGTGATAGTTTTCATAAAGTGCACAGGCACTCCACGACACCTGTTGATCCCCACAGGTGCCATGCTACACCTACACAGGCACCCTACTGCACCTACACAGGCACCTTGTTGTGTCTGGCAGTGATTTGGAGCAGAGCTTAGGCTTCTTGGTAAGCCCTATAGCCATTCTGTTTTAAATTCATGCTTTTACATATTTCATTATTCTGTTGTATTTTTTAGATTCTGAATTTAAAACAAACACACATTAAGAAATTTGGAAAATTGATCATTTTAGATTGCATCTAGGGAATTTGTGCATTCAGTCATCACATATTTTGAATTTTCTATTTTGAAATAGAATTACAAATTCAAATAATTCCTGCATCTTTTTGTTTGCATTTGAAAGAGAAAAGCATCAATTAGAATTTGCATTTTAGGAGTTAAAGGTTTCTTATTTTATTTATCTAAGTTGGAACAATACTTAAATGCAAAAAGTATTCCTAACCTTGGGTGACTCCTTTGTTAGAGAGGTGGACAAACCCTCCGGTTGCTATCTAGGCAGGGGGTTTTAAGCGGTGTACTTCACACTCTTTAGAGGAAATTTTGGATTCTAATTTAGATTTGTGAAATTTGTTATCTTTAACATTGTTTGTCAACAATAGAGAACAAATGTTTTTTAAAATTAATCACACACAGCACATTGCACTTTAAACAGTAGTAACTGTATTTTATCATCAGTTGTTGTTTGAGGTTTGGTGATGGTGGCATTCATCTCCATCCACCAAATCTCTACCCATAGACACCTAAGGACTATCCCCAAGCAAAATTGTTGGATTTCATCATCAACAAGAATATTGTTGACCTACCCAGCCATAGTTTTCACCTTTATTTTTTTATTTAAGCAAGATTAGGATACATCAAAACACACAAAACTATCATTTCTAAAAAGGAATTTAAACTAAAAAGAGATAATCAATGAATAAGGTAAGCCACACAAGGTGAAACTTAGGATTGATTGTTTTCTTTGTTTCTAAATTCTTTAGCTTTATTTTTAGTTTTGGAGAGTTAATTTGGTAATCCTGAAGATGAATTTTGATTTACTTATTTTATGTTTTTAACTTGAAATCAAGCAAAAATATTAAATCAAAATAATTCAATGGAAAATACAACAAGCGTACCCGCTACTTAAGTAGCCAACCCATCCAATTCCACCCAACCTATTCCATCTAGGCCCATTAAACCATCTCTCTCACAAGATGGATCCGTGCCCCAGAAAAATGAACAGTTATCCCTCCAAATTGACATGGACAAGTTAGAAGCCATTTACAGATCTTCTAACTATGTTCTCGAGCCTATTAGCTAAGACTATGTTGAGCAAATAGAATTGGCTACATCCTGTCCATCTAAACCCACCTGAGGATATCCTGATTCTGCTTATGAATATGGAAGCCCTCATCTCCTAGTCTAGCCCAACAAAAACCGAGTGTTTTTAACACTCATCCGCCATATGGTTATACCCAAATATGTTCCAATCCTTTGTATGAGGAGTATGTTAATGCTGCCTCATAGGTATCCACCTCCCAAGTTTCCACATCAAGTGCAACTTGCACCATGCCCCTTTCCTCCAATCCATCCACATCCATACCATCATCTTCTAATCCATCCACAACCTTGTCAATTTATTCTATGTTTGATCAAGATCTTTAGGATATGTTGGGTCTCATGTGCAAATTGCTTCTAGAGTATCAAAACGCTATATAGCAAGTTCATGTAAATCCTATGCTTCAGATAGCTCCATCCCAACCAACCATAGCCAACCAAAATTCCACCTGGGTACCCCAATCTTCAGTGGTGTCCATCCCCAATCCACCTTCAATCCAAAATCCAACCCCGCCAATCACTATTTTTTCTGGTCAACCTATATCGCTCCAAATTTTTCGCATCCCTACCTTCAGGTTATAGGATTTGTGCCCGAAAGGAGTATGGAAAAATGTTGGCACGGTACCTCGGACTGAGAGGCCTTACGAAGGTCCCACCTCTCGAGGGAGGTGTATTATGGTGATTTTTCAATAGATGGTGGGTTCACCGGGAAACGTTTGAATGGCAGTTTCCATGCCTAGGTTGGGAATGTGTTTAATGTTTTCAGTTTTAGCTTTAATCATCCAAGTCCTAGGTTTGGCCAAAATGTGTCTAAGCTATTCTATATGAAATGCAGATTTAAATAAAGACAGAAACAGATTTAGACAGAAAAACAGAAAGAACAAGATGGATTAAAGACCCATACCTAATCCGGATGTTTGATGAAGGTTTTGATTTTTGAAATAGTCAAAATCATCTGGAATTCGACAGGATCGTCTCCTATCTAGCAAAATCGTCTGAGATTTGACGAATTCGTCAGAAAAATTCGTCAAAGACCTGCAAACAGAAAAACAGATGCAAAATACAGAGAATGCAACTATGATAACAGAGGGTAATGAAGTAAAATGGCAGTAAGAACATTAAAATGATGATAATAAACAAAAACATGAATGCATTATAACGATCTAATGATAATTTATGCTTTTATTATGCATTAAAGCTACATGGGTGAACTCCAAGATGCAGAATAATAAAGAATAACCATAGAATTAACTAAATGCAGAATAATACAGTAGAAAAAGGATGAAGAAATGCAAACTCTGGGCACTGATTGCCCCCAATGTGAACTACAGTCGAAATCATCTCGAATTGGGTCGAGATCATCCGAGATTGTATGAGATCATCTAATATGAGCCGAGCTTGCTCCGACTGAAAAACAATGAAGTTCCTGCAAACAAAATTGAAAAAATGTGAATGCAAATAGTGATTTAAGATGGTCTAGTGCGTGTAGAATTCGAGTTACAGGGAATTTCAGCCAGGGGGATGCTAAGGGGGAGGGCCTAGGATTAAATAGGCTTAGGATAGAGGTTGGGAGGTTGGAGATCATCCCAATTTTGGAGATCATCCCAATTTTGGAGATCTCCAATGGGGAAGGTCTCTAACGGTGCAGACACGCTTCTGCCCATATTAGAGACGCCGTTGGAACAGAAGCTAATTGTGAAAAATCAATTTTGGGACAAGATTGTCTAGACGTCCTAGTCTAGACAAAATCATCCGATTTGAGATGATATTGTCTAATAGGCGACGATATCGTCAAACGGTCAAAACAAACTCTAAAAGTGGCACGAAAAATGAGGAAACGAATTAAACGACGATTTGGGAGCGGTTTTGGAAGTTGAAATTTGAATTTGAATATTTACTAGAGTAATTGTAATTATTAAGGTTTTACTGCGCCAATTTTAGGGTGCTACATTTTGCCCCCTCTTTAGCGAATTTTCTAAAGAAAATGCGTTAAAGACGAGTGCTTCTTGATCTACGAGAAAACAAAAATTTATTCCCATTTTTAGGCGACGATTCTAGGTCGAATCGTTCGACAGCTTACTATGATGCCCCCTCCGTGTTTTTACCCAAATCGAACGTTTGAGATAAAAACGCAAAAAAGCAAAATTAAAATGATGATTTTTAAATAGTATTATAATAACTAGGGTAAAACCCTAATTCATTTGTGATATGATGTACAGATATTTTTGAGATGTATATATAATATTTTTGATCATATGACCTGTCTTATGATGATATGACTTTTTTATATGTTTTTATGATGCTTTAATGTTTTGATTTGTTTGATTAATGATTCATGTAATTATGTCGTTTGGAAATATTATGACTTTATGTCATGCTTTAAAATTTAAATGAAATAATCTGATAGAACAAATTGGTTGTTTGTGATGGCGTGATTTGATAAAAAATAAAAGGTACTTCTAACAATAATTTCAAAGGACATTGTCGCTATTATAGACCATTTCATGGAGTCGATGCTCACTCAGTCGTCAAGCTAATCCCAGTATAGAAATATTGTTAAAAGTAAAAGAGTGCTTAAGAAACTGTCTTAAGACTTGGTGTTGTAATGATGGAAATGATGATGATGATGATTTTGTTTTCAGACTTTGCATGAAAATATTATGCATGAAATATTTTAAAATGGCTTTTGTTAGGCATAAATTCTTAAGTGTGATAAAATATTGAATAATTTCTTAGAAATTATACCATGGTTGCAAATTTGCATATTGACATAATGACATGAGATAGTGATAGGTGTTTGTTTGTTTGAAAGCATAATTGTATAACAAAATGATTTAAGTCATATGGCTTTTATGATTTTTAAATAAATGGGGAATAAAAATTGATACAATGGTTTGCGCTAGGCATAGAATATTTAGGTATAGACTTATACCATCATCGCAAAATCCAAAAAGAGAGTTTTATTGCATGGTTGATTTTTAATTTTTGAAAATATGAAGATGAGGACTTGCGCTAGGCATAAAATTCCAATTTTGGTTTTGGAACTATACCATCGTCGCGAAAGTCAACAATATATATATATATATATATATATATATATATATATATATATATGTGTGTGTGTGTGTGTGTGTGTGTGTGTGTGTGTGTGTGTGTGTTTTGATTGTATGGTTTTGAATTTTTCTATTATGTATGTAGTTGTCTTTATACTAAACAACTGTACTTTAAAGAAGAAAATGAATTTATTCCAGACAATTTGCAAAAATATTTCAAAGTATCTTAAAGATAAAAGTTAGATTTATAAGGAATCCCATGTGCATATGTGAGTTCATTTCCAATCTTGATTTATCATAATGATACACAAAATCTCTCAAATACAAAATGTGTGTGCAATTGCTTTGTTCATTTACCAGTTTTGAGCAAGATAATATGATACAAGTGATTTGAATGAACCAAATAAGTGTTCATTAACCATGATGTAGATGCATATAACCATACTAGACTACTATGCAAGTCGTATTATCAAGAGCTAGCTAATCCATAAGCAGACATAGGTCTGTACAAAAGAAGGTCGCTAATGTGACAGACATATCACCACGCTAGGAGTTACCCAAGGCCAAGCGGGTTGGGCACAAACCACCTGTTATGGGGTTTACCTCACAGTTTTCGAATAATTGAGAATTCCAGAGATTCAAGCTCATCAACCCTTCTTTTCTTTTCAATAGGTAGGGAGAGGGATTTTATTGCTTTTGCTTTTCCTTTCTTTTACTTTTCTTTTGCTTTTATTTTGCTTTTATTTTGTATTTTTGCTTTATTTTTGAGATAATGCTTGAAACATTGCTGTAATGATATAAAATAACTTTTTTTTTCTCTTTTTCTTGAACTTTGCTTTTCTTCCTATGCTAGGGATACTTGCTCGGATTAGCTGTAGAGCAAGGGATTTTTATTCTGGGTAGGGGTGAGCTTGTCCTTTTGCCAATTCTCAAATATTCTAGACCATGTGCATGATAGGATAGCAGAGGAAATTTTTTGCTCAAGAAACCACTTCTACTATGTAGCAAAGCATGGAAATTACAAATATAATCATTTTATTGTGAAAGAATGTGCTTGGTTTAAGTAAATAACAAGATCAATTCTCTGTGCTCAAACTTGATTTAATTGAATTTTGTGGACTTTGATATAAGAGAGATTAGTAATCATGCCAGATAAAATCAAGATATTTATTCATGTGAATGTGAAAGTGCGGGATTCCAAATAAATGCTCATTTATCCAAAATAATTGAAAATATAACTGCAAACTCCAAGAATTGACAGGTATATAAAAATAAAGGATGTTTTTAAAGATTTTGATGATTTGGATGTTTTTGGTGTTTTTATATTTTAAGTTTATAAATTGAAAGAAATACGAGATAGTGGTTTTTTGAAATTTTTTATTTTTTTATATGAATTTTTAGATGATGGAATTGGTGGTATATACAAGATGATCTATATACACTATACAAGGTTATTTGAGTATAGCATGTCTAAGGTTGCTTCAAAATCAAAGGACGTTTTGAAGGATAATTTGGTTGTGTTGAAGGCAAGAACAAAAGGTGATGAATAAAAGGTAGTGATAACAAAAGCTTTGTTATAATGTAGAATAATGTAGCAAAAGATTTTACTTTTATATGTGTAAAATTGATCATGTTACAAAATAAAATGTCAGAAATATAAGAAAGTTCTTCATTCTTATCACTATCTTCCAAGTCTTGATAAGATGGAGGGAGCATATATAAAATATATGCATGGGTGTTATTTGGCAAACAAGGATGATCATATATGAATGAAGAAAAGTGATGGATAAAAAATAATTGTGATAATAAATAATGTATAGAACTTGATGTTTCAACCGTTAAATATTCTTCAAATGGTGTTAGGTCACCATGTATGGTAACAACTTTATTTGCAATTTCAAATTTCAAACATTGGTGAAGAGTGGAAGGGACAACCCGTATCGTATGAATCCAAGGACTTCTGAGAAGTAGGTTGTAATATGAAGGGCAATATGCTACATAAAATAGAGTATCCAGGATCTTAGATCCAATATTGAGGGGAAAAATTATAGTACCTTGAGCTTCTTGAATTTCATTGTTAAAAGATTTTATAATAACATTTGATTTATTAAGATCTTCTTCCTTTGATTTGAGTTTTTGGAATAATTGATAAGTGCATACATTAAGAGAGGAGCCATTATCTACCATGATAGTTTTAATAGGTGTTTCTTTACTAGATCCTGTAATGTAAAGATAGTAGTCTTCTTGTGGAGTAGAGGAAGGAATCTCCTCATCATAGAATGAAATATGGTTAACCTCAAGAGGGTTTACACCATTAATTATGTTCTTAGAGAAAATATGATGAGGAACAAATTGTTGGCTAGGTATTTTGAACAAAGTTTCCTTATGAGAAATTTGTAATACTGCTAAAAGGGATATCTTTGCTTGAGTATTAATCACTTGTTGGCTATCAAAGTGGATTTCAGATTGAGATTTTGATTCTAAAGATGAGCTTTCTATGCTTACATTCCATTTTGGATCATTCTCTAGAGCCAAAGATAGTTTTGAAGGTTGGTCAAATGAGGAATCCATATCTTGAATATCAGATTGAGTTGATTGAACTTGAGGTTGCTCATTTGTAGTTTTTGTTACAATATTAGTAATATCATCATCAAGGGACACATTAACATGCAATATTTGATTAGTTTCCTGTTGTTGATAATTGAATAGGGGTTCTTAGGAGATCCCCATGTCTTGATTGATTATTGGTATTTGTTGTGTAGGAGTTTGATTGTTTACTGAAGATTTATAATCAGTTGTAGATTGTAATTCCTTTATATTAAAAAGACCCTTATCAATCAAATCTTGAATTGCACATCTTAAATCTTTACAATTTTGTGTCATATGTCCATCTACTCTATGATATTCACAATGTAGCTCAAGTTTAAACCAATCTGTTGTGGTATCAGGTTGTATTATGGAATGGAGTTCAATCTTATTTGTGTCAAGTAAATGCTGGAGAATTATATCCATTGGTTGATTGAGCTTTGTAAATTTATGTGATGAAGGTTTTCGAGAGGTTTTTGATATGTGCCTTAGGAATTTTGTCATAAAAGGACCTAATGGTTTCTCACCTCTACTTTCTTTATTATGGGTAGAATGATGACAGGAAGATTGCAAAGTATGAGGTGAGTGCATGGTAGAATTGGAAGAATAAGTATTTTCTTGTTGAAATGGATGTGTTGTATTGAAAGAAGAATATTGAAAGGGTGGAGGAGGATTATATGTGGATTGATAGACATAATATGGATATATGGGAGAATAGATATGTTGTGACTGATCCACAACACACCCCAAAATTTGAGGACCCACCTTTTTTGTAGACTTTCAGAGAAAATCTCAGTGACCCAGATGCTAAAATTCAAGAAAAAGAGGCAAAAATGCACAAGTGTAGAAAGTGTCACAAAATCGTGACATGTCGCGAAATCGCGACATGTCACTCCATCGCTGCCGAAAGAGAAGAGAGAAAAGGAAAATGAAAAGGTGTCGCGATATCACGACGCGTCACAAAATCGCGGGTCAAACTGGTCAAACGACACAAAGCGGAAAAACGTCGCGATATCACGACAAATTGCAGCCAAAGAGGTGTCGAGTGAAAAACGTCGCGAAATCACGACAGATTGCGGGTGGAAGGCATGAAACGAAAAAACATCATGAAATCGTGATAGAAACGAGCCAAGGCGTACGAAAGGGAAATATGTCGCGAAATCGTGACATGTCGCGTTTTCGTGGCCAGGAGCAGCTAGATAGTACGGACTGAAAAAATGTTACGATTTTGCGACAAAAAGCCGCAAGACAGCTCTTAACGAAAAATCATCGTGAAATCGCAACAAGTTGCAGCCCGGTTGTACGGAATGGAAAGGGAGTAGTGATATCGTGACAAAAATCAGCAAAGGTGCATGAAGAACAAAATGGTTGCGAAATCACGATAGAATCGACAGGAAGGCATGAAGAGCAAAAATGGTCGCGAAATCGTGATAGAAAGCAACAAAGGGGGGATGAAGCAAAAATGCGTCGTGAAATCGCGATAGGTCATAGTTTCATGGCTCTGAAGCAGCGAAGTAGTACGGAATGGAAAGGGAGTAGCGATATCGCGACAAAAATCAGCAAAGGTGCATGAAGAACAAAATGGTCACGAAATCGCGACAGAATCGACAAGAAGGCATGAAGAGCAAAAATGGTCGCGAAATCGCGACAAAAAGTAGCAAAGGGGGGATGAAGCAAAAGGCATCGCGAAATTGCGACAGGTCGCGATTTCGCGGCTCCGAAGTAGCGAAGTAGTACGGATGGAGATAGCATAGCGATTTCGCGATGAAAAATGGGCAAGTGTACGAAAGAGTAAAATGGTCATGATATCGCGACAGCATTGAGCGAAAATGCACAAGTGTAAAAAGCGTCGCAAAATTGCGACAAAATTGAGCGAAAGGGTCCGAAGCACAAAAACGTCGTGAAATCGTGATAGAAACCAGTCGAGGCGTACGGAAGGAAAAAACGTCGTGATATCACAACAACATGCAGCGAAGGTGCCCGAAGCGGAAAAACGTCGCGATTTCGCTACAGGTTGCGGGCAAATGGTACGAAACAAAAAAGTGTCACGATTTCGTGACAGAAAGCCGCAGGATACTCCGAATGAAAAATCGTCGCGATTTCGCGACAAGAAGCAGCCGAAGGCGTACGGACAGGGAAAGCGTCACGATTTCACGACATGTCACGAAATCGTGACATGTCGCGTTTTCGCTGGGCGTGACAGCAAGAAAGGCTGCTGACAGGAAAGTGTCATGATATCGCGACATGTCGCGATTTCGCGACATGTCGCGTTTTGGCGGCTAGGAAGGTGAACAGGCTACATGTTATTTTTTGTCATGATTTTCAGGAGGACATTACAGAAGGCACAGAAAGCATGAGACACGTGGCATACAGGTATCAGAGTTGCAGAGACATTACATGCAGCGGCAGATTTCAAACATTTCGGCATCAAGCATGAAGTGAAAGCATCGAAAAGGCGAGAATTTGAAAAGACGCATTTTGGAAGGTAAAACGAAGTAACGCAGGTGAACCGAAGAGCCGTGCCAGACAGTATAAAACTTGGAAGCGCAAATTGAACAGAGGTTGGAAATTGCTGCTAGCAGAGTTGTAGAGACAAGGGCTGCATGCCATTCTGGGCCTGCACTTGGAGCAATTTCCTTCATTTGTTCTGGATTTGTAATACCTGGAACATTCTGTAATTGCAATTGATATACCATTTTAATACAGAAATACAGAGAGTTGGCATCTCATTGATGAGAAAGAAGGAGTCATTTCTGCATGTATAATTTAATGTTTATCTTTCCCTTTCAAATTTTAGGTTTATAGATGGAGTTTAATGTGAGTCCTCTCGGTTGCTTCATGCGAAGGCCTAAAATCTAAAATTACAGCAAAACCCTAGAAACCCGCACCTAGCTTATCAGGATTGTGTGAATGTGCAGATTCTATAGGTTAGGTTGCATGTAGGAAACCTCATTATCTTCGGTTTCATCGAATGGAGATGGCAGCATTTTGAGTGTAGTTTAATTTAGTATTTTTTGCATTTTCTTTTATTCACAATTCTTCATTTTTTTGCATTTTAATTACTGTAATTTATAATTGAAAATCCATCAAAGTCTAAGATCAAATAGATTTATTGCTTATATGTATTCACTTGGAGTCCATTGCAAATTCAAATTAAATAAACCACAGTGCCCCTTGTTAACATCCACTTGCAACCCTAAGGTATTCCTAGCATTTCATTTGAACAACATCATTAATATACAAAGAAATAGCATAACAGGAACCTTGGAGAAATTATCGGTTGTAATTTCTTTGCAAGCAGAGGATTTTGGGACTCAGATCCTATCGAAGAGTGTGCTTTCACAATCGAGTGAAAACACCACTCAACAGATTGGCGCTAGAAGGAGGGCCGAATCGGTTTACTTTATTTTGATTTTCATGCATAAGTAATATCTGTTTGATTTAATTTTGAAATCATCTCTTAAATCTCACAAACAGCTAAACTGCAGCTTTTGTTTTTCTTTTTGTTGCAGGTTTTCTTTGAAATAATCAAGGGTTTCATTAGGCAGGTTGGACCCACCGTGTCGTATTGCGACCAGGTCCCAAAAAACCGGAGAAACCATTTTTCATGACCTTACTGGTACTCCCAAGAATAAAGCCAAGCAAGTCGTAAGTTCACCAGTCACAAAAGACCTATTTTCTCCAGGAACATCGAGCAGACTTACGCCAGTAATATCATTTGCCCCTAGTGTGCCTATAGTCAGTAATATTTCTACTGCTATTGTAGGGTTGTCTTCATCAATTTTGAGTCAAATGGCTCAAGCTCCAACAGACTCCTTGGTATGGAGCTAACAATACTCCTTTGAATATTGCTGGGGATATCCATGAAATCCCCAAGAACATTGAAATATTTTTTCCTAAATATAAACCAGATGGCCCAAGAACAGCAGAAGAACATATCCAAGCCTGTAGGGATGTTTTAATTAGGCTACAAGTCCAATATGAAGATGTGGCTTGCAGATTTTTCCCCATGAGCTTAGATCCAATAGCATATGAATGGTATATATGCTTACCAACTGGTTCAATCACTTCTTGGACACAAATGGAAAACACCTTTGTTAATCAATTTAGGTCACCCTTGGATCCCGCAACCATTTACAATCAGTTTATTACATGCAAAAGGGGCCAGGGGGAACCGATCAGAATGTTTAATCAGAGATTCCAAAAGTGCTATAATAGAGCAGTTCGACATTTTGCCATCGATCCCGTAGTGGCTTTGCAAATATATTTTGGGGCATTGGACCCCATGATAGCCATGTTTGCAAGACGAAATCCTCAAGTCACCACTCTCGCTCTAGCCTATAATGAAGCCATGACTATCGAGCAGCAAATGACACCACAAGGCTACGGGTTTACCTAGATGCCTATGATAGGACAATATGCTCCATATGGTCAAGCTCCCTTGGCAAATCAAATCATGGCACCTTAAGTGCCAAGCATGAATGCCTTCCCATATCAGCAGTCGTATCCACCAGCCCCGACATATGGACCCATTCCAATCCAACCAATCACATCCATTCCACATGTCCCTGCATTTTTGTAGAATAGTCAATCAACTATGCAAGGAACTAGCCAAGTCAATCCTCAGGACATAGTTCCTTTTCCAAATCCAACCCCAATTCAAAGTGTCAATCCATACAGGAATCAAATTCCTCATAACCCGACCCAAGTGTTGAATCAAGACCCCATCAATTATGCGAATCCAACGGGGGTTAACAACAATGTGATTCCACCAAAGGAGATTTATTTAGAAGTCGAAGAGCTCAAGAAATTAGTTCATAAACTGAGCAATGACAGGGTTCAACAATAGAAGTATGAGTCCCATGCCCCTCACCCAAATCAAAATTTTAACAATAGAGGGAGGCACTGGAACACCAAGCCAAACAATGGGGGAGTTCCTGCTCCCATTGCTAATCAACTAGATACTTCTGTAGGACCTAGCCAATCCAATTCTCTTTTGAATCTTTTAGATTTGGCATGGGAAAGGGGGTGCAAGTTGCACAACACAAAAGAACACAATGAGAGGAATTGTCCTGAAATTGCTAGATACACTCATTGTCTTCAGGCACAAGTTGATGATTTGGAACTGGTATCAAATGAGGGTCCATCGCAACATCATGATGATAATATTATGGTGATGGAAACTGTATACCATCAAGAAGGTGAGAGTGAGGAAGAAGAAGACGAAATTTTGGAACAGGAGGTGCAAGCTTTTCGAGATTTCAGAAAGGGGAATCATGGATACCATTTGAGAAGTAAATCTAAAGCCCCTAAAACCTCATCAACACCTCCAAACAATTCTATTCTTTCTCCAAATACTAAGGCAAATAATAATCCTCCCCCTCCACTCAGAAGAGAAATGTCTAATGATGTGCAGAAGATAGTCAAATTCAAAAAACCAAACTATGACATAGTGGAGGATCTAAATAAGTCCAAATCTAGCCTTTCATTCTTGGACGCGGCTAGATTTCCTGGCCAAAAGGAGGCGTTGATAAAGGCTCTGAACTCACCTGATCAAACGTGGAAAGGAAAAGGAGTTGAATCCCATATGATTTTGCAAAAGGAGAGAAGGGATGTCCCGCCATTCTTATTGACTCTGAGAATTGCGGGTAAGAATTTGCATAACTGTTTGGTGGACACAGGTGCCACGAGCAACCTCATGCCTTTGGAGATATGCCAAATGCTGGGTCTGCAACCTATTTCATCCAAATGCAAAGTCCTGCAACTAGACAGATCAGAGGTAAATGTGGTAGGGACTCTATATGATGTCAAGATTCAATTGAATTCTGAACCCAGGGTCCAGCAGGTTGTAGACATTCTAGTGGTTAATATCCCAAGTAGGTATGGAATGTTACTTGCGAGGGATTGGATGAAAACTCTGAATGGCTATTTTTCAATAGACTGCTCACATATGTGGCTACCATGGAAGGGAATTGCAAACCAAATCAGAGTGGAAAATGAACCGAGGCTTAAGGAGATTATAACAGATTTTAACAAGCCAAATGAAGTTTAGTTTTCTGAGCCAGAACTAGGAGTTTATGCACTTGATGTTGAGGAAGCTGTTGAAGAGCCTAAAGAGGAGGCGTGTCATGGTGGCTCTTCTGAGGAAAATGATTGCACATGGTTGCTCAAGTTCGATGGATCAAAATATAGACAGGGAGCAAGAGCTGGAGTCGAGCTCACTGGCCCAGGAGGTAAACCATTATTGGCTGCCTATGGATTGCAATTTCCTTGCACAAATAACGTGGTAGAATATGAAGCATTGATCTTTGGTTTACGTCTAGCATTGAGCAAGCAAGTTAAATGCTTGAAGGTTTTGGGAGATTATGAGCTGGTAGTCAAGCAGATCAAAGGACAGTATACATGCCGTGACAGGAGACTAAGCCTTTACATAACTAGGGTTATGGACCTCATTGAGGAATTCGATGCGTTCAATATAGCCCTTATTTCTAGAAAACGAAATCGAATAGCAGACTCTCTTACAGTCACCGCGGGCATGTTAAACCCGGTTGATATAAAAATATGTAAAAAGTTTTCCATTGAACTGGTTCCTTGTCCATCAATACCCAATAATGTAAAGAATTTCCAAGTTTTTGAAAGTGACAGACACATTTTCAAATTTGTCACGAACTCGGGTATTTTTGAAAATCAGGTGATTGATGAGGAGCAAAGGTGGCAAGATGAAACAAAGAATGAAATTGAAACTGCGTATCAATCCAAAAAAATACCTAAAGACATGGTTTCATTGGAAAAAATGTTTGACATGGGATGCAAGACCAAGAAAGGAGAAAGAGTCCCACTCCCCAAAGATGCATGTGATTCAATTAATCTAGGGAGTGCAGACAATCCAAAGGAGGTGTACATTGCAAAGGCATGTACAGATGAAGAAAGGAGCAACATAATGCAGGCATTGAAACATTACATAGATTGCATTGCTTGGAATTACGATGAGCTGAAGACATACAACCAAGACATTATCACACATACCATCCCTTTGAAGCCAGAATCCAAGCCTTTTAGGCAAAGACAGCGAGTTGTTAACCCGCTATTGGAGCCTTTAATCGAAAGGGAGGTCAAAATATTATTGGAAGCGAAAATCATTTTTCTTGTTAGGCACTCAACGTGGGTTGCTAACCTCGTTCCAATAAGAAAAAAGAGTGGAGAGATTAGGTTGTGCATAGATTTTCAAAATCTTAATAAAGCCTCTCAAAAAGATAATTATCCATTGCCATCAATCGATGAAATTCTACAAATGGTAAATGGATCTGAAATGATGTCCTTTCTTGATGGGTATTCTGGATACAACCAAATTCTTATACATCCAGATGACAGGATGAAAACAGCCTTCATTACCAAGTGGGGGACATTTGCATTTAAGAGAATGTCGTTCGGACTGTTAAATGTTGGTGCAACTTTTCAACGTGCCATGGATTATGCATTCAAAGGGCTCATAGGCAAATGTATCATCGTGTATGTGGATGATATCCCAGTTTTCTCGAAGAAGAGAGAGGACCATGTTTAGATGCAAAGAACATGGAATTTCCTTAAATCCCAAAAAGTGCATTTTCGAAGTAACAGAAGGAAAATTGTTGGGTCACATCATTTCAAAAGAGGGCATATCCATCGACCCAGAAAGGATACAAGCTATCCAAAACTTACCTCTCCCGAGTAGTAAAAAAGAATTGAGATCTTTCTTTGGGCAAAGTTAATTTTGTGAGGAAGTTTATCTCTAGATTTGCTGAGATAGCCAAACCTCTGAACAAGATGCTTAAGAAAGATGTGGATGTAAAATGGAACGAGGAAAGTAGGGTGGCCTTCCAGAACATCAAAGATGCCATTTCCAGAGCCCCTGTCCTCATAAGTCCAGACTACTCCAAGCCTTTCTATATTTATGCTTTTGCATCGTAACACTCTTTTGCGAGTGTCTTAACCCAAAAAGGCGAGGATAGTGCAGAAAAACCCATAGCGTTTTTAAGTGCCCCCCCGAAAGATGCTCAATTAAGGTATTCAATCCTTGATAAGCAAATGTACGCACTTTTTAAAACGGTGAAAAAATTTAGGCATTACATTGTGCACAGCAGAGTTATTGCCATCATGCCTGACTCTGCTGTTAAGACCATGTTTTTACAAAATGAACTAGGTGAGAAAAGAGGGAAATGGATTTCCACCATCCAGGAATTTTATCTCGAAATCCAACCTATGAAACTAGTTCGAGGACAAGGACTGGCGAAGGCGATCGCTAAAAATAATCTGCAAATAACATGCCAATACTCGAACACAGAATACATTGCTAAGGATGACTGGTATGTTGATATTGTGCAATTTTTATTGAATGGTAAGTGTCCTAATTTGAATTCAACCCAGAGAAGAGTTTTAAGGCTTAAGTCTATAAATTATCTGATGAAATCTGGTGTTCTTTATAGGAAGAATCATGAAGGAATCTACCTGAGGTGCCTGAACAAAGAAGAAGCTGCCAGGGTGTTGCAGGAATTTCACGGGAAACATGGAACTGGTCATGGTGTGGCAAATGCTACAGCGCATCAAATCCTGAGAGCAAGATACTATTGGCCACATATTTTCAAAGATGCACATGCCCATGTATGATCTTGTCATATCTGTCAAGTGGCTACCAATAGAGAAAGAAATGCAGCCATGCCGTTACAACCTGTAGTTGAAATGAGACCATTTGCACAGTGGGGACTAGATTTTATTGGGGTTATTAACCCAAATTCGTCTAATTCCCATAAATTCATATTGACAGCTACAGATTAATCGTACAAGGTGGAATGAGCGATTCCTACTAAACATGCCACCACAAACGTTGTAATAAAATTCCTTGAGGACCATATTATAACAAGATTTGAAATGCCCGATTCTATTATCAGTGACAATGGTAAAGCTTTTATTTCTACACAATTTGTAGATTGGGCATATGACAACAAAGTGAGCTTAAAGTTTGCATCTAATTATTATCCTCAAGGAAATGGGTTGGCCGAATCTTCAAATAAGAATTTGTTGAATACCATTAAGAAGTTGCTGGAAAAGAACCCTCGAGACTGGCACGACCAATTGAAGTTTGCCCTTTGGGCGAGATAGGACCAGAGTAAAGTAATCCATAGGGAATACTCCCTATCATTTGGTCTATGGGCAAGACCCGATATTTCCTACAAATTTGAAGTTGCAGACCTTGCATTTCATACAAGAGTACTTGGGGACGGATGATCAAGTTGAAGCCAAGTTAAGTCATTTGCTGCACCTTGATGAAAAGAGAGAAGAAGCCATGAATCACATGAATAAACACCAGGAAGTTATCAAAAGATGGTTTGATAGAAGGGCCAAAGTTAAGTCATTCAGAATTTCAGATTTGGTATTACTATGGGACAAAAGACATGAGGAAAAAGGGAATCATCAAAAGTTTGACTGTCTTTGGTTAGGCCCCTATCAGATTTCAGAGATTCTTGGGAAGAATACCTTCAGGCTAAAAACTTTAGAAGGGAAATATTTTATGCTACCGGTTAATGGGCAGATTTTAAAGCATTATTTTAGCCCCTGGGTTGTGAGAGTTTGATGTTATTCTTTTGGTTTTGGTGGGGATTTTCAGATTTTGTTTTCATTGTTTAGAATTGTTAGTCTAGCTAGGATTTTGGTTGTGGATTTGATTTCAATTGACATGTTTTGTTTATTTTGATAAAAAAAAAATAAATAAATAAATAAAAAATAAAAAAATAATAATAATAAAAGATTGAGATGCCAACTGATGCTTAAGATTAGGGGAATATGAAATATTGGAATGGCCTTGTAAAAGCTCCACAAGTCACACAAACATTTTAAGTTATATCGTTTGATTTTGTGATGCATGAAGTAGTCGGTTTTGCATGACAAGTATTTCATTTGCAATTCAAGAGGTAATGCATTCATGTTACATCTCACTTTACATATACATTCCATCTCAGTTGCATATGCATCTTAGGTACGAATCATTAAAGTATGTCAAATCCTCTTAGGGTTATGTCATAACATAAATGTAAGAAAGTCCTAAGGTTGGAAACTGAGTCTTGAGATATCTAGAACCAAGCACATCTCATACATTAAAAAGGATCTTGAGCAAAATGATCAAAACCTAACTTGGAAGAAAAGGTTGGGCGAAAGAGGTTTTTTCATGTCTATCCTATTATGCAACATGATCCTTAAAACAGTGGTTTTGACCACTTCAATAGAGCTTAAAGCCTAAAATCAAAGTAGTAAGGATAGGATTAAAATCCTCATCGAACTTAGGTTGAGGATCCAATTCCCCAAAGCTTTGATTTGACCTACATGGAGTAGTAAGGATAGGGCATAAATTCTCATCTCGCTTAGGTTGAGAATCTGATTCCCCAAAGCTCTTATGTCTCATTTCATAATAAATCTTGGATTGGAAGGATCGTACTACTTGTCCTCTGCAAAGGATGGGTAGTCATCCCCAAGGTCTAAGCAATAAAATTAATACTTTCCATTTACATCTAAAGTTTGGATTGGAAGGATCGTACTACACGTCCCTAGCAAGGATGGGTAGTCATCCCTAAGGTCCAAGAAGTAAAAAATAATTTTTTTCCCATCTCATCTTTATATTGGATTGGAAGGATCGTACTACTTGTCCTCTGCAAAGGATGGGTAGTCATCCCCAAGGTCCAAAGAAATGAAGATAAGTTTTGGATTGTGGGGTTAGATATGCCCATGCATGGCAACACGTCTTGTCTAAAAAACAAGACCACTGATTGTCCAAAGGGTTAGACTAGCATGACCATTTCTTCCATAATTGGTTAGATTATTTTGCTCAAAGTGAGGTAATGAATTCTAAATCAGAATAGTAAGGATAGGGTTAAACTCTCATCTCGGTTGGTTGGGAGTCTGATTCCCCAAAGTTCTAATTTCACATTCACTTGCACATGGGTTCAAGATAGTAGAGACTCATAACCAACTTTGGGATATAATAAGGCAATTAATTAGTGGATCCTAAGAGGGTTTGGCAATCTTGAATGTTTGTACATGATACTAGAAGAAAGACTATGCATTTTATAAAAGCAAGATCTCTTAGCATATTCATTAGGTTACACAAATCATTCACAATCTCATATATGCATTCATGCAAAACTGACAATGAAGTGTGGATCAATTTCAAATGATAGGGAAAGAAATTCATTGCACACACTGAGCTAATACTTGATGATTCTGATGATTCATGTAATTCTGATCTTTGGGCATTTGTTATATTGCTTATGTGCTAACACATGTTTTCGCGTTTGTATATGTTTCAGGTTGGGTTCTCACTAAAATGCTCAAGAGCATTTGACAGTAGAGTCGCCATTTGTTGTGACTGATCCACAACACACCCCAAAATTTGGGGACCCACCTTTTTTGCAGACTTTCAGAGAAAATCTCAGTGACCCAGATGCTAAAATTCAAGAAAAAGAGGCAAAAATGCACAAGTGTAGAAAGTGTCGTGAAATCGCGACATGTCGCTCCATCGCTGCCGAAAGAGGAGAGAGAAAAGGAAAATTAAAAGGTGTCGCGATATCGTGACGCGTTGCAAAATCACGGGTCAAACTGGTCAAATGACACAAAGCGAAAAAACGTCATGATATCGCGACAGATTGCAGCCAAAGAGGTGCTGAGTGAAAAACATCGTGAAATCACGACAGATTGTAGGTGGAAGGCATGAAACGAAAAAACGTTGTGAAATCACGACAGAAACAAGCCGAGGCATACGAAAGGGAAATATGTCACGAAATCGTGACATGTCGCGTTTTTACGACCAGGAGCAGCTAGATAGTACAGACTAAAAAAATATCATGATTTCACGACAAAAAGCTGCAAGACAGCTCCGAACGAAAAATCGTCGTGAAATCGCGACAGGTTGCAGCCCGATTGTACGAAATGGAAAGGGAGTAGCGATATCGCAACAAAAATCAGCAAAGGTGCATGAAGAACAAAATGGTCGCGAAATCGTGACAGAATCGACAAGAAGGCATGAACAGCAAAAATGGTCACGAAATCACGATAGAAAGCAGCAAAGGGGGGATGAAGCGAAAAGGCGTCGCGAAATCGTGACAGGTCGCAGTTTCGCGGCTCCAAAGCAGCGAAGTAGTATGGAACGAAAAGGGAGTAGCGATATCGCGACAAAAATCAGCAAAGGTGCATGAAGAACAAAATGGTTGCGAAATCGTGACAGAATCGACAGGAAGGCATGAAGAGCAAAAATGGTCGCGAAATCGCGACAGAAAGCAGCAAAGTGGGGATGAAGCGAAAAGGCGTCACGAAATCGTGACAGGTCGTAGTTTCGCGGCTCCAAAGCAGCAAAGTAGTACGGATGGAGATAGCATAGTGATTTCGCGACGGAAAATGGGAAAGTGTATGAAAGAGTAAAATGGTAGCGATATCGCGACAGAATTGAGCGAAAATGCACAAGTGTAAAAAGCGTCACGAAATCGCGACAAAATCGAGCGAAAGGGTCCGAAGCACGAAAATGTCGCGAAATCGCGACAAAAACGAGTCGAGGCGTACGGAAGGAAAAAACGTCGCGATATCGCGACAGCATGCAGTGAAGGTGCCCGAAGTGGAAAAACGTCGTGATTTCGCGACAGGTTGTGGGCAAATGGTACGGAACAAAAAAGTGTCGCGATTTCACGACAGAAAGCCGCAGGATACTCCGAATGAAAAATCGTCATGATTTCATGACAAGAAGCAGCCGAAGGCGTACGGACATGGAAAGCGTCGCGATTTCATGACATGTCACGAAATCGTGACATGTCACGTTTTCGCTGGGCATGACGACAAGAAATGCTGCTGACAGGAGAGCGTCGCGATATCGCGACATGTCACGATTTCGCGACATGTCACGTTTTTGCGGCCAGGAAGGTGAACAGGCTGCATGCTATTTTTTGTCGTGATTTTCAGGAGGACGTTACAGAAGGCGCAGAAAGCGTGAGACACATGGCATACAGGTGTCGGAGTTGCAGAGGCGTTACATGCAGCGGCAGATTTCAAACGTTTCGGCATCAAGCATGAAGTTAAAGCATCAAAAATGCGAGAATTTGAAAAGACGCATTCTGGAAGATGAAACGAAGCGACGTAGGTGAACCGAAGAGTCATGCTAGATAGTATAAAACTTGGAAGCGCAGATTGAACAAAGGTTGGAAATTGCTGCTAGAAGAGTTGCAGAGACAAGGGCTGCATGCCATTCTGGGCCTGCACTTGGAGCAATTTCCTTCATTTGTTCTAGATTTGTAATACCTGGAACATTCTATAATTGCAATTGATATACCATTTTAATACAAAAATACAGAGAGTTGGCATCTCATTGATGATAAATAAGGAGTCATTTTTGCATGTATAATTTAATGTTTATCTTTCCCTTTCAGATTTTAGGTTTATAGACGAAGTTTAATGCGAGTCCTCTCGGTTGCTTCATGCAAAGGCCTGAAATCTGAAATTTTAGTAAAACCCTAGAAACCTACACCTAGCTTATCAAGATTGTGTGAATGTGCAGATTCTATAGGTTAGGTTGCATGTAGGAAACCTCATTATCTTCGATTTCATCGAATGGAGATGGCAGCATTCTGAGTGTAGTTTAATTTACTATTCTTTGCATTTTCTTTTATTCACAATTCTTCATTTTTCTGCATTTTAATTACTGTAATTTAAGTAAATAATTGAAAATCCATCAAAGTCTAAGATCAAATAGATTTATTGCTATTTATTCACTTGGAGTCCATTGCAAATTCAAATTAAATAAACCACAGTGCCCCTTGTTAACATCCACTTGCAACCCTAAGGTATTCCTAGCATTTCATTTGAACAGCATCATTAATATACAAAGAATTAGCATAACAGGAACCTTGGAGAAATTATCGGTTGTAATTTCTTTGCAAGCAGAGGATTTTGGGACTCAGATCCTATCGGAGAGTGTGCTTTCACAATCAGGTGAAAACACCACTCAACAAGATAATATCGTTATGAAGAGGATTGGCAAAGGCATTGTCCTGTTGGGGTAAGGATGAAAAATGAGAAAAGTGTGATGGAGGTGGTGTTGAATAGGGATGAGGTTGGTCATAATCAACAAATGTATTTGGCTGAATTTTTCCAACATTACTGATGGGCTCATATTGATTTGAGTAAAAACTCATGGTTTCTTTAGTACTTCTAAAAGTAATATTTAGCATCTATTATTTAGAATTGAATCTAAAACATACAAACTTGAAATGATGATTTTTTTTTTTTCTTGTATATATATATATATATATATATATTTGTTTTTTTATATTTTTAAATCAGAAATATGCCTATGTTATTCACGTCGGGTTCACCAAAATGTATCGCTCTAAATTTTTCGCATCCCTACCTTCAGGCTATAGGATCCGTGCCCGGAAGGAGGATGGGAAAATGATGGCGTGGTACCTCAGACTAAGAGGCCTTGCGAAGGTCCCGCCTCTCGGGGGAGGTGTATTATGGTGATTTTTCAACGGATGGTGGGTTCACCAGGAAATGTTTGAATGGCAGTTTCCACGCCTAGGTTGGGAATGTGTTTAATGTGTTTAGTTTTAGCTTTAATCATCCAAGTCCTAGGTTTGGCCAAAATGCGTCTAAGCTATTCTATATGAAATGCAGATTTAAATAAAGACAGAAATAGATTTAGACAGAAAAATAGAAAGAACAAGATGGATTAAAGACCCATACTTGATCTGGATGTCTGATGAAGGTTCTGATTTTTGAAGTAGTCAGAATCGTTTGGAATTCGACAGGATCGTCTCCTATCTAGCATGATTGTCTGAGATCTGACAAATTCGTCAAAGACCTACAAACAAAAAAATAGATGCAAAATACAGAGAATGCAACTATGATAACAGAGGGTAATGAAGTAAAATGGCAGTAAGAACATTAAAATGATGATAATAAACAAAAACACGAATGCATTATACCGATCTAATGACAATTTATGCTTTTATTATGCATTAAAGCTACATGGGTGAACTCCAAGATGCAGAATAATAAAGAATAACCATAGAATTAACTAAATGCAGAATAATACAATGAGAAAAAGGATGAAGAAATACAAACTTTGGGCACTGATTGCCCCCAATGTGAAATGTAGTCGAAATCATCTCGAATTAGGTCGAGATCGTCCAAGATTGTATGAGATCGTCTGAGACGAACTGAGCTTGCTCCGGCTGAAAAACAATGAAGTTCCTACAAACAAACTTGAAAAAATGCGAATGCAAACAGTGATTTAAGATGGTCTAGTGCATATAGAATTCGAGTTACAGGGAATTTCAGCCAGGGGGATGCTAAGGGGGAGGGCCTAGGATTAAATAGGCTTAGGATAGAGGTTGGGAGGTTTGAGATCATCCCAATTTGGGAGATCTCCAATGGGGGAGGTCTCTAACGATGCAGACACGCTTCTGCCCGGATTAGAGATGTCGTCGGAACAGAAGCTAATTTGAAAAATCAGTTTTGGGACAAGATCATCTGGATGTCCTAGTCCAGACGAAATCGTCTGATTTGAGGCGATATCGTCTGATAGGCGACGATATCGTCAAATGATAAAAAAAAACTCTAAAAATGGTGTGGGAAACGAGAAAACAGATTAAACAACGGTTTGAAAGCGGTTTTGGAGGTTGAAATTTGAATTTGAATATTTACTAGAGTAATTGTAATTATTAAGGTTTTACTACACCAATTTTAGGGTGTTACACAACCCAACCAATTCCTCAAAAATATTCTTCATCAATCTTCTCCTTATCTTAATCATCAATCTTCCTCTCATCAATTTCAAGCCAATCCCTTTCTACAAAACCATCTAATCACTCCTCAAAATCTTTCTTCTATTCCATCTCCAAGTCGTCAGGTTATCCAAGGCTTCCATATCCCTACAAAAGATCTTAGGATTTAGGCCATGCAAAAGCAAATAGATCAGTTGATGCAAAATATTCCTAGCATGTCAAGCCAAAAATCAACTCTAAGAAAACTGATCCATCAACCAATCCATCCTTTGGTACCATCATCGCCATATCTGGTTAACTTTACATTATCAAAGTTTGACAAGTTTAGGGGAACCGAGGACCCTAAGGAGCATGTTAGCTCATTTTTTCATGCATGCTTTCAGATTCAAATCGATAATGCTCTCATGCTTTAAATATTTCCTCAAACATTAGGAGGAGATGCCATAGAATGGTTTAATCAGTTACCAACTCATAGTATCATATGTATATAACAAAAAAAAAATCATAAAAAATAATAAAAATTCAAAAAACACAATAAAAACAAAAAAATTTCTTTGCATGTACATAGCATTTATTTTCAGGTTGTTGTTATCCAGGGATAATTAGATAGCATCGGTTTCAATCCAATTGTTCCACCCATCAGTTATTTCAATTCACCTTTTCTTTTACTAAGTCAATATGAATCATGTTGACTTATTCGCCCCACTCTGCAATCCATACAATCCAGCTATGCCAATTCCAATTGATATAAGCCTTGTTGACATGGACCATATTTCTTTCGCATCCTCCTTTTCGAAGTTCATCTTATCCAAGGAATTGTTAAGGGCTTATGTCAACTAAATTCTTCCTTCCCCTCCACCTTCATCTCCATATTCTACCAAGAGTCCCGAGGTCTTTCAAGTAGAGTTAGACGATGATAAGCAGGAAGAGTTAGATGTCATCATAGACTATCCCAATTGGCACTCAGGTCTGGTACCCATTTGCAAGCTCAATGGGGTCATACATATTTGCATTGATTTTCGAGACCGGTCTTAGCTCTTCCTTGACTGGGGGTCTTCTTCTATGCATGATTTGATTATTATTTATACATGGCTAAAAAAAACAAACAACAACAAATCATTCACATAGGAATGTTCCCATTGCATACATATTGCATTTACATATAGGCATTTTTAAATATATTTTTCACATTGCATTCATACATACTGTATTTCCATAATTGCATTCGCATACATTCCATTGCATTTCACACCCCACATACATTCCACTACATTCCTGCATTTTACACATTGCATTCATCCCATCCCATGTTCTATGATCTTTTACAGTAGTGATGATATGGCCAAACAACAAGTCATGTTTTCACAATTGGGGGTACCAATTTTTGACATTTATGCAAATCATAAGCCAACAATTCCATTTGTCAAAAATCATAAACCCCAAAATGTTTTGTCGCTCAACCACTACTAGTGTGTCTCGCAACCTCCAAAAAGATGTCCAATTTTCTTTAGGACCAAAAGCACTTTTTCACATTAAGAAAATCTTGAGTCTTGTCAAATGATTCCAAAAACAATCTTGCACCAACCACACTTCTTCACATCTTAAAACCATTTTGAGTCAGAGAGGGATAGCACCATACTTGAATGGCATCTTTAAGTGAAAATGATATTCCTCACTTGTCCTATCATGCAACATAGTCCAAAATCAAAAATAGTGGTTTTACCACTATCACAGTTGCTCTCCAAATATAAACACAAAATATAGAGTAGTAAGGATAGGGTCACATTCTCATCACACTTCGATTGAGAATCCAATTTCCCAAAGCACTATCCAAAATTAACAAATTTTATGCACACACCATAGATCCCTAAAGCTGTAAGGATTATACTACATTTCCCTCATAAATTTATGTAGTCATCCCCAAGGCCTAAAGATCATATCATTGGACTATAGAGTGAGTCTAGACTAGGGCTATAGATGCTTGACTGGTAGTGGAGTAAGCTCATGTGGGTGACATGTCTCTCTTCCAAAAAGGGAGACCTCTGACCGCACATACGGACAAGCTATCTTCTTGGTCTTCTCCATAACATGTCATGCCTATTTTACTCTTAATGGGTTAATGAACTTCACGAGCACACACATTGGTCCTAAATAAAGTTAGACAACCTTTAGTGATTTTGGTTGGTAACACTAGTCTGTTTGAGTCTCTGAAAATCCTGTAGTATTCCATATCAACATCCATATCTTCTTCCATATCAATATACATATCTTCTTACATATCAACATCCATATCTTCTTCCATGTCAACATCCATGTCTTCATCATGGATCAACCCGCATAAAGCCACCAAGTTTGGTGTCCCCAATTGCAAAACAATGAACAAAAATGGCCAACAAGATTCTAAACTATATATGATCATTCGAACATCATGCATTTCTATCATATAGTTTGCATTCATCACGCATACATTTGCCACTTAACCTGTATTAAACATCCATATATTTACAACTTAGCTTGCATTAATCATCCATATAAGCATTATGCATACACATTATAATTAGCTTGCACTAATTATCCATAAAACATGCATAAAACATTCTCATAAAACATGCATTGCATACACATAAAACAATCACACAAAAGGTAACACAAACATAAAAGCCATGTATATATATATATATCAAATATAATATGTACAATGAGTGTCAAAAAGGCTACAATGGAGCACCAAGTCTCATACACAAAAGTGCATATAAGAACTAAGCTAAAATCCATGAGAGGACCCCTGAGACCTAGTAGGAGCCCTAGACCTAGAACTCTACCTAGATGTTGTGTGCCTCAGTGATTCAGTCCTAGAGGATGATGGAGGATCTGGTAATGCAATGTGATTAACCATGCACAAATCCTCCAAAGAGTGTGTATATCTCTTGCTAGCATGTAATCGTTGCAAGTCAATTTGTTGTCGATGCTCTCTTGCCAAAATCTCTATTTGAAGCCTCGTGACTCTCCTGATCACCAGCCCTAACTGTCAGCCGCTCTACATCCATCCAGGTTATGGTGGCCTAAAACCCGACTATGAAAACATCTTGCCCCACCAAAGCCTCCCTATGAGCCTCAATAGTAGTCTCTCGCTCCTCGTGAAGCTGCTTCACCTCGACCCACAACCTAACCACCTAAGAGATCTCTCTCATCTCCTAGTCATCCTCCCCCTCATCATCACCTACCTCCACCTCAGGAGTCTATTGTGATACTCGCCTCGATCTCCAATGATCCATTGATCTCTAAGCTCTCACCCTCTTAAGATTCATCCTTGACTTTTTCACTACTGCATCCCCACCCATCACCACCTTTGGCACCCATACTGGTTAGGTACCAAACCATATTTTATACTCAGGAGTCACCCTAGCATCATCTATATCTGGGACCTCTAGCTACCCATCATCCTCTATCTACACCCTTCATGGCTCTGCACATGGAAGCCTCACCTCATCCCTCTGACACTAGTATAGCACTGGCTCATCCAACACACCTTGAGGTAAACGAAACTGCCTCAACACCTAAAATTACTGAAAGTAATCCACATCCTCATCTCCCCTTCCAACCAACCACCATGCCTACCTCACCCATCGTAGTTGCTCATCATCACCATCCCACATGGATCCCCACCATGGCCTCCATATCACCCGAGCTAGATTCAACCCTACCCACAAGTCCCTCTACCACTGACTGGTACACACCTCTCGACTTGGCTACACCTCCTCAACCACTACAAATCTCCTAGCATAAGGCTCACCCATATGCCATGCCTAGCAAGGTAGTCCCTCTAGATGAGCTATGCTGAAGTGTTTCCATGCCTAGAACTGAAGGAGGAAGCTACACCCAATCCCCTTCCTCCCTCTTTGTATCACCTCATAAAGCTCCTAGTACAACTATGCCAACAAAGAAAAATCCAATGCATATGCTTGTATATTTGTGAGTAGGTCATTCATCAATCCCAATAGGTTCCAAGGTAACCTACACCTCATACTGTTAGGGAGCACTATGTTCGTTAACACAAACATGATCAAGATCAGGAGTGCATCCAACTCCTTAGCCTTGTACATGCTCAGGTAGCATATACCCCATCCCCCATCCTTGCCTCCCAGCATCGCTCGCTAAAAATCTTCTCCATATCCACCTTCTTATCATACCCAATCATCACCTTCTCCCCCTTAACTGGCACCTTGAGGATGCGATATACATCCTCAAGGGTCACAGTAACCTCCCCAGTCGATATCTAGAACGTCCCCCTATTTGAGTCTCATATCTCTATCAATGATGAGAGATACCCATCGTTGGCCCTCACCACATCTAACCGCGCTACTCCCTCCAACTCCACCATCCTCAAAATATCCCAATCACCTGCCATAAGCTTCTTCCTCATTTTAGGAATGAGAGGAAATAAATGATGTGGAGGCTATATCTCCCTCAAATACAACATTAGCATTATTTCAAAAAAAACTTCAAACTTTTTGCACAAACAAAAATAGTGTTTTTCAACATTACCAAGGCAAATCATGCCTTAGCTTCACCAATAGTATTTGCTCCATCTGTCGCCATAGCTCCCGCACAAATTTCCACCAACCTCACTTCCCTCACCACTGCACTCCACTCCTCAGGATCAGCTTCAAAAACTCTTAAACACACAAATGAGCCTCATAATTCACTCTGTAAGATATTTATAGATGCAACTAGTACACTCAAGTGCATTCTAGCACCTGCGGTCCACAGGCATGCATGGGCGCTTGTCGGCGCACCCAAGCACAACTAGGCACCTACAATATACTACAGGCGTAGTCGGGTGCATGACACCAAAATGACATAAAGGTAAAAGGGACCAAAATAGTACCTTGCCCCCTCAAAATTACACCAAATTTCATCCACACATAATAAAATCAGGTTTTATAAAAACATAAATCATTTTGAACGCCTATTTTTTGAGCATAAAGAAAATATGTAAAATACATAAATCAAGTTACAAAACACATCAAACAAATCCAAATTTTCACAAAACTTACAATCAACTCTTCCACATCATATTCTTCATCATCTCACAAAATTTTGCAAAAATTGGATTTGATTTGACCATTGAATCAATTGTTTCTGTCCAAATAGTGCAAAATCAACCACTAAAAGCTCTAAGTTTCACAAATCAACTCCAATTTTGGTGATATCATCACAATATTCCATCAACATTCTTCCAATCTCATAATCTACCATAACTTCTAACACATGTCAAAATTATAAGTGAATCTTGTACATAGTGTTTCATTCTATATACTTGGCAATTGCAGCGATTTGCATCCATGCAATTCTATAGGATGATTGAATCACCATAAGAACACTTGGTCATCATCATCATCACTTATCTCCTTGCTCGAAATCACAATCATATTTGGAATGTCCTAATATTTAGAGTGAAACATTACCAAAGAACAATTTGCACAATCGTTGTCATTGATAGCCTTGTTCATGGAGCTTAAAACATGGACACAACTCAAATTTCACCATTCAAAATCTCCTTAACACCTTCGAGATACGCACTAGCTAGGATGATTAGTTCCAATTGTGGGAATTATCTAAACAGTCACTATCAGTGCATCCAATTTTGATTCTTTTTTTTTTGCATCATCATTTTGCATATCAATAATACCGAAAAGGCAAAATGTTTCAACAACATTGAATCACCCCAAATTTGGGGTAACCAAAATTTGATTATGATTTTCCCACGATGGGATACACCTTAAATGATAATGTCATCTACATTTGACACAACCCCCTTCCACCGTTGGGCCAAAAGCGGCATCACATTTTACATCATTCATATCATCCACATCACATCATATCACATTTTTCACCAACCCCCTTCGCACCGTTGGGATTAAAATGGTATCACATCATTCATCATTTGCACAAAAATTTTCAATTGGCTCATGATATTCATCTATAACCTCATTCACCACTTGAGGAGGTAAGCTACGCAAATTCCAAAATTCTTTATTCGTTTGTCTTCAAAGTTATTGCTCAAAATATCCAACAAGAGAGAGAAGTTGTTTTTGTTCCAAAAGCCCAACTAGGTGTCTCAAATTTTTACACCATATTGTGTTTCACACAACATGGTACAAAAAGGGGCATTTGTAGACACTAAATCCTAGTCATTTATCCATCACCCTTTCTTGCCAATCAATTGGCCATTTCATACCTTTCCCGCCATCCAATGGCCCACTTTAGCCTTTTCCCACCATTTTTTGACCCCTTTTTGACCTATTTATATTTAATTTATATTATTTATATTTAAATATAATATTTTATATTATATTTTAATATATTTAATATAATATATAAATTTATAAGCTAAATTAACCTCAACCGTCTAATTTGATCTAATCTCAACCGTTTATCTTCCTCAATTCGTGTCACACTTAAACTTTAATATCAGCCTTTGGATCTGCTAAAATATCAGCCACACGATCAAAAGTATTAAGCTAAAACCCTAAAAAAATCTAGGCTTGATAATAAATAGGAGCATGCTCAATGCTCAACCCCTTGAAAATTTGAATATTGAAAACTCGAAGCTTTGGTGTGAACTAGCTTTGATTAGAGCCTTATCGATATGCATTGCCTTAGTTGTGCCCTAGCATAGCCATCTCGCTTGCCCTAGGATTTTCTCTTTCCAGCCTTTTGCATAGCCCATTTCCACTGTCACCATCATCGTTCATCCGTCGAACCCTCTATATCCCTCAGATTTGCTTCTACATATTTAGCCCTAATCCACAGGCACAATCGAGCGTCTGCCTCATCTTGTAGGTGTAGCCCAACACCTATTGTTCCCACAACCGTACATCAGAGCTTGCCACATAAGATCATCAAGTGCCACCAGGGCACCCTGCCATCAAATTTACAACAGAGCAATAGAACAACAAAGTAAGTATTTTATGAGTTTTATTTGATGTTATTTGAATTTTGTGTGTGCTATTTACTTAGATCTAGGGTTTTTAGTTTTCATTGCTAAGGGTTCACACAGTGGAACCCTCATTTTGTTTGCTAAAAACTTTATGTTTGTTGTGTGTGCAAGATTAGGCAACATTCACCAAGATTTTTTGAGTAGCTGCTAAAGCTAGAGTGGCCCAATTATGGATTCATCCTATTGGGAGTAAGATACATTGGAGACACTACTCTTTGTGTAGTTAGGGTTTTTAAGAACCCTAGCATCTGTATTTATTGTACCAAAAATAGTTTCTCTTGAACAAAAAGATTGTAACAAAGGAGTTTCTCAGCTCCCCCCCATTTATTGAATAAAATCATATTTTATGCAATCTCTTGTTCATTGGTTTATTTTACATTCATAATTATTTTTAGTGTCATATTTTCGCTTCATAGATGGTATCCTACAAAGATGTGTGATGGGTGAGGAAGTTAAAGCAACATTGAAAGAATCTCATGAAGGATTGGGAGGAGGACACATGGGGTCTGATGCCACTACTCGAAAAGTAATCTTAGAAGGATTATGGTGGCCCACATTGTATAATGATACAAAGGAATATGTACAAGCATGTGATACTTGTCAAAGACCAGGGTGTTAGGGGTGATGTCAAAGGTCACCCATAATTATTGAGTTGTAAATAAATAAAGCACATGAAAATGTATTAAATTGTGTGCTTTATTATCCATTCAAATTAGTAAGTTTAGTTAGTTTAAGAAATAACATGCAAGGTGGACATGTAAAAGCTAGAAATTTAGTTTTTCAGTAAGTTGAGTTGTTTTCAGCTTTTCTGATTTATCAAAGTTGATCGATCATTATATATAATGTAAATTGTAATAATTTGATATGTAGAAGAATCACCTTTCAGTTCTTTCATTTGGTATCATAGCGGTAAGATCCTCCTATGATTCATGTGTGAGGGGGGGATTTACCTCAAGGAAATCCTCCCCCCTCTTCTTCCCCTTTCACAATTCCATTTTAATTTTTTTGTTTTAAAATTGGAGTTGTTTTGTTTTCTAAAGGATTTTGGTATGACTATTTTGCCCAATATAAGATTTTGATGAATCGGTCTATTTTTTTTTTAAATAAAGGGGTAAAAATTTATTGATAAAAAGTCTGGGTTACAGAGTAAAATTGAGCTTCCAACCAAGACTCAAATAAATATCCAAACAGGCTTAAACCACTAGACTAGAATGACACCCGAAAAAGACAACAAGAACAAACCACATTAAGTCTATACATCCTTGTGGATCAACTCCCACAGACGTTGAGAGTCCCCAGATGGGAGACTCTCCCAATTATCGATACTCTAAGGATCAAGCAGCTCAGTAGCCCTTTTGGCTAGGTAATCAGCAACCACATTCCATTCCCTTGGAATGTGCACAAAGGATATAAATTCGAACTCTTCACTCATTCTGAGAATCTGAACAGCTACAGATACCAATTGCTAATTAACTTCCTCCACCATTTTACTGTTTAAAATATTAACCACAATTTGAGAGTCAGACTCGCAGATAATCCTATGCAAGCCAAGAGAAAACCCCCTCCACAAGGCCTCAAGAATTGCAAGATCTTCCATAAAATTGTTGAAGTGAACACCTTTATAAATGGAAAAGAAAAAACTAACACCACCAGTAGAATCTCTCCCAACACCGCCAATGCCAGCATGTCCAGGATTACCCCTGGACGATCCATCAGTATTAATTTTTAAAACTCCTCTAGGGGGTGGCCTCCACCTACCATCTCTCCTAACCTTCTTGCTGAGCTAAGGAACCCTACTAAGGCTAGAAGAGTTCACACCATCCCAAAAGATACCAAGGGCTTTATGTACCTTCTCCTCCCTAGAATCCAAAAGAGGGTCCACATCACATTTTCTATGGATGGTTTCCTAAACCATATACAGGATCCTTTGCCAGATCTGTTGAACAGCCAAATAACTACCCTGAAATATGTGATGGTTCTGTTCGAGCCAAATTTTCTAGATGATGCAAGAAGGGCCCAAATTCCAAGCCACCCTAAGGAATATGGCCTTGGTAGGAGGTCTACCTAGACTACTCCAAAACTCCACTAGGGACAGCACATGAAAACATGAATGATTCTAGGCACTCCACCAATGGTGCCAAATGTCTCTAGAAAAGGAGCATTGGAAAAATAAATGAAAAGAGTCATCCTCATTCTTACTGCAAAGGACACAAAAAGAAGGGACCCTGAAATCCCCTCTTCCTCACATTATCCCAAGTGAGGCATTTATTACGAGCTACCAACCAGAGAAAGAAGTTACATTTTGGCCAGGCAAATTTGTTCCACACCTTTTTCCACCAAGTGACAAGAAGACTCCCATACTTTTGCTTATCAAGAACTTGATAACCATAGGCTACCGAGTAGGTTCCCTTAGGATCAAGGTTTCAATCCAAAATATCTTTACCCCTCAATTAAGAACAAGGTCTCCCGTAATAATAAGAGCAAGCATCTCTTTGTCCTTGGACAGTCCCCCCTAGGGCCATTCTTGCAGATCTTTCCACCTGTACATCTCCATATTTCTAAAAGATTGGATTTTTTAAAGTCCTCCACACGAGACCAACCTGCTTCCAAGAAAAAAATGCTTAGGGAACGTAACCTAGGATATTGATTCAATATAGGAGGGTGGCCATCCCAAGAATCCTCCCAAAAAAGAGCATTTGATCCCCGATTGCAAATCCAAAACAAATCCTGCTTGATTAAATTAGCTCCTCTTTTCAGAGTGTCCTAGATAACTAAACCTTTCCCAACCAAGCTGACTCTAGGGATCTCAGCCTCGTAAATACCTCTCAAGTATTTACAAGATAATATTTTAGCCCAAATCTGATCTTGAGAGGTACACCATCTCCAATAAAGTTTTGCAGCCAAAGCCTGCCCAAAAAGAGTTTTCTATTGCAACCCAAGGCCTCCCTCTTACATCATCCTACATATAGAATCCCACCTAACCAAACTCTATTTAGATTGATCAAGTTTTCCATACCATAAAAATTGTCTTGATAAAGCATCCATGTCCTTGATGAAGTGATAGGTAGCTATTTGTATAAAAAATCTATAAATGGGTAAAGCTTGAACAACTGATTTTAAAAGCAACACTCTACCTACAGTGGATAGCCATCTGAAAGTCCAGTTATTCACCTTCCTTCTAAACTTATCAAGCATAGACTGCAAAGAAGATCTAGGTAGAGGATGAGATGAAATTGGAATACCAATATAAATGAAGGGGGAGTCCCAACCTGGAATCTTAGAATGCGAGCAATCTTGGCTTGAATAAGAGGAGGGGTATTGAAGAAGAAAATAGAAGACTTGTCCTCATTAATCAACTGTCCAAAAGAACCAAGATATATGTCAAGATACTGTCTAATATTGCTAGCTTCCCTAATAGTGGCAACTCCCAACAAAGCAGTGTCATCAAAAAACTGAAGGTGGGAAAGAGGTGGCAAACTACTATCCCACTTCCACCCCTGAATGATACCCTGCATGACTTGAGACTTGAGCAATCTTCCCAACCCTTCTGCCATAATTATAAACAAATAAGGAGATAAAGGATCTCCTTGCCTCAATCCCCTTGAGGCCTCAAACAGCTCTCATGGCTCATTATTAACAAGAACAGAGAATGAGGAATAAGAAACACAGCTCATCACCCATCTAATCCATTCCTCCTCAAATCCAAAAGCAGTAAGAACTTTTTGAAGAAAGGACCATCTGACCCGATCATAGGCTTTGGCCATGTCCAACTTAATGAACATAGTTTTCTCCTTAGAAATTTCCATCGAGTGAATAGCTTCTGTAGCAATAACAACCCCATCCAAGATTTTTTAGCCAGCAATAAACCCTCCTTTCTCCTTAGAGATGATTTTGCTCAACCATATCTTTAGCCTCTAAGCAATAATTTTTGTGATGATATTATACACAACATTGCAAAGAGCAATAGGCCTGAACATATCCAAGGATTTTGCTCCCTCTTTTTTGGGTATAAGCACCACAAAGGTAGCATTTAGGGCCCTTAGCATCTGTTTGTTCTTTTGGGACTCATGGACCACCTCCAAAAGATCAAATTTGATTAAATCCCAAAACTCCTGATAAAACTCAATCGGGAATCCATCCGGGCCTGGGGCTTTTCCTTTTTTCATATTGAATATAACATTTTCCAACTCCTTAAGGGAACCCATCAAGTGCTCATTCATCTCTCTATAAACAATTATTGGAATACTGTTTAGAATAAGCTTTTCATTCTCATCATCTGATAGGGAGTCCTCCTTGAAGAGAGATGAAAATACCTTTTAGTCTCTTCTGAAATATCCCTGAAAGAAGAGAGCAGGGCACCCTGAGAATTCACAAGAGAGGTAATTAGGTTACCATTACGGTGAGACTTAACTAAGTTATAAAAGAAGGTTATGTTCCTCTACCCTTCTTAAAGCCAATATACTCGAGCTTTTTGTTTCCAAAAAAATTCTTCCCTTATTTCCCATTCAGAAAGGTCTTTCGCAGCCTCAGATTCCTCAACAAGAAGCTTCTTCGTGAATACCTGATCTCTAATCTTCCTTGAAGCTTCTTCCATCCTCCTAAGAGCTACTAGCTTAGCCAAGGAAAGGTTCCCAAAATTTAGTCTATTCCATATCTTCAATTTATGTTTTACAAATTGTAGTCGCTTCATAAAGGAATACATAGCGATGTCATGAGGAGGTTTGTCAGTGGTCCACCAGCCTCGTATGAAATAAGGAAGCTTAGGATCATGAAGCCACATAAGTTGAAACTTAAAGGAGGGATTATTTTTTAGCCCTAACTCCAAAGCAGAGAGTTTGATAGGCCAATGATCAGATCCCTTACCCTCTAGAATCACAGAACTAGCACTTTTGTTATTACCCATCCAATAACTGGATATCAAAAACCTATCTAATCTCTCTGAGATGGAAGCTTCCCCACACCTTCTATTGTGCCAAGTAAAGATCCCATTATTTGGATTGATGTCAAGCAAGTTTAGGACCTGGATATGAGCACTAAATACAGAAGAAAAAGGCTCGAGATGGTCCACCCCACCACATTTCTCCTCCAGACAAGTGATAGAGTTGAAGTCTCTAGCAAAAAACCATGGGTACATGGGAACCAAACTTCTCAACCAAATTTCTCACAAAGCAAATGTGCTCCCACAAATTCACTTTACCATTGTAATCAATAGGAGCATACACATTTGTAAGTAGGATGGGTTCACCAGATTTATTATCATGCCCGACCATCGAAATAGACCATTTGCTAAAAATCCAAGTAAGAGGGAATATCTTAACCGGATCCATAAACAAGCGATGCCACCAACATATCCACATGCACCAATACATTGATATTACCCCCTTCTCCAAAACATGGGAGCAATATTGAACATACTATCAATAGCCAATTTAGTCTCCTAAATAAACACCACATCCGAAGAATGCACACGAACCAAATCACAAAAAACTTTTTGTCTGGGGATGTTGTTCAACCCCCTTACATTCCATGAGAGGATAATCATTTTTGGGGGTTATAAAAATGGGAGCCCAATGTTCTCACCAAGCCTGAATCCAAAAAAGTCTCCCCCATTAACTTAATTTTATCCTTGTCCTTCTTCCGACCCACCTTCATATTCTTATCCTAAAAAGTCTTTTTAATTATTTTCTGTTGCAATCCCAACACCGTAGGAGTTTTGCAGTCCAAGGATGACTGAATCAGTGCTTGAGTAGGAGAGGGCATAACTAAATTTGTACCACTTTCCAAAATAGTTTCCCTTATAGGGCTAGACCCATCCATGTCCCCTATACTCAGATCCAAAGCCCTTTGTTCTTCATTTAAACCCCCTAGATCTAATTCCTTAAGTTCCCCCTCAAGAAGAGACATCTGATTTGGCCTTATTATATTTGCATCAGGTAGCGACGTTTCAGGTATCTCCATGCATTGATCAAGATCATCTAATATTTCAAAACGGCTGAGTAGAGAATCTAGCCGGATATCCTTAAGGTCTTTGTTTGCCCTTCGTCCTCTATTTTGGGCTTTTACCGGAATAAAACCTTACTTATATTGTTCCCCTTTCTTTATCGGGGCTTTTCCTTTATCCAAACTTTGTCCAGACAAAGAGGGCTCAGGATTTGAAGCCATAGGCAGGATAAACTTAGGGCATTTTATTTGTAGGTGGCCATATTCACGACAAATTTGACAACAAAATGGAAGAGCTTCATAGTCAAGTTTTTGAACCCATGTAGTTGATCCAAATTATATTTCAATAGAATCTGGAATAATATTATTTAAGTCAATTTCAACACAAATACGAGCAACAGATATTACCTTTTTATCCATTGTCTGTTGTGACGGTCCAACCAGCTTCCCAAGTAGAAGGGCAATCTTATGCAAGATATCAGTTCTATAGAATTCCAACGAGAGCCATGGAAGCCGCACCCATACTGGAACCTGCAACGATCGCTCCTCTGATGGGTTGAAACCCACATGCCAGGGTTTAAGAAAGAGTCCCACTTGGTTATAGAAATAAGGACCCCCTTCAAATGCTTTGTTACGATCTACAATACAAGAGAAAACCACCATAAAATAGTTGTTCGCACTCAACATCACCTCCACATCGCATTCGGGATTCCAAGTCTTCCTGACCCAAGCCTCCACAAAGGGGAGAGAAATTTGGATGCCCAAAAATTTGCCAATAAGGGCATGTTTGGTTAGATACTCCACATCTTCCACCACCGAGTCTGGTTGAACCACTAGAACTGGCATGGCTTCACATCATTCCAAACATCCATTGTTTTTTAGGTTCTCGACATGCACTGGAAAATCTTGTTCCTTCCAGTCATTTTCAAATGAAAAAATATCACGAGCATGCACTCTTTGTGTCGGACCCGATGCCATCATGACATTCCTCCAATTTTTAAGACCTCCTCCAAAATCTGCTGCCATCCACGCAGAGCAGTTTTTCTTCATCAAACCCTAGTAGAGTAGTTTTTCCTCATCAAACCCTAGCAGTTATCAAAGTTCAAACCAAACTTATGTTGAAATATTTGATTATTAATCTTGCATTTTAGCAATTCATGAATCGGTCTATTTTATTATAAAGGTATGAGTATAGTTATTTTTTTTAGTCCATGGAGGAAGATGATGCAGTGGTAGGAGGTCATGCTTATCCTCAAAAAAATTGCAGGCAGCCCCTATAGGCAGATGTTCCCTGTAGAGAAACAGGTGGCTACTGTGATGGTGGTGCAATTTTTTGTTTTGGCATTATAGGTTGTTTTGATCTATTCACAATAATTTTGGGTGTGGAGGACAACATGTCATGAGGGTCGGCCTTCATGGCTAGTGCATGCGCATTAAGCTATTTCTACATGTCATGTTATCGGTTCAAATCCCGGTGCTCATACTCCAACAGAGAGTTTTATATTATTTTCTCAGTTAAGCAACAATTGATTTTGCACCAATTTTTTTAAATCGGTATTTAAAACAATATTCTTGAGAATATTCTATGTTCAAATTGTAAGGGCTATGAGCCTCCCTTTTTTCTGTTGGAGAGTCATATTTACTTTTTATTTTAGGATCCATTCAGATCCGAAGATATTAATTTTTGTAGTCATTGGAAAGATGTTTTTTGAGCAAACACAATGGAGGTGTCCATTTTTAGTTTTGAGGTTGTTACATATATTTTTTTGGGCCTCAATTTTTTTTGTATAGGAAGTGCATTATCAGTAGAACCTAAAACTCCTTCAATCCACTTTTGTCATCAGATACTATTTATGAAAACAATTTTTCTTCATGACCATGGCCCTCTTGAGACTCCATTATGATTTTGGGTGCTCCTACAGTAGGAGATATTATTTATGGAAAAATATTGGGTACTCCAGTTTGGGAGTTTTCGTTGTCTCTTCAAAAGATCCTAGCCCTTTTTTTATGTGATCATGGATATCATATGGGTACTCCTACAAGTGGAGTTGTCTTTGCCTTTAGTGGCTTGTATCTTAGTGAATTAGTGATTTTTAGTGACTGGTTATCCATGCATTCTAGTAGAATGAGAAGATTATCATAAGGACACTTTTGATACTCCGGGCAGCATAACATTGAGCTTTCAAAATTTTATTTTCAATGACTGAAAGGTGACTCATGGAGACTCAAAGCAATGTTGCACATTTCTACCTTTGACATCAAACGAGGGATTGTTAGGGGTGATTTCAAAGGTCACTCATAATTATTGAGTTGTAAATAAATAAAGCACATGAAAATGTATTAAATTGTGTGCTTTATTATCCATTCAAATTAGTAAGTTTAGTTAGTTTAAGAAATAGCATGCAAGGTGGACATGTAAAAGCTAGAAAGTTAGTTTTTTAGTAAGTTGAGTTATTTTCAGCTTTTCTGATTGATCAAAGTTGATCGATCATTATATATTATAAATTGTAATAATTTGATATATAGAAGAATCACCTTTCAGTTATTTTATAGGGAAACCAGTATGATGAGACTTTATGCCCTTAGACCCACAACAACCCTAGGAGTTATTTGAGATATGGGGGTTGGACTTTGTCAAACCATTAAAAACCACTTGTAGTTGAAAGTGTTGATATATCGTGGTAGCCACTAAATACCTAACAAAATGGGTTGAGGCAAGAGCACTACCATATACTATGGTAAAGAGTATAGCTCGATTCTTGTATGAAGAAGTAATTACAAGATTTGATATTCCACTATAAATAAAAAGTGATCGAGGAGGTCACTTTGCAAATGATATTATCAAAAAGTTGACAACTAATTTCATAATTTTGCATTCCTTGTCTAGTTCATATTACCCTAGAGCCAATGGATAAGTGGAGGTGACTAACAAAGTCCTATTGTCAACCTTGTATAAAACCTATAATATAGAAGGATTAGATTGGGAGGAAAGGTTACCATTTGTTATTTGGTATATCGAACTACCTTTAAACCAATGACAGACCATACACCATTTCAACTTATGTATGGTCAGGAGGTAGTAGTGCCAATGGATTTCTTGATACCAATTTTACGGGTAGTTGTAGAGCATCGCTTAGGTGACCAAAAAAGTCTAGAGGAAAGACTAACAACACTAATAAAGTTGGATAAAATAAGATTCATGGCATAGTGGGTGATCAAAGTGTCCCAGAAGAGGAAGTTGTGGCATGACAAGCACTTTTGAAAGTTGGAACTTAAGCAAGGTGACTTAGTTTTAAAATTTAATGAGAAAAGGGAAATCAAGTCAGGGAATTTAAAAACCTTGTGACTTGGTCCTTTTTGAGTTATAGAAGTGAGGGAGAATGGGGCAGTCAAACTGCAAAACATGAATGGAACTAAAGTGCCAGATAATGTGAATGGTTTGAAGTTGAAGCCATATAAAGCACAGTGTTTCTTTATTTCTTCGAAATAAGTTGAACAAAGACAAAGGGAGGAAGCTCAGTCTAACAAACCATAGAGAAGAATTCAACGTCCATTGTAAGAGGACCTTGACATGGGACTTGCACACCTATTTGCAAAAGGGGATGAGGCAAGGCCAATCATCGAACAATAAGAATTGGTATCCCAACCCGGTGAGAGAAGAAGGATACGAGTACATGTAAGGTTCACAGATGAGACTGAATAGATCAAAGAAGAAGATAAAGAAGTGATTCTTCCAAATGAGATAAGGAACCCAGAAGAATAGGAAATAGTGTATCCACAGTTGGAGTATAGATAATTACCTTAGTCGACAGAAGATCGACGAATAATGTGACTAACGATCTGGTATGTAGATAGGATGGACCTTCGATATGGAAGCTCTAGAAAGTAATAGAAGTGAAACCATAGATGAAGGGCTCACCAGAATTACTCCATTAGTGTAGGTAGGAGTATTACAACAAAGGATGTGACACCAGATCCAACAGTTGTAAGAGGAGTATAAAACGTTGTAGGGTCACACTACAAGACTCTAGGAATAAACTATCCAATATTTGGATGAGATGATGTAAAGTATGGATGAGCAAAGGATAGTTAGGTTAGAAAAACTAGAAGTCAAAGGAAAATAACATGAGGCGACACCACAAGTGGTACACACCGTGAAGGTGCAAGTACCAGCAAGGGAGAGAGATCACAAATAGTACCTCATGGCATACCAATGGCTCATCAATGTCATAAGATTTAGAGATAACCTGGTGATACATTGAAGAAGATATTACATCACCCAAACCACAAGGCAATATATACGAGTATTTAAGTGAATCCAATGATGGAGAGTTTCCTTGGCTAGTAAGAGATGAGAACTCAAATAGCAGTGGTGATGACTTCATAAGTAAACCATAGGTACTTCATGATCATTCTAACCCTAAGACCTATGAAATAGTCTATCGGTAGTTGAGGTGACAAAGAAGAAAAGTGCAAAGACTTCAAATGTTAATAAATATGCTAGCAGATTGGTTAGAACAAAGAGATGATGATCATAATGATTCTAGTTTTGAGTCTGACTTTTTGGAACCATATAGGGAAACTTTGGCAACCGTGTCTCCACAATGATGCTTTGAGGAAAGATGATGGACATGATGACTATTACATGTAAATCATCGAATGCAAGCACTTCGATAGTTGTCACCTAAAATGCAAAGAAATGAAGGTCACTTAACCAACATATAATTTATGGATATAACTCTTGGTACTCGAGAAAGAGGAGGAAGAAACCAACAAGGATTCCCAAGACAACAGTGAGGCCGTAGAGGAGGAGAACACCAACTAAATATTGAAAGGGTTAGTTGGGATATCCCACCTAAAGGAGGTAGAGGGTGAGGAAGGATTCAACCCCCTACTCATAGATGTTCGATAGACACACCATTAGCCTGTTTGAATTAGACCAGAGACCTTCAAGGTATTCCCTAGTTGAGATAGTATGTACCAAACCTCAGAGGAATACACCCACATGGACAACCTCCATTGATTCAACAAGGACCATGAAGAATTGAAGCTAGAAGAGGATTACTTTAGGAAAGAGAAATTTTATTTAATGTTCAAAGAGGTCCTATGTCGAGAGGACTAGGTTGTGGAAGACAGATACAAGAAATAGGACTTACTGGTAGGGGAAGAGTACGCTTTGCAGATGAAACAAGTCAAAAACAACAAATTATTTGTTCACCAAGTTTGAAAGCTGATTTGATCCGAGAAGATAGGTGAAGTAGTCACTCAAATAATAGTAGATCAGTAAGAGCACCCTTACCTCGTGATCAATCACCAAAATGATAGAATGAAGTATTTCCAAGGAGTCCTACAATTTGTAATTGTATGATTCCAAATTGTACACATGGTAATGGGAGGATAGTTGATGAGCAAGGTGCAGCAACAATATTGTCATTGTTGTCAACACAGTCAGACAGATCGGTTGATGCAATGGATAGGAGTTAAGAGGATCTTTAAAGTATGTACAGTGATTTTCCAAAATATAGAAGTGGCCCATTTGAGAAAAATCAAAATAAAATCACAAGGAAGAAAACTGTCGCGATATCGTGACATGTTGAGCAAGAAAGGAAAACTGTCGCGATATCGCGACATTTTGAGCAACAAAGGAAAACTGTCACGATTTCACAACATGTTCGGAGAGAAAGAGCAAGAAAGCAAAACTGTCACGATTTCACGACATGTTCAGAGAAAAAGAGCAAGAAAGCAAAACTGTCACGATTTCGTGACATGTTCGGAGAGAAAGAGCAAGAAAGAAAAACTGTCACGATTTCACGACATGTTCAGAGAAAAAGAGCGAGAAAGCAAAACTGTCACGATTTCGTGACATGTTCGGAGAGAAAGAGCAAGAAATAAAAACTGTCACGATTTCGTGACATGTTCGGAGAGAAAGAGCAAGAAAGCAAAACTATCACGATTTCGCGACATGTTGGAAGAGAAAGAGGCAAGCAGAAAAAGTGTCGCGATTTCGTGACATATTGCAAGAGAGATAGTACGAAAGAAAAATGTGTCACGATTTCGCAACATGTTTCATTTTCATGGGCCAAAGCAAAGAGAAAAAGGTGTCGCGATTTCGTGACATGTTCCATTTTCGTAGGCCAAAGCAAAGAGAAAGAGGAGAGAGAAAAAGGTGTCGCGATTTCGTGACATGTTTCATTTTTGCGGGCCAAAGCAAAGAGAAAGAGGAGAGAGAAAAAGGTGTCGCGATTTTGTGACATGTTCCATTTTCGCGGGCCAAAGCAAAGAGAAAGAGGAGAGAGAAAAAGGTGTCGCGATTTCGCGACATGTTTCATTTTCACGGTCCGAAGCGAAGAGAAAATGCGATGAGGAAAAAGTGTCGCGATATCGCGACATGTAGCATTTTCGCAATCCAAAGCGAAGAGGAAGGTAGAGAAGGAAAAGTGTCGCGATATCGCGACATGTCGCATTTTCGCGACTTGAAGAGAGCAGGAAGGAAGAGAATGAAAAAGTGTCGCGATATCACGACATGTCGTGTTTTTGCGACCCGAAGGTAAGAGAAAGAGCTAAGGAGAAAAAGTGTCGCGATATCGCGACAAAAGTAAAAAGGAAGAGTAAGGAGGCGGAAGTGTCGCGATATTGCGACATGTGTTTTCGCGGGTACAAGCAAACAGAAGAAGCAAGGAGGCGAAAGTGTCGCGATATTGCGACATGTGTTTTTGCGAGCTAAGAAGAGAACCTAGCCGAAATAAGATATGTGACTTTTAACTGAAGTTACACAGCAGTTACAGGGGACGTTACAAAAGAAAATCATGTAGCTAATTTAAGAACAGTCAAAGGAGAAATTGAACAGTCATATAAATAGAATCGAATATGCATGCATGCACAGAAAAGAATACGAACAGTCATGACCGAGAAGACGAACAGTCATGGTAGGGGTATATGTGTAAATTCATAACATGCATCGTGTTTTATGAAAATCCTACCCTATATATATACAAAAGCAGTTACAGTTAGAATGCGTTACAACTGACAAGTGGCGCATGAGAAATGAAAGGAGTTACAACTGGAGTTACAAAGATACAATATGGTTATAAAAGGAGGTCTGCGTGGAGGATTACATGCTGCTGAAATAGTGCAAAAGTGCTGCAAGAAGGGTGTTGAAAGAGTGCTGCAAGAAGAGTATTAAGCAGAGCAGTGAGAGCCATAAAAGAGCAGTAAGCAGAGTTTGAAGAGTGTGTGTGTTTTGGTGAAGAGAGAGAGGTTGGATTAGCAACAGACCAGTCAGGGTCTTGTATAAGCGAAGGCATTCTTATGTCAATCTGATAGTTTCAAAAGTACAGGGGTTGGTGCTTGAATTAGGGATTGGTGCTCCTTTCTGTAGGTGCAGAGAAATTAGGGGTTGGTGCTCCTTTCTGTTGGTGCAGATAAACCAGGGGTTGGTGCTCCTTCCAGTGGGTGCTGGTAAAGTGATTGTAAAATTGTATTTTGCAAAGGCTAAATTTGGACGAGAATCCAAGCAGTCATTTTTGAGGAGTAGCCAAATTGGTGAACCTCGTTACATCGTGTGTTGTGGAATGCTATCTTGTTATATCTGCTTTATTGGGTTTTAATTTTTCTCTATTTCAGCATTAATAGTTGAAGATTTAAGTTTTTAATAGCTACACTGATTCACCCCCCTCTTAGTGTCATTGTGAGACTAACAATAGTAAATGATATAATCCTACAAATTGAAAGTGAGCGAACAAATGAGCAGTTGGCACCCAATTATGCGACTACTCACAATGTAGAAGTGGGACATCCAACTAACGAGTCAAATAAGGGGATCATGCAAGTGAATTTCACTATGCAATTTTTGTGATGGTAAGTTGCTAGGATCTTGAAAAAAAAAAGAAAAATATGATAATTGTGAAAATCCTCCGAGACGCAATTAAGACGGAAGGTGGTTGAAAATCGAAAACAGTGATCCCTTCAGAGAAAAAAAAAAGAGAAAAGAAAATTAGAAAATTTTATTAATTGTAAAAATCCCACGGGATGCAATTAATATGGAGGATGGTTGAAAATCAGAAATGATGACCCCTTCTGAAAAGAAAAAGGAAAAGAAAAGAAAATAATTAAAGGCGAGAAAAGGACAAAAGGGAGAAAAAGACAAAATTGCATGCACAAGGACAGTGAGTAGTCAATAATCCATACAAAATTATAAAAATGCATGCAAAGTAGGCTAATATGGCATAATTTCATGCATTGAGTCATTAGGGTTTCAAAAATAGATAAAAAGCAAGCACCATACAACTTTTTGACAAGATCGTACACATGCAAATTGAAGTTCGAAAGATTTGAGAGAAAACGGGTGGAACCAGATAATTTTATTCTATATGGATATTTGAATTCAATAGTTTACTGTAATTTTTCATGACCCATTCTATATTTGCACCATGAAACCTTTTTGATATCGAAAAAGCAAACTAGATTGGAGAAAAAGCTACCAAAATTAGAGTTTACTCTAGAAAAAATATGATTTTTTAGAAATCATATTATAAGTGGAGAAAAGCTACTATACGAATGAGGGTTTGAAGAAATAAGGCACCCAAGAAAACCCTTATTGCAGAATAAACAAGATTAGGGTTTGATTTTTTAGAAAAAGTGAAGTACGAGAATTGCAAAGAAGCAAAACAACAAACCCTAGGGCAGAAAATAAACCATAAAAGCACAAAGACATTTCTCTAACTCTACATGTGTGGAAAATCAGAAAAGTATGGTCGTACAATGCAGCCATACTGCTAAAAAAAATTGTTTTGGAGGAATATTGCACCGAGTGAACAAACAATTGCATAAATTGCATTGAAATTGCATCAAAAAGGAAGATTGCATACTTTTGGTAAATGGGGTTCCGAAAATCATACCAATTTGACAAAAACAAGGTTTTTTAGCCAAGTAAATATTCTTAGGGCTGTATGTATAATTTGGAGGTATGATTGTACAATTTTGAAGTAGATTGTATGATTTCAAGGCTTTTGGAGACCCGATTTGTGCATTTTGGAGGAGATTGTAAAAAATGTTTTGCAGTTGTACAGATTTGGATGAGGTTGTACTGAAGGTAGGTGCCCTTGTATGATTTGGGAGCTACTTTTAGGATTTTAGGTTGATATTGTATTATTTGAAGCTCCATTTGTACTATTTGAAGCTCCATTTGTCCAATTTGCTACATTTGTACGAAATCAGGTGCAATTGAAAAATTTTGGATGGAGTTGTACGATATGGCAAAGGTTGTACAATTTAAAAATTTACATGTGTAATTTTCAGAGGCCCTGTATTATCTTTGACAACCCTTGTACGTTTTGGAAGTAATCGTACGGATTTTTGGAGCGATTTTGTGCGAAATTATCCTAAATTGCCAAGTGGATCAAAGAGTGTGTGAACGAGGTTTCCACTCAATCATGATATAAGCATGAGCTCCAAGTAAGAATTCTGAGCTCATTCTGATTGTATTGCAACAACTAGGGTAGAAATATCACCAAGACCACTGCATCAGAGAGATTCACAGCCTAGGAAATCTCACTCAGTTTACCCTATTCAAGACCAAGGACATTGATTTTAGTCACATGGGAGGTATGGTAATTATCCTTGGAGAGGGATAGGATATAGGCTATGGAGAGGTTAGATAAATTAGTGTGGTGGTAGAGGTGGTACACCATTGCAATTTAGGAGTAAAGACAAGGAGACACCCAGGGTACACAGAAGGTAACTTTGCAGTAAAATTCATCAAGAGAAAACTCCAAAGGAGCAAGAAGAACTGCTTAGTGAAGTGAAAGAAGAGCAAGTGGATATCAAGGATATCACTTTCGGATAGCCAACAACAAAATTTTGCAGGAAACGATGGGAGAGGAATGAGGCAAAAAATATATTAAAGATTACACCGAGGAAGGCCAGAGTGAGCATTATCACACAAATCTCGTCGCAATATAAAGTATTCTTCAATGAATACTTGCTATAAATTCTTCAGTCTTACGAACCCATTGTGAATCGCAATATTTTAAGAGTTGGTAATAATTATGTCAAGGTGGATTTTTCGATGGAGGTATTTCGAAGAACATTTGGATTGCCCAAGGACGTAGCTCCTATTGTGAAGAAGATGGTAGATCTAATTGAGGCTCATAGGTTGATTACGACACTCACATCTATGAATTCACCTATGGTAGCCAAGATTGTTTATTTTGGAATCCATGGAATTAAATAGATCCAGTTGAATACTGATGAATTGGCATGCACAATTAATGTTATCATGGATCGTTTATTTGGAGAATCATGAGATTTTGAAATGTCAATATAGATGGCACAATATGTGGAAGGTGTCCACAATGGTATAAAGTATGACTGAGGAACTTATTTAAAAGAATGGATGCAATAGTTACTGACAACTGGGAGGAAGACTTTCATCATGAAATTTCATGTCATTGATCTTTTATTAGACGTAGTATCTAGAATGGGCATTCCCTTTCCTGGTAGGACCCAACCTCGGGATTTTTCACTAGAACAACCTACCATACTACAATAGGCAAATATTGTGACTCTATCAAAGGCAACTCTAGATAAATCAAAGGCCTAGAAGAACACAAAATAGCCAATACCTCTGATGCAAGAAAAGGTTGATATTATGTCTAAAGAAGATGTTCATCCTAGGAGGAAAAGAAGAAGATAGTTGGAACCCACCTTGGAATATTAGGCACACGACCAACGACTGGAGGAGCAACCAAAATATTTTGAAGATGAGGAGAGAGTAGAATGATAATCTAGTCCTATAAATATTCAAACACGCAGGCAATGGGAGAAACAAAAGGAAGCCCGTGTAGAAAGAGAAAATCGAGTCGATTCCATAGGAAGGGTACTTAGACTCGAATGGGTTAGATTTGCTCAATTTCAATATACCTAGTCTAGATGAAGTATGAGGAGTAATGGGATCTTCAACATTGCTTTAGAAATCTGATTTTAAAATTTTTGAGTCATCTAGATATTTGGTAGAAAAACAATGATACCACTAGCTCCAAAAGCAAAAGCACTAGTGGAAGTTCCATTTGAGGAACCTAAGGGGATGAAGAAAATAAATATTTTTATGAGAGGTGGTAAAAGTCAACAGGAGCAGGCTAGTACATAGCCACCACAGGAAGAGGTTGCTCCTGATAAAATTATTGTAGCCCTAAGGGGAGTGCAATCAAACCCATAGGTTGAAGGGTTGGCAGAAATGTAATAGGACTTACCTAATCCATGAGAGGAATTCCAAGTACCAATGATAGAGCAACTATCTCTATAGGATATCATCAATTTTGAGGATATCATATCACTTAAAGGAGAGACAAACATGATAGTAGCACATATTCTGCTACAAGAAGATAAAGTAGCCAGTATGATCAAGGAAGTCAAATTAAGTTCAAATCCATAAGAAGAGGAAGGACAAACCCCACCATAAAATGATAATGCATAGCTTCATACAAGATTTTTAGTGGAAGTCCCTCGCTTAGATATTTTTGGGTATGAGGGTGTAAATTCTTATGAACAGGTGGAGCAATTCTTTCGATAAGCTAACAAAATATTTACCAATGCTAGGTTGCATTTTTGCATTTGTGGTGTAGGACATTTGAAATAGTGGAGGGAGAAAACATTCATTGAATTAGAGAAGATTATGGAGTGGGTGTGAAATGAATATCGCACCAGGAAGATAGCGTAGATTCATGCACAACACCCATAGTTGTTATCTAGGGGAGAGGTAACTATGATTGTAGTAAGGTAGGCTTTACTAGAGGGAGTGAAGACAAATTACCATGAATTTCCACGCGTATACTTGGATAAGGTAACCTATCAAACTTGTCCATTGAATACAGTGGGTAAAAAATTTTGAAGAGTACCTTCAAAATTGCCCTTCACCCTAAGGAAATTGAATTTTTTGACATACTGGATCGAGTGGCTCAACTTGGATCTTAAATAGATTTATCAATCCAAGGAATCACATCGGGAAGAAGTGGAAGCTACCTAAAAGAATATGGTTGTGATGGAAGATTAATTAGTATGCAATAGAACAATGGTCGAGAAAATATTGAAGAAGGTAGACATGAAATGGATTAACATCAAGTAAGCTTATGAGGATAAGCTACGCTCACTAGAGGAGGAAAAGCATCTTGTGATCTAGCACATGGAAGAGCGTACGAAGCAATTGGAAGCTTAGATAGCAGCCCAAAATGAATAATTGATCAAACAAGCAAACCAGTTGAAGGTAATAGAGGAACAACTACAAGATAAGAACCATAGGATCGAGGCAATGGCAAAGAATGCTAAGAACTATAATGAGATCATCATGGATCATAAGGCTCGACTTCAAGCTAAAGATGAGTGTATTGCAGCTTATGAAGCTTACATCCATTAGAATATTTAGGTCATTACAGAAAAGAATGAGGAGTTATCCATAGCAGCTAGAACAAAAGTTGTGTTGACAAAGAAATTATGTAAGGGAGCATCTGAGCACGATAAGGAGTTAGCTACACTTCTGGCTACTACATAAGAGCAAGCCAATTAGTATGAGTTAAAAGCCCTAGAAGTCAATAAATACGTAGCTCGATTGAAGGCTGAGCATACCACTTTACATATGCAACTTGATGAGTACCACCAAGGTTTGTCAATCAAAACCAAGAAGACTGAGTCAGTGAGGGCCTGATTTAAAGAGAAAGACATATGTAGGCAGCAAATCCACTTCCTAGAAGAAGAAATGATTTTTGGATTTTGCACAATTTTGTTCAGTTTTGCCCAATTTTGTTTAAAATACACAAGTGGCAACATGTACAAGTATAAGTAAAACATAAAAGGTTGTAAATATATAATGTGAAATATCAATGAAATTAGATGAATTGTACATTTGGGATGAATTTGATAAAAATCAAATTAGACTTAGTAAAACATTGTAATGATTTGTTTTTGAGTTGATTTAGGATGGCATTTGTAAGTAATGTGATGTCTCAAAAACTACTTTGGAATGGTCTGGGCATGCATTGTATAGCCCCCCATTCAATTTTTTATATTTTTCGTTCATGGTTGAAGTTATTCATTGATTCATGGAGTTATTGATTGTCATGGTAGAGTTGTATATTGTTCATTGTTGATACCTATGGTTGTTGAGCCTAATTATTGTGAACAATGATGAAAGATATATTGTACCGAATGTTTATAATCTGAATACAACATAAATTCTCTTTGTTTCATGTCTCTATAATTTCCATTGTACATTTTTATTATTACAGGTTGTATAATTGATGTTTGGATGCAATAACTTGTTAGGTTATTTGATGGAATTGCACGAGGAATTATTATGGTCATCCTACAGATTTTATGTGAAGATATGAATTGATTGCATGATGGATCATGACTATATAATTACATTTCCAAATAGTTTTACAATTTTTGTAAATTCTCTTGATGAATGTAATTCATTGTTAACGAATTAGGGTTTGCATGTTGGAAGAATTGAGCAATTGGTATAAAGAAATATTCCAAAACTTGTCTTGAAAGGAATGGTTGTGTAGGCTGATAAATCTAACCATAAGTTGCATCAAGGGTTCGTACAAATCGTACAAGGATTGTACCAAATCGTACAAACTGAATGTTTACCCAATTTGGCAATAAAGCTGCAACCCAAAACTTGTTGTATAAGGAATAATTGCTAGTTTGGAGAAATCGATTATAAAACTGATCGATTTGACTTAGATAATCTATTCCAATGGATTGAATAAGTACCAAATCATACAAGGTACAATGTTGTATGATTTGGATCATACAACTGTATGATTTGGTGATCGTACAACTGTATGATTTGGTGATCGTACAAATTGTTTGGTAAACTAAAATAGTGCACAAAGCAAACCATACAAGTTGTATGATTTGGATAAGATGAGTTTGAGACTTTGGCAATAATTTCTAGGCCTTCTAAATCATCTTACCTCCAAGAATACTACACCCTAGCTCTACACCATGTCACTAGATGTGACATCATATGCCATGTCACCAAGCATGACATCATCATGTGCCATGTCACCAAGTGCAACATATCATGTGTCATGTCATCAGAAGTGATGCCATAATACACCATATAAATAGGGGTGATGTCATCATGTGCCACATTAGTTGGATTGGCATATTTTAATAAAAAAGAAGCATGGGGTTTGAACCTTGGATCTCCTAGGTATTAAGCATTAACACATTTTCCTCTAGACATAATACTATGAAAGTAAATGTACAAGAAAACAAGGGTTTCCCCCTTGAATAAGTGTCAATGTCTATATGTGTCCCTCTACATGCCTTAAAGGACCTTAAACCCATTGTGTAACAAATATAGTGTCATATTCCTTTGCATGTTAACCATCTCCATGAACCCTCTACCCTATTTAATGCCACATGACCTTTCTAATTCTAAATGGAGTGGACACCTCATGCCATACATTTTACAATCCCTATTTGGAATATTTAAAGGAATGCTCCATTTTTTGAAATTTAAATTTCAAAAGGAAGAGGTAAAGAGTAATTTTTTTAATGTAATAAAATAAAATTACAAAAAATTCTAAACTAAAACCCTCAAAATTTTACAAAGAATCCAAAAATGTCGATGGTTCATCCATAATTATCATACTCTTTCCTACATAACATTTTTATTATATATAACCTATCAAGCCATCCTCTCTCACTAATTCAATAAAAAGTTTTTAAACCATATTAGCAATTTTATCAAGAGACTTGGAGGTCTATGCCATGCATGAAAGTCTACCCATGACTTCCTTGGCATATGAGGGTTATTGAAAGTTGTTCAAAAATTTTCTTCTTCATTGGGAATGATTCAAATTACACTCTCATATATGTCATATTTAAATAGGAAAATTTGAAGAAGATGTTGGCAATTTTGGGTACTTTGGGTACATTGCCTTTGCTCAAGTATATAAGTTGTCATTGATGTCAAGAAGCTTTTGAAGGAATTTGATTTGATGTCAAATAATTTGTTTTGATGAAGGTTACGACATGACAGTTTCAAAGGTCTTTTGCAAACCCCAAGCTGACAGGTTCGAGAGAAAGAGCTCACAGAGAAAAAGTGTCGCGATATCGCGACATGTCGGGTTTTCGCGACCCGAAGAAAAGAAAAGAGCTAAGGAGAAAAAGTGTCACGATATCACGACATGTCGCATTTTCGTGACTTAAGCAGGAGAGAGAAAGCAAGTTAGAAAAGTGTCATGATATCGCGACATGTCGCATTTTCATGACTTAAGCAGGAGAGAGAAAGCAAGTTAGAAAAGTGTCGCGATATCGCGACATGTCACAATTTTGTGACTCAAAGAGCAAAGAAAACGTACGAAAGCTGAAAGCGTCACGATTTCACGACAGGTTGCAAAGAAAACGTACGAAAAGTTGATAGCGTCACGATTTCACGACGGGTTACAAGGAAAGCGTATAGAAGCTGAAAGCGTCACGATTTCATGATGGGTTGCAAAGAATGCGTACGGATGCAGAAAGTGTCACGATTTCACGACAAGCAGAAAAGAAAGCAGACGGAAGCAGAAGTGTCACGATTTCATGACAGAAACTGAAAGCAGGTCTTCTATAGGAGAAGTGTCATGATTTCATGACAAAAGCAGAGAGGAAGGCTATGAAGATAGAAGTGTCATGATATCATGATAGAAGTGAAGACGAAGTCTGCAGAGGTAGAAGTGTCACGATTTCGTGACAAAAGCAGAAAGGAGGTCGACGAAGGGAGAAGTGTCATGATATCATGACAAAAGCAAAGTTGATGCTGACAAAGATAGAAGTGTCACGATATCACGACAAGAGCTTAGTTGAAGTCGACAAAGGCTGAAGTGTCACGATATCATGACAAAATCCAAAAGAAAGTGTATGGTTGCAAAGGTGTCATGATATCGTGACATGTTGTAGTTTCATGACAAAAGCTACAGAAGAGTTACAGAGGCAGTTGAAGCCGACAAAGTTAAATGTGAGCCGACGAAGATTAGGGTTTGCAATCGATGAAGTTTAGGGTTGTGCAGTCGACTAAAGATCAAGGTTACAGTCGACTAAGATTAAGGTTTTGATCTTGAAAGTGTTATTATAAAAGGTAGGTTATTTTGAAGAGTTGGATGTATTGTTAGTTGCGACGTTCGTAGATAGAGCATAGAGTGAGAAGTTCGATCACCGAGAGCAAAGTGCGAAATTCGATCAAAGTGTGCAGAGTGAGCGAAGAGTCATGGTGAATTGTTCTAAGTGCCACTGTGATTGCATAGAGAGTGCAAAGGTTGAAGTTCGACCAAGTGCGGTTGTGATTGCGCAAAGAGAGCAGAGGGCGTAGAGAGCACAAAGGGCAAAGACGAACGTGGAGTGCTATTGTATGAGGATAGAGGTGCACTGGTTCTTTGAGAAGAACCTGAGGATAGATTTGGCAAGTCTTTGAGAAGGCTTGTGTGCAGAGGATTGATTTGTTCAAGTGTTGGACAGATCTGATAGACAGAGGAAGACTTGTACTAGACCGACTGACTGTGTTTGGTACAGGTTGTTGAGCTGTTGTGGACGTGATCATAGAAGGCAGAGGTCTCTTAGGCTAAGCATTGAGGACAGGAGGTCTTCGGTGGAAAGGAGTTCCACGTGTCTGGCAAGAGGTAGAGGCAGTTGATCTTCTAAGGCATCATTTCCAGAGTAGAGGGGAAGGTATCTCCTTTGAGAAAAGGCTCATAAATCCAGGGCAGAGGGGAAGGTATCTCCTTTGAGCAGAGGCTCATAAATTCTGATTGGGGGAAGGTATCTCCTTTGGGCCGAGGCTCATAAACATTGTAATTGGGAAGGATTCCCAAAGAACTTTGAGATAACTTTTAGAGAAAAGTTTTGTGGACGTAGCCCAACCATTCTGGGTGAACCACGTTAAAATTGGTGTCACTTTGTGGATGATATTGTGCATTGTTTTGATATTGCTTTGGGTATATTGCTTTACTATTTTGAAGTATAAAGGAAAAAGTAAAAAGAGGTCTTATACTTGTTCACCCCCCTCTCAGTATAAGCTTGTGTTCTTCAATTGGTATCAGAGCAGGTGCCTTCGAAAAGTTTAACAGCTTGAAGGAAAAGCTAGTAAAGAACACAATGGATCATTCAAGTAGCAATGCAACACCTATTCTTGATGGGTCAGATTTTGGTCTTTGGAGTGCAAGGATGAAGGTTCATCTAATGGCACTTGGTAATGAGGTATGGGAAGTGATTGAAGATGAGTACACTATTCCTGTACATGGTCCTAATACTAAAGAAGAAAGGCTCCTACATCACAGCAATTCAAAAGCAATGAATGCAATCCTGAAAGGCTTACAGAAAGCAGATCTCACCAAAGTGATTCACTGCAAGACAACTAGTGAAATGTGGAAATAGTTGAAGGTGGTTCATACAGGTGATACAAATGTCAGAAAGGCCAAGTTGAGACACTTCAAAGGTATGTTTGAACAACTCCAGATGAATGATGATGAAAATATTAGTGACTACATGCTTCGTATGGATGAGGTTGTTAACTCCATGAAAGACTTAGGTCTTGAGCTTGCTGAAAATGATGTTTGTGATAAGATTTTAAGATCTCTTCCTAATAGATTTAGTGAAAATATTTCTGCTATTGAGGAAGCTAAAGATTTGGATAAGTTGAAAAAGGATGAGCTCCATAGTATACTTGCAGCATTTGAGTTGAGAACTCAAGTGAAGGTTGATGTCAAGAAAGAGGCGACTTTCAAGGCTACCAAGAAATCCAAGGGTAAACAGCTTCAAGAGAGTGATGAGTCTTCTAGTGATGAAGAGGCATATTACAGCAAGAAAGGCAAGTTCTCTAGAAAGCACAAAAGCATGAAAAATATAAGATGTTTCAATTGTGGAAAGTTTGGTCATTATGCTACTGATTGTATCTGTTCCCAAGAATGAAAGTGATGAAGATAAACAGGATTCTAAGAGCAAGGATTCTGAAAAGCACAAGCATCACAGGAAGAACAAATATGAGCACAACAATCAAGGAAAGAGGTATTCTCACAAGCACAAGAAGAGTTTCTACCTAGACAAAGCAAGTAAGTGTTCTAGTAGTGATAGTGAAAGTTCTTCAAGTGATGATGAAAATGAGATGTTGTTCATATCGAAAAAGAGGAAGAACCGAAACATAGATTCATTATCATGAAATGTCTTAGATGTGGAAATTTTGGTCACCTTGAGGATGATTGCACAAATAATGATTTGGTTTCTAGTATGTATGAGGATGCTTCAGAAAACTATAAGGAAGATGCTTGTATGGTTTTTGAAAAAGGTAGCACCTCTAGTGATAAGAAATCTGAAAAAGGCTTTGATGATTCGGAAAGCAAACAAATAAAGGATCTTGAAAGTGAACTTATTAATGCTCTTAGTGCTTTGAAAAAGGAAAGAAAGAAGAATGCTAGACTCAAGGATAAGTTAGATGAATGTTGTATGGAGAGAGATGATCTTATAGAAAATCTTGATTTCTCTATAGCTAAGACACAAGAACTCAAGGATGAGTTAGAGTCTAAGGTTCTTGAGTATAGTGAGTTAGAACAGAAAATGGCTTCTTTGAAAGAGGAAACTAAAGAGTACAAGGATAAGCTTTACAGGTTTCAAGATAGCTCCAAAAAGGTTAAGTCACTCATCAAAGGTCAAAGAAAGACAATAGATAAAATAGGCCTTGGTTTTGTTAAGCCACACAAGGAACAAGTTGGAGAGTCTAGTAAGAGACTCCAAAAGGAAGAGAGTTCTAATGAGGAAAGTATTTCAGATCATGAGTCCTTGAATGATAGATGCACAGAAATAGAAAACAGAATTCAGAATGAGAAGAAGAAGTTTTCAGGACCCAAGAGGTCAAATAAAGGAAAATTTCAAGGCAGATGTTTTGCTTGTCATAAGTTTGGTCACATGGCTTCACATTGCATGGCTCAAGTGAAGAAGGTAAATGACAATTTCAGAAGTGCTAGTTTCTTTCAAGGGTATTGCTACTCTTGTCAACAGTTTGGGCACAAGGCAGTCTATTGCAAGGTAAATAACAGGAACAAGTTTGGTCAGAATAGGTTTGGTCAAAATAGGTTTGGTCAGAACAGGTTTGGTCAGAACAGGTTTGGTCAGAACAAGTTTGGCCAGAATAGGTTTGGTCAGAATAGGTGGATTCAAAGATCAGGTTTACCTCAGAGAAACAACATCGTCAAGTGTTTCAAGTGCAACAATGAAGGTCACATAATCAGACAGTGTAGAGCTAAAATTCTAGAATACAAGAACAGGAACAATGGCATGATCGGGTCCAAAGATCAAGGCATGGACAAGAACAAGGATGAGAACAAGAACAAGAACAGTGACAAGAATAGGAATATGGACAAAGAGTTCAAGAGAAGGCCCGACAAGGAAGTTATAGACGCCGATGATGATCGAGTGCCTAATGGGAGTTTTACTCCCACCCCAGAATTAATCACCTCATCAGGAGGTGGGGGAGGGACTAAGCTAAGAGGCTCATTCTTAGTCCCGAGCCCCAAAGGTGACCCTTTGCCATTGATGACAAAGGGGGAGAGATATGAGTAAGGGGGAGAGCTTCAAGTGAAGAGGAAAGCTTCAAGTCAGGGGGAGCAAAACTTCAAAGGAAGATTCTCAGTTGTGGGCTCTGTTTCTCAGTTGTTAGCATAGTTGGTTCTAGTTTTGGCTCTTGAAAAGTGTTTTCAATAAAGGTTTGCCATCAATGACAAAGGGGGAGATTGTTGGCAATTTTGGGTACTTTGGGTACATTGCCTTTGCTCAAGTATATAAGTTGTCATTGATGTCAAGAAGCTTTTGAAGGAATTTGATTTGATGTCAAATAATTTGTTTTGATGAAGGTTACGGCATGACAGTTTCAAAGGTCTTTTGCAAACCCCAAGCTGACAGGTTCGAGAGAAAGAGCTCGTAGAGAAAAAGTGTCACGATATCGCGACATGTCGGGTTTTCACGAAGAAAAGAAAAGAGCTAAGGAGGAAAAGTGTCGCGATATCGTGACATGTCGCATTTTCGTGACTTAAGCAGGAGAGAGAAAGCAAGTTAGAAAAGTGTCACGATATCGTGACATGTCGCATTTTGCGACTTAAGTAGGAGAGAGAAAGCAAGTTAGAAAAGTGTCGTGATATCGTGACATGTCACAATTTCGTGACTCAAAGAGCAAAGAAAATGTACGGAAGCTGAAAGCATCATGATTTTGTGAAGTTGGTCTGAAAGCGTCATGATTTCATGATAGGTTGCAAAGAAAATGTATGAAAAGTTGATAGCATCACGATTTCATGATGGGTTACAAGGAAAGCGTATGGAAGCTGAAAGCATCATGATTTCACGATGGGTTGCAAAGAATGCGTACGGATGCAGAAAGTGTCATGATTTTGTGATAGGCAGAAAAGAAAGCAGACGGAAGTAGAAGTGTCACGATTTTGTGATAGAAATTGAAAGCAGGTCTTCTATAGGAGAAGTGTCATGATTTCATGACAAAAGTAGAGAGGAAGGCTATGAAGATAGAAGTGTCACGATATCATGACAGAAGTGAAGACGAAGTCTATAGAGGCAGAAGTGTCATGATTTCATGACAAAAGTAGAAAGGAGGTCGACGAAGGGAGAAGTGTCGCGATATCGTGACAAAAGCAAAGTTGATGCTGACAAAGATAGAAGTGTCACGATATCGCGACAAGAGCTTAGTTGAAGTCGACAAAGGCTGAAGTGTCACGATATCATGACAAAAGCCAAAAGAAAGTGTACGGTTGCAAAGGTGTCACGATATCACGACATGTTGTAGTTTCACGACAAAAGCTACAGAAGAGTTACAGAGGCAGTTGAAGCCGACAAAGTTAAATGTGAGCCAACGAAGATTAGGGTTTGCAACCGACGAAGTTTAGGGTTGTGCAGCCGACTAAAGATCAGGGTTACAACCGACTAAGATTAAGGTTTTGATCTTGAAAGTGTTATTATAAAAGGCAGGCTATTTTGAAGAGTTGGAGGTAGTTGTTAGTTGCGACGTTCATAGATAGAGCGTAGAGTGAGAAGTTCGATCGCCGAGAGCAGAGTGCAAAATTTGATCGAAGTGTGCAGAGTGAGCGAAGAGTCATGGTGAATTGTTCTAAGTGCCGCTGTGATTGCGCAGAGAGTGCAAAGGTTGAAGTTCGACCAAGTGCGATTGTGATTGCGCAAAGAGAGCAGAGGGCGTAGAGAGCACAAAGGGCAAAGACGAACGCGGAGTGCTACTGTATGAGGACAGAGGTGCACTGGTTCTTTGAGAAGAACCTGAGGACAGATTTGGCAAGTCTTTGAGAAGGCTTGTGTGCAGAGGATTGATTTGTTCAAGTGTTGGACAGATCCGACAGACAGAGGAAGACTTGTACTAGACCGACTGACTATGTTTGGTACAGGTTGTTGAGCTACTGTGGACGTGATCATAGAAGGCGAGAGGTCTCTTAGGCTAAGCATTGAGGACAGGAGGTCTTCGGTGGAAAGGAGTTCCACGTGCTGGCAAGAGGTAGAGGCAGTTGATCTTCTGAGGGATCATTTCCAGAGTAGAGGGGAAGGTATCTCCTTTGAGCAGAGGCTCATAAATCTAGAGCAGAGGGGAAGGTATCTCCTTTGAGCAGAGGCTCATAAATTCTGATTGGGGGAAGGTATCTCCTTTGGGCCGAGGCTCATAAACATTGTAATTGGGAAGGATTCCCAAAGAACTTTGAGATAACTTTTAGAGAAAAGTTTTGTGGACGTAGCCCGACCATTCTGGGTGAACCACGTTAAAATTGGTGTCACTTTGTGGATGATATTGTGCATTGTTTTGATATTGCTTTGGGTATATTGCTTTACTGTTTTGAAGTATAAAGGAAAAAGTAAAAAGAGGTCTTATACTGTTCACCCCCCCTCTCAGTATAAGCTTGTGTTCTTCGAAGAAAATTAAATAGATTTAGAAAAAAATGTAAAAAGAGATCGAGGTTTTTAAACAACCATAAAAACTTTAATTTGGCAATTAGTGCACCTATATAGACTAGAAAGGTAAAAGCATGGAATGAATGTCAAGAGAGGCAAGATGATCCTATTAGTGAATATGTAACTTGTATTAAATTTATTGTATCCCTATGATATCCTAATAATCCAAGTCTACTTAGGGTTTTGGCAAGTAAACCCTAAAAGAAAACTATCAACAACACAAAAAAATCTACAAACACACTTCTTGAAATGGTCATAGAAGATAAATTATCAAATACAAGCAAATGAGCAAGTACATTACCTAGAAAAATAAAAATTAATCATAAAAATAATGCACAATATGAAGGGTATTTATAGTCTCCAAAATAATCTCACTAAAAGAAAATGAATTACACTTCAATAAATAATTAAATGGTTGGTATAAAGGGTTATATTACCCAATTATAATAGAACTTAGGTCAAGGTTAAAGAACCAACCTTTAGGTTAAATAATAAAATTTTCACCTATATAAGGTTTGCAAGAGCCCAATGGGATACATAGTAACTATAAAGGTTAGTCATGTCCTCATGTGAAGCTAAATGCCTCATATTCCAACTCATTAGTGTGGGTGATGTGAAATATAGAAATAAGGTTAGGTCTTTTTCTTAGAATATGAAGGGCCTTATTAAATTTATAATCATTAATAGTGGTTTCACAGCAATTGAAAACTTGTAAGCTACAATCACCACCAATGACAACACACTCTTCATGATGATAGTGGGTACAATTAGAGAGCAAATGGTAATGGTTGGTCATATGCCAAGTGGTTCAAAAGTCAACAATCAACTCTATGAATAAGTAAATGTCCAATAAGTGAAATATACTATAATGTGAGCATTGTGAGTAGTATCTCTCCCATTATCTTAATGGTCAATAAGGCTTACATTAAGACCAGTTTTTTTAAAATAAGGGTTCAATTACTTAGTGGTTCAATTACTTGAAGATAGATAAGGCCATTTTTAGAATAGTGACCATCTCTTTTATAATATTTATAGAAGGGAAGCCTTCTATTTGAGGATTTGGACTCATTAGGATTGGCCTTCTTAGATTTATCTATTTTACCTCCTTGAATTTTGGTGTATGCTTCACATGAGCTTGTTTTATATGGAGTTTACCATAATATTATAATGCAACTTGAAAGTGTATTAGAAGAGCAAAAACATCATCAAGATTTGGGTCAATATATCTTGTGATAACCATCAAGAGTATACAAAGGAGTATTCTCAAGGTAATGAATAGAGTAGAGATATTGGAGAGGACAAACTTAAAGTATTCTAGATATTTCTTTACCATGTCACTCAAAGTAATAAAATGTGCCCTCAAAGACTTAAATCTGGCAATCTATGTTGCAAGTGTGAACGCGTCCTCATAACAAGCTGCCTAGAAAAGGCTTGCTCTAGTGTGAACGTGTTGTGTTTTTTTAAAATGTCAGCACGATTTGTCGGCACGATTTTTCTCCCCTCCTCCTCCATACCTTTCCCTTATCCCTCATATTCTTCCTCCTCTTATTCCTCCCCTTATCTCTCATATTCCCTTTCTATTCCTTATCTCTTAATCTCCCTGCGTATGTTATGACATACAGTTTTTAATTAAACTATATATAGGTTGTACTCTAAGGTTTGAATTAATAAGATTTGGTGAATTAATTTTCAAAATTTCTGCTCTTTGTTCCTCTCCACAATCTGGTATCAGAGCAGGTGCAGGCAGAGGTCGCACAAGGGCAACGTGGGTACGTAGTCCAACTAGGCATGTTTTTCGAGGCAGTCGATTCTTAACGGAGGCAGTTGAAACAGGAGATTGAGCTTAATTTTTGAAGCGACCTACAGTCTAGCAGTAGGACTGTCAGACACGTAGATTGAAGTGGAGGTGGACGCAGTGCAGTGGCACACATTTTGAGACTAATGTGGCAGGTGTTAGGACATGGTGTCTGAGTTGGCATCTAACGTGGTAGGTGACATGGTGTATGAGGTGGTAGAGGTGTGAGCTGGCATCTTGTGGTTGGCGGACTACGTGGCAAAAAGAGGGAAAAGACGATTGCTCGAAGGCAATCATTTTTTACAGTGCGTGTTTGTGTATATAAACGCTCCCACGGCCTTCGTCCCAGCCAATGTGGGACAAATCAATTATTTAAAAAAAAATAAACACAACGTGACTGTAACCTTAAATATTATTTCTTGCTCTTTTGCTAGCACGTCCGTGGCTGTAGCGCGAGCGGCGAAGACGGTCGAGTTGAAAGCATGAGGTCTCGGGTTCGAAACTCGTCGAGACCGCTGTGAGTTTAATAATTTTTTTTGAATATTTGCCAAAGTCACAGGGTAAAGGTGTGGTGATCGGGATACGTTTTTCAAAAGGCCACGAGGCGCATTGGTGAAGAATCTTGCCGGAGTTGAGGGTGGTCGTGAGTTCGACCTACAAAACGTCAAAAAGACAAAGGTTTTTAAAAAGTTACATTAAGCTTTTATTAAAGTTTCTTTAATATTAATTTAATAATTTAAATAATGCTTTTTAATTATTTAAAAAAATTTATAATTTTTAAAGCATATTTTTATTATTAAATTAAAAAACGATTAAAGTGCTTTAAAAAGGTTTTATAAGAAAAATTGTGAACCTATTGCCCTAGAGGCAAAAATCGCCCAAGGGGGCTTGAAAAACCTCGCAAAATTGTGTAATAGCCTAAGAGGCAAGCATTATAAAAGGGAACAAAAAAGGTGACGAAAAGCCTTATGGAGTGCTCATTTAGCGCTTTCAAAAAATTTTGGAACCCCGTTCAAGTATGATTTTTTTTTTTGTAATAGCCTCAACGGTTGTAAAGGAGTGAAATTTGTGAACCGTGAAGAGTGAAATTTGTAATCTCAGAGGCACTAAGGGAGTTTTTTTTATTGATGCGTAGATGATCAGATCTACCGGTTGTTACCATGCATTGTGCTCTCTTCTGCTAAGAGAGACCACTGAGTCATTTGATGAAAGAGTTCGAAGAGACGGACTGCAAGTTGTGTTCAGTCAGTTGCAAAACGTTGTCATAGCACACCAGAGAAACCCTAATTCTGGTTACGAGGCCGATTTTGAGGATAACATATTTGGACAATGAGTGGAGGAGTCAGATTCAGTGGAAATCGCACCCCAGGAACCAGCCAATGATAGTGATTCCCTTCAAATATTGGAGCCAGAGCCAGTTGAGCCAGTTGCCCCTGAAATCATCCTCATCAACGACGACGAGGACTCGATCGTCGACAACTTTGGGAATCCTGTGCTTGAAGATCCACAACAAGAAGATCAAGCAATCAGTGAGAGAGTAGAAAAAGCAAGATTTGATTTGAATTTGTAATTGCTTTTCTTTGTAATTGCTTGTACTAGACAAATCAAAGTTTATTTCTAATCAGTAGCCATGGCCTCAAATACTAGTCTTCCAATTCCAGAATTCAATGGAAGTGACTATGAATATTGGTCCATAAAAATGAAAACCTTACTCATTGGTAAAGGTTTGTGGGATGTAGTTGAAGAGGGTTACACAAAACCCTCTCCTACTGACTGGACCACTTTAAGTGCTACTGATAAGAAAGCTAGGAAAGAAGCACAGAAAAATAATTCCTCTACCCTGTATCATTTGCAAGCAGCCTTAGATAAAAGTATCTTTCCTAGAATTGCATCCTGTGTAACAGCTCAAGAGGCGTGGAAGGCCTTGAAAGAAGGCTTCCAAGGGAGTGATCAAGTGAAGCAAGTCAGGCTTCAAACTTTGAAAAGAGATTTTGAGAATCTCAGGATGCAAGAAGACGAAAAATTTGGTGACTACTGCATGCGAGTCAAAGCAGTAGTAGACAAAATGATCACTCTCGGAGATGAAATCAAGCCAGAGACTGTGGTGAAGAAAGTGTTAAGAACACTTCTTCCAAAGTGGAACCATGTTGCAATTATCATTGAAGAATCGAAGGATTTTTCTGCACTATCCTTTGATGCTTTTGATTAGTTCTCTACTTTCACATGAAGAGAGATTGCAAGAATCTCCTTCAACCAGCTATGGAGGCGATGACAAAGCCTTCGCATCTCAAGAAGGAAGAGGCCAAGGCAAAGGCCAAAGTAGAGGTCAGCGAAGAGGTAGAGGCAAGAGCAACCCAAGAGGTGGAAATTCAAGCAGAGGAGGATCTCCCAGCAGAGGTGGAAGTCAAAATAGAGGCAATCAGCAAAGTAGAGGAAGAAATCCAGGTCGAGGAAGAGGAAGTGACAAGTCAAAGAAGGTTTGTTTCAATTGTGGTAAACCAGGTCACTTTGCTCGTGACTGTTGGTCCAAATCCTCACAAGGCAGCAACAGTCAAAGCAGTCAGTATGGCCATTTTGGTGAAGAGGAAGGGGCATCTAATCTCTTTCTCTCTTATGGCCAATCAGATCAGAATTTGAATGACACCTGGATCTTGGACACTGGGTGTTCCAATCATATGAGTGGTAAAGAAGAACTCTTTGCTACCATAGATTCCACCTACAAATCTCGCATCAAGCTGGGCGATGATAAATCATTTTCAGTTGAAGGCATTGGAGCCATGGAGGTTCCAACACAAGAAGGCATCAAACAAGTGAATGATATCTATTACACCCCTCAACTCCAACATAATCTTCTTAGTGTTGGTCAAATTATGGAAAAGAATTATAAAATTATTTTTGATGAGGGAAAATGTGTAATCTTTGACAAGAATAATGGTAATAGAGTCATCACACAGGTTCCAATGACCAAGAATAGGTTATTTCCCCTGAAGTTTGGCCAGCCAAGGGGAGCTCAACTGGTGAACATTGCTATTGCAAATCCAAGTGTACTTTGGCACTTGTGATATGGTCACCTGAATTCTGCCAGTCTAAAATTGTTGACATCTCAAGCGATGGTGATCGGACTTCCTAAAATTCAGGATCACAAGGAGGTTTGTGAAGGATGTGCTTTGGGAAAGCACGCCAGGGCCAAGTTTCCACAAGGACAAGCATGGAGGGCCAACTATCCACTTTAGCTAGTGCATTCGGACATCTGTGGTCCAATGCAAACAAAAAGTCTTGGTAACAATTCTTACTTCCTTCTTTTCATAGATGATTTCTCTAGAATGTGTTGGGTTTATTTCCTAAAACACAAAGATGAAGCGTTTGATTGCTTCATTGATTTCAAAACAAATGTAGAGAATCAAAGTGGATATCATGTAAAATGTCTCAGAACAGACGAAGGAGGAGAATACTCTTCCAATGAATTTTTGAAATTTTGTAAAGAAAATAGGATAAAAATGCAGTTCACCACTGCCTATACTCCACAATAGAATGGTATGGCAGAAAGGAAAAATCGCACCATTGTAGAAATGGCCAGATCAATGCTTCAAACGAAGCATCTGAGCAACATGTATTGGGCTGATGTAGTCAGAACCAGTGTCTACATTTTGAATAGGAGTCCTACTTCAAGTCTGAAGGGGATAACACCTTATCAAGCATGGTATGGAAAGAAACCAAATGTCAAACATTTTAGAGTTTTTGGTTCTTTGGCTTATGCACACATTCCTGATGAGAAGAGAAAGAAGCTGGATCCCAAGAGTCAAGCATGCATTTTTGTAGGGTATTGTGAGTCCACCAAAGCCTATAGACTCTACAATCCAAAGACCCGAAAGTTTGTTCTTTCCAGGGATGTAATTTTTGATGAAGGGGGAGAATGGGGACATCCAAGATTTTTTATTGATGATGAGTCCCATGATGCAGGTTCTTCACAAATTCAGCAGGTGTCACCCAAGAAAGGCAAGGACACACCCCCTCCAAGCCCAAGCAGACGTTCTACTTCAAGTTCATCAACAACTTCTCCAAGTCCTTCTCCACAACGATCAATCAATTCTTCACCGATGGATATTGATTCTCCATCTAGAGGTAAGAGAACACTCCAACATCATCCATCTTATCAGATGTTGGATAAAAATTTTCAGAGAAGATATACTAGAAGTCAAGCTAGTGAAATGAGTTCAATTTTGCAAAGACTTGAAAATATGTATTTGTATGGAGATGATGACTCCCAAGAACCTCGGGGAGATGTAGTCAACTATGCTTTGTTGACTAGTGCACAGCTTGAACCTTCTAGCTATGAGAAGGCTTGTACTCAGAAGATATGGCAGGATGCCATGAAAGAGGAGATGACCTCTATAAAAAACAATGATACTTGGGAGCTGGTAGGGTTTCCTAAAGAAAATAAATGTGTTGGATGTAAATGAGTCTTCAAGACCAAATTCAATTTTGATGGAAGCATTGAAAGATATAAAGCAAGATTGGTAGCAAAAGGCTTCACACAAAAGTATGGCATTGACTATGAGGAGACATTTGCTCCTGTAGCCAGACAGGAGACAATCAGAACAGTTCTTGCTTTAGCTGCCCACAAAGGATGGAAAATCCAACACATGGATGTAAAAAGTGCCTTTCTCAACGGGTATTTGATAGAGGAGGTTTATGTTGAACAACCTCAAGGTTTTCAAGAGCAAGGTAAGGAGCACCTTGTTTATAAACTGAAAAAGGTATTGTATGGCCTCAAGCAAGCACCACGAGCATGGTACTCTCACATTGATGGCTATTTTAAGGAATATGGGTTCACCAGAAGCAAAAATGAACCCACTCTCTACTACCTGAAGGAAGGCAAAGACATCCTCATTGTTTGCTTATATGTGGATGATCTTATATTTATGGGTAGTAATGAAAATATGAATATGGAGTTCAAACACTCCATGATGAAGCAGTTTGAGATGAAGGATCTGGGCTTAATGCACTACTTCCTTGGCATGGAATTTCACCAGACAGATACAAGGATCTTCATATGTCAACATAAGTATGCTTGGGACATGATTAAGAAGTTTGCCATGGAGCATTGCAAAGCAGTTGCAACTCCAATTGGACATGGGATCCAATTGAGCAAAAATTATGGAGCACCGAAAGTTGACGTGACCACTTTCAGGAGCATGGTTGGGAGTTTGATGTTTCTCACCAACACAAGACCTGACATATTAGAAACTGAATCATTACCTTGCTCTTCATATTCATGGTAAATATATAAGATTTACAAAGAACTCCGTTGAGGCAGTTTGAACTATGCTCGGCAGTTTCTAAACCGAATGAAGAAAACTACGTACCACTCCTATAATGATGTTAACTTATTTAATGTAATATACGATATACTAAATATTCTAACATCCCCCCTTATTACATTAATGTTGACTACACATAGCATTGCGGAACAATTCAAATTTGACTCGAGCAAGCGCTTTGGTGAAGATGTCCGCTATTTGCTCATCTGTGGGAATGTAGTGGAGCTGAATATGATGCTTTGGAACCTCATCTCGAATGAAATGACACCTAGTGTCAATGTGTTTGGTTCGATCATGAAAGATAGGATTCTTGACGAGATTCATAACACCTTGATTGTCGCAGAATAAATGTAAAGGAAGTTTCTTTGGAAGGCCCATATTTATGAGGATGCGACGTAACCATATGATCTCGCAGACTGCTCCACTAGCTGCTCGATATTCTCGCCTCGTAGAAGAGATAGCAACAACATGTTGCTTCTTGCTATGCCAAGAGACAGGACCAGATCCAAGGTGAAAAATATAACCCGCAGCTTGATTTTCGGTCATCTATGGATCCAAAGATAATCAGAGTCCGTGTACCCTTGAAGATAGAACTTGTTGTTCTTTTTGTATTCCAGGCCGATATATTTCGTACCACGGACATAGTGAAGGACTCTTTTTTCTGCTTTCCAGTGGCTAACTTTAGGATCTTGCATGAATCGTGAAAGATAACCCACAGCAAAACTAAGATCTGGCCTGGTGTTTGTGAGATAGATGAGACTCCCAATCAACTGACGATAGAGAGTACTATCTATTTTAGGAGATTCATCAAATCGGGATAACTTAAGTCCTGCTTCCATTGGTGTGGCTTTGGGCTTGCAGTCAGTCATCCGATACTTTTCAATTAGAGTCATGGCATATTTCTTTTGAGTAACTTGTATGCAATGCTTGTATTGAGTTACTTCTAGACCAAGACAATAGTGGAGAAGTCCAAGATCTGTCATTTCAAAAGAGGTATTAAGATCTTTCTTAACTGTTTTGATCATACTCTCTGAACCGCTTGTTATGATCAGATCATCCACATATAGTACTAGAATTACTATGTTAGAACCATTGTTCTTGATATATAGATTAGGATCTGCAGGACTTCTTCTAAACCCATGTTGCACTAGGTGACTATCAATTTTGATATACCAAGCTCGAGGAGCTTGTTTAAGTCCATATAGAGATTTGACCAGCTTACATACTTTCTATTCTTGCCCTTGAACTACAAAACCTTCAAAGTTGAGACATATAGACCTCTTCTTGTAGGTCACCATTTAAGAAAGCACTCTTTACATCCATCCGATGTAGCCGCCAACCAAATTGAGCCGCCATTGCACACATAACTCGAATAGTGGTCATTTTAGCAGAGAGGGAGCAAATGTCTCTTCATAGTCTATGCCTTCTTTTTGTGCATAGCCCTTTGCAACAAGTCGGGCTTTATATTTATCTATTGCACCATTTGCCTTATATTTGATCTTGAATACCCATTTGCAACCAATGGGTTTCTTTCCCGAAGGCAAATTCACTAACTTCCAAGTTTGATTTTTCATTAGAGATGTATGTTCCGCATCCATAGCAGCTTTTCCATTGATCTTTACCGAGTGCATCCGAGACTCGATGTGGGTTCTTTTTCATCTAGTATTGTCGGATAGACTTTTTCATCTTCCATATCTATATCCTTATCATCTTCTGCATCGACAGATAATTCATCAAAATGTTGACAAATATCATCAACATCTCATATCGCCGTTGCATCATCTCGCTCTTTTGTGTTGAGTCATACTCGCGAGTAGCGGGTCGATCTAGAGTTAGACCTGGAAGTGATGTCAATTTTGAATCTTGCAATGTACTAGTATACCACTTAGGAACCTTCTTCCGAGGAGGTGTCGCTTCTTTCTTAGGTTCATCTTCCTTAAGATATACAAGTGTATTATTTGATGTGAAAGTTTCATCAAATACTACATCTCTCGCTGATGTGTGTTTTCTTGGTTATAGGATCAATCAACCGATATCCTTTTGAATATTCATCATAACCAAGAAATATACATTTTTGAGTTTTCTCATCTAGTTTCCTTCTTTTTTGTTTAGGAATATGCATAAAAGCTTGGCATCCAAAAACTCTTAGGTGAGAAATTGAGGGTTTCTTACCACTCCAGGCTTCTTGTGGAGTTTTTCCTTGTAGAGCCCTTGTAGGTGCTCTATTTAGTAGGTAAGATGTTGTGTTTACTGCTTCTGCCCAGTATTGTTTTTCTAAGTTTGCTCCTTTTAACATACACCGACTCATTTCCACTATGGAGCGATTTTTCCTTTCTCGCAACTCCATTTTGCTGGGGTGTATATGCCGTAGTTAGTTGCCTCTTAATCCCATGTTCTTCCAAAAATGATGAAAAATCCTTGGAAGTGTATTCCCCCCTCGATCTGAGCGGAGGGTTTTGATGGAACAACTTGTTTCCTTCTCAACTTGTCTCTTGAACTGACGAAAGTAGAGAAGAGCTTCTGACTTGAGTGCAAGGAAGAAGACCCATATTTTTCGGGAGTAGTCATCAACAAAGAGCTGAAAATACCTCTTTCCACCATGACTGGATGGGAAAGGACCGCACATATCTATGTGGATTAACTCCAAGGGTTTCTTAGAGCGAGAAGAACTAGTCTCAAATGGAACTCGATGTTGTTTCCCCGCTAGACAATCCGAGCATACCGGGAGAATGGATGAAAGCTGAGGAAGCCCTTTGACCATGTCATATTTGCTTAATTCGAGTAAATACCCAGAACTGAGGTGCCCGTATCTTTTATGCCATAAGGAAGTAGTTGCTGTTGTAGTGGCAATGAGGGCAGTATGGGATGTAGAAACTGTATCCAAGATGAATAATCCATGTTTGTAGGAGCCAGTGGCAATGTTTTGACCTTGGTGACTGATGAAACATCTCTTTTTTCCTTTTTCAACTTGAAAAACAACATCCATATTTCTATCTAGCATCTGTGGAACTGATAATAGATTGTTGGCAAGGCCAGGAACATAGAGAACTTTCTCTATGGCACAGTCTCCATCAGGGAGAGTGACTGTAACATCCCCTTCACCTTGTACTTGATAGACCTGATTGTCTGCAATAGTGACAGGTTTGCCTTCTCTTGCGTGAAAGGTTTGAAACCAGGACTTGTTCCCAGTCATATGTTTGCTTGCTCCATAATCAATATACCATACAACATCCGATTTGGAAGAGGCAAGATGGGTCATGAGCACCTTGTGTGCTCTTTCGGAGTCATTATCTCGAAGATGAATTAGAATCATCTCGAATGGGAATCTGCATAAGCAACATGACCCTTTTGTTGGTTGCGATGTCGGGGATATTTCTGCTTCCCTTTGCCTTTCTTATTTTGTGAGGGATCATTCTGTTGTTTGTTTTTGAACCAACACCGGTTGGTATCATGATTGTTCATATCACAGATCTTGCAATATTTATCTCGCTGGAGATTGGGCTTGCCTTTGCCTTTGGAAGAAGACCCTCCCTTCTGCAACTGTCCTTGCTTGTGACCCTTTTGATGGGTGGAAAGAGCAGTGGTAGGTTCCTCATCTTTCTGTACTTGATTGGCTTCTTCAGTTTGAAGCAAATTAACCAATTCAACAAAAGTTAATGTTCTGGCAGAAACATTGAGTGAAGTGATAAAACTTTTGTAAGATGGTGGGAGTGCCCTCAAAATAACAGATGTCAAAAGATCATCATCTATGGGTTTTCCCATAGTATTGAGTTTAGCTTTCAATTCTGCCACTTTGCAGAGAAACAATTCAACAGCTTCCCCGAATTCATATTGAGATTGTGAAGTCGGGTTTGTAGGTGAAGAATAGTGGAATTATTCTTTCCTTCATACACAGTAATCAATGCCGCCCAAGCATCTTTACTCGGTCGTGGCATCACAAATATGAGGTTGGACCTCATCTCGTTATGGCAAGTAACAAAAACATAAGGCCCTTCCTCGTCCTGATCATCAAATGCATCTTGATCTGTCCCTGCTGTGGTGGGACGAGAGGTAGTGCCACTGACGACATCCCATAATTTTTCGACTTGAAGAATGGCTTTCATTTTATGCTTCCATGGCACAAAATTGGTGCCTTTGAGCAATTGGGCATCTGAAAGATACTTGTGCACTGTAGCCATTGTTTAGGGTTCCTTATAGCACCAAATGGTCCCCTTTTCGATATACCGTTGCCGTGCCGCTTATACCTGAACTGAAGCAAAATAATACCTGCCCTTACGTGAGGGAGACTATAGGTATTATGAAGATCATAACGGTACGTGGAACATAGGCAGTATTGAAAAGGATTGCTTTGTTGATGGCACCTACCTTAGAAAGACAGGAAACCGCATGCGTGGGGCGTAACTTCCCCTAAACACTTTGGAGTCCAGGACTTTCGTCAGGATTTACGCCTAAACACAATAGCAATAGGGGTAAAAAATTCACTCAAAGAGATGTTAATGACACCTGCCTGAGAATCTTCGGAAGAAGAATAATCAGTTGGAGGTAATTAAGTCAAAAAACAAAACTAGGAGAAAATTAGTGTTGGTGAGAGAACATCAAGTAGATGATCAATGAAGATCCCTGTGCAAAGAGATAACTGCTTTTGGAGAAACTGTGCAACATGTGCTGAGAGAAGTAGTGGATGCGTTGATGTAGATGATTTTTTTTAATTGCAAAAAAAAATGCAATAATCAAACAAGCATGCTCACAAAAATGCTTCTCACATAGGTGTCGGGTTCAACCGAAAATGCACCCAAATTTGACAAAAGAAGGTGTCGAGTAAAATCGAAAATGCACCTTTGAGTTGCTATCTATGCCTTTTTCTGAGGGTTTGAAAAATTTGAATTCCCCCTCTATCTTGCAAAATAGAGTATATCTCGAAAGGTTCCCAAATATGCCTTTTAACAATTGTTTTTGAAGGAAAAAAAACAATTTACATGTCTTGGGGCGTCAACAGAACCCTCGAGGCGTCAACAAGACCCGCGGGGCGTCAAAAATGCCCTCCTCGGGCGTCACCTTGGCAGCAACTTTAGCAACTCGAAGGGGTTTGAAACCCCAACCACCCCGTGGAAAAAGAACTTAAGCAATCACTATTAGAACCATCGCGGCCACTGTGGCGCGTGTGAATTCACGGCGACGTAATTTTATTGACCTCCAAGCACAACAAATGCAATGGAAAAAAAACGTGCACCAAAGAACCTTTGTTTTTTTTTTTTTAAATGAAATGAAATGTTATACCTTTGCGGAGAGAAAGAAATCAGAGGAGAGATGGTGCGGTCGCACTTTGCAATTCATTAAAGGAAAAGCAGCGTCTCGGCTTTAGAAACGAATCCAAACCGATCGCGTGGCCGAACTGCACAGGGGTTTAACCCTCCGATGATGTCCGTCAGAGTTGACGTGCTCCAAACGTGCGTGACACCACAAAACCGTCGTTGAAAAACAGGTTGTTTTTTTTTATATTAGACTGACCGTTCGAAACAGACCGCCTCCCATGTCGCGATGTGTGTTCACGCGACGGCAATGCAAGCGCCGCCTCCGCTGTGTGGCCACCGAGTTCGCTCGGTTGTTTGCAAGCGCCGCCTCCGCTGTGTGGCCACCGAGTTCATTGCTCGGCTCTGGTAGCGCCGCTTCCGCTACTGGTATCCAGCCGCCTCCGCTACGAAATGGAAATCTAGAAACGGAAATCCAGCCGCATTCGCGAACGCCCCAAACAAATTTGGAAAATAGCGGGATCACGTCAGTGCTTGTGCGCTGGAGTTTGGATTGCAGTCTTCGACGTCAATGGCTCCTCGAAGAATGCATCGTCTGGAGTGAATCTAGAAATGGAGTGCGTGAATAGCACATTGCCCATAAAAAAATACACATTGCCCAAAATTCATTCAATGCTCTGATGCCATATTAGAAACTGAATCATTACCTTGCTCTTCATATTCCTGGAAAATATATAAGATTTACATAAACTCCGTTGAGGCAGTTTGAACTATGCTGGGCAGTTTCTAAACTGAATGAAGAAAACTACGTACCACTCCTATAATGATGTTAACTTATTTAATGTAATATAAGATATACTAAATATTCTAACATGACATTTAGTATACTGTTTCTCTTGTCTCTCGAATTATGGCTAGTCCATCTGAGCTATAGTTAAAAGCAGCTAAAAGAATTCTTAGATATGTAAAGGGTACATGGGATTTTGGAATCCATTACCACAGATGTAAAATTGTCATGCTAGTAGGCTTCAATGATAGTGATTGGGACAACATTGATAACATGAAATCTACTTCAGGGAACTATTTTAGTCTAGGGTCAGACTAATAACATGGAGTTCCAAAAAGCAGACTATAGTAGCATTGTCCTCTATAGAAGCTGTGTATATAGCGATCACATATGCTAGTACTCAAGCTCTATGGTTGAGAAAAGTGTTGGAAGAGATTGAAGAACAATAAAGTGGTCCAACCAGAATCTACTGTAATAACATAAGTGTCATTCAGTTGGCATATAATCCAGTCCACCATAGCAGAACAAAACACTTTGATATGAAGTATCCCTTCATCCGAGATATGGTGGAGCAAGAGATTGTTGAGCTTAAATTTTGCCACACTTTGGAAAACGTTGCAGACATCTTCACCAAAGGCATAGCTAAAGCTTAATTCACAAAGCTGAGATACTGTCTAGTCATTCCTCTCAACTTTAAGGGGGAGAGTTTTGCAAGTGTGAACGCATCCTCATAACAAGCTGCCTAGAAAAGGCTTGCTCTAGTGTGAACGTGTTGTGTTTTTTTAAAATGTCAGCACGATTTTTCTCTCCTCCTCTATTCCTTCCCCTTATCCCTCCTATTCTTCCTCCTCTTATTCCTCCCCTTATCTCTCCTATTCCCTTTCTATTCCTTATCTCCTAATCTCCTTGCATCCATTATGACATACAATTTTTAATCAAACTATATATAGGTTGTACTCTAAGGTTTGAATTAATAATATTTGGCAAATTAATTTTCAAAATTTCTACTCTTTGTTCCTCTCCACAATCTAGTCCTCAAAATATACAACTCCACTATTTTAAGAGTAATAAGCTTCATCTCAAGATGATTAACCTATGTAGAATTTACTTTTATAAACAACTTATTCAACTTCTTTGAGAGAATTACTCAAGCATATTCGTCATAGATTTATAAAATCAAATTATAACTAGTAAAGAGAATAAAGTGAGATCCTCCTCTTTCTTAGCCAAAATAGTTGGATTAAGTGTATGCACCTCCTTTTGGAATAAAAATTAGAATCATTTTATTTGTAGTACACCTATTATATGAGTAGTTCAAAATCCATAGTTGCATCCATGTAAATAGATAATAAATAAATTGGAATCCATTATAAGATATATATATATATATATATATATATATATATATATATGGTGTGTGTGTGTGTGTGTGTGTGTGTGTGTGTGTGTGTGTAAAATCAAGAATAATGTCATTAGGGACTTGAAAATCTATGCATTTTGAGTAACGTGGGGTAGAAATATTTTTGAAAAACAAATTTAATTCCTTCAAATAATTAACAAGCCCTAATAATATAACTAAGGTATTTTTATTGGAAAATCAATCTTAACCTTTCCTTTTAAATTAAAGTTCTATACCACATGGAAAGAGGGGTAAATATCCCTATCAAAAAATTAGAGAACATTGCATGTCACAATGTGAGTAATAGGGAGAACAAATAAAAATGCTTAGTAGGCAACCATGGGGTCTTTTCATTGAAAATATTTATTTTAGTCCATTAAGGTATTCCATAAATAAAACTAATCAAAATTTGATATGCCTTTGTACTTTTTAAGATAAAATTATTAAAAATTGTGTAGCTATGGATTGAATCCAAGCCCCATTAAAATGGAGAGATCCAAGTTAGAAATGCTAAGTAGGCCCCCATTATAGTGTTGACAACCATGAACCTACTACCCATGTCAAAAAGGAAGGTTGGGCACATGTTACCAATATATGGAAGGCATCCCAAAATGGGACAGTGTTCAAACTTGTAATTATGCCTCTTAGCATCCTAGTAAGAAAACGTTTACCACGATCATTAAGCAATTTTTTTAGGGTGAAAGTAGAAGGTCCACATAATTAATGAGCCTCCACTAGCACAACAATTATATGGAGATAAATACAAGGGGAAGAAAAGAGTATGAAAAGGGAGAAGAGTTGTTGGATTTCAAACCTAGTTTTGAAAATAAATAAAAGCAATCCATCCACTCAAATATTACATAGAAAGCATAAAAAATGATGAAATAGAGAAATTGATAGTGGGCATCCATATACACCATAAATAATCACTATATTATCCATAAATAAGAAACAAAGCACTCTAGTACAATTGATGGAGTGATGGGAGGTATTTATACCAATACCAAAACCTCAATTATATTAACAAGTTTAATCTAATTCAATATAATAAGAAGGCTTTATGTTAATTGCAAGTTATACGGTAGGTTTAACCATAACTATTGGAGCAATCTGATTTCGAACTGCAACGTTGCGAAAACTCCTCTGCAACTCAAGACTTCGTGAGGGAATATCTCTGCAAATTTTCCTACAGGGTCCTGTCTAGGTTCCAACGCTCACCCTTTCACTCTTAGCGGGATTTACAGCTAACGGCCTACAGGATAAATCCGAAAGGATTCTCAGAAAATTAACAGCAGATTGATACCTCTCCGACAGCTACTCTCTGTTGCTTAATGAATTCTCACAAACACACAAGATCACAGATAAAGGAGAACAAGAAAAGATGTATTAAGAAACACCTTTCTGATGCTCAAGATCGCATAGAAGCGCAGGAGCAGAGCATACTCAGCACACGATTACAAGACTTGGACTTTTAGACTCTAAGCTCTTACAACTAGAAGACTCGGTTTCTCTAAAACCTTCTGCCTTCAAATGAGCTCGAGCCTTCAATTTATAACCAAAGAAAGCTAATCTACGATCGAGATCTAAAGAAGAGATCAACGATAGAGAATGGGAGAGGCTGTCACAAAGGACACGCGTCACCTTACAATTGGTATCAGAGCCATTAAACAATCAATTCACAGCACAGTACGTCTTTATTTCTTAAAAGCTCGTTCTGGATTTGGTCTATCTGTAAATTGTTCAGTAGATTACTGTTTTGTTGTAACTGTTAGGATTTCTTCGAACGATCTTCTGTGTATCCTCTGTTCTTGCAGATCTTTCTGATCTTGAACACGAAAAACAGAAACCCTTCGAATCTAATCCCATTATACAGTTTGTGTTTAAATCTGAGAATCCTTGGTGGATTTTGTTGGAGAGAAATCTTCATATTCCAAAATTCATTCCCAGGCCAGATTCTGTTCGTAAATCCTCTGTTTTAGATATGGATACTATTAGAACCCAAGAATCTGAAGAGTGCAGCACATCATATGATTTATGTGATGATTTTGTAAGATTAGGAGATATTAAAATTGCAAATCAGGGTGTTCTATGTATTGAAGAAACTAATCCTACGCCAGAATGGAAGCTTTCATTCCCAGACATAGATACTGTCTACCAGAAAAGCTTCATGCAGAAAATGTTCAAACTAAAGGCGAAGTCTATCTACAAAGCCCTGGAATCTCCGTATGTTCTCACCAACAATGAAGAAGAGATCAGAATACCTCTGATCAAGACTTCTGAAATTCAGGCCGTCCTAAAAGAAAAAATGTACAAGTATATACATTTAGGAGCCATTTTCTTGAATTTCAAAGGCCTGTTCAGAAAAGGTCTAGAGGTTATCTGTCCTGTCGGTCTTTATGACGCCAGACATATAAACCCTGATGCAGCCCTCATTGGTGCATCCCAGATCTCTCTGCACAATCAAGTTGGCCAGATGAGAATATATCCTAATTTTTGTCTGTCTTTATCAGACCCTAATATAGCTGACGCCCTTGTCTTAAAAGTTACTGTCCGTGGCTTAAATATGAAACCAGGTAGCCACACTGTAAATGTTTTCTGTAGAATGGTGGTTAGAATCACCAATACTCTCAACCCTTGCCTAGCTGAAGAGGCAAAAGCTGCAAAGAAAACCTCTGTTGTTGTCGAGGTTGATGAAAATGGCCATGCCTTAGAACCCAAAACCATAGAATGGAAAGATGTTTCTTTTCCAAAGAAATGGGTTATGGACTCCTCCTGGTTGCAACCACATCAAGATCAACCAGTCAGATCCTTAAATGAAACTTCTTATGAGGTCACTCCTCAAGGCCAGTTCGCCATTGATATGTTCAGACCGGCAGCTCTGAATCGTGGTGGTAGTAACAGATTTGCATCATCTTCAAGGATGCCTTCCTTTAAAGAACCTGCACATTTAAAATGTAGACATGAAAATGTCGTCATGAAAAATCCTATTGAGAATATGTGCAGAGATTGTGGAGTCACTTTCTCTTCCAGCAAGTCAGCCTGCAACCATCCAGAAGTTGCAGAATATCAGACTCCCTTCACACAGAGCAAAGTACAGTGTAAAGTCTGCTCTGAAATCTTCAATAAGGAAGATATGCCCCAAAAGGAACAATCATGCCATGGACCATGTCCAGAATCCTACAGAATGATCAAGTGTGCCAAACTTGTCCCTATAGAACCTACAGCCTCTGATCTTGTTAGAGGATGGACTAAGATCTATAGGAAAAATAATCCAAAGGCCACACAAAAGGAAATAGAGGATTATATAAGCTGGAGAATCAAGGTACACTGTAGAAAAATACAGGTTAAGCCCCTCAAAGAAGCAGGAACCTCTTCAACAAGTGAAGAATCTCATGTCCTCGAACCACATGCATGGAAATCTCTTGATGATTCAAAAGAGATTATAACAGATTGGGCAAAGCCACCCACAGAAGTGTGTAAACAAGAGAGTACTCCCCTAGTATATACTACAGAAGTAAAAGTAGAAAATACAGAGAAGGATAAGGTTAAAAGTGACCTTACCATTGTTAAGTGCCAGTTAAACTGGACAAATGTTTTTTTAGATGCAGTCGCTAAAAGAATAGCACTGACAGATTATAGAGATGTAAAGTTTCAAATTGAAACTTTAAAGAAAATTGAAAAACCAAAAACAGAAGAATCATATTCTTTCCCGATAGCAGATATGAAAGCAGCCATGGATATCCTGCCAGTAGGAACCAGAAGAAGAGGAGAAAAGATAGAAGATTTATCCAAACCCTTTAGGCAAACCAAGATTGAAGGGTATACTCCTCTATACCTACAAAAGTCTGAAGAAAAGAAGCAAGCCAAGCCCGCATTCAGAAGAGGCCCTCCAGAGGAACCTCCTGTTGACATTGCTTCAAAACAATGGCAGCATTATTTCCATCCCCAGAGAAGAAGCTTTAGTGCCAGAACTTTTCATGAGTTCGACATAGATGGAATGACATTTTATTTGGCTGATAAGGTTTTCAAAGAAATGCTGATCTTCCACAACAGTAACTTAGCCACAGGAGATTCACATGGAACATCCTTTGACAAAGTAGTTGCAGGTTTCACTGGTAAACTGTCAAATTGGTGGAATAATGAATTATCAGGGACAACGAAAGTCAACCTGAGAAATGCTTTGTTGGAACCCAACCAACCAGCAAGCAATACTAATCCGCCTGCCTCAGTCCTTGCCCTTGTTGCAACTGCCAGACATAGATTTTTTGGAATGCCAGATTCCACAAAAGATCATGTAGAGGCTAAGCTAATGTCCATGTACTGTAAAAATATGTTAGTTTGGGACATTTTTCATGAACAGTATGATCAGCTAGTCTTACAGACCAGAGATCCAAGAGATGAAAAATGGATACAGAGATATATGGGAGCCCTACCTCCTAATTTCTTCAAATACTTCAAACAAGTAAATGATAAGAATGGGACTGATCTTCTTGCATGTACATTTGGTGAAATTCATTCTTTAATTCTCCAAGCAATAGAAGAATTATGCAGTACCAAACATGTCAATGAAGCATTTGAAAAATTAGCTCTCATGGATGTCAGCAAAGATGTCTGTCGACAATATGGCTTGTACAAAGAAAAACAGCCATATGAAAAGAAGGCTCACAGGAAAAAGAAGAAAGAGCCTGAGAAGGGAAAGAAAGAGAAAAAAGATTAAAAGAAACAGTTTAGAAAATACAAAAGAGGTCCGAAAAGGGATTTCAAGAAAAAAGTTCCTCAGTGCTATAGATGCAAACAGTTTGGCCATATAGCACCTCATTGTCCTTCCATCAGCAAAGGGAGAGCCCAACGATTGACAATGATTGATAATGAGAACTTTGACAGAGAAGAACCACATAATGATCTTTCTGCCAAAGAGATCATTAAGACAATGTTTGAAGAAGAGCAAGAGGCTCTATGGCAAGATAGTACTTCTGATGAAAGTACTTCAGAATCCTCTTCTGAAAGTTCAGAAGAAGAAGAAAGTTGCTGTTTTGGGAAGGATAAGAAATGCAAAACTTGTAAAACAGCAAAGGTAGCTATAGAAGAGAAAGATGAAGAGAAATCTGATAACTCTTTATCTATCTCGGGTTTTCTGCAAATGAGAAGAGCTGACAAAAGACCAGCAAAAGCTGATGACTCCAGCTCTTCAGATGATGAACCAGATTACAGACAACTGCTTGATGACCTTCATCGAAGCGACTGGTTCAAAGGTAAAGAAAAACTGATAGAAAAATATGCAAAGAAGTTGCAGAAAGAAAAGCAGAAAAAAGGGAAAGACAGTCAAGCATCTTTTATTTCTTGGAAAGATGTAGAAGATAAAATGCAACAGATGTTTCCCAAAAAGCTACCGCACAGGCCAGAGGCCGAGGTAAATTGGAAAGTAGAAATTACTGCTCTCAAACAAAGAATCAGGTTCTTAGAAGAGCAGAATGATGAAATTAAAAAGAATGTCATAGATCTGCAAAAGACGGTTTATTCTGATTACAGAACACCAGAGGAAGATCTAACAGAAGCAGAATTACAGGAAGCCTTCAAACAACAACAGAAGTATGATCAGAAAAAGGCAGACAACGAAGGAGAAATTCCAGAACTTGAAGATTGTTCTGATCAAGCAGAATCTCCAAAATTGGCCAAGAGATTAACTAAGGAAACCATTCCTTTTATAAGAGTCAAGATCTGTAATCCTGACAGATGTCATGATGTCACAGCCTTTCTTGATTCAGGAGCCAGTTATTCTCTGCTTATAAAAGAATTTGTTCCTCCCCGTTTCTGGTCTCCCTGTAACCATCGCCTCTACCTTGCAGATGAATCTATAATGACTATTTCTCTCAAAGTCAAAAATCTTTCCATAAAGATTGGCAGAATAGAAATGCTAGCAGATTTCCTGCTTGTAGATCCCCATGAACAACGCCAAGACTTGTTTATAGGATCTGATCTTATGGAAAAATTAGATTTCATCACCATTCTTCCAAAACACATATCCTTTGGCTACCATACCCTGGTCGATACTGTCCCTAGGGTATTTGATAATTTGTACAGACCCCGTAATAGGGCTATATCCATTGTAAAAAAATGTTTTTCTCAAGCTGTCCAATGCAAAGCCTTAGCTCAAAAAGAACACTCAGTTCAATACCAGCAATTAAGGGAAAAATGGCATGCTCTCTTCGCCAAAAATCTCTGTTCTGAAAAGCCAAATGCCTTTTGGACCAGAAAAAAGTATTGGGTAGGTTTGCCTCTTATTGATGAATCCATAATCCCAAAATTTGTTTCTAGAGCAATCCCTTTGTCTGCAGAAGATCAAGAGCTTTGCAGGAATGATATTCTTTCAATGAAAGAAAATGGATATATCCAAGACTCTCAGTCTGCATTGGCCTCACCCATGTTTTATGTAAATAAGAGAAGTGAGCAAGTTCGAGGACACAAGCGTCCTGTCATCAATTATAAGGTGCTCAACACTGCCCTTAAATGGATCAGACATCCCATGCCTGATAAAACCACTCTGATCAATAGACTGAAGACAGGCAGCATCTTCAGCAAGTTTGACCTGGAATCAGGATTTTGGCAGTTGGGAATAATTCCTCAAGACCAGCATAAAACTGGCTTTATAACTCCCATGCACCATTGTGAATGGAAAGTCATGCCTTTCGGCCTGAAAAATGCTCCTTCAGAATTTCAGCATCGCATTGACTCCATCTTTGCGCCATTCACTCACTTCTTGCTCGTGTATATAGATGACATTATCATCTATAGCAGAACCGTGGTGGAACATGAAACTCACCTCAAAAGGTTCTTTGAAATTGTTCTGTCTGAAGGACTTGTTCTTTCAGAAAAGAAAATGCAGCTTTTCCAACAGAACATTGAGTTCCTAGGAGTCAAGATTCAGAATGGGAAAATCTCTATTATGGCACATGCCATTGCATTCGCAAAGAATTTCCCAGATACTGACTGACAAAACTACTCTGCAAAGATTCCTCGGAAGTCTCAACTATGTATCTAGCTTCATGCCGCCATTGCTGAAAGAAAGAAAGCTTCTGTTCAACAAACTTTCTTCAAAACCAGAACCCTGGACTGAAGAACATACTAAAGCAGTTCAAAAGATCAAGCTTCAGATCCAGAACATTTCAATCCTGCATCTCCCAGGTAAAGGAGAAAAGATTATTGAAACTGATGCTTCTAGCATTGGTTGGGGCGCAGTCTTAAAAGAGAAAAGAGACGGAAAGGAAATCCTCCTTTCATATGCTGCAGGTCTCTGGAGCCAAGCTGAACAAAAGTACCACTCATTCAGACAGGAAGTACTCGCTATCTACAGAGCTATTAAAAAATGGCAATACTTTCTTGTTAATGAACATTTTATTGTTAGAACTGATTGTAAATCCATTAAAGGTTCAGCTAAGAAAGAGATCATAGATCTTACAAAGCAAGCTCAGTTCATTAGATGGCAGTTTGTTTTAGGAATGTTCGATTTTGATGTTGAACATATAAAAGGTGCCAATAACTCTTTACCTGATTATCTGAGCAGAGAATTCTTGACAGGATCGCAAGAACACAAACAGGTCAAAATGGCTTTTTGCAGCAGCAGAGCAAGCTCTAGCCAGCCCAGAGTGTTTGCTCCATCTCCGACTTTCACAGAGGTCCATTGGGGAGATTACAATCGTCAAATTGACATTGGTGTTGAGATCCCTACTGATCTTGACCGCCATTGTATACCCCTGGCAGAACAAATTGTTGCAGCTCAGATTGAGCAAAACTCGTGGCTTAGCCGAACGGAATTGATTCAATGGGAAATTATTGAAGAATCCAGACATCCAACTGATCCCTCTGGTTTCTATGTAGGAATCAATTATAAGGCTGAGAAGTATTTCCCTTTCAATATCCGCCATACACTAACAAGATATTTTGGCAGGGAAGATACTAACTTTTATGTCTACTGCAACAATGGCTGGAATACCCATTCGGCTGCCCCTCATGCCAGTCTTGTCTCATGGCAATTCATCAAATACTGGTTTCCATGGGGTTTGAGTATCCCAGCAGCAACAGTCAATACAATGAGAAGAAATTCTAGATGGACTGTTGATAAAGAGCTGTTCGACAGATTTGTCTGGTCGCAACATTTTTGGATCTTAAAGACGAAGTTTGAATATCACGTCCCCGATCTTGGAAGGCCCAATCCTCCAGATTATCCAAGACGACTTCGTAAAAGATTCACACTTACCTACCAGATCCCTGATCGAGCAGGACCAGTACCGAGACAGCCGACACCCCCTCCAGAACCAGAACCAGGTGACTCAGACTACTACTCTTCAGAAGACTGATATTGCGGAAGCTGTGTTGGGTCCTTTCATGGTTCATTAACAGTTATCCACAAACTGTTATCTTGTTATGGTTCAGTTACGGTAATCCACAAACCGTAGCGGTTTCCCTGGCGTTTCCTTAAACGATCCAGGCTGTAAATTCTCTTCTTGGTTAGTGTCGGTCATCTTTTCTTGCCGACAAGCTTTTCCCTCCTAATGCCGGTCATTCTGCTTTTTGCCGACATTCTTTTGCTAGTGCGGTTACTGTTCCTCCTATGGTCTAGCTTTGACCAATTGTAAGGTGACGCGTGTCCTTTGTGACAGCCTCTCCCATTCTCTATCGTTGATCTCTTCTTTAGATCTCGATCGTAGATTAGCTTTCTTTTGTTATAAATTGGAGGCTCGAGCTCATTTGAAGGCAGAAGGTTTTAGAGAAACCGAGTCTTCTAGTTGTAAGAGCTTAGAGTCTAAAAGTCCAAGTCTTGTAATCGTGTGCTGAGTATGCTCTGCTCCTGCGCTTCTATGCGATCTTGAGCATCAGAAAGGTGTTTCTTAATACATCTTTTATTGTTCTCCTTTATCTGTGATCTTGTGTGTTTGTGAGAATTCATTAAGCAACAGAGAGTAGCTGTCGGAGAGGTATCAATCTGCTGTTAATTTTCTGAGAATCCTTCCGGATTTATCCTGTAGGCCGTTAGCTGTAAATCCCGCTAAGAGTGAAAGGGTGAGCGTTGGAACCTAGACAGGACCCTGTAGGAAAATTTGCAGAGATATTCCCTCACGAAGTCTTGAGTTGCAGAGGAGTTTTCGCAACGTTGCAGTTCGAAATCAGATTGCTGCCTCACGGAAGTCATCGCGACTAAGGAGAGCCCACTCGGGTCGTTCCAACGCTCACCCTTTCACTCTTAGCGGGATTTACAGCTAACGGCCTACAGGATAAATCCGGAAGGATTCTCAGAAAATTAACAGCAGATTGATACCTCTCCGACAGCTACTCTCTGTTGCTTAATGAATTCTCACAAACACACAAGATCACAGATAAAGGAGAACAAGAAAAGATGTATTAAGAAACACCTTTCTGATGCTCAAGATCGCATAGAAGCGCAGGAGCAGAGCATACTCAGCACACGATTACAAGACTTGGACTTTTAGACTCTAAGCTCTTACAACTAGAAGACTCGGTTTCTCTAAAACCTTCTGCCTTCAAATGAGCTCGAGCCTTCAATTTATAACCAAAGAAAGCTAATCTACGATCGAGATCTAAAGAAGAGATCAACGATAGAGAATGGGAGAGGCTGTCACAAAGGACACGCGTCACCTTACAATTGGTCAAAGCTAGACCATAGGAGGAACAGTAACCGCACTAGCAAAAGAATGTCGGCAAAAAGCAGAATGACCGGCATTAGGAGGGAAAAGCTTGTCGGCAAGAAAAGATGACCGACACTAACCAAGAAGAGAATTTACAGCCTGGATCGTTTAAGGAAACGCCAGGGAAACCGCTACGGTTTGTGGATTACCGTAACTGAACCATAACAAGATAACAGTTTGTGGATAACTGTTAATGAACCATGAAAGGACCCAACACAGCTTCCGCAATATCAGTCTTCTGAAGAGTAGTAGTCTGAGTCACCTGGTTCTGGTTCTGGTTCTGGAGGGGGTGTCGGCTGTCTCGGTACTGGTCCTGCTCGATCAGGGATCTGGTAGGTAAGTGTGAATCTTTTACGAAGTCGTCTTGGATAATCTGGAGGATTGGGCCTTCCAAGATCGGGGACGTGATATTCAAACTTCGTCTTTAAGATCCAAAAATGTTGCGACCAGACAAATCTGTCGAACAGCTCTTTATCAACAGTCCATCTAGAATTTCTTCTCATTGTATTGACTGTTGCTGCTGGGATACTCAAACCCCATGGAAACCAGTATTTGATGAATTGCCATGAGACAAGACTGGCATGAGGGGCAGCCGAATGGGTATTCCAGCCATTGTTGCAGTAGACATAAAAGTTAGTATCTTCCCTGCCAAAATATCTTGTTAGTGTATGGCGGATATTGAAAGGGAAATACTTCTCAGCCTTATAATTGATTCCTACATAGAAACCAGAGGGATCAGTTGGATGTCTGGATTCTTCAATAATTTCCCATTGAATCAATTCCGTTCGGCTAAGCCACGAGTTTTGCTCAATCTGAGCTGCAACAATTTGTTCTGCCAGGGGTATACAATGGCGGTCAAGATCAGTAGGGATCTCAACACCAATGTCAATTTGACGATTGTAATCTCCCCAATGGACCTCTGTGAAAGTCGGAGATGGAGCAAACACTCTGGGCTGGCTAGAGCTTGCTCTGCTGCTGCAAAAAGCCATTTTGACCTGTTTGTGTTCTTGCGATCCTGTCAAGAATTCTCTGCTCAGATAATCAGGTAAAGAGTTATTGGCACCTTTTATATGTTCAACATCAAAATCGAACATTCCTAAAACAGACTGCCATCTAATGAACTGAGCTTGCTTTGTAAGATCTATGATCTCTTTCTTAGCTGAACCTTTAATGGATTTACAATCAGTTCTAACAATAAAATGTTCATTAACAAGAAAGTATTGCCATTTTTTAATAGCTCTGTAGATAGCGAGTACTTCCTGTCTGAATGAGTGGTACTTTTGTTCAGCTTGGCTCCAGAGACCTGCAGCATATGAAAAGAGGATTTCCTTTCCGTCTCTTTTCTCTTTTAAGACTGCGCCCCAACCAATGCTAGAAGCATCAGTTTCAATAATCTTTTCTCCTTTACCTGGGAGATGCAGGATTGAAATGTTCTGGATCTGAAGCTTGATCTTTTGAACTGCTTTAGTATGTTCTTCAGTCCAGGGTTCTGGTTTTGAAGAAAGTCTGTTGAACAGAAGCTTTCTTTCTTTCAGCAATGGCGGCATGAAGCTAGATACATAGTTGAGACTTCCGAGGAATCTTTGCAGAGTAGTTTTGTCAGTCAAAGTATCTGGGAAATTCTTTGCGAATGCAATGGCATGTGCCATAATAGAGATTTTCCCATTCTGAATCTTGACTCCTAGGAACTCAATGTTCTGTTGGAAAAGCTGCATTTTCTTTTCTGAAAGAACAAGTCCTTCAGACAGAACAATTTCAAAGAACCTTTTGAGGTGAGTTTCATGTTCCACCACGGTTCTGCTATAGATGATAATGTCATCTATATACACGAGCAAGAAGTGAGTGAATGGCGCAAAGATGGAGTCAATGCGATGCTGAAATTCTGAAGGAGCATTTTTCAGGCCGAAAGGCATGACTTTCCATTCACAATGGTGCATGGGAGTTATAAAGCCAGTTTTATGCTGGTCTTGAGGAATTATTCCCAACTGCCAAAATCCTGATTCCAGGTCAAACTTGCTGAAGATGCTGCCTGTCTTCAGTCTATTGATCAGAGTGGTTTTATCAGGCATGGGATGTCTGATCCATTTAAGGGCAGTGTTGAGCACCTTATAATTGATGACAGGACGCTTGTGTCCTCGAACTTGCTCACTTCTCTTATTTACATAAAACATGGGTGAGGCCCATGCAGACTGAGAGTCTTGGATATATCCATTTTCTTTCATTGAAAGAATATCATTCCTGCAAAGCTCTTGATCTTCTGCAGACAAAGGGATTGCTCTAGAAACAAATTTTGGGATTATGGATTCATCAATAAGAGGCAAACCTACCCAATACTTTTTTCTGGTCCAAAAGGCATTTGGCTTTTCAGAACAGAGATTTTTGGCGAAGAGAGCATGCCATTTTTCCCTTAATTGCTGGTATTGAACTGAGTGTTCTTTTTGAGCTAAGGCTTTGCATTGGACAGCTTGAGAAAAACATTTTTTTACAATGGATATAGCCCTATTACGGGGTCTGTACAAATTTTCAAATACCCTAGGGACAGTATCGACCAGGGTATGGTAGCCAAAGGATATGTGTTTTGAAAGAATGGTGATGAAATCTAATTTTTCCATAAGATCAGATCCTATCAACAAGTCTTGGCGTTGTTCATGGGGATCTACAAGCAGGAAATCTGCTAGCATTTCTATTCTGCCAATCTTTATGGAAAGATTTTTGACTTTGAGAGAAATAGTCATTATAGATTCATCTGCAAGGTAGAGGCGATGGTTACAGGGAGACCAGAAACGGGGAGGAACAAATTCTTTTATAAGCAGAGAATAACTGGCTCCTGAATCAAGAAAGGCTGTGACATCATGACATCTGTCAGGATTACAGATCTTGACTCTTATAAAAGGAATGGTTTCCTTAGTTAATCTCTTGGCCAATTTTGGAGATTCTGCTTGATCAGAACAATCTTCAAGTTCTGGAATTTCTCCTTCGTTGTCTGCCTTTTTCTGATCATACTTCTGTTGTTGTTTGAAGGCTTCCTGTAATTCTGCTTCTGTTAGATCTTCCTCTGGTGTTCTGTAATCAGAATAAACCGTCTTTTGCAGATCTATGACATTCTTTTTAATTTCATCATTCTGCTCTTCTAAGAACCTGATTCTTTGTTTGAGAGCAGTAATTTCTACTTTCCAATTTACCTCGGCCTCTGGCCTGTGCGGTAGCTTTTTGGGAAACATCTGTTGCATTTTATCTTCTACATCTTTCCAAGAAATAAAAGATGCTTGACTGTCTTTCCCTTTTTTCTGCTTTTCTTTCTGCAACTTCTTTGCATATTTTTCTATCAGTTTTTCTTTATCTTTGAACCAGTCGCTTCGATGAAGGTCATCAAGCAGTTGTCTGTAATCTGGTTCATCATCTGAAGAGCTGGAGTCATCAGCTTTTGCTGGTCTTTTGTCAGCTCTTCTCATTTGCAGAAAACCCGAGATAGATAAAGAGTTATCAGATTTCTCTTCATCTTTCTCATCAATAGCTACCTTTGCTGTTTTACAAGTTTTGCATTTCTTATCCTTCCCAAAACAGCAACTTTCTTCTTCTTCTGAACTTTCAGAAGAGGATTCTGAAGTACTTTCATCAGAAGTACTATCTTGCCATAGAGCCTCTTGCTCTTCTTCAAACATTGTCTTAATGATCTCTTTGGCAGAAAGATCATTATGTGGTTCTTCTCTGTCAAAGTTCTCATTATCAATCATTGTCAATCGTTGGGCTCTCCCTTTGCTGATGGAAGGACAATGAGGTGCTATATGGCCAAACTGTTTGCATCTATAGCACTGAGGAACTTTTTTCTTGAAATCCCTTTTCGGACCTCTTTTGTATTTTCTAAACTGTTTCTTTTAATCTTTTTTCTCTTTCTTTCCCTTCTCAGGCTCTTTCTTCTTTTTCCTGTGAGCCTTCTTTTCATATGGCTGTTTTTCTTTGTACAAGCCATATTGTCGACAGACATCTTTGCTGACATCCATGAGAGCTAATTTTTCAAATGCTTCATTGACATGTTTGGTACTGCATAATTCTTCTATTGCTTGGAGAATTAAAGAATGAATTTCACCAAATGTACATGCAAGAAGATCAGTCCCATTCTTATCATTTACTTGTTTGAAGTATTTGAAGAAATTAGGAGGTAGGGCTCCCATATATCTCTGTATCCATTTTTCATCTCTTGGATCTCTGGTCTGTAAGACTAGCTGATCATACTGTTCATGAAAAATGTCCCAAACTAACATATTTTAACAGTACATGGACATTAGCTTAGCCTCTACATGATCTTTTGTGGAATCTGGCATTCCAAAAAATCTATGTCTGGCAGTTGCAACAAGGGCAAGGACTGAGGCAGGCGGATTAGTATTGCTTGCTGGTTGGTTGGGTTCCAACAAAGCATTTCTCAGGTTGACTTTCGTTGTCCCTGATAATTCATTATTCCACCAATTTGACAGTTTACCAGTGAAACCTGCAACTACTTTGTCAAAGGATGTTCCATGTGAATCTCCTGTGGCTAAGTTACTGTTGTGGAAGATCAGCATTTCTTTGAAAACCTTATCAGCCAAATAAAATGTCATTCCATCTATGTCGAACTCATGAAAAGTTCTGGCACTAAAGCTTCTTCTCTGGGGATGGAAATAATGCTGCCATTGTTTTGAAGCAATGTCAACAGGAGGTTCCTCTGGAGGGCCTCTTCTGAATGCGGGCTTGGCTTGCTTCTTTTCTTCAGACTTTTGTAGGTATAGAGGAGTATACCCTTCAATCTTGGTTTGCCTAAAGGGTTTGGATAAATCTTCTATCTTTTCTCCTCTTCTTCTGGTTCCTACTGGCAGGATATCCATGGCTGCTTTCATATCTGCTACCGGGAAAGAATATGATTCTTCTGTTTTTGGTTTTTCAATTTTCTTTAAAGTTTCAATTTGAAACTTTACATCTCTATAATCTGTCAGTGCTATTCTTTTAGCGACTGCATCTAAACAAACATTTGTCCAGTTTAACTGGCACTTAACAATGGTAAGGTCACTTTTAACCTTATCCTTCTCTGTATTTTCTACTTTTACTTCTGTAGTATATACTAGGGGAGTACTCTCTTGTTTACACACTTCTGTGGGTGGCTTTGCCCAATCTGTTATAATCTCTTTTGAATCATCAAGAGATTTCCATGCATGTGGTTCGAGGACATGAGATTCTTCACTTGTTGAAGAGGTTCCTGCTTCTTTGAGGGGCTTAACCTGTATTTTTCTACAGTGAACCTTGATTCTCCAGCTTATATAATCCTCTATTTCCTTTTGTGTGGCCTTTGGATTATTTTTCCTATAGATCTTAGTCCATCCTCTAACAAGATCAGAGGCTGTAGGTTCTATAGGGACAAGTTTGGCACACTTGATCAATCTGTAGGATTCTGGACATGGTCCATGGCATGGTTGTTCCTTTTGGGGCATATCTTCCTTATTGAAGATTTCAGAGCAGACTTTACACTGTACTTTGCTCTGTGTGAAGGGAGTCTGATATTCTGCAACTTCTGGATGGTTGCAGGCTGACTTGCTGGAAGAGAAAGTGACTCCACAATCTCTGCACATATTCTCAATAGGATTTTTCATGACGACATTTTCATGTCTACATTTTAAATGTGCAGGTTCTTTAAAGGAAGGCATCCTTGAAGATGATGCAAATCTGTTACTACCACCACGATTCAGAGCTGCCGGTCTGAACATATCAATGGCGAACTGGCCTTGAGGAGTGACCTCATAAGAAGTTTCATTTAAGGATCTGACTGGTTGATCTTGATGTGGTTGCAACCAGGAGGAGTCCATAACCCATTTCTTTGGAAAAGAAACATCTTTCCATTCTATGGTTTTGGGTTCTAAGGCATGGCCATTTTCATCAACCTCGACAACAACAGAGGTTTTCTTTGCAGCTTTTGCCTCTTCAGCTAGGCAAGGGTTGAGAGTATTGGTGATTCTAACCACCATTCTACAGAAAACATTTACAGTGTGGCTACCTGGTTTCATATTTAAGCCACGGACAGCAACTTTTAAGACAAGGGCGTCAGCTATATTAGGGTCTGATAAAGACAGGCAGAAATTAGGATATATTCTCATATGGCCAACTTGATTGTGCAGAGAAATCTGGGATGCACCAATGAGGGCTGCATCAGGGTTTATATGTCTGGCGTCATAAAGACCGACAGGACAGATAACCTCTAGACCTTTTCTGAACAGGCCTTTGAAATTCAAGAAAATGGCTCCTAAATGTATATACTTGTACATTTTTTCTTTTAGGACGGCCTGAATTTCAGAAGTCTTGATCAGAGGTATTCTGATCTCTTCTTCATTGTTGGTGAGAACATACGGAGATTCCAGGGCTTTGTAGATAGACTTCGCCTTTAGTTTGAACATTTTCTGCATGAAGCTTTTCTGGTAGACAGTATCTATGTCTGGGAATGAAAGCTTCCATTCTGGCGTAGGATTAGTTTCTTCAATACATAGAACACCCTGATTTGCAATTTTAATATCTCCTAATCTTACAAAATCATCACATAAATCATATGATGTGCTGCACTCTTCAGATTCTTGGGTTCTAATAGTATCCATATCTAAAACAGAGGATTTACGAACAGAATCTGGCCTGGGAATGAATTTTGGAATATGAAGATTTCTCTCCAACAAAATCCACCAAGGATTCTCAGATTTAAACACAAACTGTATAATGGGATTAGATTCGAAGGGTTTCTGTTTTTCGTGTTCAAGATCAGAAAGATCTGCAAGAACAGAGGATACACAGAAGATCGTTCGAAGAAATCCTAACAGTTACAACAAAACAGTAATCTACTGAACAATTTACAGATAGACCAATTTACTCTATGAGGGTGTTGATGTGGCACAAATATCAATGCAACACAAGGCAAAGGGTGACGTAGGGTAATACATGGCATATTTTGGTTGGGCCAATGTGGTAATCTACATAGTGGCTAATATGGCAATCTATATGCCACTTGGTGTATATAAAAATGGGATTACTAATCATATTGTACCATCTCACCAAACTCAACAAGTAGTCCACACAATCAATAGCAGACTTGGTGATGCACAAAATTTGGAACAAATTAGATAATGCCAAGTGATGCAATGTGGTTCATAAATAAATGGTTATATGCTTCCATGTTATAAGGGATAGACTCATAAAATTAGTCATCATGTCATTAACCAATACTATGGCATTGAGATCATAAAGCTTTCCATAGATATTTTGGTATGAAACCTTTGATTCCAAAGAAAAAGGTTAGGATCTGATATTTTTAACACAACCACCACACACCCACTCCCTCACACACTCGCCCATGTCGTAGTTTGAACCTTGAACCTCGTGAAGAAGATCCAAAGCCCGAACCATTATGTTGTCCCCCTAGGACTCCCATTATTATATATTAACTTCATATTATTCAGCAAATTATTTTTCATAAGCAAAGAAAAATTCCTTCATAGCACTAATGGAAACTCTATTTATAAGAGTTGTTTTGTATGACCTTTAGAATAATATATTTTATCCAAATAATTACACTTTATTTAGTAGATATTTTTTACATTTAGTATGAGGAACAACAAAATTGGGTTTCAAATTTGGTGTCAAAAAGATATTAACAAAACATAACAAAAAAACAAAGAAATTGACCTAGATATCTACATTGTTATATTTCTATAAAAAACTTATATAATTTCAATAAAAAATAGATAAAAGAATCCATGGTATAACAACCCATTATAAGAATTTACTAAAAATAAAATAAAAAATAAAAAAAAAATAATAATATTTTTATAAAACCATTTAAAACATCTTAATTTAAGTTGAATCAAAATTACTTTTTGATATATGAATTATTCCATGCTTGATAATTATTTAAAATTACGATGAATTTCACTATTGGGTCTCCTAATCCAACTTGAGGTACACCCCTAATTTTCAAAATTTCGTCGTATATTAGTTTTGAAGTTTGTTAATGAATCCATCCCTTGGGTCTAATAAGTTTCATATTGATTAAGCATAATTTCTTTTTTATTTGACACCATTAATCTCATAAGTTTAGTTCGCATTGTTATATATCTCTTACTTACCATTAGCCTTTACAAATTTTGTTAATTTTCGAGCAGTATAATCTTACCGTCTCGTTGTTTACGTCCTTAGTCTATAAATAATTTTCCCATCTAAATCTAAGGTTTCAAGGTCTTCAAATACTCGATGTTTTTCGCCTTCGTAAATCCTAAGTGTTGAAGGCCCTTTAATTCCTCATTAAGTTTATAACATTTAGCACCCGAAAAATTATAAAGGTCCAAAGATCCTTTATTACAAAAGATTAAATTTATCCCCCATTCGTGGTCATTTTGTTTCCCTAAGGTTCCTAAACCTATCTCGCGCAAGTACTAAGCCTTCCTAAGGTTCCAATCTATCACACAAAAATAAACGCCCCCTTCTCCTAAAAATCTTGCGCATTCAACGTATCCTGTGGTCGCATTTGCCCCGATCCCCTCGATCAATCCCGAACATACAATATATCAACAAATTCCCGCCTAAGGTTTGCAGTAAAAAAATGACTGTCGAAGATCTTGTCGAGAGATTTCTGACGGCTCGGACTCGTCCAAGAAAACACGAGTTTTCAAAGACTCGATGAAAAATGGACGGTTTGGATTTGCTCGAAAAAAATCCAACGGCTCAAGATAGTCCACATAAAAGACAAAAGAATTGCTTTCATCTCGAAAATCTTCATAGAAATCCAACGACCCGGAGGAGCCAACACAGAAGGGAAAAAGATTCTCATAATCCGATTAGTTAAAAGAACGAACGGTCAGGATTTCTCCTGAAAATCGGGCGACACGTCAAAGTCAGCGACGAGTGCTTTCATCCGATTGGGAAAAATTGGGCAGACGGGATTCACTTTGAAAATCTAACGATGCAGGATGGTCGGCGACAAAGTAAAGAAGATTACTAGCGGAAGATAAAGAATGGGTGGACGAGATTTAATCTAAAGATCTAATGGCTCGAAGAGGCCAATGATAAAAGACAGAAGAAGGCGCCAAGATATTGAACGGTCAAGATGCTTCCTCGAAGATCCAACGGTTCGAAGTTGCTTCCGAAGATCTGACGTTCCAGGATTTTCAGCACAAGAGCAAGGTCTCTCGCCTTGATCCGATTGATTAGCGAATATACGGGCCGGATACGCCGATGAAGATCGGACGATCAGGATTTGACCCGAATGGATCCAACGAATCGCGACAACAACCTAACCAGTGGTTAATTAAGGAGATTTGTAGGCAAGTAAGCATGATTAAAATGTAATCACAAATCAACGGCTCGCTATCTTCGCAGCATCTAGATGAACGGCTCGGAAAGCATTTCCAATGGAGACGATGTCAGAATTGTCAGAATGTCAAACTACAAAACGTTGTCAGATTCATCATAGAAGAAGCATCATAGGTTGGATTACAGGGATAAATAAAGGATTATTAAAGTAATCCCGATTAAGCCTTAATAGCAAATGAACGATCCACATTTATCTCCAGGAAATCTGATGGCTTGCTTTCAAAGAATAAGGATTATTAAGAGCTAATACAGGTTAATAAACATAATCATGATTAAAGCTTAAACCCAAATCAACGGTTCGTCGCCATCGCTCATAGATCTGACGGACCGAAGATATCTATAAAATGTAAGAAATTGATCAGCGATAAAATTTGCTAATGTCAGAATCGCCAGAACTTTTCAGGTATGTTAGAGGCGGCTGAAGGAAAGTGCGCGAGTCTCCGTAGATGAATGGCCCACGTTCATCACCTGAGAATCAATGGCCCACGAATATCTAACCTACTGCCTAGATAAAAAAGTAAACTTTTCAAGCTATATAATGAACGACACGTGTTGAATCTCCGTAAATCTAACGATCCTCATTCAACGTCGTAATATCATTAAGGATTAATGTAGGTTGATTAAGTAAAATCCAATTTATGAATTGTGTTAGAATGTCAGAGGATTGTCAGTGCCAGAGTTATCAAAGCGGGAACTGTTTGGATTGGACAAAAACAAATTAATGAGGGTTTATTAAGCTAATAGAAAATTTAAATAAACAAGGTTAAGGATTTGCTCCTAATATTTCAATTTTATAAACTATTGTGGCAGCTAATCACGATTAGTGTTCATCAGAATCAAACGAACCACAGTCAGTGCGGATAAGATGAACGGTCCCGAAATAAAGTTACCTATCAAATGGTAGATATGTCAATTAAATTTAAGAATTTTAAGGTTTGGTTATAGGTCTTTATGAAATTGAAAGAGATCATAAAAATTGATAATGAAGCTTTAATAGGAGTTGATGAAAGATTTGAACATACTAAATTACATTGTTGTCAGCTGTTTTTTAATCAGTTATGTAAAGCATTGAGCACTGCATAAGCCATGTCAAAATAAGGATAACGGGATTCAGCTTCTCCATCAGCAGGTTTAGACCACGTTTTTTTTATCCAAGTCACATCACAGATAATGCAAATGGTTTTTTTTTTGCACACATCTACTATGGAATTGAATCCGAGTCACATCACCGATAATGCAAATGGGTCCTTACCGGTAGACCACACTAAAACTATCTTACATTTGTATAATCTTCTCTAATTTTGAAATCCTTTAAAATATTTTATGATCTTCTTTTATAAAGGTTAGGATCCTTCAACCTTTTTATCAATACCCATAAAATGAACGGTCCCAAAGGACAAAGGAGACTGGGCCACAGTGATTGTACCACGGCTAAAGAGAAGAAAACAAAGCGAAACAGGTACAGGTTTTCAAAGGTGGTCAATTAAAGGGGAAGTTTTCCTTAGCCTAGAGTACGAATAAATCTGTACAAAAATAATAGGCAGTGGAAAATTATAAGTCAGAAGCTAATATCTCCCGAGGTTCGGTTTAAACAAATTTTGCCTAAGACAAAATCAGAAGGTAAAATTTCGATAACTTAGTGAAGATTTAGAAAGCCTCTAACATAATAGTAGTAGCAAAGGATATTTCTGGCGTACTGACTTGCTACTATCAACACAGATAGCTACAATTTAAATAAGATGGCACGTTGGATTATGTAAAGAAGACCTCCGTATGAAGTGGTGGCACATGATTTAACAGATACTAAGGACCCAGATAGAAAGTTGTCGCCCAAATCAACCGTCACTATTCAACAGTGAATCAACTGAACAATTATTACCGTTGAAGGTGACGAGGTGGTGCGTGCAAGGTGGTGAAACATCGAAGAGGTTGTTGCCCATAATTAAAACTAAATCATGCGAAGGCACATCCGAATACTATAAATCCCCGCCCCCAAAATTACTGAACCTCACTGAAATAACCATGCAATCAGAGTTACAGAGTGTCGAATTTGTGCTAAGAGCCTAAGAAGAGTGAAGAATTTTAGGGTTGGAATTTTTGGAAGGTCATTTGATAATCATGGCGTCTTCAAGCACCATTATTGCTGGCCCTGTTGGCGTTGTTGATAGCATTACAAAGCTCATGCATTGCAAACCTTATCAAACGCTTCCAGGCAAAGCCAGCTCCAAAGAGATGTTAGAGTATATGCAGAGATCCGAGGTCGACAATCGAATTACCCGTGAGCAACAATGGAGGCAGACAACTCTACAACTTACTGCTATGAAAAGATTGAAGAAAATAGTGAAAGACATCCAACCAGCTCCAAAGAGATGTTAGAGTATATGCAGAGATCCAGGGTCGACAATAGAATTACCCCTGAGCAGCAATGGGAGGCAGACAACTCTACAACTTACTGCTATGAAAAGTTTGAAGAAAATAGTCAAAGACATCCAGCAATGCTGATGGGGTTATTCAAAAGAGCTCAACGGACACAAAAATTCCCTCCGCCATACTGTAACCGATGGACCAACAATCTAGATAAACTAACCTGCCCACGAGTCTATTTTTCGGCAGATCTTATGTCATGGCAGGCAATGTCTTATGACCCAACATGACATTCAAAAAGCATGATGGCAGGACATCTGTTAAAATCACCCCCGAGGTTTTTGTAGGGTTTTTCGACTCAATAAGGCTGGCCTATCATCAGCAAGGAATGTAATGAAGACACGAGCCAATCAAATTATATATAAGAGCTATATTACCGTGGGAGACTATCCAACTTGCTCATGGAGCATCAGATAAGTCTGCCTAGTCCTAGAAAATCACCAGAACATAAGAGAGTTAGGATTGAACAAGATCCTGCTTTAGAAAACATTCAAAGTCGCAGCCTGGTGAAGGTTGCAGAACAAGTGATTCCCATAGATGACTTTGATGAAAAACAACTTTAGGCTATGGATGAAAGGAAAGACCCTAGAGGTATTCAATGCGCAGCTGAAGAAACAAATACCCAAACATCAATTGTGTCTATTCCCACGCCAAAAAATATAAAAGAAATTCAGATCAACGAGGAAATAGGGGAACTGCAGGTTTTAGGAGATCCAGAAGACGTGCTAGAATCAAGAGATCAGCTCTGCGCTTTAGCAACAAAAGTTGTATTGAAACAAATTAAAGAGCTGAAAGCAGAAACAGAAAGGCTAAAGAAACAAATATCAGATTCTTAAGCTGCAGCTCAGAAGGCAAAACCGCAGATCTTAATCAGAAACATTGATTGTTTCGGTTACACTGCCAAATATAAGAGAGAAATGTGTAATAAAATACAAAGTTAGTTAAAGGATGTACCAAAGATATTCTAGAATATCAACGTAACCAGGGTCTATGTAGAGAGCATAAAAATCTCTTAGAATAGAGAGATAGTAGGATAGGCACAATACTTCTTATATTTCAACGATTTGAAAGATGCTATGAAGAAATAAGTGAAAACAAGTAACACTAGAGGATGGCACAATCTTAGAGTGCGCACAAGAATTTATAAAAGTATCCCTATTCTTAAGAGAGAGACCTGAATGGGATAAGTGGACAAGGAGATAACAACATGGAGAATGAATTAACTAATGAATTGACTAAAACAGGGTTGTCTCTTGAGGAATGTTTAAAGGTGTCTGATTTTGAAGATCTTATTCTTAACAAAATTTCTTAGAATAGACAGATAGTAGAATAGCACTATACTTCATATCTTTTTATAGTTTGAAAGATGTTATGAAGAAATAAGTGAATAACAAGTAACACTAGAGGATATGGCACAATTTTAAGAGTGTGGACAAGAATTTATAAAAGTATCCCTGTTCTTAAGAGAGACATGGATGGGATAAGTAGAACAAGGAGATTCCAACATGGGAGAATGAATTAACTAATGAATTGGTTAAAATAGCATTGTTTCTTGAGGAATGTTTAGAGGTGTTTGATTTTGAAGATCTTATTCTTAACAAAATTCAAGACTTTGACTATGACCCAAATAATGAATTTGAATTAGCTAAAGAAAACTAGTATTCTAGCATAAATAGTCAACTACCTTTGCAGATTTTGTCAAGAGAGTAAAGCATGGTCAAAAAGTCAAAAGAACAAAGCCCTACAAGATTTGAATATGATAATATTTGTTGTCCTTTTGTGGTGAAGCATGGGAACTTTATTGATATATCAATAAAGGACATCCCAAAAAGGAAAATGAAAGAGAAGAATGTCAGGAAACACAACACCAAAACGTCCACAGGAGAACTAAAAGTTTATGAGGAAAATATAATAAGAGAGGGAAAAAGCTTAGAACAAAGACAAAACTAAAGTGTTCAGTAGAGATAGTGCAGAACCCAGCATAGAAGAAGACAAAAGAGCAGAAGAAAGAGATACAGGGCCAACAACAAGCAGACTGTAGAGCCTCAATTTCATCCAACTATAAGGATCTAAGGTTTTGAAGCAACCAAGTATCAATTTTTAAAATAAAACAACCCAAGACAATTGTAATTTTGTTGTTATACACTCAAAATATCAAGGGCAAATATGATGGCACATGAAGAAATCTGTTAAGAACAATTGTAACAGAACAAAACATCCTAAGGCTATATAAGGAGTTGCAACGGTCAAGATCATCATCAAGTTTAGCATAATTGTATTTTGCTAGAGGTATACTAAGAGTGTCCTTGCCTTGTTTATTATATTTCCTTTTGACTTGTTTTCCATTTCCACCCCTCTTTCTTCCCCTTAATTGTGCAGATTTTGTTTAGGATGTACCCATTTAGCTGAGATCATTTTTAGTGACTAGATCGGAAGCTTGAAAACTCTCTGTCACTATCTTTAGGATGAAGAATTGAGTCCCTCTATTACATCATTTGAATGGAGAAGACTTTTTGTATATGTTTAATGAGATCTGAGCACTCTGCCAAACTCCTAATTGTAATATTTTCTTGAAAGTTAATACAAATTCAACTTCTTCTTGAAACAATTTTTTGGCTCAATTGTGTATATGTTGTCACATTTGTATGTTGCATTATTTGAATGTATGAATGTCACTTTCTTTCGTTGGTGCATTTTAATTACATCTGTCACATTTTTTGAACGGATTTAATTAACCCAATACCTTCTTTATTCTTTTTTCTCATTAATGTTCTAAAGCTTTGCTACAATTAATAATGGACAAGGCACAAGTCTACTAGTAAGGCATAATTAGAGGGTTTTTGTAAATCTTGGTCACAATCTTTAAATAATTTTGTTTCATTTGTAATCTAGATAAGCATGAGCATAAATATCATAATTTAGGATCTCTTTAGGGTTTCCTTACCTTACTCGGTCTATCTGAAGTCATTGTGATAATTCTTGCCCAAGTCAAAGAGGTGGATCAACCAGAGCCCACAATGTTGATTGCATTTAGAAAATCTTACGACGTGACAAATTTTAAAGGACGCAATAATTTTCTCCAACAGTTTCACACTTCTATTTTTATAGCGTGGTTCATATTTCTTATGATCCATATTTCTTTCACTTCCATTCTCCTATTGAAACCACTAAAAAAAAAATTCTCGTTCCCTTAACTTATGAGTTGGTGAATTCCTTCTATGCTCTTGATTATTCCACATATTGTAATCCTTTAAAGGAAAACTATTGCTTCAGTTATATGCCCTTTGAGAACCTATGAAGTAATTAATGTTTCCCCTCCTATGTTCAATGTTGGACCAAGGTTAAATATCATCAATATCTAATTGTGGATCCAATAAGTTTGTTTGTTGAATACTCCCATCCATGTCTCATTTTAGAACTATTGAGTTCTTCATAACTGTTGAGTGGTGTTTTAACCCGATTGTGAAAACACACTCTCCTGTAGGATCCAAGTCCTAAATCCTCTGCTTGCAAAGAAATACGATTTCTCCAAGGTTCTTATTATGCTGATTATTAATTATCAAGAATGTTGCTTAAAATGAAATGCTAAGAACACCTTAGGGTTTGCAAGTGGATGTTAACAAGGGGCACTGTGGTTTATTAATTTTGAATTTTCAATGGACTCAAAATGAATAAAATCTGCTTTAACCTTTAATTTCGATGGATTTTCAGTGATTTATTCAAACACAGTAATTAAACTGCTGAAAAATAAAATATGGGTTTGAAAAGCAAAGACAAAAATAAACAAAAGTAACAATAAAAAATAGATTACAATCGAAAGCCGTAATTAATCGGATGAAACCGAAGATAATGAGGCTTTCTACATGCAACCTAACCTAATGAACCCGCACATCCACACAATCCAAATAGGCCAAAGTGAGTCTCGAGGGTTTCCGTGGTAATTCCAGAAAATAGGCATTCGCATGAAGCAACCAAGAGATCTTGCATTAACTTCACCTAAAAACCTAAGAAATCTGGAAGGGAAATATAAACATTAAATCATGCATGCAAAAGTTACTCCTTCTTTCTCATCCAATAAGATGCCAACTCTCTGTATTTGTATTTAAATGATATCTCAATTACATTCAAAAATGTTCCGGTGTGAAAGAAAATCCCAGAATAAAAAGAAGGAAATTGCCCAAGTACGGGCCTGCAATAGCACAAAGCCTTCGTCTCTGCAACTCCGTATTCGGCAATTTCCAACCCTTTCTTCGATTTGCAATTCTGGCTTTATAGCAAGGTTATGGCTCTTCGATTTCCTCTGTCGCTTCATTTCCTCTTCCTGTGGGCGACCCTTCAAATTCCTGCTTTTTCCCGCTTTGATTCACGCTCAAATTTGGAAAGTCCCGAAATTCACTCTGCATGTAACGCCCCTGCAAGTTTGACACCTGCACGCCACGTGTCACGCACTTTCTGCGCCTGCCGTACCGCTTTTCTGTGACAGAACCGACAAAACTGCAAGTCCGCCCGTTCATCTTCCCGGCCGCGAAATCGCGACATGTCGCGATTTCGCGACGTCTTTCTCTGCCGTACGCGATTTCGGCTTTACGTCGCGATATCGCGACCATTCTAGCCTCGAGCCTCCTTGGCAACTTTATGTCGCGATATCGCGACCATTATCATCCTCTCGCCTTCCTTCGACAAACCGTCGCGATATCGCTACCGTTCTTCTCTTCCGTACGCCTTGGCCAAACTTGTCGCGATATCGCGACACCTTTCCCTCTCGGACCTTCATGCAGCTTTCTGTCGCGAAATCGCGACCATTTTCTCCGTCCGTACTGTTTGCCAAAATGCGTCGCGAAATCGCGACACTTTTCATCATCCGTACGCTTCCGCAAAACTCGTCGCGAAATCGCGACGCTTTTCCCTTTCGGACCTTCATGCAGCTTCCTGTCGCGAAATCGCGACCATTTTTCTGTTCCGTCTGTCAAAACCCGTCGCGAAATCGCGACCATTTTTCCGTCCGTACACCTTTGCTGCAATCGGTCGCGATATCGCGACGTTTTTCCGCTTCCGTACACCTTTCCAAAACACGTCGCGAAATCGCGACACTTTTCATCATCCGTACGCTTCGGCAAAACACGTCGCGATTTCGCGACACCTTTTCTTTTCTCCTCACCGACACGTCACGATTTCGCGACACCTTTTTCTTCCTTGTCACCGACACGTCGCGATTTCGCGACACCTTTTTCTTCCTTGTCACCGACACGTCGCGATTTCGCGACACCTTTTTCTTCCTTGTCACCGACACGTCGCGATTTCGCGATACCTTTTCTGTTTTGTTGCCGCTGACCGCGATTTTCCGACATGTCACGATTTCGCGACAATTCTTCGATTTCGGTCGCGATTTCGCGACATGTCGCGATTTCGCGACCCCTTTCTACACTTGTGCATTTTCTCTTTTTTTTCAATTCTGGCATCTGGGTCACTGAGATCCTTCCCTGTGAGCCTCGCAAAAAGGTGGGTCCCCAATCTTGGGGTGTGTTGTGGATCAACCACAACAAATGGCGACTCTCCCGTCAAATGCTCTTGAGCATTTTAGTAAGAACCCAACTCGAAACATATCACAAACTCGTAAATACCTGTTAGCACATGAGCAAAATAACAAATGCCCAAAGATCAAAAGTACATGAATCATCGAATCATCAAGTATTAGCTCAGGTGTGTGCAATGTGTTTTCATTCCCTATCGTTTGAAATTGATCAACATTCCATTATCAGTTTTGCATGAATGCATATATGAGATGGTGAATGATTTGTGGTCCTAAATGAATGAGCTAGAAGATTTTGCTTTTCCTAATAAGCATGATCATTCTCCTACTATTATGTACAAGCATTCAAGATTGCCAAACCCTCTTAGGACCCACAAGTTCATTTCCTTATTGTATCCCAAAGTTGGTTATGAGTCCCTACTATTTAGAACCCATGTGCAAGTGAATGTGAAATCAGAACTTTGGGGAATCAGACTCCCAACCAACCGAGATGAGAGTTTAACCCTATCCTTACTATTCTGATTTGGAGTTTATTACCTCACTTTAAGCAAAATAATTAAACCAATTATGGAAGAAATGGTCATGCTAGTCTAACCCTCTAGACAATCAGTGGTCTTGTTTTTAGGCAAGACATGATGCCATGCATGGGCATATCTAACCCCACAATCCAGAACATATCTTCATTTCCTTGGACCTTGGGGATGACTACCCATCCCTTGCAGAGGACAAGTAGTACGATCCTTACAATCCAAAATAAAGATGAGATGGGAAAAATTTATTTATTATATTTATTTTTTTATTTCTTGGACCTTGGGGATGACTACCCATCCTGGTTAGGGACAAGTAGTACGATCCTTACAATCCAAACCTTAGATATAAATCATTAATTCTATTGCTTAAACCTTGGGGATGACTACCCATCCTTTGCAGAGGACAAATAGTACGATCCTTACAATCCAAGACTTACTATGAAATGAGACATAAGAGCTTTGGGGAAATTCTCAACCAACCAAGATGAGAATTTATGCCCTATCCTTACTACTCCATGTGGGTCAAATCAAAGCTTTGGGGAATTGGATCCTCAACCTAAGTTTGATGAGGATTTAACCCTATCCTTACTACTCTGATTTTAAGCTTTAAGCTTTATGGAAGTGGTTAAAACCACTGCTTTAAGGATCATGTTGCATAATAGGATAGACATGAAAACCACTTTCGCTCAACCTTTTCTTCCAAGCTAGGTTTTGATCATTTTACTCAAGATCTTTTTTAATTTATGATACGTGCTTAGTTCTAGATATCTCAAGACTCGCTTCCAACCTTAGGAGCTACTTACATATATGTTATAACACAACCCTAAGAGGATTTGACATACTTTCATGGCTTGTACATAAGATGCATATGCAACTAAAATGAAATGTATGTGAGGTGAGATGGAATATGAATGCATTACTTCTTGAATTGTGAATGAAATGATTTATCATGCAAAACTGATTCTTTCATATATCACAAAGTCAAACAATATAACTTAAAAAGTTTTGTGCAACTTGTGGAGCTTTTACAAGACCATTCCAATATTTCATATTCTCCTAATCCTTAAGCATAAGTTGACATCTCAATTTTCTATTATTATTATATATATATATATATATATATTATTATATATTTTTTAAATTAACACACATGTCAATTGAAATCAAATCCATAATCAAAATCCTAACTAAACTAACAATCCTAAAAAAAAATAAAAACAAAATCTGAAAATCCTTCACCAACACCAACAGAATAATATCAAAGTCTCACAACCTAAGGGCTAAAATAATGCTTTAGAATCTGCCCATTAACCGGCAGCATGAAATCTTTCCCTTCTAAGGTTTTTAGCCTGAAGGTGTTCTTCCCAAGTATTTCTGAAATCTGATATGGGCCTAACCAGAGACAATCAAACTTTTGATGGTTTCCTTTTTCCTCATGTCTTTTGTCCCATAGTAACACCAAATCTGAAATTCTGAATGATTTAACTTTGGCCCTTCTATCAAACCATCTCTTGATGACTTCCCGGTGTTTGTTCATGTGATTCATGGCTTCTTCTCTCTTTTCATCCAGGTGCAATAACCGGCTCAATCTAGCTTCAACTTGATCATCTCGTCCCCATGTACTCTTGTATGAAATGTAAGGTCTGCAGCCTCCAAATTTGCTCGGAAATATCGGGTCTTGCCCATAGACCAAATGATAGGGAGTATTCCCTATAGCTTCTTTCACTCGGTCCTATCTCGCCCACAAGGCAAACTTTAATTGACTATGCCACCTCCGAGGATTCTTTTCCAAGGAACTTCTTAATAGTATTCAACAAATTCTTATTTGAAGATTCGGCCAACCCATTTCCTTGAGGATAGTAATTGGATGCAAACTTTAAGCTCACTTTATTATCATATGCCCATTCCGCAAATTGTGTGGAAATGAAAGCTTTACCATTGTCACCGACAATAGAATCGGGCATTCCATATCTTGTGATAATTTGATCCTCAAGGAATTTAATCACAACGTCCGTGGTGGCGTGTTTAGTGGGAATCGCTTCGTCCACCTTGTACAAGAATCTGTAGTCGTCAAAATAAATTTGTGAGAGTAGAAGAATTTGGGTTAATAACCCCGATAAAATCCAGTCCCCACTGTGCAAACGGTCTCATTTCAACTACAGGTCGCAACGGCATGGCTGCATTTCTTTCTCTATTTGCAGCCACTTGATAGATGTGACAAGATCGCACATGAGCATGCGCATCTTTGAATATATGAGGCCGTAATATCCTGCTCGCAGGATTTGGTGTGATGTAGCATTGGCTGCACCATGACCAGCTCCGTGCTTGCCATGAAATTCTTGCAACACCCCGGCGGCTTCGTCTTTGCTCAAGCATCTCGGTAGATACCTTCGTGATTTTTCCTGTAAAGTACACCAGACTTTATTAGATAGTTAATAGATTTAAGCCTTAGAGCTCTCCTTTGTGTTGAATTCAAATTAGACGGGCACTTACCAGTCAATAAAAATTGCACAATATCAACATACCAGTCCTCCTTAGCCATGTATTCTGTATTTGAGCATTGACCTGTTATTTGCGGATCATTTTCTCGCGATCGCCTTTGCCGATCCTTGTCCTCGAACTAGTTTCATTGGTTGGATTTCGAGATCAAATTCTTGGATGGTTGCAATCCACTTTCCTCTCTTTTCACCTAGTTCATTCTGTAAAAACATGGTCTTGACAGCAGAATCGGGTACAATGGCAATAATTCTGCTGTGTACGATGTAATGCCTAAATTTTTTCACAGCTTTGAAAAGTGCGTACATTTGCTTATCAAGGATTGAATACCTTAATTGGGCATCTTTTAAGGGGGCACTTAAAAATGCAATGGGCTTTTCGGCATTATCTTCGCCTTTTTGGGTTAATACACTCGCCAAGGAGTGCTCCGATGCAAAAGCATAAATGTAAAAAGGCTTGGAATAGTTCGGGCTTATCAAGACCGGGGCTTTGGAAATGGCGTCTTTTATATTCTGGAAAGCTACTCTACTTTCCTCGCTCCATCTTACGTCCACATCTTTCTTGAGCATCTGGTTTAGAGGTTTAGCTATCTCAGCAAAGCTAGAAATGAACTTCCTCACAAAATTGACTTGCCCAAAGAAAGACCTCAATTCTTTTTTACTGCTCGGGAGAGGTAGGTCTTGGATAGCTTGTATCCTTTCTGGGTCGATGGATATTCCCTCCTTTGAAATAATGTGACCTAGCAGCTTCCCTTCTCGTCACTCCAAAAATGCATTTCTTGGGATTTAATGAAATTCCATGTTCCCCGCACCTTTGAAGCACCTTCTTTAAGTCTTTAACATGATCCTCTCTCTTCTTCGAGAAGATCGGGATATCATCCACATACACGATGATGCATTTGCCTATTAGTCCTTTGAATGCGTAATCCATGGCGCGTTGAAAAGTTGCACAAGCATTTAATAGTCCGAATGGCATTCTCTTATATGCAAATGTCCCCCACTTGGTAGTGAAGGCCGTTTTCATCCCGTCATCTGGATGTATAAGAACTTGGTTGTACCTAGAATATCCATCGAGAAAGGACATCATTTCTGATCCATTTACCATTTGTAAGATTTCATCGATTGATGGCAATGGATAATTATCTTTCTGGGAGGCCTTATTAAGATTTCGAAAGTCTATGCACAGCTCTAATCTCTCCACTCTTTTTCTCGACTGGAACGAGGTTAGCCACCCAGTGTTGAGTGCCTAACGGGAAAAATGATTTTCGCCTCTAACAGTCTTTTAACCTCCTTTTCGATCAAAGGCTCCAATAGCGGGTTAACAACTCGCCGTCTTTGCCTAAAAGGCTTGGAGTCCGGCTTCAAAGGTATGGTATGCGTGATAATGTTCTCGATTGTAAGTCTTTAGCTCATTGTAGTTCCAAGCAATACAATCTATGTAATGCTTCAAAGTCCGCATTATATTGCTCCTTTCTTCCTCTCGTACATGCCTTTGCTATGTACACCTCCTTTGGATTGTCCGCACTCCCCGCATTAATTGAATCGCATGCATCTTTGGGGAGCGGGACTCTTTTTCTTTTCTTGTTCTTGCATTCCATGTCGAACATTTTTTCTAATGAAACCACGTCTTTAGGGATTTTGTTGGATTGATACGCAGCTTCACTTTCTTCTCGTTTCATCCCCGCCACCTTTGTTCCTCATCGATCACTTGATTTTCAAAAATACCCGAGTTTGTGACAAACTTGAAGATGTGCCTGTCACACTCAAAAACCTGGAAATTCTTCACATTATCGTGTATTGATGGACAAGGAACCAACTCAATGGAAAACTTTTTACATCTTTTTATATCCACCGGGTTTAACATGCCCGCGACGACTGCAAGAGAGTCTGCTATTCGATTCCCTCTCCTAGAAATAAGGGCTATGTTGAATGCATCAAACTCCTCCATGAGATCCATAACCCTAGTCCTATAAAGGCTCAGTCTTTTGTCGCGGCATGTATACTGTCCTTTGATTTGCTTGACAACCAACTCCGAATCACCCAAAACCTTCAAGCATTTAACATGTTTCCTCAATGCTAGACGTAAACCGTAAATCAATGCTTCGTATTCTCGCCACATTGTTTGTGCAAGGAAATTGCAGTCCGTAGGCAGCCAATAATGGTTTACCTCCCGGACCAGATGAGCTCGACTCCAGCCTCCTCGCTCCCTGTCTAGATTTTGATCCATCAAACTTGAGCAACCACGTGTGATCTTTTTCCTCAGAAGAACCACCATGACACACTTCTTCTTTAAGTTCATCAACAGCTTTCTCAACATCAAGAGCATAGACCCCTAGGTCTGGCTCGTAAAACCGAACCTCATTCGGCTTGTTAAAATCTGTTATAATCTCCTTAAGCCTCGGTTCGTTTTCCACTCGATTTGGTTAGCAATGCCCTTCCATGGCAGCCACATATGCGAGCATTCTGTTGCAAAATAGCCATTCAACGTTTTCATCCAATCTCTCGCAAGTAACATTCCATACCTACTCGGGATGTTAACCACCAAAATATCTACAACCTGCTGGACCCTGGGTTCGGAATTTAATTGAATCTTGACATCATATAAGGTCCCTACTACATTTACCTCGAACGGTCCAATTGCAAGACCGTGCACTTGGATGAAACCGGTTGTAGACCCAAAGATTTGACATATCTCCGTAGGCATGAGGTTGCTAGTGGCTCCTGTGTCTACCAAACAGTTATGCAAGTTCTTACCCGCAATTCTCAGAGTTAATAAGAATGGCGGGACATCCCTTCTTTCCTTTCGCAAAATTAGGTGGGATTCAGCTTTCTTTTCCTTCCACATCGGATCAGGTGAGTTCAAAGCTCTTATCAACGCCTCCTTTTGACCAGGCAATTTAGCTGCGTCCAGGAATGAAAGGCTAGATTTGGACTTCTTCATATCCTCCACTACGTCATAATTTGGTTTTTCGAATTTGACCGTCTTCTGGACGTCATTAGACATTTCTCTTCTGAGTGGAGGGGGAGGGTTGTTACTTGCCTTTGTATCTGGAGGAAGAATAGAACTGTTTGGAGGTGTTGATGAGGTTTTAGGGGTTTTAGACTTACTCCTCAAATGGTACCCATGAGTCCCCTTTCTGAAATCTCGAAAAGCTTGCACCTCCCGCTCCAATACTTCATCTTCTTCCTCCTCGCTCTCACCCTCTTGGTGATATACCGTTTCCATCACCATAATATTTTCATCTTGCCGATACGATGGATCCTCATTTGATACGAGTTCCAAATCGTCAACTTGTGCCTGAAGACAATGAGTGTATCTAGCTATCTCAGGACAATTCTTTTCATTGTGTTCTTTTGTGTTATGTAACCTGCACCCTCTTTCCCATGCCAAATCTGAAAGATTCAAAAGAGAATTGGATTGGTCGGGCTCGTGAAGCATCTAATTGATTAGCAATGGGAGCAGGAACTCCCCCATTGTTTGGCTTAGTGTTCCAGTGCCTCCCTCTATTGTTAAAATTCCGACTCGGGTGAGGGGCACGGGACTCATGCTTCTGCTGTTGAACTCTGTCATTACTTAGTTTATGCACTAGTTTCTTGAGCTCTTCGACTTCCGAAAAGACATCTTTCGGTGGAACCACATTGTTATTAACCCCCATTGGATTTGCATAATTGATGGGGTCTTGATTCCACATTTGGGTGGGGTTCTGAGGCATTGGATTCCCAAATGGATTGATACCTTGAATTGGGATTGGATTCGGAACAGGAACTATGGCTTGAGGATTGACTTGACTAGTTTCCCCGCGTAGTTGATTGACTGTTCGCAAAAATGCAGGAACAGTGGAATGGCTGCGATTGGTTGGATTGGAATGGGTGCATATGCGGGTGCTGATGGATACGGCTACGGATATGGGAATGCGTTCATATTTGGCATTTGTGGTGCCATGAGCTGATTTGCCTGGGGAATTTGACCATATAGAGCACCCTGTCCCAACATGGGCATCTGGGTAAACCCGTAGCCTTGCGGTGTCAACTGCTGCTCAATAGTCATGGCTTCATTATAGGCCAAAGCAAGCGTGGTGACCTGAGGATTACGCCTTGCAAACATGGCTGTCATGGGGTCCAATGCCCCAAAATATATCTCGCAAAGCTACTCGCAGGATCGATGGCAAAATGTCTAATTGCTCTGTTATAGTTCTTTTGGAATCTCTCGATTAAACATTCGGATTGGTTCCCCTTGGCCCCGTTTGCATGTAATAAACCGATTGTAAATAGTTGCGGGATCTAAGGGAGACCTAAATTGATTGACAAATGCATTTTCCATTTGTGTCCAAGAGGTGATTGAACCAGTTGGCAAGCATATATACCATTCATATGCTATTGGATCCAAGCTCATGGGGAAAAGTCTGCAGGCTACATCTTCATGCTGAACTTGCAGCCTAATTAAAACATCCCTATAGGCTTGGATATGTTCTTCTGATTGTTCTTAGGCCATCCGGCTTGTACTTAGGCAGAAATATTTCAATGTTCTTGGGGATTTCATGGATATCCCCAAAGAATATTCAAAGGAGTATTGTTAGCTCCATACCAAGGAGCTACTGGAGCTTGAGCCATTTGACTCAGAATTGATGTAGACAGACCTACAATAGCAGAAGAAATGTTAGAAACTATAGGCGCACTAGGGGCAACAGATACTACTGGCGTAGGTCCACTCGACGTTCCTGGAGAAAATAGTCCTTTTGCTACCGGAGTGCTTACGACTTGCTTGACTTTACCCTTGGGAGTACAAGTAAGGTCGTGAAAAATGGTTTCTCCGGTTGTTTGAGACCCGGTCGCAATACGGCGTGGTGGGTCCAACTCGCTCGAGGAAACCCTTGGCTAGTTCGAAGAAAACCTGCAACAAACAAAAAAAACAGTGTTGCACTTTAGCCGTAAATTATTTCGTAATTAAATTAAAATAAAATATTCAGATATATAAAAATTAAAATAAATAAACCGATCCGCCCTCCTTCTAGCGCCAATCTGTTGAGTGGTGTTTTAACCCGATTGTGAAAACACACTCTCCTGTAGGATCCGAGTCCTAAATCCTCTGCTTGCAAAGAAATACGATTTCTCCAAGGTTCTTATTATGCCGATTATTAATTATCAAGAATGCTGCTTAAAATGAAATGCTAAGAACACCTTAGGGTTTGCAAGTGGATGTTAACAAGGGGCACTGTGGTTTATTAATTTTGAATTTTCAATGGACTCAAAATGAATAAAATCTGCTTTAACCTTTAATTCTGATGGATTTTCAGTGATTTATTCAAACACAGTAAATAAACTGCTGAAAAATAAAATATGGGTTTGAAAAGCAAAGACAAAAATAAACAAAAGTAACAATAAAAAATAGATTACAGTCGTAAAGCTGTAATTAATCAGATGAAACCGAAGATAATGAGGCTTTCTACATGCAACCTAACCTAATGAACCCGCACATCCACACAATCCAAATAGGCCAAAGTGAGTCTCGAGGGTTTCGTGGTAATTCCAGAAAATAGGCATTCGCATGAAGCAACCAAGAGATCTTGCATTAACTTCACCTAAAAACCTAAGAAATCTGGAAGGGAAATATAAACATTAAATCATGCATGCAAAAGTTACTCCTTCTTTCTCATCCAATAAGATGCCAACTCTCCGTATTTGTATTTAAATGATATCTCAATTACATTCAAAAATGTTCCGGGTGTGAAAGAAAATCCCGTAATAAAAAGAAGGAAATTGCCCAAGTACGGGCCTAGAATAGCACAAAGCCTTCGTCTCTGCAACTCCGTATTTGGCAATTTCCAACCCTTTCTTCGATTTGCAATTCCGGCTTTATAGCAAGGTTATGGCTCTTCGATTTCCTTCGTCGCTTCATTTCCTCTTCCCGTGGGCGACCCTTCAAATTCTTGCTTTTTCCCGCTTTGATTCACGCTCAAATTTGGAAAGTCCCGAAATTCACTCTGCATGTAACGCCCCTGCAAGTTTGACACCTGCACGCCACGTGTCACGCACTTTCTGCGCCTGCCGTACCGCTTTTCTGTGACAGAACCGACAAAACTGCAAGTCCGCCCGTTCATCTTCCCGGTCGCGAAATCGCGACATGTCACGATTTCGCGACGTCTTTCTCTGCCGTACGCGATTTCGGCTTTACGTCGCGATATCGCGACCATTCTAGCCTCGAGCCTCCTTGGCAACTTTATGTCGCGATATCGCGACCATTATCATCCTCTCGCCTTCCTTCGACAAACCGTCGCGATATCGCTACCGTTCTTATCTTCCGTACGCCTTGGCAAACTTGTCGCGATATCGCGACACCTTTCCCTCTCGGACCTTCATGCAGCTTCGTCGCGAAATCGCGACCATTTTCTCCGTCCGTATTGCCAAAATGCGCGCGAAATCGCGACATTTCATCATCCGTACGCTCCGCAAACCGTCGCGAAATCGCGACGTTCCCTTTCCTTCTCCCCCGAAATCGCGACCATTTTTCTCGTAAAAACCCGTCGCGAAATCGCGACCATTTTTCCGTCCGTACACCTTTGCTGCAATCGGTCGCGAAATCGCGACGTCTTTCCTGTCGCGATATCGCGACGTTTTTCCGCTTCCGTACACCTTTCCAAAACACGTCGCGAAATCGCGACACTTTTCATCATCCGTACGCTTGCAAAACACGTCGCGATTTCGCGACACCTTTTCTTTTCTCCTCACCGACACGTCGCGATTTCGCGACACCTTTTTCTTCCTTGTCACCGACACGTCGCGATTTCGCGACACCTTTTTCTTCCTTGTCACCGACACGTCGCGATTTCGCGACAGCTTTTCTGTTTTGTTGCCGCTGACTGCGCTGACCGCGATTTTCCGACATGTCGCGATTTCGCGACAATTCTCCGGTTTCGACTGTCGCGATTTCGCGACCTGTCGCGATTTCGCGACCCCTTTCTACACTTGTGCATTTTCTCTTTTTTTCAATTCTGGCATCTGGGTCACTGAGATCCTTCCCTGTGAGCCTGCAAAAAGGTGGATCCACAACAATAACTTTTCTCTTCCCTTAGTTATCACTATAATTATTTTATTTCTATAAAAGGTATCCAAGGCATGCTAAATGATCTGAACTTGCATTCATTACTCATATGAACCAACTTTGAAATAATATGTTAATTACTATTGCATTTCATTGCAATATTTCATAATTGCATACATGATTACTCTAATAGCATTGATATTAGTTTCTAGTAAAATATTTTATAAAAATTAAAAAGCATCCAAACTATTATTCACAAATAAGTCAACATTAAGAAGCTTCATGAACATTATAAAACATGACAACCATTTTGTATGTATATCCTTCACTACAAATATCGACATATGAGTTCATAAACCTTATAAATATCAAGGCAATTATTACAGATGTTACAATACGTATGTATTAATTTTAGAGTACAACATAAAATGATACTACTAGATTCCTTTTAGAGGTGTAAATATAATCTTTATTTATATACAAAAATCATCTTGTCTAAGCAACCCTTTATACAACATGTTTTATGTAAATAAATACTACCTAATAGGACAAAAGTTATTCAATCATGAATTTAATCTTGAGAATGATTTTTCTTATTAAGTATTGACCAAGTCAAAGGAAGATGTCATCAAAGTGTTGTTTCATCGAACCAAGTGGCATTCAAACAAATACCCTTGTCTTAACTTCATATATGAAGTTTTAACTCTTTGCGAAGGGATAAATACATAGAAATAATCTAGTTAGAGAAACGACAAAACCAATGCATTCTACTCGTGTTTCAGTCATATATGTAAACATTCCAAGAACTTATGAGTATATACCCATAGCTAGATTTAGCTTTTAGTGTAGCAATCAACTTTCACTCATGAAATTTAACTAGTGCATATTTATAATGCCTAGGATATATTTGCACATTTTAACACGCATTTCATATTTCCTATTAAAGTATACTTCTATGAATGCATTATCCTATTATCCCTAGTTAATGGTGCATAGGTCATTATAACAAACAACCTATCTATTTAGCTAGGATATTTAATATTGGATATAGTTTTCAATTGAATCTCAAATTTCCTATGCTTAATTATGCATGTGGTAATTAGAGAGAGAGTTGATATATTATAATTTTTTGATGCATCAAGCAATATTCATATAGTGGGATGATCATAAAAATATAAAATACTATAGCACTATTTGATCAAACAATGAGGTCTATCATTGTCACTTCAATGAGTCAAATGGAAGTTACAACCTTTTGTTGTTTTCTAGGAAGCAATGACTCTTTTGTTAATTTTCATTCATAAAATCATACTAGACAATTTCTTATACATATGCAATAAGAAAATGAACTTGTTTAGTTAAATACTTGAATCATGGTTTAGTCATTAATCACATACATCAAGCCTTTGCCTTACTAATTGCTACCGTATGTATCACTAAAACACACAATATTTCATCCTACAATTATATATAATAAAACAAACTTGCTTCATAAATAAAACCTTTATTTTTCATTTTGCACCTTTCATTTAGAAAGAAGAAGACTGCATTTACCAACTAGCATACATAAAGCAATGTGTACAACTTTTTACTTTACATTCAAGCATCAAGAAGAGAAATTCTACAGTCATTCTTGCTTACATAAATAACATAATTGATACTTTGCACTCAAGCCTCTAGACAAGAAGTGTACATTCATAGAAGTCCTTTTGCTTATATTAGAAAATAAAAGTGTTGCAGGTGTGACATGTTGTAGCACAACACCAAACCATAATGTTATAGTCATGTTGTGGTCTAAGGAGAAGAAGTGCTAGTCATACTAGCACAAATAAAAACTAAAGCCTATTTAGTTATCAAAAAAATGTGGGAGTTGTACTAATACCAATAAAGACTAGAACCTATTTAGCTTTCAATAAAGTGTTGTATTCATTCTAACAGAAACTATAGACTATTTTGCTTTCAATAAAGATCTACAATCATACTAAATCTTGCTTTGTAAATATGCATTAAAACAAAATACTTCAATAAAAAAAATGCTATGGTCCATCAAGCCTTTTAATAAAATGAAAAAATTATTCTAACACTCAAAAATGATATGCTTCAAATTTCTTGCTTTGTATAACCATAGGGTTATAGTCATACATCAAACCTTAAAAATATTAAGGTCATAAATAACATACTTCAAATATGGTACTTTGTGACAAACGTTACAATAAATAAAAGACTTAAAAAATCTTGTTTTGTAATAAATATATAACAATGAATGAGAGGCTTCAAAAGTCTTGCTTTGTGAAAAATATTATAGTAATATATATAGTATTTATGCTACCATCAATCATACTAAATCTTGTTTTGTACATATGCATTAAAACAAAATATTTCAATTAAAAAAATGCTATGGTCCATCAAGCCTTTTAATAGAATGCAGAAACTATTCTAACACTCAAAAATGATATGCTTTAAAATTCTTGCTTTATATAACCATAGGGTTATAGTCATACATCTAACCTTAAAAATATTACAGTCATAAATAACATGTTTCAAATATGGTGCTTTGTAACAAACATTACAATAAATAACAGACTTCAAAAATCTTATTTTGTAATAAATATATAACAATAAATGAGAGGCTTCGAAAGTCTTGCTTTGTGCAAAATATTATAGTAATATATCTAGTATTTATGCTACCATCTTTGGCTTACATAAAAAAGAGAAGTGTTACAATTAAAAAAATATTTCTATCTCAAACATACAAACCAAAATACTACATCATACTACAAGCTAAAAAAAATATTACAATCATACTAATACCAATAAACGCTAAAATTATCTTTCATACAAAACTTAAAATCTTTAAATAAAAAACTATTTTAATATCCCAATAAAATACCCTAGTGGTTAGGGCTTTGGACTCTCTTTTGAGAGACCCAAATTCATGCATGTGTCAATGAACTTATATTAAAATTAAACAAAAAAAACTATTCTAATTTATTTTAAGTTTTTTAAAACAGTTCAGCAAATGTACACTATCCTAATTAAAAGCTCAAAAATATATATTACAATTATATTTATACTCATAAAAACTAAAATTATCTCTATACAATAATTTAAAATTGAAAAAAAAACTATTCTAATTTTTTTTCAAAATAACAACTCATCAAAATTACATTATCTATTATCCTAACTCATTACCTGTTACTAAAAAATACACTATTTTACTTTTTAGTTTACAAAGAGAAGCATCTTCTGAAAGGCATTTTGAGTTCTAACCTTTTAAAAGCACGAGTAATTTCTTAAAGGCCTCTTTAACGAGCTCTTTTTCGCCCACCACCAACGTTCCCCTTTTTATTATCACCTCATCAAACAAGTTGTTTATGTGGTACTCCTTTGTGATAGTTGACCGGTCACATACGCTTATCCATACCAATCTCTCTGCTTCTCTGGTCTCGTATTCAGAAGCGGATGTCGAAAGCAGGAAAGTGAGCTCTCCTCCCCTATTGTTTATGTGTAAATAACCATTATAGCGGCTTTCAATAACAAAACAGACAATAGCGGCATCGGACCATTTCATGTAAGGGCGTGCGAACGTCCACTCATCGGCCTCCTCCGTAATTGACTCCACAAAGGGAAAGTCGTTTACAATTGACTCCACAATTGACTCCACACCATCGGGCATTGCCCTTACCCTTGCCCATACCTGCATTTCAGATGGCCATTCCTGCCAATTTGTTCATCACTGGTTCCGTCAATAAACATTTTATAATATAATAACATCACATGAAATTTTGACAGCAAATTAGGGTGCATCTTATACTAATTGATTTTAATTTTGTGTATCCATGAAGTCTTGACAGCTGTTATTACCTTTATAGATCGAATGCAAGGTTCCAAAGCTGCAAAGTCGTTGGCTGAGAGCTCCACCGTCTTCAATCTCTGCATCTGCTCCAGACTTTGTATCCCCGGCACCTCCCACTCGCTGCGTAATTTCAAAGTCTCCAGTGATCTCAGATATTCCAAACCTTCTACTTTCTCCACTTTGCGGGAAACTGACAGTTCTAATTCTTCTAAACCAATCAGATGTGCAAAACTTGAAAGCGCGTCTACCTCCGGAGATGATATCAATTTTAGCCGCTTCACTGTTTTTGGCAGAGTTTCTATCCCTGTTACATACTTATTGTTGCAGAGCTCGAGAGTCTCAAGGCTGGGACAACATTCTTCAGAAATTGATATTGTTGTCAGATGTGTCCCTTGTAGCGTTATACTCCTGAGCTTGTTCAATGAGCCAAAAACCAATTCTCTGATTGGGCAGTCAATAATCTCCAATTTACAAAGATTAGCGAGTTGCCCAAATGTTTCTGGTAAAGACTCCACTCCCAACGACCATATAAGTAACTCCTCTAAAGCATTTAGACGTCCGACGGCCGGTAAAGATTTCAAATTCCGACAAATACGAATTTCAAGTTTCTTTAAGGACAACAAATTACCAAAAGAGTCTGGCAAACTTGTCAAAAAGGGACTTTGCATGCACAACTTCTCCAATTTCTTCAGTTGACCAATGTTAGCCGGCAGATTCCTTAACTGGCTACGATAAAAACAGAGATGTGTCATAGAAGGCTGATTTGCAATATGACGAGGCAAAATTTCCAGTTTGCACCGTGAAATGTCCACATACTCCAGCTTTCTGACGTTTTCTAGAATATTTGAGTTCTCTGAATTAAAGGTGAGCTGTTCACATTCATACAACCTCAGGTATCGCAGGTTTGACAGCTGCTTAAAGGAAACCGGCAAGGTACTTATTCTGGAGCAGTTGCTCAAATCTAAATGCCAGAGGCTTCTCAAATTCCCAAACCTAATTGGCAGTGATGATAATTCCCTAAAATAATGCAACTCAAGGTACTGCAGGGAATTGAGATTACAGAACTCGTTTGGAAGATTAGTCATGGAAGATTCGTGGATGACAATCTTTTTCAGATACTTGAGACGTTCTATTGACAGCGGAAACGCTTGCAATCCACTTTTAAAATGGACAAAGTGAATAACCACCTCTCTCAACCGTAATGGAACCTGCAACCAAACTTCAATTATATTCTATTTGACGGAAATTATGTTCAAAGTATCGTTTTGCAAACAAGAGCAAGGCTAAAAAAGATGCTTACATCTGTTTCATTCTCCCATATCGTTTCTAAGCACTCAACATCATAAAGCTCTAAAACCCTTAAACTTTCCAATGAAAGACATGACGAGAGATTTGCATGGCTGAAATTAAAACAGCGGAGCCACACCAGGCCCCTTGATAGTTCGCCAATCTTCGCGTTGAAATGATTGTTCATGAACTTGAAAACGAGATACTTTATTGAAAAAGCATCTTTTGGGTTTGAGCTTCCCACGACTTCCACGAACTCTTCAAAAGGCGGCAGGTAGTGCGACGAACAATGAGGGTCGACTTTTAAGCGTTTACTGTATAAAGAAGTAGTAGCTGCCATTATCCCTCGAACCTGCATTCTTTCCTGAATATAAAAATTACAAATAATTAATTTAGCAGGTATACATACAAAGAATAAGGCTTTGACGAAATGGGTAATGACACTGTAAATATAGATGAAGCTTACCTTGGCTTGTGCTTGAATGAAATTAATCTGGTCCTCGAACCAGATACGGTAGGGTAACTTTTTGTTTGCAATTTCTCTTCCCAAATCGCGAAGGTGATCATGCATTCTGATTCGATTCTCCTCGTCAAGCTCCACAAGACACTTATTCTGAAGCGTCTCCCAACTATACACCCCGCTTCTCCCTGGTCCATCACACAATTGAACAAATAAACTTCTGATTTCCCCAATAAAGAAGCATGCAACATCCAAGAATAGCTCTTGCTCTTCCCGATCCAGAGCATCGTAGCTTATTTTGAGAATACTTGAAATCCCCTTTGGTAATACTCTAGAAATTTCATTTAATTGAGACTCCCAGTAATCCCTGGGCTTGGAACACAGCTGCCCTCCAAAAACCTTGAGAGACAACGGCAATCCTTGGCAACTTTCGAGAGCCTTTTCCACCAGATCTTCAAATCCGTCGAGTGCATCCGATTTTTGGAAAGCATGCCAACAGAAGAGCTTCTTAGCATGGCACGTACTCATTCCTTTCATTTTGTAAATAAACCTCTCCGAGATGCCCCAGGATGTAAGGACTTCCGCATCTCGTGTTGTAATAATAATGAGGCTGCCCGATCCAAAAGTGTGTTTTGCCGGCAACAGAGAATCGATTTGCTCTGTACAATCCACGTTATCCAAAACTATGAGTGCGCGGTGAGATCTCAAATGACATTCCAGAAGGTCCTTCCCTTCTTCTATACTTTCAAATTGTGAACACTTGTCGCATTCTGAAAACTCGCCGCCATGTGAACACTTGATGCGAAGGTTCCCTAAAAGTTTCTTTTGCAAACCACACAGCTGGTTTTTACTTGTTTTGTCTCGAACGTCATAAAGAAAGCTGCATCTGGGAATAGAGGACGATTTCCTGTTGAATAATTTTTTTGCCAGCGTTGTCTTGCCGCATCCGCCCATACCCACGATCCCCACAATGTGTACGCTCTCAACACCCTGAATAATTTCTTCAAATTCTCCTACTCTTTCCTCAAGCCCAAGTGCATCTGTGGGTTCTGTTACTTGCGCTTTGCTCATCGCCATCCCCACATGATTTGCAAGGCCTTCCAACACCCACCCCCAATCACTAAACAATGACAACAAAACTAATCAAAAAAGTGAAAGAAGACTATACTGATCATCACCAATTTTTTTTTAAAAAACAATGAGATGAAATATTCAAGATAGCTAGGGAAGCAATACTTACTCATTGTTAAGTTCATATCCCATGATATATGAAACTGTTTGTAGAGCCTCTTTCCACTCGCCTAGCTTTTGAGGTGTATATCTGCCTTTTGATTCATGTTCTGCAAATGAACCAGCATAGAGTCCTTTTCCTTTGTCCACCCAGCGGAGATCAGAAGGGTCGACCTGATAGAAAACAGGAATAATTTTAACGCCTGTTCTGATCATGTGGGAGAGCTCCGCCAAACACCAGGCCGATTCCGCGTATCTTTTAGAAAATATGGCGACGTGAAGAAAAGCATCATCCATTGCCTCCTGTATTTCCGTTGGTATGGAATCCCCTGGTTCGAGAGCTTTTTCATCGAGAAACACTGGCACTCCCATGCTAGAGAGTTTCTTGTAGATAGCCGTGGCGAGTGTGCGTTTTACATCGGGTCCCCTATGATTAACGAAGACATCGTAGCGCAACTTGGACTGAGTGGAGGACGAGGGTTTATATGCAGATGCAGATTGTTGCGCAACTTGGTCAAAGGCGCCAATCTCGTTCAGCCGTTGCCTCTTCGTCGAAGAGGAAGGGTTTTCCATGGAATTGAAGTACGTGTGCACTGACGGAACGAAAGAAAGATAGCCAAGAACGAGAAGTGAACTTGGTTTTGGGATGATCAGACCAGACACTCCAGAAACAGAAGGCCAAGGCTAAAATTACTTCTAACGAAACGCGGAAACAAGCGCGTTAAACAGTGAAATCATATGTCTAGAAATCCGCGTAAGGAACACTCTTTCGGCGGAAAAAAAAAATTAAAAAAAGAATACTAGTGTCAATTCTACCCAAATTCTGAATTGATTTGGAATCCGCGTAAGAAACAGTCTTTCGGCGGAAAAAGATGGAATAAAAACATGTTACGGGACCACTGAAACTTCTCGTCGGTTTCATTTCTACTCAATTTATTCTAGCCGCGAAGGTCAAAGTAAATACATAGAACCAGACGACAATTTTGTACGGTGGACACATATCAACATTTTCTCTAAAGGCATGTGTAAAGTAGATGCATAAAAATTTCATCTTAAGAGTTTGTTTAGCGTGTATGCTGAAGGATTCTAAAGCCTTTGGCCCTTAGAAATTTTTTATATTTATTATTAATAAAATGTTAGAATATTTGTTTTTTATTAATTATAGGATTAAATTTTTTATTTAAAGTTTAAAGTTGTTAATTTTTAATATTTATTTTAAATATAAATTATTATATTTCAATATAATTTCATAATAATATGATATTATTTTATTGGATCTATAAAATGATATTTAAGAAAGTTAAAATAATGGATTTTTCTTCTTGAAAATAAATTAAATTATAATATTTATACATTTTAAAATTATACTTTTATTTTAATTATTTTTTTAAAAATTAAACAATTAAAATAAAATATTCAATTAAAAATATCCATAACTTTTAAAATAATATTATATTTTTTAAATATTTATAAATATAACTTAAACCCACTTAAACTTGTAGCGAGTTTCAATCCTACCTAAATTCTAAATTTATTCTACCCCGCAAGGTCAAAGAAACGAGAGTTTTGGAATCTGCGTCAAAAACGGCCTTTCGGCGAAAACAACGGACCCACATAAATTCTACAAAATCTACATTTAGTCTACCCCAAGATCAAAGTAAATACTTATAACCAAACAACAGTTTTGTAACGTTCACCGTCATCAACATTTTCTCAGAACGCGTGTGCAGCAGGTACGACCAACATTTTCTCTCAGAACGTTGCTGAAACGGAGGTCCCACACGATATGGTCATTTTATTTTTCAGAGAATCCAAGGCCTTTGGCCCTAAGAAGAAAATTATGTACCTCGCCTTGGTTAAGTTGCATAGGGAATGGGACAAACGCATCATTAACACGATGTTTATAAAAAAAAACAATCTTTAGCTTTTAAATATAAATATATATTTTTATATATTTTAATAAAAATTTAAATTATAATATTAAAATATAAAAAATAGATATAAAAATCAAAATAAATATAAATATATTAAAAAATATATTATTTTAAAGATAAAAAAAATTATCAAATAAAATTATAAAAAAACAACAAAGGAAAGAAAAGAAAATAAATAAATAAATTTAAACTAAAAATGCATTAAAAAAATATGTTGTTATAAATTAAATGAAAAATAAAATATATTACATTTAAATATAAATTTTCCAAACCCAAATTTAAACATCATGAAGCATAATATCTATAAGCATGTATGCAAGCTTGTATACAAAAATGATGAGTGTGAGCTTCCCTTTCCGCGAACCACCCAGTATAAAAGGTGCGCTATGAACCACTTCTTGCTTTGTTATTCTATTATTAGAATGTTCATTTTGCTTGGATAGAGATAAAAAAGACTAGTACCTTGTTATTAGCTCTAGTTGAGACTGTGTTGGTTATTTGTTTTTACAGGATTTTCTTTCCTTCCTAAGGAACATTCATATAGTCAAAGTTTAAATGCTTCCTCTAAAAATTATTTCTTTATTTTTTACTTTGAATTGGTTGTTTCAATTGAAACTTTCAATACTTTAGATTAGTTAATTTTTTTTTTTTTTTTTTTAACAACCTTGGTTATTCTAAGGGATTGCATTATTATTAACTAGACTGTGTTGGTTATTTGTTTTTGCAAGATTTTCTTTCCTTCCTAAGGAACATTCATATAGTCAAAGTTTAAATGCTTCTTCTAAAAATTATTTCTTTATTTTTTACTTTTAATTGGTTGTTTCAATTGAAACTTTCAATACTTTGGATTAGTTAATTTTTTTTTTTTTTTTCTTTTTTGTAACAACTTTCATTATTCTAAGGGATTGCATTATTATTATTATTGTTATATTTTTTATTAATAATATTAAACACCATCATATATTTAATAACCATGAATTTTATTTAGTAAAAAATAAGGAAGTAAAAAGATACAATAAAAGCAAGGTCAAGAAAATACCCATAACACAATATTTATCCTAGGGAAACCCAGTCTCAATCATTTTCTTTATTGCATAAGTTTGGTCTTTATTAATACAAGGAATCCCATAATCATTTCTCCCAAACTAATGCCAATACAAATGCGTAGGAACTTCTAGTTCCCACAACTTTACCATGAATTGATCTTTTAATCCACATAGCAGATTCCATAATCGCTTCTCTAGGAGTAGCTCCTTCCTCCTAGTCTATTAGAGGAGTAGTAGCTCCTAAAAGGTCTAATGTATTCATAGCATTAGTAGTAGATTTTTACACAAGAACCCTTCCATTTATTTTTGCTAAGAGCCCATACTATTAGCCTAGTAACCACATCTCAAACACTCTTTCCTTAACTAACTAGAAGCCCATACTCCTAGTCAATTAAGTATTTGTTAGATCATCTTTCCTTACTAACTAAGAGCTCATACCCCTAGTTAATAAAGTATTTATTAGATCATCTATGCTTACTTCAACCTTAAAAGATGAATCTACTCTTCAAGATATCACCTCTATCCTTTCGTTTCAATAAGAACTATACTATCTTATTTTAGCATAATCAATAACCTTCAATATAAACTATGTTGCCATCCATTGAATATAATCTACAACTTTCAATATAGACTATGTTACCATCCATTGAACATAATCTACTTCTTTCAATATAAACTATGTTACCATCCATTGAACATAATTTACAACTTTCAATATAAACTATGTTACTATCTATTGAACATAATCTACATCTTTCAATATAAACTATTAATGGATGGTAACATAATTTACAACTATCCATTGAACATGATTTACAACTTTCAATATAAACTATGTTACTATCCATTGAACATAATCTACATCTTTCAATATAAACCATGTTACCATCCATTGAACATAATCTACTTCTTTCAGTATAAACTATGTTACCATCCATTGAACATAATCTATATCTTTCAGTATAAACTATACTATCTCTTTTAACATAATTTATATTCTTTCATGTTAATCATTTAACATAGCTAAAGGTAAACCATTTAACTTGGCTAAAGAATCTTTTGTGTTAATTATTTAACATAGCCAAAGTAAATCATTTAACTTGGCTAAATAATCATTTAGCAATAATGAAGGCAATACTTTTAATTAAAAGAAAATATTTTAATACTCATTCATTTCATGCTCCTTTAAGCTATAATCCTACGTACCCTAAAAAAAGGATTTCAAAAATATACCCAACCACTAGGCGAAAACCAGGAAGTTAAATCAATTTACAACTAACCAAACTATTCCAAAGTTACGTGGCAAGATCAGGCGAGTTCAACAGTTAGCGTTCAGAGGAGACACGCACCACAACCAACCTATCTTCTTGCCAAGCACATCTAGTGCATTTGGCTTAATAAAACTATGGGTGCTAACTCTCTTAAACCATGCCCAAGTCACAGTATGTCCCATGTGAGACTTAACTAAACCAAAGACTGACAACAACCTACTACCTAGTTTCACAAAATCCCAATTGATGGCGCACGTCCCACAACTGCCAAGCATAAAAAATCTTGGAGGAGTCACCTACGTACTAAGGTTTTGAACACATGAACATTTAATTACTTCCTTTTCTCCATCTAAGGCCTCGTCTCAAACACCAACAATTCACAAAGAGCGATTAGAGGGTTTAAAACTACTTGAGCATAATTTACACATGTCGGTTGGCACAAAGGTTTCATTGCTCATTCAATACAACATGGTACAGATACTCGTTTGTGAATTGAAATAAATTTAAACACAAAGATGATCGAGTAGTTATCAGGCTTTCATCGTCTAAGTTGAGTGAAATAACCCCCCTCACAAGACAATTTAAGGCCTCCTATGTGATTTTTATTCTCCTATGGGTAGAACAAGCAATTCTACACGGGTGTAACTAGCATTGGTTCCATGAAATACTGACTAGCCTATCGATAAATAAACTAGGGGGAGTTACACTCTTCTCAACCAAAATGAAAATTATTATAGTAAACATCAAAATAATACCATTGCAAAAAAACAACCAAATTTATTACTATGGTTATATCTCTATGTTTAATTTCAGCAAGAACCAAGCAAAATGGGAAGTTTGTTTAGTAGATCAAATTTACAAAATATTAGGAATTGCAATCACATAGGGTTTCAAAATATAATATATCAACCAAAAAGTAGAAAGCCCCAACCTGGTTTTCTTGTTGTCTCCTAATCGATTTCCAGTTGCCTCACCTTGTGGCCTTCTCATATCTTCCAAGTTATGGCCTCCATCTCCTTCCTCCATTAGAATTCTCCCCCTCTTCTATATGGCCATTTACCCTCTTTTTATCCATCTATTGAGGTCCAACCTACTCGACCTTGAAGTCTTTATTTTTCCAATAAACGTCTGCCTACTCCCATTGAAGGCCTTCAACCCCCAAGCCTAGGAAGTCTTCCTCCCATAACTTCTTATGATGAGAATAGAACAAATATTTTTTAAAAATATCTAAAATTATTATTTTAAAATTCAAACTTTAAAATAATATCTCATCCCTTTACTAATCGAATGAACATTCATTTATAAATAATAAATATTCTTGTATTTATAATATTCTTTTATTATAAATACTTTCATTTATAATGTTTATTTGTTATAAATACTTTTATTTATAAAATTTGTTTATTATAAATACTTTTGTTAATAATATTTATTTATTATAAATACTTTTATTTATAATATTCATTATTATAAATACTTTTCAAAACCTCCCCTTTTAAAACATTTCTTCATCCTTGGGATCGATTCTTGATATTGCATAGCTATTTATTTACGACAAAACTAAGTATAAATTATCATTAAACAACACATAGTTTTCGTGCTGAAAGATCTACTAGGTAGGTTCATGACATCCTACCCCCTTGGGACCAAACACCGTCTCGGGTGTTTCCTATAAAAACATCTTTGCTACACAAAGTTAGATGATCAAGGATAATGTCTAACTTCCATTCTATTGAGTTTAAACAATATTTCATCATCCCTTGCTAATATCAATATTACACTCACTCTATATGAGATGCAATCCTAATTATTGAGCAACAAAAGTAATAACATCCTTCTTCAAATCTATCCAGAAGGAGATTTTGTTCCTAATTTCCCACATCTTTGTACCTGCAAGGCAAGAGAAAGAAGAAAATATTATAATTTTTGCATAATGCATCATCTCAAATTATCAGTTTTGGGTAAAAATACCCCATACTTAAGGCACTAGAGTCCATCGTTCATGCTGAAATCTCACTCTCTACAATATTTCCTTTATTTTTGGCTTGAAATTCACTGCAACTCTCATCTTGAGATTGCATTCCTTGATTTGTTCTATTAAATCAAAGTTATTTCAAGTTAAACAACTATATATCTCCTTTTTAGGGCTTGCAGCTAAGCAAGATTTCCTAGTTTCCAATTCTTAAGATCCACTCCCTAGATGGATCTTTATGCCTTCAAGAGCTTACTAACTTAAAATATCGGTACATTGTTTAACTTAAGGAGAGGATCCCATAATACTCTCTAGAGTAGATTTCCTACCTACTCCTTTCCAAATAAGTAAGCTCAAACTCCAAGAATACAACTCTACATCCATTATTTCTTATAAAGTAATATTATCTTAACCAAAAATAGTTACTTCACCTATTCCTTCTCATTAAGTATGATCAACATTAACCAGGAATAGTTACTCCACCTATGATGAGCAAAATTAAGGTATTTATCTTACCTTATCGACAAGATAGCTAAAGTCACCTATCTCATTTTTCTATGAGCTGACTCTATCAATCTATCTCATTTTATCAATGAGATAACTAAAGTCATCTATCTCATTTTTACTATGAGTTGATTCTATCCATCTATCTCATCTTATTGATGAGATAGCTAAAGTCATCTATCTCATTTTTACTATGAGCTAACTCCATCCATCTATCTCATCTTATCGTTGAGATAACTAAAGTTATCTATCTCCTTTTTACTATAATAACGATACTCACTTAAAACTACTAGATGTTTGTAAACCTATCTAGTTTAGGTTTTTAGAGAAACATTTAATCAAGGTTATTTGAAGTTCCTCCCTAAGGGATCCCATAATCCCTTAGTTTTCCTTCTTTTCTATGGACCAACATTCTTTGCCCAAACTTATTAAGGGTAAAGCCCATCTCTATACCCTACATAAGTACCGTATGTGTAGGTATACTTCACGTATTGCAAGTAAGCTATCAATACCATACACAAGTATCATCTGTGTAGGTATACTATGCGCTTTGCAAATAAGAAATCAATACCATACACAAGTACCGTATGTGTAGGTATACTATCTCTACATGCTTTGAAGTTACTCCATCACTTAAGAATCTATATCTTGCATGTGAAAAGAAACCTCAACTTTTGGGTCACTAATGAGCAATTTTTCAGGAAGAGATGCATTTCCAAAGGTTAGTTATACTAACCTAGATCAATAATGGTCACCGCCACACTTGTATCCTTATATGATCATCTAGGTTGCGACCATTATTACCCTTGGTAGTAATTTAGGCCATGCTTGTCTTGCTACAAGGTGCAATTTAACCACCAAGGAGTTGAGTGTTTTTGTCTTTACAGACTAACTCAATTCATCTTCTTTTATTTGCCAATGGCTAAGGTGATGCTTGCTTTACCCAAGATGTCATACCAAAGGAAAGTTGCTTTTCTTAGGATCAATCCTTAAGCAATTTTTAGTTTATCCTTTCTTACCTCTAGTCTATCATACCTATATATTATCCATAGAAGCTCATAGTCTTATGACTATTTGCTCAGATTTTAGAGCAACTAGTAGTTCAAGGTCTTCTCGGCTTTAGCTTAACTAAGCAAGGATCTGAATAGGAAGGTACCTAAACCTTAGCGCACTCGAAGGAAGCTCCTAGTCCATTGTTCTTAGATTTCCTTTATGAAAGCATCTTATCCTACGCCTTACTACTTTGATACCAAATGTAACAACCCTATTTATTCTAAGTGGTTGCATTATTATTACTGTTATATATATTAATTAACATTAAACACCATCACATACTTAACAACCATGAAGTTTATCTAATTAAAAACAAGGAAGCAAAAAGATACAATAAAAGCAAGATCAAGAAGATACCCATAATACAATATTTATCCTAGGGAAAACCCTTACAAGAAAATCCAGCCTCAACCGTTTCCTTTATTGCATAAGTTTGATCATTATCAATACAAGGGATCCCATAATCCTTTCTTCCAAAAATATGTCAATACAATGCGTAGGAACTCCTAGTTCCCACGACTTTATCATGAATTGCTATTTTAATCCACATAGCAAATTCCATAATCGCTTCTCTAGGAGTAGCTCCTTCCCCCTAGTCTATTAGAGGAGTAGTACCTCCTAAAAGGTCTAATGTATTCATAGCATTAGTACTAGATTTTTACATAAGAACCCTTCCATTTATTTCCACTAAGAGCCCATACTCTTAACCCAGCAACCACATCTCAAACTCTCTTTCCTTAACTAACTAGGAGCCCATACTCCTAGTCAATTAAGTACTTATTAGATCATATTTCCTTAACTAACTAGGAGCCCATACTCCTAATTAATTAAGTACTTATTAGATCATCTATACTTTCTTCAACCTTAAAATATGAATCTACTCTACAAGATATAAGTATCACCTATATCCTTTCATTTCAATATGAACTATACTATCTTATTTTAGCATAATCCATAATATTCAATATAAACTATGGTACCATTTATTGAACATAATCTACAACTTTCAATATAAACTATGTTACCATCCATTGAACATAATCTACTTCTTTCAATATAAACTATGTTAAACATAATCTACTTCTTTCAATATAAACTATGTTACCATCCATTGAACATAATTTTCAACTTTCAATATAAACTATGTTACCATCTGAAAGCACGAGATTTCGGAAACAAAAAGGAAAAACTAAACAAAGTTGCATTAAAAGGAAAGAACACAAATGAATGAACATGAGATATAAAAGCAATATAAACTATAGCCCTTTTTATTGATATTCTTTTCAATTCGTGTTACAATACGTCTCCTTCCTTTTTAGGGGATAGGAGCGTTAGATATTGATCTCTACAATTTGCTTCAAAATTCCTCTTCCGCATGCCCACGTTTGGAATGGGCGGGCCAAATGTTGCCGCCGCTTGCGTTGGTAAGGTAGACTCCTCGCCGCTCCTCTAATGCTGCAACTCTGCACTCAAAGAAACAAACAAGAAAGTCAGTAGCACCTGTGTATGAAAAATAAAAGATGAATCTAACGATGGTTGAAATGAATCTAAATGAAATGAAAAACTTGACAAAAGCATAAACCTGAAACTAAAAGAAATACCACAATTATGAAAGCACAAATCGCCAGTAAGTGAACTAGCAGCACTTCGTCGCTCAAAATGCTTCTTCTCTGTATATCTTTTTTGGGTGAGAAAACTCACCGTTTTTATAGACCCAAGGGGTCTTTTTGAATTAACATGCAAAAGTGTTTCTTTGCATGAATGCTTTTGTTTGTGAAGAGAAGAATTCTTCTTGATCAAGGGCTTCTTAACTGCCTCTGTGCATGTATTTGCATGTTTTAGCAAAGCTCACTTGCACTCCCATGCAATGAAGGGATAGCTAAGTGGCAAATCTGAGTTGTCTTAAAAAGCTTACTCTCCTTCCCATGCAGTGAAGGGAAAGTCAATTGGCAGATGTGTGTTGTTAAAAGAACTCACTCGCACTCTTATGTCATGCATGAAAAGCTGAGTGGCAGATGTGTGTTGTTAAAAGAACTCACTCGCACTCCTATGTCATGCAGGGAAAGCTAAGTGACAGTTATGAGTTGTTATATGCCGAGATTTGACTTTTTGCAAGTCAAACTCTACAATCGTCCCACCCCGAAGCGAGCGTCGGTAATCGTCCCTGGGTGACACGAGTATCAGTCAGCACTCGTCCCTAAGAAGGACGAGTATCCATCAGTCAGCACTCGTCCCTGAGAGTGACGAGTGCCAGTAAGCACTCGTTCCTAAGAAAGACGAGTAAAATTATTACTCGTCCCTGGGTGGGACGAATAAGAAATAATGTGTCCAAAAGGTGCCAAATTGGTTTTTGACTTACAAAAACTGCTGTGCGAGTGGTTAGAACCACTGTTTAACCTCCGAGGGCTGCCCTGGGGGCTGTGTGTGTTGGTGCGATCAGTGCTTGTCGTCACATAATCGGATTGGTGTTGTTTTGGTGTCTACACCATCCATTGAACATAATCTACTTCTTTCAATATAAACCATGTTACTATCCATTGAACATAATTTACAACAAAGGTTATTCACAAATTGGACGAATAGTCACAAATTGGACGAATATTTGGATTTTCAAAATTGAAAATTGACAAAAATGGAGACCCTAGATGTTGACCAATTCACCCGAAACTTTTAAGACAACTATTTTTTAGGGGTTGGTTCGCTGCGTGATTATAATAATATTATAGATTTTTTTTTAAATTCGCCAGCACTTCCGCCTAAACTGAGGACCCTTTTCACCTTGAAATTATAAATTTTTTATATTATACCATAAAATTCGCCTCTTATAATAGTATGTAATGTAACATGACAACCATACCCATACAACTAAAATATTAAAGTGTGGTTCACGTACGCTGGTCGGATGCAGAAAATGCCCTAGATGCGGCCCGAATGCTGAAAGTGGTCCAAATTCGATCTGTGTGCAAAAGTGGTCTAGATGTAGGTTGGGTACAAAAAGTGGTCTAAATGTGGGTTGGGTGTAAAAATTGGTTTGAATGTGGATCGGTGTAGAAATTGGTTCGGATGCGGGGCGGGTGTAGAAATTGGTTAGAATGTGGACTAGGTGCAGAAATAGGTCCAGAAGAGATGGAGTAGGGTAGGTGCAGAAATAGGTCCTGAAGAGATGGAGTAGGGTAGGTGCAGAAATAGGTCCGAGTGAGGTGGAGCGAGGCAGGTACCAAAATAGGTATGGGCGAGGTGGAGTAAGACAAGTGTAGAAATAGGTATGGGCGAGGTGGAGTAGGCCAAGTGTAGAAATTGGTTTGGGTGAGGTGGAGCAGGCCTGGTGTAGAAATTGGTTCGCTTAGGCTAAGGGGGGGACGTGTCCCTCTTTATGATGTAAAGGGACATAAATTAAAGATATTAAAAATAAAAAAAATAAGTATGTGCAACCCTAATTAGGGCACCCAAACCCTAATTGCACCTTTATATTTTGGAGTTGGGCCTCATTTGAAAAAAATGGAAGATATTGTTTTTCATGGAGCTTTTCGCAGGGATTTTCACTAAAAGATCATAGGGCTTGTTGGGAGCTACCTCAGCAGAAATTTTTCAGTTTTAGGTACCTCTAGGTGATCGGGATTGGAGCTTTCGCATCACAGAGTTCATCTGAGCATTCACGGGACAGACAAGGGTTTGCCAAAAATTGAAGTTTTTTGAGTCGAGAAACAAAGCATCTGGGTCTTCGTATTTTGACCATATTCCACCTGGGCAGGAGTCATATTTCCATTTCAAAAATTTATCCATCATAGTTCTCAGTCTAGGTGACCATTTTAGAGGTATTTTGAAGATCAAAATCTGTCTGTCTGAATTTCTAAACCAAATCGTATCATTTATAGGGTCGTACAAGTGCATTGGGAAGCATGCCATAATTTTGGGGGTTTCAACCTACAATTTATCAATTGCAAAAGGTGTGCCTAGTCTTCAGGAGTAGTTAACATCAGACGACATGTGATTCGAACACCAAACGATGAAGATATCAGTGATTTACTATTTTAGCTTATCATTTGGACACACCTAGAGCCACAGACGAATTTTGTAATTTGCTGATTTCAGATCTAAATAAACAAAAAATTAGTTTTCTATTAGTACTATTTGATTTGTTGTGTTCTTACATTATATTTTCAGTCCATTTATCTTTATAACCCCTCAATATGAAACACAAGCCAAACCAGCGTTAAACTCTCAAAAAAAAAAAAAATAGATCAAAAAGTAAACTGAAATAAAACAGATCAAACTAGTGTGCAATCCGTTTGTCATATTTGGGGTGTACATTTTAGTGGTATCAGAGCTCAATTTTAGTCCTACTAGCATGTTCGAGTATTGAACTATGGCTCTAGTCAGTGTCAGAAAAGAATGGCACATGAAACTATGGTTTGTAGGTAAAAAAATTAAACAGTTACTACCGTCAGATCATGATGCTATTGTCATCCTAAATGAAATAGAGGAATGTTTGGCCACGGTGGAACAACAACCTTTAGTGGAGTGGTAGGTTGCCATACTTCCTACACTAGATACCTTGAGCCAGGATAAATGGATGACACATTCATATGACTCGTTGTTGCTTGTTGTTTAAGTGAACTCACACAGATCACAGCTCCATAGGGACCATATGAGGATACAAAAATGAAGGAAATTATGCATACGATTGTTGATAGCTTCCACGGATTGAGTGATATCAAAAGCCCATTGTTTGGTAAGAAGGTAAAGAATTTGGAGTTGATGGCCAGTCTTCGTTCCAATAATCTGTTGATTGACTTGGGTTGTGACAGTGATATCTTTCGTATGTGTTATTATTTCATATCTTCTATTGGTGAGGAACATGACGAGTTTGTTTGTTGTGACATGGAGGACATCATGTCCTTAATCATTGATGAATATGACTCCATTCTGTAGCCTTTATCAACTTTGTTATTACTCGTTTAGAGGTAGGACAAGGTTTATTCATATGTAGCACATAGATTGGTTGACATTGTTGTAAGAAGATGTAATAAGAAGCTGAGAGTCTACCTAGACAATGAGGAGATTTGGGAAGAAGAAGAGCAAGAATCAAAAAATTTACATGAGGTAGGTGTGGAAAATTCACAGGTTGATCTAGTAGACAGGGCTGCACATACAGATAATGAGATTATACTTCATGAGGACACCAGATCAGCACCAGCTGATATTCACCCATCACATCTTGGTGATGGTAGTATAGGTGAACACGAGTTGTATTCTCAAACCCAACCCATTATGATGTATGTACCCGAGAGATACATATTCTTGGATGATCCACAAAGTGATTTGTAGTTAGGATCAGATAGGCATAATGCACATGATGGTGATGTTACAAGTTTCATAGAAACCTTTTTCGTTGAGCCTATACTTGATTTTTCCAATCATAACATAGTTGAGTTTATTGCTAATCATAGATCAGATTATCATGATGGTTCACCTTATCAGGACAACCAAGAAGACTTGATGAATGATGGGTCTAACGCTGATTGTAGTTCATCTTCAGATTGTGTGAATAATGAGTTTGATGAGGATGGACACAGGGAGGCACATGAATCTTGGAAAGCTTGGAAGACACTACTAAAATTCATGAGGTTAGTTCTGATTTTTGTTTGAACTGTAGTAGCAGTCAACATAATTTTTATGACCATGATAATTTGGATAAGAATTGGAAAAACCAACTCACAGTGTTTGCTGAATATAAAGTGCACATGTTGTCCACCACTAATGACACTAAGAGGATGCTCGAGGACATCATTCATAAGGCCCCTAAGAACCAATATGAACGGGTGGTTTCCCTTTCTTATTTGAAACACATCAAAGATACACTAGAGGAAATAAAATCAGCATACTTGTAGGTAATACATGGCAAGGATACAACTATCAAAGCTGCAAATGTCACCTTGGATGCTTTCCATGAGAAAGAGGACAAGGTGGATAGACTATGTTTGGATCTTAGTTTGGCTCACTATTCACTGTTCCAAGCTGAGAATCAGTCTTCATAGGTAGCCATAGATAGGGGGTAGGTAGCAGAGGTGAGATGCATAGAGATTCAACAGTTGATGGAGGGCATTGAGGAACTCCATGATGACTTTTTATTTGGGCCTAGAGATTCATGCTACCCTCAGATTGAGCATGATTACTATGAGTTTGACCTTGTCGATACCTTGTAGGGATATGAGACTTGGATGGCTTAGTAGAGACTGAGGTAGAGTGGTCATGTGTTATACAGGTATGCATTCTTGACTTCTATCCAGTTGACGTTCAGACCATTTATGGTCGGGTGCAGTTTCAGGGTGATAGGGCTACTTTGGAGTTGAGTTAACTCACCCAAGATCATATGCTTGTATCTATGAGCTTCGGGGATGATGGTAGGACCATATTTTAGGTGAGGGTTGATTATGGGTTGGAGTGGTATGTTGTCGTTCACTCCTTAAGCAACCATGCCATTTATCTATTTATGCTTATGCAAGTGGATTGGAGAGAGGTACTGAGCCTAGCTTGGAGACTGGTGGACTTGTTGATGTTTGGGGAGCACTGGTACTCATGGGATGTCCTATTTGACTTAGGGAGTTGGAGTATCACTATGGATTATTTAGTTTCTTATGGCCAATACATTTTTTGGGTGGCCAGTTATAGTTCTACCCTTGCTATCTCTGACCCTGTTGGTTGCATAGCAGAGATTGGTCACCATTTGGGTTGGCATTATCCAATGAGATTCATTGAGTATCCTACTTCTGTATTGAGCATAATGTTTTCTTAGAGGCTCAGTTCTATTATGATCAGTGGGAGTGCATGAGTGGACTGGATTGAGTCACTCGTGTCGAAGATGTCACCTAAGACAGAGCTCAGACTTTATGGGCATACCAGTTTAGTCTATGAGGTTGAGTTTCTTGTTGAGTTACAAGAGTGGGATGTGAATGATTCTTCAAATATCAAAAAGATTAGTTTACATCCAACTTGGCTGAGTTTTATGATGGGTGACATCTTCCTCGAGGGTGTTTGGTCTACTACATTTGATTGGGTGGCATGGTATCATCCAGGTCACTTCTGGAGTACGTGTGCTGAGCTGAGTTGAGTTGGGTAGGTGATGGTTATGGAGGCGCTCCTAGTGTTGGTTTGGTAGTGGCATGTGATGTTGATCTCTTGGTTATGTTGTGGTATGAGATATTTCGATCCAGTTTAGTCAGGCATGTTGGTGCCAAACTTGAGAGAGATTACATTAGGCTATTACAGTTGGCACTTCTATAGTTCCATCTTGTTAAAGGAGCAATGTGGAGTAGTGTGGTATAGTGTCAACTCGGTGGGTACTTTTTGAGGTTGTTATGGGATTCAGGTATTTTATGCGACCTCATTTAGGATGCATACCACTGATTGGGTTATGTTTAGGCATTGCTTGAGGACAAGCAATATTTGGGAAGGGTGGACTGTAATGTCCCCTCTTCTAGGTAGTCAGTGTACCGGGGATATTAGCCTATACATGAGCTCTCGTAGGCTAAGTCAGTTGTTGGGGAGCCATATGGAGAGGTTATTATCTTCATCAGCTTACAGAGAGCTCATGTTTACCGGTCATTTGGGCTTATTTAGAGATAGTTTTACTGGACTTGCTATTTTTAGCAATGTCCATTTTTAGGGTTTCGGATGATGACTTCAACACAGTATTATTCTTCGACAAAATGGGTATCCGAAACCGTTCACTAATTGTTGCTTTGAGGAGCAAAGGTCTAGTATTTTAATGGGTGAAGTTATATTCCATTAAAGTGATTTATTATTTAATGACTTTATATTATGAAATCACTTTATGGATGTGAAAGGGGCCACTTTATAATATAATGTTATAATGTTAAGTTATAACTTAAAAACAACTTAAAGTGGTATGCCTAGGCCAAGGGGGGGGAGACGTGGCCCTCTTTATGATGTAAAGGGACATAAATTAAAGATATTAAAAATAAATACAAAATAAGTATGTGCAACCCTAATTAGGGCACCCAAAACCTAATTGCACCTTTATATTTTGAAGTTGGTCCTCATTTGGAAAAAATGGAAGATATTGTTTTTTGTGGAGCTTTTCGTAGATAGATAGATAGGTATTAACGTGGAATGAAATTCCAATCATGGAATATGGGATTTTCACCAAAATATCACATGGCTTGTTGGGAGCTACCTCAGTAGGAATTTGTCAGTTTCAGGTGTGAGAGATCAACTCTAGCTGATCGGGATTGGAGCTTTCGCATCAGAGGTTCATCTGAGCATTCATAGAGCAAACAAGGGTTTACCAAAAATTGAAGTTTTTTGGGTCAAGAAACGAAGCATCTGGATCTTCGTATTTTGACCATATTCCACCTGGGTAGGATTCAGATTTCCATTCCGAAAATTTGTCTATCATATTTCTTAGTCTGGCATCCATTTTAGAGGTATTTTGAAGACCAAAATTTGTCTGTATGAATTTCTAAACCAAATTGTATCATCTACAGGGTCGTACAAATTCATTGCGAAGCATACCAAAATTGTTAGGGGTTTTAACCTACAGTTTATCAGTTGGAAAAGGTGCACCTAGCCTCCAGTTACAGTTAACATAAGACGCCACGAGATTCGAACATCGGACGGTGAAGATATCAGCGATTTACTATTTTAACTTATCATTCGAGCACACCCAAAGCCATGGTCAAATTTTGTAATTTGCTGATTTTAGGTCAGAATAAATAAAAATTTAGTTTTTTGTGAGTACTATTTGATTTGTGGTGTTTTTACATTATATTTTTAGTCCATTTATCTTTATAAACCCTCAATATGAAACATGAGCTAAACCAACATTAAACCCTTAGAAATCAAAAAAATCAGATAAAAAAACAAACTGAAATAAAACAGATCAGACCAATGTGCAATCCGTTCGTTAGATTAGGGTGTACATTTCATTGAAACCCTTTTGATGCTTGAAGTCTTTTGCCTATGGTAGGGGTTTTCCATCTTGAAACCTTCAATAGTTTTTAAATAACTCTCCTGTGGAATTTTGCTTCATAGTCACAATCTTATACAATGTAGTTTTACCCTTGAAATGTTCCTCAAACAAAGTGCACTTTGGATTTCTCTATGTCGAAGCTAAAGGAGGATCAAAAGGAGAATTCTCTCTTCCTTCTACCTACTCTAAGACCACATGTTAGAACTCAATACTTTGATTATTGTATTATGGAAATGAAGGGTATTTACGTACATAAGACACATATTTTAGGTATAATAAACTTGCAACTATCCTGTCCTATACTACATGCATAAGCCTTGTGAGGGGTGGTTATACCATTTGATTTCTCACATGGTCTATTATGTAATAATTACTAATAAAATTTAATCATATATATGATCAACCATCAAAAGGACTATATAAGAGAAAACATCATTTGGGAAGTAAATATGGTCATAGCCCAATTACGGATTAGTTGACACCAAGTTAGAGGTGAAATGGGAAGATAGAAGAGAACAAAAAATAAATGAGAGGAGAGGATATATACCTTTTACACATCAAAGGTAGTGGAGACAAAGAAACACTTTATTTTGGAATGCAAGAAATATAGTGATATTTTAGTCAACTATGTTGAAACTCTAGAAGTGGAATAAATGCATGATTTATTTGAAGAGTAAAGACTATAGAAAGTAGGAGAAATCATTGCTAAATCCAACAAAAGATCAATTTAAAAATAAAAATAAAAATCATTGGGTTAGACTTTGTGGTAAGTGACCGTTGTTCTTTATAAAATTATTGTCTCATATGGGCTTTATAAACTTCTATTCTAATCTATTTAATCTTATAAGAGGGGACTTCCCACAAATAATTTTAAGGAGGATTGCATATTAGTATTTGATTCTATCTTGTTAGGGGTATTTACCTTGGAATTAGGCATTTAAAGTATATTTTAAGATTGACATAATTTAAATATTCAACTCAAACCCCACACCACATACAATTCTTAAGGTTGTCATTCTTGTTTCAAAATAGGCCTAGTTTATGATGTGTGCCCTAGAGTCTAGCCAAGATTGGATGACCAAGAATATCTTCTCATTCAACCTGTGAAGAAGGTCGGTTCTTGTAATGCTAGATAAACTAAAACCAAATTTGAAGACTAAAGAAAGAAATTAGAAGGATTAGAGAGTATAGAAATAAAACTAGTCAGGATTAAGCAACAATAACAAGCACAAGGTGTGAGAGTATTACACTCTCAATTCAATTCAAGGCTTGATAGACCAACAACAACACAATATTGTAGAGCATCATTTAGATCAACACATATACAACTAAGCATTCTAGGGGTTAAATAAACATTAACCCACACAATTATCTAGTTTAGTAGAATAATCCTTAACATAATTCATCATCCATTAACATAAACATAAATGCATAGTAATTTGACTCACATTCGTATGTGTCCTACAATATATTTTGATATAGGTCAAACAACACTTTAATATTTAATTAGGAGGTACACGGTACAATCATCATACAACTTATGCAAAATGTACATGCTAAAGAGTCGACCTTTATTCTAAGTTATTTCTAGTCGTTTATAGATTTATATCACATTATGTTAGCTCAAAATGATCATACAAAACTAACTATAGGATTTGCAAGGGCAAATATGAAATGTGGGTATCCTTTTCCATCTCAATTTGGCGTAACTCCATGATATAGTTGTGCTAATGAGGTCAATTTTGATCTCTTCTATGAGCATGGCATCCACATGACCATATCTAATCTAGAGCATCCTTTGATAGATTTGCTTTATACCACTTTGCTTGATGATTAGACTACTTACATAGGGATAGATGTGTGATGGAGAAGCATATGGTCATTGGGATTCTATGGTAAAGCTAATTTTACCTATAAGGACAACTATGGGTTTTTTCATTGCTACCAATATCCTAAGGCCTTATCGGGCTCTTTCCCCTAGACAAATTCTTAGTCCAAACTAACTATGTACCAAACATTTTTTCTTCCTTGAGTGATATCAACCTTCTTAAAAGTCTAGACTTTTTGCTTCATACTTAGTTGCTTTTGAAATATGCAACATGGTGCATTGCTACATGTTGGACATAAGCCTTCTTAATAATTTGGCCCTTTCACTTGTCGAGCTCTATACCTTAGATAAATTTTTTATCTAATATTTTTTGGTGCTAGATTTTTTATGCACTTTGTGATGACATCAACATCATAAAAGTTCAATCTCTACTTTTATACTTGCCATTTTTTTTTGTTAGAGGGGAAAATAAGAGTTTTTGAAAGCTCCCCAACCCTTTATACAAGAAAAAAAATCCCTCAAGGAAAGAGCAGAAAGTAAACCCAAGGTAAAATTATACTTAGCCAATTTTTTTGTTTGACCTACTGTTATACCAATTTTTTTATGCTCCCCATAGTGATGTCAACATTATAAAAGTTCAACCACTTTCTTTTAGACTTAACCAAAATTTAATCCCAACATTATAGCAAAATACCAGATTCTTTTATCTTAGCTAATTATTTGGTTAAGTCATGCTAGATGCTAAGTTTTGTCAGACCCTATGATGGTGTTAGATTTATAAAATTCCAACCACTTTTTCCATACTTAGCCAAATTTTTACTTTGATGCTACAACAAAATGCTAGACTTATCTTCCTTAACCATATTTTAGGCTTGATGTCTATCTTGTGCATCTAGCTATCCCTTTGCCTCCTAGTATCTACTATCTACCTAGCAAAATTATCTCTTGAAGCAATGTTATATACATGTGGTTTAATCTTTTGACCCACATTATGGGTGCCTATAAAGGGGTTTCTGCTTGCAGAAATAGAGAACCCATATAGACTTATCTATTGGGTATGGAATCAAAAAATAAGAGAAGCTAATATACAAGTAAATGTCTCATCTATCTACTTTTTGTCTTTATGGTGCTAATTGTTGCTATACCAGTAGACTCATCTTGTCCTTCCTAGATTTATGTTGTTGTATTAACGTTTCACCCTGCTTATCTCTAGTAGTTCTTTGGAAAATTGAGGGGCTCTCACAAGCTTAAATATTTTGTAGACTTTGTTCTAATACTTTTTTGTAGGAACAAAAAATCCCAAGATTTTATACATAATGTTCCTAAGCTTACTATTTTTTATAAGATGGATTATTGTACTTTCAAGATAGCTCCTATAATTTTAAAATAAATATGGACGACTTATTCAAAAGTGCAACAACTTTATCTATTTGGAAGGGTTTGTACCATGAATTAAATTTTATCTCATCATTGATCATAAGCTTCGACTACTATCTGAGTTATTCTTGAGTACATAATTTGTTGGCTTTGTCCCAAAATCCTAGAAAACTAAGGCCTATAAGTTCCTCAATCGAGACATTTATATTTTTTGTTCTATCACCTAATGCATTAATCACATCACCTCCTTATTAAATTAACTAATAGTCATACACTATTTGATTTGAGCAAAATTTTGCTTCATTCAGGTACCTATTACTAAACGTTGCTAGATGTAGGTTTACTTTTCTACTTTTCATAATTATGATAATTGCTTTTTCTTGCTCCAACTTATTAGCTATTACTTCTCTTGCTTTGCTAAGTTCAACTAGGGCATCTTGTATGAGCTTTGCAATGTAATCCATATTCTCTACAAGTGGAAAGGTTCACATAGCTATGTCCATAATCCTATTCCAATATCCCCCTCTACATTGGATAAATGCTTCCCCAAAAAAGTTGGGATTATGAGGTCTTTTTTTTTTCTTCTTCTAGTTCTAATTGAATAGTTGCCAATTTATCTTAATAAACCTAGAGTGTTGATCTCAAGTCATATAACTCCTTTTCTTATTCTTGGGTTTTTGATTCCCCTTATCGTAGTTTCTTCTCTAGAGCTTGAATCTTCTCATCTCTTTGCTAGAGTTGCTCTAGAGTTGGGGTTTTGGTTAATTTTTGTTGTGGTCTTTGACCTCCTATTTCAAAGATTTATTTTCCACTCCTTCCTTACCCAATATTTGCTTTAGGCTATCAACTTTATTTTTTGCAACTCTATATCTTAATTCTAGCTTATTTTCTTGGAGATACAACATGTTTGCCTCAACATAAAGAACTCTAATTATATCCTCCATCATGATACTTAAGATGTCAAATTATTACACCCTAATATCATAGTCTACTACTATCATTTCTAAAGTAGGCTTGTTGACCTTTGAGATAAAAACTTCTTTGATCCACTTATCGATAGTTGGATCTACAACATTATACGTCTAGGGTACTGCCTTCTTTTCCTTTTAAGGTGGTTTCTCTTTTGCCCATTTCTAAATATTGGCTTCATTTTCTTGTATTACAGTGAAGGCTTCCAACAATGGATAACAAGAAACAAGAGATGGGGCAATGGAAGATTGAAAATGGGAGGATGATACCAAAGGTTATTTCAAATATAAAATACTAGTATTTACAGTGGTATGAGGATGTGGGATTTTGGGAGTTTGTGTGACTTTCATGTATGGGGGTAACAAAAGTTATGTTTTAGCCAGTGAGGAATTTTGAGGGTGTAAGATTTCTCATGGAGGAGAAGATGGTGAAAGTGTTGTCATGGAGGATACTGCTAAAATGGTGGATTGACAAATATAGGAGTAGAGGTAGAGGTCATAGTTGGTCCTTATGATTTTGGGTGTTGCTTTTGAGTTATCATATTGAAATATTGATTTTTTGTGTCTATATGTTGCACTTTTAGGATCAATTGTTGAGATTTGAATTTATTTTTAATCTCCTTTTGATGTTCACTTATACTAGGCTAAGGCTCATTTCTATCAAAAGCTATTAGAGAAGTGAGTTCTACATATTCTATTGCTTGCATTACCTTTACCGTTTCTATATGCTTAGTTTATCCTTCCTAAGTTACCATTGGAAGATTTTCTACTATCAAACAATGCTACACTTGCCTTTTCAGGATTCCTCTTTTCTATTTTGTATCCTACCATTACATTTAATCGTAAGTCTTCCTCAAGATCTATGTTTACAACAAGGTGTTGATATTTTATAGGACTCTATCCTTTGACCTCTTCTTCCTCTTCAAAAATATATTTTTCTTATTCTTCATCATCATCTTATTTGATCATGCTAGGAAATTTTTCTCCTTTATGTGCATCCATCCATTTAATATATTCATGTTTAAATTCTCTTTGAAACTAGGAATTTGAGGTGCTAGGAAAAACATTCTTCTATTTTTATTGCTCATACTTGAAGATCCACCATTCCCAAAAAAATTGAGCTTTACTTTAGCTACTTTTGCTTTCTCTCTCTAAGTTTGTTGTTTATCCACTAATCTTTGTTCTTGGCTAGATCATAAGGTTATACATAAGGATAACATTTTATCTAAAGGGGTTATACTTATAGTTCATTCACATCTAGATAAGGAACTCGATCTTCTAAATTATTTTTGAACATTTATATGTCTAGTCAGGGAAAATTATCGAATGTTCGAGCCTTAGAGTTTATATTTTCTAATTTGGCTTTAAACCTTCCTTCCTGATCATAGTTCCACTTGTGTGGCACTATTGGAATCTAGAGGCCATTAAGCTTATCATCTAAAACTTTAGCTTACCCTTGAGTTGGCATTGTGATATCACCAAAGTTAAAAGGAAATTGGTAAGCACTAACCTTTTAATCATGATCCCAAAGCTCTCACCTACGTCATCAATTTGTCAACATAATTCCATAGTAAAAACCATAGGCCCTGATAATCATGTCACTCTACAAAAAATACCAATCTCCTAGCTCACACTGATTACCATGTAGCTTATCCTTAGCTTCTAGAGTCAATCAAGGAATTATACCATAAATGCAAGCTATCCTAGGTCCCAAAAGTAGTCTATTGAACTACAAATAAGAGTTGGTTTCCCTAGGCATAGGAGTCCAATCAACTATAAGGAGGGTTGCTACATTGTTTGTGCATGTTTTAATTTGCAAGCCTGACATACTCCTCACCATAAAATACAATATAACTAGGTCAAGTGTGAGGGGTAAGGAAACTTCTTGCTCTCCTTTAGACTTAGGGCAACTAATTGAGCATGAATTTGAGAGCTCAAAAATTTAGCCCAATCAAACCAGAGGGGGACCTTTTTATTGGTACCCTAATAATTGTATATATTAGTTACTACCTAAGCTAAGGCCACTTGGTATTCATACACATTTTCATCAATATGTAGCCCAAGGATGATAGCTATCATAGAGAAAATTTCTTAGTAGTCTCAAAATGCAAGGAGCTTAATAGAATTTTCTAGGAAGTTTTCAATGGGTTTCCCTAATTGTTTATCAAGCCAATTTCTTACCATTTCTCTTTCATAATGCATAGCTTGTTCATTAGTACTAATAGTTTTAGGAATTGTACATGTGTGATCTATTACTACAAAAGCCTTTGTGATAGCATATGTTGTAATGTCAAACAACTTCTACCTAATTGCAATACACACTATTCTATATTTTGACTCATAATTCCTTGTTATTGCCTTAACAAGTTCTAGTCATGGATGTACAAACTTGGGCGTATATGATGATAGGGAATAATTCCATGTGATTGCTTATGCCATATTAGGTGAATATCTTTTTCCATTCATCTCTACTCCATCGTTGAAGCTCTTGAGTTTCAGTTTAACTATAATCAGAGGGTCATGAATTTGGCTCAAACAATCTTGGAGCTCCTTGGTGGTTTGTTGATCCTTTTGGCTCTTCCTCACACCATAGCTATCAAATTTAGGAGCTTCAATAACAAATGCAATCACAAAACTGAATATAGTAGCTTTGCACCTTCGTGTGAAATATATTTGTAATTCCATAATGTTCTATTGCTCAAATGTTTAACTACTTAAATGTGCATAGTACATTCCCAAGCCTTGATTTTATAGTGTGATGAGAAGCTTAACCGTTGGTGCATTAATACCAAAGATTTTGCATGCTCTGCTTTTTTATTAAAATATTTTCTTGAAACTAACACTTTGTGCAAGCACTTGATATGCATGTCAATTTAAAGATTATTTCACTCTTTAGCCAATAAAATCACTTGGATTTCAAAATTTTATGGTTGCCAGGTTTTTATTTTGGCCAATCAGCTCCTAGCTACTCAAAACTATCGTGATCGCTACTTTTATATTTACATTTGTTGCTATTTACATATAATACAACTCATGGCACACATCTCTATGCTTAATGTTTTAAATATTTGGTCATTTATCAAAGTTGGAAAAAGATAGTTATCCATATCTGTTAGCTCATATGCATTTAATTTATGCTTTTCTAAGATTAGGTAAGGTCCAAAACATAATGATTCTAACTTTTTGTGCTTTCCTAGTTTGGCTCTATCTTCATCCCACTTTAAAACTAAATTACCAAATTTGAACAACTTGGGAGAAGTTTTTTTGTCGAACCATCTCTTGAATTTTGCTTGGTGCTCTCAGAAGCTATTACATGTCTTTCTCTTTTCTCTTCTAACAATGGTAGCTTCACCATCCTTCTTTCAACTGGCTTTATATTCTCTAGTTTTGCTTGGTCCATAAGCTTCATGGTCGATAATTCTATGTGCATAGTTAATACAACTTCCTTGCCACAAACCAAAGAATATGGGCTGGTTTTCAAGGTTTTCTTGACTGTGATCCTATCTACCCATAGTGCCTAATTGAGCAAGTGCTAGCTTATTTGATTATCCCCAATGGTTCTTTTGATAATTCTCAATAAATTATTGTTGATGGATTTAGCTAGTCCATTAGCTTGTGGGTAATAATTGAAAGAAGTTTTTGAATATATGCCTTTTTTTTTATAGCAAAATCTGTGGTCATAGCACCTATGAAGGTAGACCCATTGTATGAGACTTTGGTTATTAGAATTCCAAACCTGGTAATTATTCTATCCAAAAATAATAATTACTGTCTTTAATCTACGAGCTTGATAGCTTCTACCTCTGACCACCTAGTAAAGTTGTATGTTGCAATCAAAATTAATGCCTAGCAAATAAATATGGATTTATCACTCCAGTAAAATCAAGCCCCCGTTATTAAAAGAACTCTTCTTCCGTAATTAGCTTTAAGGATAGTGTTAATACTTTTCTTTTATATAAACTTTTTACATTTATTACATGCTTTAATAGCTTTGAAAGTATCATCAACTAAGGTAATCCAATAATATATAGTCTAAAGGATCTCGGTAGCTATTGTTTGACCAAAGTAATGTCCACTTGAAAAGCCCAAATAAAATTCATTCCAAACTTAGGTGTATAACATATGAGCACTTTGTCATATTTTTTTGGTATAAAATATCATCAATTATGATATAATTCATGACTTGTAACTTAAATCTTCACCTCAAAGAAGTTGTAAACCCATCTAGACACTTACATGTCTAATGAAAATGAATTAACTGATCAATCTAGTTACTTTGTTCCATGTGGCTATTTGCTACTTAGTTACTTTGTTCCATGTGGCTATTTGCTACTTGCACTTCTTTAGGTTTAGCTATTAACACATTTGTTTCCGTTCCATGTGGCAATTTGCTACTTGCACTTCTTTAAGTTTAGCTATTAACACATTTGTTTCCAAGACTATAGAGTTAGCGAGGTGTTCACACACAGCTCGTCCATTTCCTCTTTTCTTTTCTAACGCGCAAATGAAATGAAACGACGATATCAGAGAAAGTCACGGAAGGCTGACGTTCACTTCCACTTCCGTTCAGTCCATTTTTCTTTAACGAAATTTCGTTTTACATTAAATACTCTTCCCTTCAAACACGCAGATTAGACGATGTGGGAGAAAGTTATGGACGGCTGACGTCCACTTCCACTTGCCGTCCATTTTTTTTATAACAAGCTGATTTGACAATGTCCCATAAAGTCATGGACGCGGACATCCACTTCCCGTCTATTTTATTCCCACTTTTTCTACCATGCGGTACGACGAGGTCGGAGAAAGTCGTGGACGGCTCTCGTTCACTTCCACTTCCCGTCCATTTTTCGTTTTTCTTCTAAAACGCGAATTTGATGACGTCGGAGAGAGTCATGGACGGCTGTCGTCCACTTTCACTTCCCCAGTAATTTTTTTTTTTTAATCACACGGAGTTTATGATGTCCGAAGATGTCATCCTCGGCGTCTGTACAAAACTACAGAAGGGTGTATATTCGCCACTTCTAATCTTGCGAGACATCCATATTACTTAGGTCATCAGATTACTTTACGTTACTTAAGATTCCAATAAACAGTCTGGAACCTAGAGGCAATTTGCAGATAGTTTCGCAACTGGTGAATCGCAATATTCATCCATTCATCTGTAAGGTTTGAGTAGGCGAGTTAAATATTTTTTTCAAAGTTTTTGCTTCTCAGCACAGGTCAAATTATTGGAGTTGTTTATATAATCCATCTCTCCTCGGTAAATGCAACCTGGGTGAGGGAGACCCTAATGGCTCAGGTTTGGGGGTTGGTACCACCAATGTCAAACTATTGTCACGGATTCAAATCAGACTACTACCTTTACCTTTACCTTTATTGGGCATGCCCCAAGATTTAAACCTAAGTCTTCTTTTGATAAGTGCCCAAAATCTTACCAATCCACCTAATCCTTAAATTTATTTAAGTTTTCAATAAACAATCTCTCGAATCTAAAAGCAATTTACAGATTCGCAATAACTAGTGAGTCACAATATTTTGTAGGCTTCTATCTTTTATATATATATAATATAGAGGCAATTTGCACATAGTTTCCCAATTACTGGTGAGTCACAATATTTTGTAGGTTTTTATTATATATATAAATATAAGTAACATCTTTTTATTTTTAACAACTGAGTACGGGGTTAAATATTCTCCTTTGCAGCCCAAAATGAGGAGAGTGACTCGGGGGTTAGGACTCAAATCAGACTACTACCTTTACCCAAATATACCCCAAGGTCTGAACCTAAATCTTTTCTTGCTAAATGTCCAAAATCTTACCAATTCACCTGACCTTTGAAGGCGTAAGGATACCCATACTCGTAGTGACCTTTACGACTCTGTGTGTAGTAGGTTCGGAAAAGGATTTTGATAATTTGAAGGCGCAAGGGTACCCATACTCGTAGTGACCTTTACAATAAATTGATTCTGACTCCTGTGCAGTAGGTTCGGAAAAGGTTTTTGATAATAGAGTTCCCAAAAGCTGGAGAAGTGCTATCTTGGTATCATAGATATCTATGGACGAGAGCGTCTATAACGCCCTTCCTTTCCACACCGTGCAGGACAAGAAAATCCGACTATATGACAACCCCTATACATGCACTATCATTCAATAATACCAACACCGGGAAAACGACAAGGCATTGAAATGATAGGGCGGTATAAGAAGAAATGGAGTCTACACCTGGTTAGTTGGCTGGCTACCTAATAGGTACCCAAGTTGTTCATAATTAAAAAAAAAATAGAAGTGTTTGTATACCCACGATTTTGTAATTAAAAAAATAAATATATTTTTAGGGGACAGTGTAACGGTTTGGATTTTGGTTTTTTAAGGAGGTCCAATGTTCAAATTTGGATTTTGGTTTTTTAATCAGGTCCAATGTTCAAATTCTAATGTGGGTGAATGTGTGTGAGAGGGTGGGTGCATACTATATATATATATATATATTACTAGTTTTATTGGTGATTTTTTTGTGGAAACACGTCCTTTGTGGGCAGCGAAACCTGGGAATTAGATTATGTGTTTGGAGGTTCTCTTCCGTCAAAGTTACTCAAGAGTTGCACCTAACCCCATCCACGCCAACTGGCCCAACGAACGACTCCGACCCCATCCATGCCAATTGACCTAACGAACCATCGACTGGACTTTGCATATCCGCAACATGTGAGGGGGAGAGATTTGAACTTGGGGCCTCTCTTTTTCAACTTGAGAGTTTTAACTACCCACTTGCTCTCCAACTCCCCCACACGAGCAGATTGGTGATATTTTGTATTAAATGGTTATGAAGTTTTTTTTAGCGATATTTTTTCAATAAAATAATAAGGCAGTCAAAGTCAATTATTTTATGGATATAAACTAGATCTTGTCTTAAGAATTAAGAAAAACAACTAAGAAGAAATTTATGATAAATATTTAATGTGTTTAGTATTATAAATTTGATGGAAAGAAATAAGAGGAAGTTTTTTTTGTTGATATCAAGGGAATCGGTATCATCCTTTCATCTTTAACAATTGGGTACGAGGTTAAACATTCTCCTCAAGATTTCTGCCTTCGAACATAGGTCAAATCATTAAAGTACTTTTATAATCCTTACCTCTCCTTGGTGAACGCAACCCAAAGTGAGGAAGATCCCCGATGGTTCAGGGTTGGTACCATCGTCGTCAAGCTGACGCGCACTCAACGAACTCAAGTCAGACTACTACCTTTGCCCTTATTGGGCATGCCCCCAAGGTTTGAACCTAGGTCTCCTCTTGGTAAGTGCCCAAAGTCTTACTAATCCACCTACTCCTTGGGAAAGAAAATAGAGGAAGCTTAGAAGTGACTAAAAATAGCACATACCATTACTTTTAAGAACTCTAGCTTAAATAACAAAAATAATTCATGGTGTTGAGTCCAACACCAATCATTCACTTGAAAGACTTAAAAGTAAGAAGAAACTTTAGTTGAATATGACTAACATTTTAGCAAAAAGAGTGGGCAATCAAACATAAGGAATCCAAATAACAACAATGTTTCCATTTTCTTAATATGAATTAATGGGAGGAATGACAAGATGAGAAAAAGGACTATGCCTCATTTACCACAATCTAGAGGGCAATATCACTAATAAAGAGTAAAAGGGCTTATCAATTTCTCACTAAATTTATAGCTTCAAGAACATAATATGGGTTTCATAAAGTGTAGCTTTCAATTCCTCATGGCTAGAAGATGTTTACAATAAAACACATGGATTTTATTTATAATAAGAGTTTAACCTTGAGTTACCTAGGATGAAAAATTATTAATATTAGTAATAGTAAAAAATTGGGGGCATTCTTTTTAAAATGATGTAGCTCCAAACATTACATGCTTTTAATTATATCTCTAATAGGTTTGGAAGGCTTCTAAAATGTGTATGGTGCCACTACATGCCAAAATTTTATTTTCCAAAGTATTTTTTCAAATTCTTTGCTTGTTTTTACCCTTTTGCTGGTCTATGAGTGATTCACTCTAAGAAGCAAGCAAATTGCTCTCTTTTACCACCAATTTGTCAATATTTCCATAGTGCTTTGTATAGACACCTAAAAAATGTCATTAATATTTGTTTGATGTTAACAATAAATCAGGGTTATGCATAAGGGGTCAACCCTGAAATCTATCTATAAAATCAAGGTGAATTATCTCCAAATCTCGGTGAATTATGTAAAAGTATACATGGTGAATTGCATTCATTTTTTACCAAAAAATTCAAACCATGGTGATTTTTTTTTTTGTGTTGGGGGCTATGGATATTGGTTTGCAAATTCTAGCAATGTATGACAAACTTAAAGGCTTTATACCGATAGGAAAAACTATGTCAATCACCTTATGCCTATAGGATAGTGTCGTTAGGAAAATCTGTTTTGATCGGTTGTAGACATGAGGGTCGAAAAATACCGATTGGTTGCAGACATATTGGTCGAAAAATGACGATCGAGAGCAGATATGTCTATGTATTGTAGGAATATCGATAGGTTACAATAAGGTTGATCGACCGTTGCAATGTCGATCGGTTGCAACAATGTCAATCAATCATTGCAATGTCTATTGGTTGCAACAATGTTGATCGATCATTATGATGCTGACGGTTGCAACAATAACAATCGATTGTAGAAATGATGATCAATTGTAGCAATACCAATCGATTACAACTGTGTTGATCGGTTGTAGTTGTGTCGATCGGTTTTAGTTGTACCGATCTGTTGCAGCTATACCAATTGGTTGTAACACTTCTCTACAATCGATCATCTTATATCGATTGACACTCCTCTATAATCGATCAACTTATGTCGATCGACACTTCTCTACGACCGATCATCTTATGTTGATTGCACTCCTCTACAACCGATTGACTTATGTCGATCAACACTTCTCTGCAATCGATAGTCATATGCCGATTGACACTCCTCTACAATTGATCAGCTTATATCAACAGACACTTCTTTGCAACCTTGTCAAGTTTTTCGTTGTTTTAGAGATATTTTCGAGTTAGAGTGTTTTATATGTATGTTTATCAATACCATATATAGTATATATATGGGTAGTATATGAGGCAAATTGGACGAGAAAAAAAAAATCATTTATAATTTGAAGGTGAATTATCTGTGGAATTGGGCGAAAGTGGTCAGCGAATAAAAATAAAAATATGATAATAATTTTCAACGACGGGCTAATTTACCCACAAAAAAACTTCCACCACGTAAATTTCAGGTGAATGGCCCCTAGTGAAAGGTTCCAAAATTAGCAAATTTAAAATTTTAAAAATCCTAAATATAGCCAATTTGCGATATTTTGTGCTTATGCATAACCTGCAATTAATAATTCTACAATGGTCTCAATTAATCCAAATATTTGGTATGGTAACCTTAGAAACATTAAATCAGCCAATTCTAGCCCCTTTTGTCCATTAAACCCCATCCTAGACCTAGCCCATGGTCACCATGCGACTATCCCACTCCCCCTTGTTGTGGAGTTTCCACAACCACCCCAAGCTTCTTGGGGACCCACTTGTCATGTTTTGGTATTAAAGGTTTTTGGTTTTCTTTGGCTTGTAAGAATAGTGATGTTTGACCGTTTATGTTAATGATTTTAATTGCTTTAGTTATTTGATATTTAATGATTAATTAATCTAGGCATTAATGCTTAGATTAATTAAAATCCATTTTGATAAATAGAGTTTAATGTTCTTCATACTATCTAAGGTGATGGAATGTGTTTAATAAAGCAAGGTCTGACCAAAACATTACCTAAAACAAGAAGAGGATACAAAAGGCACAAAGAAAATGTGATAGAAAATAATATGCTATTATCTACCTTATATAATTACATTAATTATATTATGTATATAATAGTAATATTATTATGATGTTCTAAAATGTTATTATAATAATATTATTATGATTATATCATAATGTTCTAAAATATTATTATTATAATAATATTATTATATTGTATATAATAATATTATTATAATATACTTTACAAAGGATGTGATAATAATATGTTTGACCATGTTACGTTTGATTGCAGGAGAAGGTGATGGCGGCTATTCAAAATGATTGAAGGCAAGGGTGGCTATTCCAAAATGTTTGAGGCTACATAACGCTGGAAAAAGAGGAAGCGGTCCAAAGATAGCATTAGGATTTCAGGAGGACAACACATAAGGCACCAGATTTGACAGTGAAACGGTTGAAACCAGAGGCATACCATCAAACAAGCCAACAAAGAAACATTATTAGGGCAACCCGTAACCCTAATCGATGGAGATAAAGGTCTACCTCGAGAGCATGGAAAGTTTTTTGTTGGTATTGTGCAGCGTGAGTGCGAGAGCAAGGAGCTCGACAACCATGGTGAAGGGTTGACAGTGCCATGGCTACGTCGATGGTAGCCCCCTGACGTGGTGTTGACAACACCATGGCTACGATCGAACGCAACACCATGGCAACATTGTTTTGACAGCCATGGTTGCATCGATCGTAGCACCACGACGTGGTGTTGACAGCGCCATGGCTGCATCGATGGTGTGATGGCCTCACTAGGTTATATGGAAACCAAAGTGCCCAGGATGGGGGACGTCATCCCAATCCTTGGGCACATTTGGTATGGCTTTGAAGAGATACCATTGGACCTTGGTTTCGAGCAGCACAGTGAAAATATCGCTGAATGAGATTGGCATGCCTTATTTTAATGTGAATGTTTTTTGATTATATTCAATGTTTTAAAGGAGGCCTAAAATCGTAAGGGTTATAAGGTATAGTTAAATGTTTTTTATTATTCATTTTGATGGGTGCAAAGGGGTGTTCTTGGGTAGAATGCCTATGTGATAAGAGAAAGGGGAGACATAAGGAGTTACGTAAGATTATGTTTTTGGTTTTATTATTGTTTAAAATAATGTTTAGAAGTGTTATTTTATTGTATTAAATCAGAGAAAATGATGATGGATTATTTTCTTATATCCATTTATTATTTTAATTGTGAAAGAAGTTGAAGCGAAAGGACTTCTAAGCATTATTTATACCTTGCTATCCTACCTATTTAGAGGGGGCTGGAAATGATGTAACATTCCAAAAAGCAATAAGAAAGAGCATTTTTCATATTTTGAAAGGGTAGCAATGAAAGCTAATTTTGCTAATATTGCTAACACGCTAACTTCTACTAACTACTATTAGGGTAGTGGCATCAACATAAGGAAGATAAAATGAACCCAACTATCTAAAAGACTAAAACTTACTTCATCTTAAAGGCACGACCATTAAAATGAGGTGGACAATTCCACATTTTATCATTTGAAACATTTAAAGTGAAGATAAAATACTTTACTAATAGGGATTTAGGGTAGCATCAATTTAAAAAAACCTAAAAATGACTACTTTTATTTTGCATTTTCTTTTAGTTAGATCTTTCAATCATTAAGCATTATTTAGAACCAGCAAAGGCCCCTTGTTTATGGTCACATGAATCATTGAATTATTTCTGGCATTATTGTAATCTTTTAGTTATTTTACCAGAACCTTGGAGAAGTTGAATGTTTGTCATTTGGTTTCTTTTCTGTTCAATACTCTACATGTGGTGGTATTTTGCAATTGGGCAAAATATACACTCAACACCCCTAACCTATGTGCACATTCCCCTAGTCTACCCTTTGACTCTAGCTTAGGTCCACCTCACCCTAGCCTAACCTACCCCCTACTCTCCATATCCCCATGCACCCACACAACCCCCCATGCTCTTTAATGCATATGGGTGGGGTGAGGACTCTCCCCACCCAAGAGCATTAATGAAACATGGTGTGCACATACCACTTGAGTGGGTGAGGACTCTCCCCATCTAAGAATGTGTAATGAGGTATGGTGCACACATGCCTCTTTTACCATCCAGGTGGTCCACCTTCTATCAAACTCAGGTGTCAACCAACATCATTTACATCTAGCACTAATATAGTCTCATCTACCTCCAATTCCAATGGGTCTATCTGTATTTTTGCTCCAACATCACCCCACCTCCTCCTATATACTACAACTGGATCTGGTATCCCTTGCCTCAACCTAAACTATCATAAGACTTGAGTATATTAAAAACACTTGACTTGTATTCTCCTTTGCCTAATCACCCATCTCCCTCATCGCACATGAGCTAGCTGAAACACCTCATCCCTTTGTATTGGCCCCCCTCTCCATGTCCACTAGATCACATTCTACGACCTCAAAATTTCCCATGCATTGCAATAATGATATTTGTCTTCCTCATAGGGCCTACTCACCTATGTTGCCATATATATCTACCACCTCAAGGTGTATGGAACCTCCTACCCTAGTAACCTGTGCACATCATATGGTAGAAGTTAGGGTATCTCCATTGCTATATGCTCCCATGCCCACAGTTGCACCAAAAGGCTACAACTCAATCCTCTTCGATGAGTCCTCCTCACTCATACAACTACTTGTACATTTATGCCAATAAAGCTTGATCCCATGCAAACACCACTGACCTGTCCACCAAATCTAACATAATACCCAACAGGTTTCATGTGAACCATGCACTTAAAAAATTTGGCAGAACATAGTTGGATATTAGCACCATCGCCAATGTGTGTCTTAACGATAACACCATTGCCTCATAATACAACTCATACAAAATATTACCACTGTCTATGTTCACTTGATCCCACTCTACACCAAATAACCTCTCTGTTGGACATTTTGAGTCCCTAAGCTAAAATGTTGTCATTGATGTCAAAAGAGCATTTAATGTCAAAAGGATGTATGAAGGGTTTTTGTGAAAACCAAGGCAAAAAAATTAAAAGGTTTTGTTTAAAACCATGGACAATAGATTTGATCTGGGTTTTTCTTAAAACCCAAGTTGGGCTTTCGTTTCATCGAAAAAGGTGCCCCGGTGATGAAGTTATTTGAGGTTTAATATTTGATTTAAATTTTAATTATTTAAAATTTAAATTCAAATTTAAATGCAATGTTGAGTTTTCTGCCGACGTCATCATGCAAATATTATTTCCACAAACGTCTTCGAAGTGATGGTAAACCTATATAAATGGGTGGTAATTAAAATCAAAAGTTATCCTTTCTCTCGTGTGTGTTAATTACTTTGGAATTCGAACAAGAGAAAAAGAGCTCATGCGAATTATTGAAGAGGAAACAAAAAAAAAAAAAAGGCGCAACGCTTGGGTGACTCAAACGTGGTGTGAGGCGTGGCGCATTGGTGTATCATTTTTGGCTAATACTTTGGGCAAGCGCAATACTAGAGATCAAATCCCTTAGATGGAAGTGTGTGGGAAGCGCTTTGGCGCTTTGTCCTTTGCGGCAGGAAAAGGAAGATTAAAGGCCTTTTGGGCCTTTGTTTTTCCAATGAGCGCTTTGGCTCGGTTGGAATCTTAGCCGCGGCTAAGACGCTTGCGGTGTGGTGGATGGGGGTTCGAATCCCCTTGAGGAGGTATTTTTCATTTTTGCATTTAATAATTATTGTTTGCCCTAAAGTTTGGAGGTATAAGGTAGTTTATGGAAATTAAAGTTTTTAATTAGGGCTGTGATTATTATTGCAAAGCATAATTGGTTTATGATTTATTTTTATGGTTAATGAAGATTTGTTTTTAGGAGAAATAAGGAGTTATTGTTAAAACAATTTTTGAGAGGTTTATTATTTTTGATAAGGGTTTTAATAAAAGGGACTTTGGTGGATGTGTTTATTAACTTGGAGTAAAAAGGGTGTAATTTTTTTTTTTGGTAGATAAGATACTATAGCATTAATACTGGGTTTTACAGGTTGACCCAAAACCTTTTACAAAAATCAGCCCAGGGTTGTTGATGAACATGTCCTTACAAAGGATCCTATATATGTAAAATCTACATGCCACCAAAGCCATTACATCCAATAAGGCACATAGTCTATTATAAAAAAGAAACTTCCCATACAACATTTTGGGTATACCTCGAGAAAATACACTTGCATCATAATTACAAAAAAGAAACAGACACGGATCCCTTCCTTGAAATAGTGGAGAAACAAAAAGCTGCAAACACACATAGCAGAGTACTAAAAAAAACTCCCACAAGCTCTATATTGACAATTACTCTTAATAATTCTTTGGTAATTGCTTTCTTCCATATATGACATGCTTTGGGACCACATCCTGTCTTGGCCAATCAGCCTTGGATAAGTGAACCTGCTGGCTAGATTTATGGCGGTGGCTATCTGGTGGTCCACGTGGCTCTGATTCGAAGTCTTATATTGTCGTTTCTTTCCTGCCCTGTGTTTATCAACCAACTTCAAATTACTAAGATGAATAGAAGCCATGTTATCTGACATGTGATTGTCCCCATTAGTCTTTGTGGTATTTCCAAGCAACATCCACAAAGACTGACATCCAAGATAATTTTTATTATGAGTCCATTTCAAAAAAGAGATGAGAATACTCCTAGCCTTCGAACTTATAGTGCCTTCCCTATTGGTAAATTTGACTATCATTCTTGGCATTCTTTTTGAATAAGCTCCTTTACTTCGCTCGAGACATCGTGTGCCCATTTGAAAAGTCCGTCACCATCGACACCTAAATTGGCCAGCTTATCAACAATTTTGTTAGCTTCCCGAAAGACATGTTGGGCTTTTCTATCCTATCTTCCCCGAAAAAGGATCCTAGCCTCTTCAACAATTGTTTTAATCCTCCAAGGAGGTGTTTTCCAATTATTGAGGAGATTTATAGCATGTATAGAGTCTCCTTTTACGATCAAATTGCCTTCTAAGTCTTGAGTCATTTGAAGACCTCTCCACATAGCTCTAGCTTCAGCTTCGTTGTTCGTTCTTGTTTCCAAATATTCAAAAAACACAAGAATCATATTTCCATTATGATCTCGTACAATACCGCCAATGCCTGCTCTACCAGGATTGTCCTTAGCCGCTCCATAAAAATTAAGCTTAAACCAACCCGTAGGAGGTGGGGCCACTTAACATTGGCTCTGGGTTTGACTACCCTAGGTACAAACTCTTCTAACAAGGTTAAGCTTAAATATTGACCAATCGTGGTCTCTTGCAGATGAGGTTTACGACTATCAAAAGGGATAAGGTTCACATTCTCGTTGGCAAAGGATAAGATCCTGACAATTATAGGTTGATGATCATGGATAGACTCATTAAAGACTCTATGGTTCCTTTCTAACCACACCTGCCAAAGATAGTGATTGAGATAAATTTTCCACATGTATCTAAGTCTTTGGCTTGAAAAGGGGCAAGGCCACTAGAACAAATCAAGTACGATGGCTGGTTTAACCTAGGAAATATTGAAGGCCTGAAAATCCCCACATAGGACAGTCAAGGAAAAGGGGCACTTAAGGAAAATGTGATAAATGGTCTCCCAATTAGCCCTGCATAGATAACAACGATTAGTGATACAAATACCTTTACGCATCATATTATCAATGGTTAGAATTCTTCCTTGGATAACCAGCCATGAAAAGACTATAATTTTTGGAATTAATTTTTTTATCCAAACTAAGTCCTTTTGGAGGACAAAATCCTCGTCATAAAGTAGAAGCTTGTAAGTTGATTTAACAATGAATTGCCCATTTTCCATAGGAGCCCAGGTTACTTGATCTTCCTTGGATCTCATGGGGATAAATTATTTCCCGAGAATGTTACAAAGATCATTTGATTCCACTTGAAATCCCTGAATCCTTATTTATTTCCACTTCATTATGCCTCTGTCCTACCCCATATAATCAGAGACTTTTTTGCCAATGAGTTCTTCCATGATATATCTAATTCGGGCTAAGTTAGGATATTGCGTCAGTGGTTCGTCCTTAGCCCACTTGTCATTCTAGCAATTTATCCTCTCACCATTGCCTAAAACCCATCTTAAACCTTTTTTGATGATTTCCTTACAATTGAGAATTTCTTTCCAAAAAGCAGAACCTTTGATTGGAACTGAGTCACTTAGAAATTCCATATTTTGAAGATACTTTCATTTGATGATAGTTGTCCATTCATTTTATTCACCAGAAATGAGGTGCCATGCCTGCTTATCTAGTAAATCTAAATTCATATGAGCAATTCTCCTCAGACCTAAGCCCCCATTTTCCCTGGGTCTGCACACTTTGGTCCATCCTACAAGGTGTATCCTTTTTTTCTCCTCCGATCCAATCCCTAAAAATTATTTTTGGAGTTTCTCAAATTTTTGGAAAACCTTCATAGGGGCTTTGAAAATGGAGAGGAAATAGACTGGAATGCTCTGAAGAGAGGTCTTAGTGAGGGTTAAATTTTCTTCTTGAGATAGAAGATGACCTTTCCATCCAACAAGTTTTTTTTGAATTCTTTTAATAACCCTGTCCCACATTGACTTTCTCGGAGAACCAATGAAAAGAGGGAGACCAAGATACGAAGTGGGGAGGTTTGCTATATCACACCCTAAAATTTTTGCAATCCTTCCTTGCCTCTGAATGGGGGTATTCAAGAAACATAACTTGCTTTTACTAAAATTAACTTTTTGACCAGCAGTGTCCTCGTAGAGTTGCAGGATGTATTTAATTATTTTGGCCTCAACCATCGATACCTTAGTCAATAGAAGGGTATCATCGACGAATTGTTGGTGAGAAAAAACCCTAGTGAGATATGTTGCCTTGATTCCTGATATTAGCCTTGAACTGCAAGCATTTTTGATGGTTCTGCCTAAATCTTCTGCCACAATGATGAATAACATGGGGCTGATAGGGTCCCCCTATCAAATTCCTCTATGACTTTGAAAGTAACCAACAGTTGTTCCATTAACCAGAATCGAGAACCATGCTTTAGAAATGCATTCTTTGATAAAATTAACCCATTGGTGGTGAAAACCAAACTTAAGGAGGACAACAATCAGAAAGTCCTAATTTAGCCTATCAAATGCTTTGTTCATATCAAGCTTGAGGGAAAAAATAGACATGTTAGTCTTATGCGCAGTGTAGAGCTTCATGAACTGTGATAACTCCATCCAAAATTGACCTACCCTGGACAAAGCTTCCCTGAAATGGATCTATGATGCGGGGTAGAACATCTCTCATTCTATTTGCAATGGCTTTAGTTAGGATCTTGTAAGAAACATTGCACAAACTAATTAGCCTGAAGTTAGCCATAGATTCAGGTGTTTTCTTCTTAGGAATTAGAGAAATAAAAGTAGACTTGAGAACTTTTGGGATATGATTGCTTGTTTGGAATTCTATGACAATATAAATTATATGCTCACTTATGATGTACCAAAAAGCTTGATAGAAACAAGGGGGAAAGTTGTTGGGTCTCGGGGCTTTGTCTGGATCCATGCTAAACAAGGATTCCTTAATTTGCTCATCAGAAACGGGAGCTAGAAGCTCAAGGTTTATATCCTCATTTATTATGCTAGGAATGGATTGCAAGAGAATATCTTTGGTTTCCTCATTGCATTGATATTCTTGACCAAGGATAGAATTGAAATAAGTTACTGCCTCAGTTTTTATTTCTGTTAAGTCCTGAGTAATAGAACCATCTACTTTTTTTTTAAATTTTATCTTGTTATTGCTTTTGTTTCTAAGCGTGGTGACGTGAAAAACTTAGAATTTGAATCTCCATATTTCAACCAAAGAGCCCTTGATTTTTGCCTCCAATAGATTTCCTCATAGGCCAAAATATTATGAAACTTTGCTAGTTTTGTCCGTTCCTCCTGCCTAGTAGTTTCATCAACATCACCATGTTGAATCCTATGATCAATTATATTCAAAATTTCAACAACCTATTTTTTATTTTCAAAGAGGTTCCCAAAGACCTCTTTGTTCCAAGTTTGAAGCTTTTCTTTAACAAAATTTAATTTTCCAGGAAGTTTAAAAGCTGCACTACCCCTGACAGGTTGCTACCACCACTGAATTAAGTTATCTCAGAAACTAGAATGTTTGATCCACATAGATTGAAATCTAAAAGGTTTCTTGAAGGATAGAGAGTTAGGGATATCCAACAAAATGGGATTATGATCAGAGGTAATTTTAGGAAGGGCTTGCAGGGTAGAATCACCGAATAGAGTTGTAGCCTCCTTTGATAGAAAAACATGTCAAGCCTTTCTTGAATGAGATGACACCCTATCCGTCGATTGCTCCAGGTATAATTCACTCCTCTAAGTTTTACATCCATAAACATGTTGGAGCTCACAAAGTCATTGAACTCATCCATGATCTTGATAGGTGGTCCATTTCCACCCATTTTGTCTGAAGGGCAAAGAGTGTTAAAATCCCCAACCAGAATCTAGGGAATATTATGGAAGATTTCACTCATATTGCCTAAGTAATCCCATACTAGAGCTCTCCCTTGAATTGAAGTCAGGGCATAAATATTTGAAAGGATTTACGACATGTTACTGTTTATTTCCTTAAATAAAACACTAAACACCCTGTCATCTTTATGAATAATGGTGTCTTCTACTATCCGGGGATACCACAAAGTCATAAGGTCTCTAGACGCTCCTTTGTATGATTTTTAAACCATCTCCCCTTGATTCCAATTTTTTTTGCTAATTTTTTTGACTGAATCTCATCAGTTTTTGTTTCTTGCAACATGATAATAGTTGGATTCACTTGATTTCTTATTGCACTAACTTCCCTATGCTTGGTCATGCCATTGAGGCCTCTCACGTTCCATGAGAGGAACTTCATTTAGATTGTTTGGGATTTCTTCCTCTCCCCCTCCCTTGAGGGGGTTTTCCTAATTTGTTGTCTTTAGAATCCGGAATAACCTGTTGAAACAAGGTTCTCTGTTTTCCATTGGCAATGTCATTATCAATTTTAAAATTTTGATGCTTAGCTTTTGATATTCTCCCTCTTCTTTTTTCACTGCCAAAATCTATAGGAGACTTCACAGTGCTCCTGGTTTGTTTAGGACTAAACTAGGGGAGGTAATTTGTTGCAGAACCGGACTGCCATATTCCTTAGTCTAAAGAGTTTCACATATCTCCACCCCTACGTCCAAATCTTCTCATTTTTTCCTGTATTCCCCTAGTCTGCGGGACGGCCCCTCAGTAGGATTCACCTGGCTCCTAGTTCTGATGTTAGGGAGATGAGATTTTTTATTTTCCAATGCCTCAACTTTCTTCCTAAGTTCTTCAACATTAGGGTTTGGTTTTGGGATGCCCACTGGGCTTGAAGTATTTTCAGCATTGGGGTTTAAGGATCCCGACTTGGATGGGGTTTCTAGATATTGGGTATTAGGGTTTGGCTTTGTGATGTCCATGAGGCTTATAGTAATTTTAGCATTAGGGTTTGAGGATCCTGACTTGGATGGGGATTCTAGAGAGTCAAAAAGGTTAGCTTGAAGGTTCTGGGCTTCCATGTCTTTCGATAATCCTCCTACTCCCATATTGGATAGAATTGAAAATTTATTTGAAACTAGAGGATTGGAACTTACCTGAGTATTTTGGTTACCAACAACCTGTTATTTTACTTTGTCTTGTTGGGACCCTGCACCCTCTCTTTTCTATTTTTGGTAGACATAGTTTGCCTGATTGAAATCACCTCTGCCAAGAAAACTCCTTAAATTTCCTCTGTCTAGCATTTCTTGCTTCTAATTTTATCTATTCATTTATAGGTTAGGGCACTGATTGCATAGATGTCCTTGATTTTTGCATTCTGCATAGAATGTCGGTCTGTTATCGTATTCTACCGGTTGTTTCAATAGTATTCTCCATACTCTAGCTCCATAAACCTTGGCAATTCATTATCCAAATTAGCATTTATGCAGATTCATGCATGAGTCATCCTTATCCTAGCCAAGGTCGCATGGTCAATGGATATCAGGTCCCCTATAGTTTTGGCTATGCCCTGCAGCCAATATTCATTGAAGAACTGGGAAGGTAGACTCGGGAGACGAACCCAAATAGGGGCAATGTTAATATTTTGCTTTTCAGGGTCAAAATATTCACCTCATCGTTTGAGAAAAAGGCTCCTTTTGCCCATAAACCAAGGATCTCCTGTTAAAATGCGGTTAGCATTCTCCATATTGTTAAAACGGATAATGAAGAACCCTCAAGTTAGAGCTACCAAATCCAAGCTGCCTATCGGTTTCCATTTACCCATAGCCCAACCCCTGATAGTCTCCATGTCCGGCCTACCTCCCAAAAAATTGCCTACCAAGGAGAATTCTTCCATTGAAAGAAAATGGCTCATGGAACTTGTCGGGGCCATAATTTTATTATTTACTGGAACTAGGGGCGAAAGAGAGAGAACTATTGGTCATCAAATATGCCCAAGAAAGGATTTTGGAAAGCGTACGCACCCTAGACCTGGACCAACATTAAAAGGTCGAGAGGAAGGGACGCCCCTCGTGCCAATCTCTAGAGAAATGCCGACTCCTTTACTAAACTACTCAGTGTTTTTGAGACAAGAGTGCAGGAAAGAGATAAAAATAGTAAGGGTGCATGAAAGAGATAAACAGTGTAAGGGAAGAAATATTGGTGAATTAAAGTGGGAAAGAATGCACGACGATGATTACGGCTAATAGCCCAAAATAGCAACAATAAATACCGAGAATGAAACGAAGTGAACGCAATACTAGTCCTCCTATGTATCCTCTGGATGAGTTCCAGGATTACCCTCCCCCTTACGTCAAAATCCAGAATTCAAAATTACGACAACTAGGAAATGAGTGAATATAATAGAAACACTATCCACAGGCAACATACAAGAGAACTATTACAACATTTTTTTTGCCCCTATGTATCCTTCGAGAAAATTCCAGGGTTCTATCCCCAATCACACACCTAAATCCAGAGTGCATAATTACAGTATGCAAATGAAGAAATAAATAACAAAAATAATCACAGAAGGCAGCATACAAGAGAGAAATTTAGCCTGAAGCTTTTTAGTATTAATCGTAGGGATTCAAGTTACAGTAGCTTTCTAGCAGAAAGTTCCCCCCCTCTTTTCATTACAATGCCTAGGTTTTTATAGAGGACCCGACCCTCTGAGCCATCAATGCACAAAATGGAGGAGTACATCCTCAAAAATCTGAGAAGTCGGCTCCTGCAGCTCCCGTGACTGAGCTCTCAAATATTTTTCTAAAACTAGCAGCTGCGATCGAGTCAGCCGAGGAAACTCACATTTATGAGCCACCTGACTCGTCCTAGGCTTCTGGGTGCGGAGCTCGAGTGGCCACCATGTCCGTCGGGCTCTGCTTCTCAGGTCGATACCTCTTTTCAGATTGCTAAAAATGAGCAGTGAGTTCACCGAGAAAGTAAAAATTCATTTATGAGGCACTTGATTGCCTCAAAAAAATACCCAAGCTTGGAGTGCGTGCCCTTGAAGCGCTTCACTGATTTCTAGTTCGCGACCCTGCTTTGCATTGGATGTAAGTCGAAGCAGGTCATCTTCCTTGGTTATGTACTTTGCACGAAGGAGCTTCGCAAAACGGATTCGAGGATGTAAAATTATGAAGTAGATAATTCTCCTCGAGGCTGGGCTCTCAATATTTGGCTGCTTTTTTGGAAAGGCATGTCAAAATTTGCTTCGTGAGGTTCTCTACCCGAAGTGGATGCTTCGCTAATGGGCTTGTAAAAATGCTTCGTCGTGAACTTTCTTCAAAACTGCACTTCGGGAGGTTTTTGGCCGAAGTGCAATTCTGCCTTGCTATTTACGGACCGCTAGTGCTTCGGGTGAAAGTGCCTCGCACGAAAGCTATCCAAAGCAGATGTTTCGCAATGAATTTGGGCAAAGTAAAAATGGTTCGCCAGTAGGGAGGCCTGAAGTGGATGCTTCGCTGATTTTTTAGTGAAGCATTTTTCAGTGCTTGAACCTTTTGAATCCTGCTTCGCAAAACTTTCACCCGAAGCATCGATTTGGGCTACTTCAGGTGCAAAGATCTTCTCACGCCTTGCTTTCCTCCTTCAGCAAAGTTGTTTTCCATGTTTGGACTTTGAATCCCACTTCTCAAAACTTTTGCCCTAAGCATCCGTTTGGGTTACTTCGGGTGCGAAGCTCTTTTTGTTCCTTGCTTTCCTCCTCTTCCTACGAAGCTCCTACACTTAGCTTGCTCAGTAGCGAAGCTATTCTATGTACAAGGGGGAGTGGCAATGAAGGCCAAAATTGCTGCAACGCTTGAAAATGTTGTTTCTAAAAAAACAAGGGAACAAATTCATGAAAATAAAAGAAACACTTTACAAAATTTTTGATTTTACTACCCCTCTAGGCAATGTGACAAAATTGTCAACATTCTTGGCGGCTCGGGAGGCAACGAGCTCGCCTCGGTGTAAGAAACCTCCACCTTAATCTGTTGGGCCAGAGTTACCTCCAGAACCTTATCTCTTTTCTCTTTTTGAGGGTGCTTCCACAACTTCTTATTCTTCTCCTTCTTCTTCTTCCTCTTCTGGTGAGGCTTCCTGTTGTGATGGTGGGGGAAGGCGATCACGAATGCATTCCATGGTTTGGCGAACATGAGCCTAGGCGCCTTTCTGGAAAGGCTCTCAGTATTATAGTGCTTTGACCAGAACATGGAACCGATCAATTTGCCCTATATCGGCATGTTTTGCTCTTGTGCTCAGATCATTCAGGCAGGCCACGATTTTGCAATGTCTCAGGATGAAATCTATGACTTGCCCTTCTGTAATTGGATCCTCCCACTCGTCTATCTCTGAGACGTCGCCTTCAAAATGTAGCCAAGACAACTTGAGTTCTTCCTTAGTCAAAATGTTCTCATCCTCATCAGTGAAACTTGGGAAACCTAATGAAGAGAGATCTTGAAAGTATCCTAGTGATGTGTGCTGCTCGTGTTCAAATACATCCAAGAGGTCCTTCGCCTTCTCTGCTTTCCTCACCTTGGAGAAGAAGGCGTGGACCGTGACCTGGGCTGTGGACCAATCTTTGGCTGTCTGGCTCATTGGAGCGACCTACAGGTCCCGATATTTGATACTTTGGACCTCAAAAGCCAATTTGAGTCAGCCTCTGATTTTTTGGATGATCTCATCTACTATTGGCCCTTCTTGAGTAGTGACATACTGGGCTTCGATAATGTAAGTAAAAATTGACAGGGCACTGGAGGCCTGAGATCTAAAGTTTTTGAGCAGGTGTGAGCAGATTTCCTTTATTCTGCCTCTATCAAACAACTCTAGGCTCTCTTTTTCATACAACTACTGCTGCATCTGCAAGATTTTGCTTTCAAATTCTTTGGCCTTCAGATCAACCTCGACCTGTATCTTGCTTTGATTTTCTGTTGTACCCTGTAGTTGTTCTATGTGCTATTTTAAGGCGTCTAGTTCCTTTTTCATTTGCTCACACTACTCCGCATCTTCTAGCTTAGAGTGGGTCCTGGCTAGCTCCTTCTCCAACTTGATGTTGGCGCTCTCTGCTTCAAATCGGTGCTAATTGGCAATATTTGCATGTGCACAAAATGTTTATATTCTCACATGTATTGATTCAAATTCATTGTCCACATCCAAGTGTTCCAGGTCCTTGGACTTCTCCTGATAGTCATAATCTGCAGGGGTCATCTCGTCCAGTGGCTTTTGGACCTTGGGGACCTTTTTCACCTTATGCAATTTTTTGCCTTTCAAGTAAAAAACAACGTATTTTTCTACTCTGGCTAGAGAGCGCCCTCTATTTTTCCTCACCTCCTTCAACATTTTATCTGTGTTCTATCGGGATTGGAGTAGCTTTTCTGCCAGGGGACGTTCCTTAATCATAGGTAGTTTCATTTCAAATGAGGTTGGGTCTCCAACCAAGGGGGTGAACAAATACAATGATTGTACAGGGGATGCCTCACCAGTGGGTTTGACGATGGGTGTGGTGGGAGCTTCAGTGAGAGAGACAACATTGTGCATGATGGGGGAGAGGGAGGTAGGGTTTAGAGTTGGAGTACTACCTTCGCCCTGATTGAGAACCAAGGGAATGGTGGCATGGGCGAGCGAAGTAGTATCGATGGACTTGTACCTGCCTGACGACTCGAACGGGATAGATATGTTTGTGGGACTAATGGGATCGTGAGGCAAACTCGAGGTGGCGAAGGGCAACATGTGATAGGGTGAATGAACTTATGAGAGAGAGAGAGACTGATGAGGACCTTTGGCTAGGACCGTGGTGGACATACCTTGAGAAACCAAGGTGAAGGGTGAGGAGTGCATACCTGCATGCTCCCTTGATAGAGTAGAAGTAGTGGTTTCCTGCGTGATTGACTCTTGTTCCTTTCTAGCTTCTGCACTTCTGGCTTTCGCGACTTCTTCTTCAGGGCCCCCTTCTTGTTGGAGGATTTCCTCCACATCGATGATGTCTATGTCTGAGACTGCTTTAGCTCTTTGCGATGTCATCCCTCCAATATTTACCTCGGTTGAGCTCATCACAGGTTGTCTGCTAGAAGCACCTAGAGTTTTTATACGTGGTCGCTTCGGGTGGGTTGGAGGCACTTGAGCTTGCTCCATCTTCTCTCTTTTTCTTTTCTCCCCCTTCTTATTTGATTGTTGTGCTGACCCTACGACACTCGTGTCATGGCCTCTAACATATTCCTGAGGCAACTCTTGTGGTGTCACCACTGCCTCCTCTTCTTCCTCTTATTCGAAAGCATCGTCAGTTCTCTACGAGCTTTCGCCCGAACCTGGGACACTGAGGGATGAAGTCGACGAAGGAAATGGGTTTCCAAGACCCACCGTTGGCCTCGTAGTAAATTGTGAAGTCTCTGTTTGTCTCCAAGAGTCTGTATGATTTCATCTTCTGACGGTGGACTCTCATTATCCACCACTCCTTCAATTGTTCTTCGCCCCAAACCTTCAATTCTTCCCCTAATTCATCCTTTATATTTCTCCAAAATGTGGAGTCTGGGCCTGGGAAGGGGTGCCAAACTAGATCATACTCGACCTCTATGGGATAAAACTCATGCCAGGGAGGCAAGGTTTTCATTCTCTCTAGATGCCACTCCAAATATCTCCCATTAGGGTTGTTTCTTTGTTCCACTATCTCTAGGTGAGGGTATACATGAAATTTTTTGAATCGGAGGTGATCCCTCATCACCCCTAAGGGGTCGTAACACCATCGTTGAGGAATTTGCAGCAAACCAAAGTCGACAAGCTTCTCCTCCAAGAATACATGTTGCTTTAGGGAAAACACCTCAATTACCCCCATTTTGAAAGGGAAGTCACATGTGTGCACCCATTTTCGATCGTGGCCATAGATAACATTCATCGCGTCGCTCTATCGAGCGACCTCCAACGCGAACTGGTATTCAAAGGGGTAGACGGGTAGCAAGAAGGGTTTCCCTGTGAATCTGAACAAGCGAATCACAAGCTCTTATGTCAATTGAAAAATGTCTCCCTTTTCCTCCTTCACCACTTTGTCCCTTAGAATGATAGGCACTCGAGGGCAAGAACCCTTCAACAAATGAATAGCAAGTCTTAGAAACTGCTGATTAAAAGAATAATATGACCCCGTCCTCGCTAGGAGGGGAGTCCACTGGTATACTGGCAGAGGAGTTCCATCCTTACCGCTTGAAGAAATGGCAATGTGGGGGAAATGCTTATGTACATGATAGAAAAATAACCAAACAAGGAAAGAGCAAGGTTCGAAGTACTGGTTCGTCCCAGAATTCTTCATGCTGGTTAGCCACGTGTGCAAGGTCCGAGCCACCCATTCTGCCCAGTCAAAGAAGACCAGGTTCGTGTTTGGCCTTGACGAATCTAGGGCATAAAACTCCCCTCATGAAATACATTCAGCTAATGACACTTTCCAGGGGTGCACCGAAGCATTGGTTGACAGGCCCGTGACCCATGTAATGATGGAGAAGATGTCCATGCTCTTGAAATCCGTCAAGAGGCGAGGCATCTGAGGAAGCTTTCTTGAAGGAAGCCCGTCCTTGAGGTTCTCGCTCAAAATTTTTATGATATAACTGGAGCTGGTGAACCTCTCCATTTGTTCGCTCAAGATGACATTGCGAACAGAATAACCCTTAGGTGGCCCTTGTTGGGGCAAGAAAGCTCCTTGCACATCTTCTTTTAAAATTGTAAAACATTTATTGCCTACGACGTCCAGCACTTTCTGGTGGCGAGCTGGTAATTTTGCGCAATGGCACAGATCAATTCAGGACATTGGTGTGCGGGTAGGGTCAAATACCAGTATATCTATGAATAGTAATCGGTGACTCTCTTGTTCTCCGTAGAGAGTCTGCTTTTCATGAACTTGATAGTGTATCGGAGTTCAGCCACGCTCTTTGAAAGTGCAGTGTCCCTTATTTTTTCCCACCCATCAATTGGTGGCTCTTCAGGCTGTTCTTCTTCTAAATCCTCTCTTTCCTCTACAACTTGCTTTTCTGGGTGGAGGTTGAGGTCTACCCTCTTTGGTCTGTGCTTTTTCTCCTCTTTGCCCTTCTTTGTTTTCTCTGGGCCTGCTACCTCAGGCTCCTTTTTATTTTCCTTAGAATTCTTCTTCCCCATTCTGGATATAGGCGACAGTAGAGTTTTTGATGCAGAGGGCTTCGACACGAAGAACGGAGGAAATGCAGGCTATTAGCAAGGGCTCTTAATCTTGCATTAACAGTTGGTGAACACCCCTTTTACTACTAAGGCTCGCGTTTTATAGCCTTAAAAGGCAACTACCTTAATTTATGGCACCTACAAAAATTAGATTCGCAACTCGGACGGAGGAGGTTGTTTTGCCATTTAATTGGCTTCACAACGGCGTGGTACGCGGGCCCATGTGTTTCGATGATTTGCCCAGCATTGGAAACTCAACCCTCTGCCACCTCGTACCAAGGAGTAAGCTTTTCTCGTAACTGAATCCTCTCGGGATGTGCCCCACCACCTTTACATTAAAATAACCTGCCCCGAACGTTCCCCTAGGTTGTCGTCGATGCGTCTCTCAAGACACGTTTTAAATGCTCCCCGTCTTGTGCGTTGTTGGTTTGGTGAAGTAGGAGCCGACACTAAAGATACTTCACGGTGAACCTTCGATGTCAGCTGATCTTCTATGCTTCGGGCCCGAAGTAGTTTTACTTCATTGCGTCACTACTTTGTTTTGCGGAAGGTTACCTCCGAAGCTTGTTCCTTTTGAAAAATGATTCGCTAATTTTCCTTCAAAAACTGCTTTGCTCGGACCCTTTTTGCGAAGCACTTCTCACGCCTTCATTTTGATGTCGTTTGGTCTTTTGAGGACTCTTTCTTGGCCTAAGTGCTTCGCTGCGAAGCATCTCGCATCAGTCACTTCGCACATAAAGTTCCCTAAGGAGATTCTTGCTAAGTCTAGCGAATCTGGGGCTTGTCACTGTGGTAGTGTGATACTTAACCTCTTGGCAATCTTGAAACAGGGTATATACAAAGGTAAAAATTTTTACATACAAAAGTAAAACTTGAACCATTTTTTTTTATTTGTTTGTTTCGTCTCAGCGATGATAAATCTTCAAATGAAGACCATTGACAGAAATTGACAAGATCTGGCCATCTGCATCCTTGAGAATGAAAGAGTTGGCTGAGTTTACCTTCACAACCTCGAATGGTCCGTCCTAGAAAGTGTCCAATTTATCATGATTCCCAGGCTTGGCCTTCCAGGAGTCCCACGTCCATACTAGATCTCCCACTTTGAACGTGCGGTCGGAGGATTTTTTCTTGACCAGTCTTGGGTGATCTGGGCATGCTTCGTGAAGTTATGATAGGCCTTATCGCGGTCTTCCTCTAGCTGCAGTAGCTGAGCCAACCTGTTCTTTATAGGATTAACTTCTTCTTCCTCATCCAATAGCTGTAATGTAGGGATCTCTACATGGGTTGGTAGGATGGCCTCCTTGCCATACACCAGGGCGTAAGGTGATGTTTTGATTGACTTCTTGACAGAAATCCAATTGGCCCACAAGGCCTGATCTAAGAGGAGGTGCCAAGTTCTTTTATTATTCTCTATGAGCTTTCTTAGCACACTTAACAAATTCTTGTTAGTCGATTCCACCAATCTGTTACCCTATGGATAGTAATTGGAAGAGACCTTATGATACACCCTATATTTGTAGGTGAACTCATTGATCTTGGCTCCAGTGAACCCAAGACCGTTATCCATTACGATTACTTCTGGGATGCCGAATCGGGTGATCAAACCCTCTAGGAATGCAATGACGGTTTCTTGGTCGGCATGCTTTGTGGGTACTGCTTCAACCCATATGGTGAAGTAATCGGTTGCAGTCAGGATGAACTTATGCCCTGCGAATGAGTTCAGAGATATAACCCCTATGAAATCCAACCCCCATTTTTGAAAGGGCGTTTCTACCTGTATCAGTCAAAGAGGCATAGGAGCACTTCTGCTTCGGTCGGTGAACTTCTAACATTGCTCGCACCTGCGACAGACCGCAAAAGCATGAGCAAAGAGTGTAGGCCAATAATAACCTGTCTTAATTATTTTCAATGCCGTTATTCTTCCTGCGAAGTGGCCACTAGAAAACCTTGAATGAAATTCTCCCAGGACTCACTTCTTATCATCTTCTCTTATGCATCTAAGAAGAACTCCATCGATGTTTCTGAAGAATAGGCCTTCGAGGTGCAATGTATATCGGAGGGACCGTATCCTGAAGTGTCTTCGTTGTGAAGCATTCAAATGCGGAGGACATCTCTCGGTATTGAAATATTCAACTATCTCCTTGACCTAGTCCTTCTCATCCTCTTCTTTGTTTGTGAAGCATCCTTCTGCTGCTAAGTCATCCCACTGACAAGCTGTTACTTTGGCCGCTACGCTCTTTGCAAGCTCCTAACATAGTGCGCGACTGCGAACCAATTTTGTGGGTTTGATTTCGACGTCAAACTCCTGTATTTTGCTGACCCATCCGAATCTTTTGCTACCCAACTCTCCCTGAATAATGAAGTTGCGCACATCGAGATGAATGACAAACACTGTAACCCAAATTTGAGAAATGAACTGCTTGAATTTCCTCAAGGATTTCATTACTGCATGCACTTGTCTCTCTATGAAGTTGTATTTCTCTTCATGAGGGTGTATCACTTGGCTTAGAAATGTGATAGGGCATTCTTCGCCATCTTCCCCTTTTTGTGTCAAGACTATAGCATAGCTTTTAGGTTCTCCTATAGCATATAGGATGAAATCTCGGTTGTAGTCAGGGTTGGTCAGGACTGGGGCCTGAGAAATTTGGGCCTTGATCTCTTCAAATGCTTCTTTCCTTTCATCTGTCCAGATGAATTCAACGCCCTTCTTCAAAATTTTGGACATTAGCTTGATGACTTGGGTGAAATCTGGAACAAACTTCCTTACGAAGTTGATATGGCCAAAAAAATATTGCAGTCCTTTCTTATTCGCCTGGAGTGGGAGCTTCAAGAGAGCCTCAACTCTATCAGGATCTACAATGAGACCCTTCTGATGAGGCCTAGAAATGCCTCAATCATAACATGTTTTGAACACTAAAAATGCCTATAAACTCTTATGTTTTATCTGATATGTTAGTTAAGTTGATTCAATATGTTGTATATTAACCATTTTGCATGATCAATGTATTTGGAATATTATATGCTGATTTTATAGCTTTTTGCATAGTTTTACGTTCTTTTTGCTATGATTTGCTAAAATGGGATATGCTTAGAATAATAGCAGCATTTCACTAATCATGTTTTGATTTGTCTCAAGCATTTATTTCACCTAAATGCGCAACAATGCAAGAAAAGCTGTTGTTGTGCAGCAAAAGCTGGTCTTTTCCATGTAAATTCCAGCCAACTGTCCATAAATAGCAAGGCATGGAATTCACATGTGGAAAGAGAATAAGACCATTGGAATTTGATCTTAGGAGATAACCCACCTGAGAGATGCAAAAGAAATCACTAGAAAAGCATACATTTGTTCATTCCGAAGTATCTTCGGAATGAACAGATATCTTCGAAATGAGAGAACACAACGTCTTCGGAATGAGCGGATCTTCGAAATGAAGAATGCATTATCTTCGGAATGAGCGGATCTTCAAAATGAAGGATTGTAGTATCTTCGAAATGAGAATTGCAGTATCTTTGGAATGAGCGATCTTCGGAATGAGAATTGCATTGTCTTCGAAATGAAGCCACTTATCTTCGAAATGAAAACAGAATGTGCTTTTTGACTTGTTGACCAATTTTTGAAGCCGAAAAAAGGGAAATAAAGGTTGGAAAAGGTAAAGGAAAAGATCTTCCATCTATCTTTGCCGTCATTGCCGACCAAAGTCATCATTAAGGGAAAGATCAAGTTTTAATCCTCTTCTAGGATAAAACCAGAATTTGTTGCAGCATTGTAGGATTAGATCTTTTGAGATATTCTTTGTTTGTAATCAGATCATAGGACATCTATAAATATTGCTCCTGTTCAGGTTGAGCTGGGTAGTAAGTAAGTAGTAGCAGCAAGAAGCAGAAAGTAAGGAAGAAGTAGAAAATAGGTAGAATTTGACTATTACAGTTCTGTATAGGTTTTCAGTAAAATTATTGTAATCATGTTCTTTAATCAATAAAGTGCACCAGTTCTATTTCATATTGCTTGTAAATGAGTGTGATTAATATTTAGAGAGAGAGAGAGACTTATACCTTCTTCTGGACAAGGAGGCTGGCCACTTCCAGACCTAGGAGGAGGACTAACAAGCAGGTTTTTATTCTGATTTTGTTGTAGCAAAATGAGTAGTAGAACTTGTTATTTCAATTGCTTGTAAATAGCTGACAATATTTGCAGTCTTAGTTTATTTATGCTTAGATTAATCTTGTGCTTAATGTTTTAGCTGTAATCTTTACCTTTAGCAAAGCTTCCACTTTATTTTAGACTGTTATTCCCAGAATTTACTGTTTTTTAGCAATTTCCTGCATTTTATGTTTTGCTGTCAAATCCTGCACAGAAGATTGACAACCTTCATTACAGAGAACCTTGATAGTTTTCATTTCCATGTTAGAATTAGACTTTCATTGCTGCAAAAGTAATTAGATTTCCTTTCTACAATTAGGATCAGACTTTCAATTTTGCAACTGTTATTTCTGCAACATAATTAGGTCTTATTTTGCAATTGTAATTAGGACTTCATTTCTACAGTTAATGATTAGTTTCCAATTCTGCAACTTAGATTAAGATTTAATTCATGCAATTTAGAGATAGGAATGTCCTAAAACCCCCCACACAATCGGTTCCACCAATAAGACCTGTTGCTCTAGATTGACCTAAGTTATAGTTGTTTCACTTCTTCTTTCACAGATAGCCTTGTACACTACCCTGGATTGACAGATTCATTGAGAATTAATGATGGTATAACGACTACGCATCATTTTGGTGCCATTGTTGGGGAATAGTGTTGTCAGAAGAAAACAAATAGTCCAATAGCTGTAATCAGACTAAGTTGTGAAAATTCAGGTTAAAATCTGAATACAACAGCTGAGGAAGATAACAACTATTGACTTAATTTATGTCATTTAAGAGTAAACATGAATGAGTAAGTCTAGGGATGAAAAAGGTAGAACTACCCCAAAGGATCCCTGGCTTGTTCCATTAAGGAGATCTTCATGCCTAAGGGGTGAATCACCTGTGTTTGAACTACCAGAAATATTGATAGAAAAATCACCGAGTCTCACCATCATTAGAACATTCTGAGATAGGAAAATCACCAATTTTATCATCATCGGAATATCCTAAGAAAGACAATTCATCAGACTCATCATCAATAGAGAGGCTTGGACCTCTTGAGAGAACAATTTGGAAAGCTTTAACTTCTCCCAACAAACAGGAAACTATGGCAAGAAGGAGGCAATATAGATGGCCAACATGGCTATGTTCATAATGAAGGAGATGATCAGGATATACTCCAACCTTCTAGAACATTTGAATATCCTATTCGTCTGAATCCAACACAAAACTCTCCCATGAAGACCATTTCACCTTCAGTACTTCCAACCTTTCGAGGTGTTGTATCCGAAGATCTTGATCAATTTTTGTTTGAATTCAAGGTAGTGTGTCAGACCTATGATTATATAAATGACAATAAAAAACTTAAGGTTTTTCCCTCAACACTCAAGGATTCAACATTACGTTGGTTCATGAGCTTAGAGCCAAATTCCATAAGAACCTGGGATCAAATGGAAACTGTCTTTTTAGACAAATATCAGGAATATTACCGTGTAAGGAATAGAAAATATGAGTTATTCAGAATCAAGCAAGAAGATGATGAGACATTGGAAGATTATCTTGATAGGTTCTCCTTTGTTCAAAGGAGATGTGGACTTGTAGAACTAGAATTATGTAAAACCATCTTTTTGAGAGGATTGCAAGATGAATCCAGAGAAGTTCTGGATTTGATGGGAAAAGGGGATGTAACCACTCTCAGTAATGAGGAAATTATGGATCTCTGTAGGAATTACTCTCGCACTAAGCGAGAGAAGAAGAAAAAGCCGCACAAATGGCACCGATGTGAAGGACCTGATAGAGGAACTTGCAAATTTCAAAACTGATATTCTAGTGCACCTAAACACTACTTTGGGGGAAATGTCTGCAAAAGCAAAAAACATAGAACCTTTGGCAATTTATTGCCCAAGATGTAGAAATAAACATGCTTTGCAAGAATTTCCTTTGAATAAAACATCTATCTCAGCCATTTGTAGTATCTGTTCAAAAAGGCATTCAACTGATCAATGCCACCTGCTACCACAACTCAAAACTGTGTTAGAAAACCAGATTGAGGAACTCAACTATATTGGACCAAAACAAGGGGGAAATTTCTCTCAATACCAAAATCCCCCTCGTTTTCCTACAAATTAGGGGCATAATCCTGGTACTATGCCTTGGGGACAATCAGAACCACCCCAACGTCCTTGGAATTATCCTCAATGGACAAATTCCCAAGAATGGCCACAAGCAAATTGGAGTAACCCAGCCTGGAATCAAAATCAAAACAACCCCTCATGGAATCAAAACAACCCATCTTGGAATCAAAACAATCCAGCTTGGAATCAAAATCAGACTAATCCACATTGGATGCAAAACCAACCACAGTGGAGTCAACAATACCAATCCTATCCAAGGCAGCAAAGGAATCAAGGTCAAACTCAGCATTTGTTGCCTGCACCTAATCAAAATTTTCAAGAAAAATAGCAGCAAACACAACAAGTGAAACAACCTCAATTGCCAGCTCAACCAATCACTAATCCAAACAGTGTGAGACAAACACCTCCTGTCTATGTGGTCGAAAGTGAAGAAAATGTTGAAATTAATGTTCTTGATTGTAGTAACATCCAACTTCGTTCAGGAAAAGTTGTACCTAAACCAGTTTTAAATGAAATCAAAGAAAATGAAGAGCAAGAATCATCGGAACCAGAGAAAATCCAACCAACAATGGAGACAGAAGAAAAATTGGAACCAGAGAAAATCCAACCAACAATAGAGAAAGAGACAAAAACAGAACCACAAGCAGAACAATTACCAAGGATAATTCCATATCCTGAAAGATTCAATGCAATACCAAAAAATTCTAAGTCAGAATTGGTCAAAGAACTCAAAAAGTTGACTATATCATTGCCCTTATTGCAAGCCATTAAGGAAATACCAGAGATTAACAATACTATCCAAAATTTGTGCATTAAAAGAGCAGGAAGAAAGAAGAAAGCATTTCCCAAGACTGTGTAGGTTGAAGGAAAGATAGCTGATCTCTTATCTGGAAAACTAGTACCTCCAAAGTATAGTGACCCAGGAAGTCTAGTTATCATAGTTACCATAGGTTCAGTACCAATATCAAATGTTTTAGTAGATCTAGGAGCTGCAATAAATGTCATGACCAAGGATACAATGGAACAATTACAGCTCAAACATCTCAGCCCCACATTTACAGTTTTAGAAATGGTTGATAGGTCAGTTGCAAAACCTGAAGGAATCATTGAAGATGTCCCTATAGAAGTTTCTTCTTGGGAATTCCCTGCAGATTTTTTGGTTTTACGGCCAAGAAATTCAGCACATGGATATCCCATTATTTTGGGAAGACCTTGGCTTGCAACTGCAGCAGCCTTCATAGACTGCAGATATGGAAATATGACTATTTCAAATGGTATTGATCTGAAATAGATTTCTTTATATCCTCCTGCAAAACCATCTAGCAAATTTTTAGGTCAGTTATGGTTTTCTGACTCAGAGGAAGAACCAGAAGAGGTCATTTCTACACTAGCTACCTTAGTAGTAAGAGAACACATAGAAGACCTCAGTGACATAGAAAATTTAGAAAATGAAACAATCTTGATGAATGTTCTGCATGAACAAGGTTTAGAAGGGGAAGCAACAAATATCCAACAATTGTTAAGTAATGAGGAGAATAAAAAATCTGAAGATGAACCATCTGTACTATCACAAGGAAACTCTGTTTCACTACCACATGGATGGCACCATCATCCGATTTTTCCTTCTCACTTGTTCCATACAAGATATGCTTCCCTCAAGCAGCAATAAAACAAAAATTGCTTCTTTTCTCCCATCTCAGCAATGTCCTCTTAATCCCTTAATCACCGGTATGAAGGAGTGAATTTAGTCCTTCTAAATACAAAACAAATAGAAGTCCAACCAGCCAAATTTTTGAACATCTACGACCGACTTACTAGGGAAGAGGAAGAAAAATTGATAGTTGTCTTGCGAAGCATGTTCATGCTTTTGCTTGGAACTACAAAGATATGTCGGGAGTTCATCCCGATATATGTACCCACAGAATCTATCTTGAAGAAGTCAAGCCGGTTAGACAACCCCGGAGAAGATTGAATCCTGCCTTAAGAGATATTGTGAAAGAAGAAATTGAAAAACTTCTGGAAGTAGGATTCATTTACCCAATTTCGATAGCCAATGGGTTTCTCCATTGGTAATAGTTCCTAAGAAAAATGGAAAAATGAGAGTATGTGTAGAATATAGAGAGCTGAATAAGGTAACATACAAAGACCATTTTCCATTACCTTTCATAGATCAGGTATTAGATACTCTTGTTGGAAAAAAATACTTTTGTTTTCTTGATGGATTTAGTGGATATAATCAATTTCAGATTCACCGAAGATCAAGAGAAAACAACTTTTACATGTCCATGGGGAACATTTGCCTATAGGGTTTTACCTTTTGGTTTGTGTAATGCCCCAGCAAATTTTCAACGAGCGGTCCTAGCAATTTTTGCTGATCTGACCACCAAAAGTGTTGAAATATACATGGATGATTTCATAGTATGTGGACAAACTTTTGATTTTACATTGGAAAATCTTGACAAAGTCTTAACTCGTTGTGAAACATACCAGTTATCCTTGAATCCAGAAAAATGCTTCATGATGATGAAGGAAGGGATAGTTCTTGGTCATCACATCTCTCTTGAAGGGATCCAAGTTGATCCAAAGAAGGTGGAAATTATCAAGAATCTCCTTCCTCCTAAAACTCAGACTAATGTCAGAAGCTTCCTAGGACACATTGGTTTTTACCAACTTTAGTACAATAGCCGAGTCCTATGTTTGCCCTATTGACTAAGATTCGAATTCTCTTGGACTGTAAAGTGTCAAGAAGCATTTGAAGCTCCAAAAGAGAAAATGATAACTCCACCGTGCTTAGAACCTAATTGGACATTACCATTTCATATACGTGATGCCTCCAATACAACAATTGGAGCAGCATTAGGACAAATTGACAATGGTGAAAACTATACCATTTACAACATTAGCAAGAACTTGATAGGTGCATCTAAAAGGATGAAGTATATGATATCCTTAGAGCTTGTCATGATGAACCCTCAGGTGGACACTATTATGTAAAAATCACAGTTAGAAAAATCCTAGGGATAGGATATTATTGGCCATCTCTTCACAAGGATGTGAAAAAGTACATCAGGCATTGTGATGCATGCCAAAGAATGGGGAAACCCACTCATACAAATGAGATGCCACTGCAGCCTCAAATGGTTTTAGAACCATTTGAGAGGTGGGGGCTTGATTTTGTAGGACCTATTGATCCACCTTCTCAAGGAAAGGTGCATATTCTAGTATGCACTGATTACCTGACAAAGTGGGTAGAGGTGCGTGCTTTCAAACATGCTCATGAAGAGAAGGTCACTGATTTCTTGTATACTCAGATTTTTCAGAGATTTGGAGCTCCACGGTCTATCACCACAGACCAAGGACCCCAATTTGCATCCAAAGTCATAAAGGCATTTACAGAATTGTATGAAATCAAACATAGGAAATCATCACCTTACCACCCACAAGCAAATGGCCATGTTGAGGTAACAAACAGGGAACTAGAACGCATCTTGACAAAAATAGTAGCTTTTCATAGGAGAAATTGGCTAGATAAATTACCTGAAGCAGTTTGGGCCTACAATACTACTTGGAAGTCCACTACTGGATTCACACCTTATGAACTAGTCTTTGGTAAAAAGCCTCTCTTACCTATTGAATTTGAGCTACTAACATTGTGCACAACACTGGAAATTGGAATTGAATTGTTGCAGGCACAGACAGACAGGATTCTACAGCTGAATGCATTGGATGAACTTAGATTGGATGCTCTGCACCAAACTGAGGTAATTCAGGAGCAGAGGAAGCTGTGGCATGACAGTCACATTCAATAGAGGAAACTTCAACAAGGAGATTGGGCTTTACTGTTTGATTCTCGCTATGAAGACTTCCCTGGAAAACTAAGAACTAGATGGTTGGGACCTTACTAGATTGAGGAGGTATTTGACAATGGAGCAGCTCGCCTATCCCCTATTGATGGATCACAAAGAAAGTTGGTAGTGAATGGACATCGCCTCAGAGTGTACCATACACCTCTGACTAAAGAAGAATTCTTGCAGCAACTTGATAGTTTGGATACACAACAAAAAACAAAAATATGAATAAATTCTGAGTATGAATTCCTTCATGGGCATGGTTTCAGGGGAAATCATGAAATTCCTTCATGGGCATAGTCAGGATCAAGAAAAAAAAAAAAAAGAGAAAAGGAGAGGTAAAAAAAAAATAAGGGAAAATCAAGAAAAAAAAGAGAGAAAAATGAATAACTCGAGCAGTGAAAACCTTTTCTTAAGGCACTACCGGGTTGGTATGCATGAAAACCAGTTTTTTGGCATGCATAACCTTGAGAAATTTTTGAACCATCATTGTACAAATTCACCAAGTGCACTTGTTTTGAAATGTTGCAGAAAATCTCAGCAGAATATCAACAAAGGTAGTCATTCTTCAAAACTGGCATTAACTATTTTTATCAGGTATATATTTCTTACATTTCTTCATTGTAAAATGATTGGTGTATAGTATATGACAATTAACCATTAGCATAAAAGGTATTCATAAGAGTTGGCATACTTAAAACATGTTTTGAAAATGAAAATATTGATTTCTGCCTAATCTTCAAAACAAGAATGCCAAAAACAGTGCCTGCTGTATTATCTTCGGATTGAAATTGTCTTCGAAATGACAACAAAATGAATGTTGCACTTTGTCTTCAGAAAGAAACTTTGTCTTCGGAATGACAATTTGTCTTCGAAATGAAACTCTGTCTTCAGAATGGTCTTCAGAATGATGACTTGCTGCATCATCTTCGGAATGAGGATCTGTCTTCAAAATGAAGATCTATCTTCAGAATGAAGATCTGTCTTCGAAATGACGATTTACCTTCGCAATACAGCCTAATATTCGGAATGAGGATTGATCTTCGAAATGAGGATTAATCTTCGGAATGAAGATTTAAATTTGCAAAGAGGATTTGTCTTCGGAATGAAGACCTGTCTTCGAAATGAAGTTATAATCTTCGAAATGAGGATTTGTCTTCGAAATGAAGACTCGTCTTCGAAATGAAGTCATAATCTTCGAAATGAAGTTTTGTTTGCGCAATAAGTTATAATCTTCGAAAAGAGCATTTCCACGTGGCATCCAAGAAGACAAGGTACGACAAAATCAAACTTTTTTTTAGTTGCATGCGATAAAGGGACACGTGTCAGTCAGCACATGGTTTGTTTTTGCACCCATTGGAAAATACCAGAATTACGGAGGACGTGACCAACCATATGCCACCAATTTTTAATCCCAATAAACATGCACGTGAGAATCTGCAAAACCAAATGAGGTGGATCTGACGACAAGGACGTCCATGCAATCATTAACGGATAGGTGTTCAGTGCAATAGTAGAAATGTGTGCCACCTTTCTTTTCGAAGACGTGTTTGTGAAGTACAGTGCTCAGGTTACGGTTCATTTCGAAGAAGAAGACGAGAAACAAGGCAACAAAGGTTTCAAACTAAAACTCTGCAAATATGCAACATAAAAAAACCAGAGATCCAACAGAAGAATAGCAGCAGCAGTGTACGATTTTTAAATAGAAAAGATGGGGCAAAAGATCAGAACGAAACCTGTAGATACCACCTACCTCCAAGAAAATCCGGCAATTGTGCAAATTTTTGAAGATGGAGGGTTTATGCCATTTTTGGATAAGTTTAATGGGTCTTCTAAAGATTTGGCTGGAATGTTTGCCCATACATTCAGAAACAATCAAGCACATGTAAACGGCATGACTATTGAGGTAAGCCCTAAAATTTTAAGTCGGATTATCGAGCTGCCATTAGAAGGGATTTCAATTTCTAGATCTGGCAAGAATACATTGGCAAATGTAGTTAATCGGTTTGTAGAAGAAAATGATAGAGAGCCGAGTATTTAACCCATAACAACACATGCAAAGGGTTAAAAAGGGCCGACCTACGGGAACCCCGGGATGAAGTAGCCACCTGGGTAATTAAATTCCTAACCTATGAAGGGTAGTATGTCTTGTTGTCAGGGCATCATCTACGAATTTTGAACCATCTCAGACATGGTGAGCAACAACCGGAAGTTAGGGTAAACCTTCCCCCGTATCTGTATCAAGAATTAAAAAACATGGCAAAGAGATATCGGGAGGGTAAAGGAAGCCTTCGCCATCATGGCCTCATCAAACTAGTTTGCCAACACCATTTTAGAGGAAACCCTAGGAGTTTTGATAGGTTTTACTCTACCCTAAACGATGTCATTTTTAGGGATGAAGATGAGGAAGAAGAAGAACCAGATACTGTTGATGTTGCTGCAGAAGAGGAAACAGTTGCTACAAAAAATGTTGCAGAAGATGCTGTAGAAGAAACTACAGAAGGTGCCCCTGAAGCTGTTACAGAACTACACCCAACAACAGTAGCAGAAAACCTTGCTCCTGAACCCTCAACTTCACGAGCCAAGAAACAAAAGAGAAGAGGATCTGGAACTGGCAGCAGAGCATAAAAACAAAAGAAGGTTCATTTTTCTGGAGTGACCACTGATTTGACAGAATAGAGAAGTGAAGCACTTAACCAAATAGAGGCAAAAACAACAAGGGAAACAGAGGCATCTGAAACTGACCCCATAACCCCTGCTGTCACCAAAAAATAGAGCAAAAAGAAGAAGTTTGCATCTGGAACTAGGAGGTCTACAAGAATCCATTTGAAAGAAACAGTAGAACAAGTTATGGAGGAAGAAGATAGACCAAGTAGCCCAGATGTCACAAAGATACAACCAGCCTCTGAAAACTTTCCAGAATTCCCTGAATAGATAGCTAAGACAGAAACTGAGTAGGATGGTTTGGAGGAGGCTACAGTTCAACAGGCTATAGATATGGTAGATACCCTTATAGACAGTCTCACAGAGCCTCCTGAACAAGAACAAATTGTTGCAGAAGAAGAGGAAATATTGGTTGAGCAGCCAACTACAACTGATTTGTCTGCATCAGCTTCTAAAGCAGAAACAGAAGTGGAAGACATCACAGAGTAGCTGAGGGCAGCAAGGAGTGTTGTCAAAACACAGACCAGATGGATTTTAGAGAAAGAAAGCATCATTGAGATGCAAGAAAGAAAAATTGCAGAGCTTCAGCAAGAAGTGGCAGAATTAAGAAAAATGTTGTCACAATCTGAAAAACAGCCAGCTGTATCCATTGATGAAGACAATTTGGCTCAATTGCTTTTGGGTCTATCAAGGGCAGATGACTCTGCTGAGGCAGACATAGGAGATCATCCTGAAGCAGCACCCCTTCATTATGAATAAGTGCCTGTTCATTCCGAAGCAACACCATCTCATTCTGAAGCATTGCCTTCTTGTTCTGAAGATGCTTCAAAAATGATAAAGAGCATAGCAGAGGATGTTGAAGATGAGCCACCAACACAGGAACAGTCCCAGCAGCAAGAAAATGTTCAAGTAAGTACTCCTATTGAGGTCCCTGCATTCCAAACTGTTACACTTTCAGTAGAAACAACAGATAAGGGGGTACAAGTAGAAATACTATCTGATGACAACCCCATAGAAATAGCAAATAAGGAGGTACAGGTAGAATTATTGATAGATGATCAACCAATAGAAGTGGCAAAAAAAGGAGTTCAAGTTGATCTGCTACCTAGGATTCCACCTGTAGTCAGACCACCTAATAATGTGTCTCTAGAGCAGTACAATGCAGACATAGCTATCTGGATGATTAGATATGAGCAGCTTGCCACTAAAACTAAAAAGTTCAAATTGGAAGCAAAACAACTAGAGGCCAAGGAAATAGAAATTTAGGCATTGAAAGAAAAGGTGTCTGACTTATGCCAAATTGCTAAATTTTTAGTCCAATTTAGACGACCAGCCAGATTTTATAGCCTTATTTTGAAGGAAAAATACCTCAGATGGCAGGTCATGAGGATTAGTTCAAACCTCCCATATAAATTGGACACAACTGCAGACTTCCTGGAGGCATATTTTGACAGTCCTTTTGAGCAGAAAAATCTCCTGTGTGAACTATTTTTACATAGTTTCTTCATTCCAGAGGAAGTTGAGTTTCATCCTCAAATCTACATTGGAGATGTTCAATTGAGAGCATTTATGTCTACTTTGCAGAATCAGCTTTACTGGGATCAAGAGAAAAAGCAAAATAAAGAGATTGAAACAAGGGTTGAGTTGTTAGTCAGAGCAATCCCACCAAACCACCTAGTTATCACTAGACAACACTTCTCAATGATGAACAGGGATGATGTAAAGAGGATGTACTTGAACAACTTAAGGGATTGTGTGGCCAGATTCAATAATTTCTGTGATCACAATTTTTTCCCAGCATTGTCAGTATGCAGAGACAGATGGGATGAACTTTCCATGTCTTTGAGGAAAAGAGAACCCATCTCCCCCATCAACTTAGAATGGTCCAAAAGAAGAGCAGAAGGTGTAATCCAGCTGATTCAAATCATGCAACATAACTGGATAGGTCTCAGGTTTAGGCCTCCAACCATCATTACTCTAGTTCCATTCTACTTTGAGGAAGATGCCCAACCTGATGAACAATTTGAAGACTGGCTCAGAAAAATTCAAGAAAACAAGGGGTATTATATAGGCAAGAAATTATTCTACAGGTCATGGAATCTAAACATGGACATATGTGATTCCATAGCCCAACAGAATGCATGAGGGCATGCATTAATATAAGTTGGGGGGAAAATGATGAGGCCTGGAAATGCCTCAATCATAACATGTTTTGAACACTAAAAATGCCTATAAACTCTTATGTTTTATCTGATATGTTAGTTAAGTTGATTCAATATGTTGTATATTAACCATTTTGCATGATCAATGTATTTGGAATATTATATGCTAATTTTACAACTTTTTGCATAGTTTTGTGTTCTTTTTGCTATGATTTGCTAAAATGGGATATGCTTAGAATAATAGCAGCATTTCACTAATCATGTTTTGATTTGTCTCAAGCATTTATTTCACCTAAATCTGGCAACAGTGCAAGCAAATTGTTGCTGTGCAGCAAAAACTGGTCTTTCCCATGTAAATTCTAGCCAGCTGTCCATAAATAGCAAGGCATGGAATTCACATGTGGAAAGAGATGAAGACCATTGGAATTTGATCTTAGGAGATAACCCACCTGAGAGATGCAGAAGAAATCACTGGAAAAGCACACATTTGTTCATTCCGAAGTATCACGGAATGAACAGATATCTTCGGAATGAGAGAACACAACGTCTTCGGAATGAGCGGATCTTCGGAATGAAGAATGCATTATCTTCGAAATGAGCGGATCTTTGAAATGAAGGATTGCAGTATCTTCGGAATGAGAATTGTAGTATCTTCGAAATGAGCGATCTTCGGAATGAGAATTGCATTGTCTTCGGAATGAAAACAAAATGTGCTTTTTGACCTGTTGACCGATTTTTGAAGCCGAAAAAAGAGAAATAAAGGTTGGAAAAGGTAAAGGAAAAGATCTTCCATCTGTCTTTTCCGTCATTGCTGACCAAAGCCATCATTAAGGGAAAGATCAAGTTTTAGTCCTCTTCTAGGATAAAACCAGAATTTGTTGTAGCATTGTAGGATTAGATCTTTTGAGATATTCTTTGTTTGTAATCAGATCTTATGGACATCTATAAATATTGCTCCCGTTCGGGTTGAGCCTAGGTAGTAAGTAAGTAGTAGCAAAGAGGAAGTAGAAAGTAAGGAAGAAGAAGAAAAAAATAGGTAGAATTTGACTGTTACAGTCCTGTAACAGGTTTTCAGCAGAATTATTGTAATCATGTTCTTTAATCAATAAAGTGCACCAGTTCTATTTCATATTGCTTGTAAATGAGTGTGATTAAGATTTAGAGAGAGAGAGAGAGAGAGAGAGAGAGAGAGAGAGAGACTTATACCTTCTTCTGGACAAGGAGGCTGGCCACTTCTAGACCTAGGAGGAGGACTAACAAGCAGGTTTTTATTCTGATTTTGCTGCAGCAGAATGAGTAGTAGAACTTGTTATTTCAATTGCTTGTAAACAATTGACAATATTTGTAGTCTTAGTTTATTTATGCTTAGATTAATCTTGTGCTTAATGTTTTAGCTGTAATCTTTACCTTCAGCAAAGCTTCCACTTTATTTCAGACTATTATTCCCAGAATTTATTGTTTTTCAGCAATTTCCTGCATTTTATGTTTTGTTGTCAAATCCTGCATAGAAGATTGACAACCTTCTATTACAGAACCTTGACAGTTTTCATTTCCATGTTAGAATTAGACTTTCATTGCTGCAAAAGTAATTAGATTTCCTTTCTGCAATTAGGATCAGACTTTCAATTCTATAATTGTTATTTCTGCAACATAATTAGGTCTTATTCTGCAATTGTAATTAGGACTTCATTTTTGTAGTTAATGATTAGTTTCCAATTCTGCAACTTAGATTAAGATTTAATTCATGCAATTTAGAGATAGGAATGTCCCAAAACCCCCCACACAACCGGTTCCACCAATAAGACCTGTTGCTCTAGATTGACCTAAGTTATAGCTGTTTCACTTCTTCTTTCATAGATAGCCTTGTACACTACCCTGGATTGACAAATTCATTGAGAATTAATGATGGTATAACGACTATGCATCACCTTCTCCGATATCACATGTCCCAATAACTTTCCCTCATTGACTACGGATATGGACTTCTTTGGGTTGATTGAAATGCCAAACTCTCGATATTTTTTGCTGTTGTAGTTGAAAAGGATGGTTCTCTCTTCTTTGGGAGAAAACGGTCATGTCATCCAAAAAGATAACAATGATATTATTCAAGATTTTGCCAAAATCTAAATCCATGGCCCTCTGAAACATGGCCCTTGCATTCGAAAGGCCGAATGGCATTCACTGGTAAGCGAATGTTCCCCACTTGGTAGTGAATGCAATTTTATGTTGGTCTTCATCCCTAACCCATATCTGATTATATCCTGAGAAGCCATCGAGTAGGGAGAAGTGTTGAGCCCCAACCACTAAGTGCAAGATCTAATCAATCTATAGGAGAGGGTAATGATCTTTGAGTGAAGCCTAATTCAGGTTGCAAAAATCCATGCATAGTCGTATATCTCCGTTCTTCTTTCTAACAGGGACTAGATTCGCTACTCAAGAGGAATTCTTTATGGGATAAATTATCTTCACCTCAAGCATTTTTAGGAGCTCAGCTTTCATCAGGACCTCGATCTTTAGGTTAACAGACCTTTGCCTCTATTGGAAGGGTTTTATCCCCTCTTGCAACTCAATTGTATGCTAGATTAGTTGTCGATCGTATCCCTTTAGGTCTTGATAAGACCATGCCACTATGTTGGGATACCTTTTACATAGATATCGAATCTGTTCTAGCTCTTTCGAAGTGCAATCTGTTCCAACTTTTATTGTTTTTCCAAGCTCAAGCTCCAAATCCTGATACTGCTTCGCATTGAATTTGATCCTATGAGAAACTGCCTAATCATTTCGATCGAAGAGGCTTTCAAGAGTAATTAATCCCTTGGGAACATGATTATTATTCAATTGAACTAGCCCTTCATACTCATCATCTAGGCTTCTTCTTTAAATTGTTGCTGCTTCTTGAATTATAAAATTCACAATCTGCTCATCACTGTCAAAAACTTGCCAATGGAGATCTCTGTCTGGGACAGAGGGCCTATAAATCATCCTCATAGCTTTAGGTTTATGCACCATGTCTTTTTCTAGAGAGTACCTAGCTGCGATGGATGCTAAGACATCGGCATGTCGATTCTTTTCATGAGGAATGGACTACAGATTGAGAGACTCGAATTGGTCAAACAAGTCCCATACCATGTTATGGTATGCCTTGAGATAGTGCTTCTTTGACACGCACTTTTTGGTGACTTGATTGCATACCAATTCTTAATCTTCGAAGACTTGAAGATGATTTATGCCTAAATTTTCTACTTTATTGAGTCCCAAGCATAAAGATTCATATTCTGTTGCATTTTTGGTGCAGCTCCAAACTAACCTATAACAATATCCCTTCTACTCTCCAGATGGTGATACTAATATAATTCCTGCCCCAACGTCGTTTTTGCATCGAGCGCCATCGAAGAAAAATTTCCATAATTCCCCCTGGGCAGAGATCTTATCTTCTGACTTGGTGTGTTTCTCAGGCTTGGTGATGGCATAACATCCCATTTCTGTCTCTATCATGGCATTGAAATCTTCCAATGAAAACTCATCTTCACAACTTAACTGTGCAAGGGATTCCTCGACCAGGTCCACCTGCTCTATCCCTTCCACTATCGCATGCACGGGATCACTACTCTCTTCTTCAGACATATTCTGTACTAAGAAAGTAGAAGGTTTCTCATTATAGATTTTTACCTTCTTACCTTTGAATGGAATCTCTAAGTGTGAGTAATCCATAGATAGATATCCTCCCAGCTTTGTTGTAAACTCTCTAGACAAGCACATACTGAAATATGGCTCAAGGTCGATGACCACCAGTTCTTGTATAACCATGATCTGAGGCATCTTGTGTAGTCGGATATGTATATCTTTAATTACACCCATAGTCTTCATAGGAGTACCATCCAGTTGGAGCACATCATGGCTACTTCGGGTGTATTCCATTTCTATTTCCTCACACACTACTTTGGGCATGACTGTCTTTGTGGCTCCGGAGTCAACCATATAATTGTGTACAACATACCCTTCCATTTGTAGAGATAGGTAGAATTGAGGCGACCTATTATTTACTATGTACAGGGTCTACACTAGGGCGAGCGGTGCTAAATTTATCACCTTAGTTGTCTTCAACGATTCTTGCAGCAAGTCCACTTGTTCGAGTAACTGCAATGCGTCATATAGACTAATATTGGTAGGAGTCTTCTTCAGCTCTTCTACAATATTGTAAACCAAGGAGTTGGGCACTTCATATTACCTTTTCACCTCATACCTGGTGCGATACTACTTCGTGGCTTCGACCCTTTGTCGCTTGGTCAGCGAAGGAAGCTTGAGCTTCTCTCTAGCTTATTCTTTAGTTTCCACCTGAGGTGGATTTGTAGGGGCCTATTGAGCCTTTTCTTTTACTAGTGGAAGCTGAGAAGCTTTGCTCGGGCCCTAAGGAAGTTGATGTCCCTTCTCATGGCGAGCATGCACCTTTAAAGGAGCCATTTGACCAGCGTCTACCTCCATTGACATTTTTCCTCCTCTGGTGAGGACTGCAATTTTCTCTTCTTCACCAATTACCAGGTTTTGATCCATATGCCTGATAATGTTGACCTGACCACCATGACTACTGCTCACTAGCATTTGCACATAATGTTTGGTGCAGCATGGAGGTTTTTTCTTCATGAGGGTCATTACATGTGGAGCACCAATGTATGTAATTGAAAGTGCTTGGAGCTTCATCAATCATGAAATTTCTTGCTGACGCTCTTCCTTGCTGGACCTCTTGATCTTTAGTAAGCGTGGGTGTAGGATAAGACCTCCTTGGTAGAAACTCTTGCTATGCTTGCTTATTTTTCATAATGGTCATGTCATTGGACAGAGTTTGCACTGTGGAGTTCAAGGACTGAACTTCCTATAGTATTTTGGCCTGCATATCATCGGATTTGGGAGTAGGTGGTAATGGAGCCATCGTTGGTATTGGAGGTAGGGCGGGGTGTTGAAGTGGTGTAGGCAATACAAGAAAAATCGAAGAGATGACAGGCTATGATGTTGAGAATGTGGGAAAATGGATCTACAAAGTAGCGATCTGAGATACAATGGGATTCGGGTTCCAAGACGAGATCGGGTATGCGAGGGTTGCAAATATTTGTGAAGCGATTGCATTTGCATACTGGGATTAAGGGAAATCAAGAAGTATGGGCATCGAAATCCTTTGGGGAAGCTTACCCATAGCTATTAGATCCATATTCGCTCTTTGGGCTAACTCATACAACTCGAGGAAGGTATTGATTTTTGAATACCTTACCATTACACTGATATCGGGGTTGAAAGCCCTAAGGAAATAGTATGCTGCAGCTTCGCTAGTTAGCCAAAGTCCAACTGGTATCCTTTGCTAGGTTTGAGTGAACCTAACATTAAAGTCAAATATATCTTCTTGTGGATGTCTCTGGTTCATTGTGAACTGATGCATAAGAGAAGATGGATCGACAGACTCATTGAAGCTTCTCATCAATTGTTCGGCTAATTGGTCTCATCCCGTTATAGTGTCGGGTGGTAAATATCTATACCAGTAGAGAAGCTTTCCTCTAAGAGATAGAACCAAAAGCTTTACCATGACTCTCTCCTCTGTGATGTCATGAATCGCAACCAGAGAAACTATATCTTGGATGTGCTCCATCACAGTCTTCCTAGTTCCATCGAACATTGGGATTTTCTTCATAGTAGTAGGTGGAACTTGCCCTTATCCCGCTAGATTTAGTGGTTCGAAAGAATTCCATGCTGGGAATAGTCTGGGAGATGGTTGATGCTACTGCTGCATTTGTTGTTGTTGTTGTTGTTGTTGTTGTTGTTGCTGTTTTGCCATGTTCGTGCCTGGATTCTAAGAAATAGAGATTCTCGAAGTTCCTCCTTGGTTGCTAACAGGACGACTAATAATAACAGAGACACTATGATGTTTCGGTGAGTTGGGAGGATTGGAAGGAAAACTAGCTGCTGTGCTATCTGAGGTTAGACCTTGTTTGTCAAAAGAAGCCTCTTGCAAGGATGTTCCATGTAATAGCAACTCAGGGGTGACCAACCTAGAGCGTTCTTCGAAGGCATCAATATCAAGCTCAAAGAACTCAATCTCCTCTCCTCTATTCCTAACTCTCCAAATTGTTTGCATGAAGGCACAAACTTAAGTACCGATCTCTATGACTTTAAGATTCTCAGGTTAAACAGAGTCGCCAGATGCAAAGAGTCTTTCGACAATGAGACGAGCATCAATTCTCACTACCACTCACAAGGTGAGACTGATTGGGTCCCACCAGGAGTGCCAGAAATAGTTGGTCATCAAATCTTCCCAGGAAAGGATTTTGGGAAGTGTACGTACCCTAGACCTGGACCAACATTGAAAGGCCAATAGGAAGGGATGCCCCTCGTGCCAATATCTGGAGAAATGCAGACTCCTTTACTAAACTACTCGATGTTTTTGAGACAAGAGTGCAGGAAAGAGATAAAAATAGTAAGGGTGCAAGAAAGAGATAAAAATAGTAAGGGTGCAGGAAAGAAATAAATAGTGTAAGGGAAGAAATATTGGTGAATTAAAGTGGGAAAGAACCAGCATCATGATTACTAGCTAATATCTCGAAACAGCAGCAATAAATATCAAGAATGAAATGAAATGAACGCAATACTAGTCCTCTTATGTATCCTATGGACGAATTCCAGGATTACCCTCCCCCTTACGTTGAAATCCAAAATTCAAAATTACGACGACTAGGAAATGAGTGAATATAACAGAAACACTATCCACAGGCAGCATATAAGAGAACTATTACATCATTTTTTTCTCCCCTATGTATCCTTCGAGAAAATTCTAGGGTTCTATCCCCAATCGCACACCTAAATCTAGAGTGCAAAATTATAATATGCAAATGAAGAAAGAAATAACATAAATAATCATAGAAGGTAGAATACAAGAGAGAAATTTATCTCGAAGCTTTTTAGTATTAATTGCAGGGATTCAAGTTACAACAGCTTTCTAGCAGAAATTTCCCCCCCTCTTTTCATTACAATGCCTGGGTTTTTATAGAGGACCCGACCCTTTGAGCCATCAATGCACAGAATTGAGGAGTACATCCTCGAAAACTTGAGAAGTCAGCTCCCGCAGCTCCCGTGACTGAGCTCTCAAATTCTTTTCTAAAACTAGTAGCTGCAACCAGGTCAGTCGGGGAAACTCACATTTATGAGCCACCTGACTCATCCTAGGCTTCTGGGTGCAGAGCTCGAGTGACCGCCATGTCCGTCGAGCTCTGCTTTTGAGGCCGATACCTCTTTTTAGATTGCTAAAAATGAGCAGCGAGTTCATCGGGCAAGTAAAAATTCATTTATGAGGCACTTGATTGCCTTAGAAAAATACCCAAGCTTGGAGTGCATGCCCTTGAAGCGCTTCATCGATTTCTATTTCGCGATCTTGCTTCGCATTGGATGTAAGCCGAAGCAGATCATCTTCCTTGGTTATGTACTTTGCACGAAGGAGCTTCACAAAATGGCTTCAAGGATGTAAAATGTCGAAGTAGATATTTCTCCTCGAGGCTAGGCTCTTAATATTTGGTTGCTTTTCTGGAAAGGCGTGTCAAAATTTGCATTGCGAGGTTCTCTGCCCAAAGTGGATGCTTCGCTAATGGGCTTGTCAATATGTTTCACCGTGAAATTTCTTCAAAACTATGCTTCGGGAGGTTTTTGGCCGAAGTGCAATTTTGCCTTGCTATTTACGGACCGCTACTGCTTCGGGTGAAAGTGTCTCACACGAAAGCTATCCGAAGCAGATGCTTCGCAATGACTTTGGGCGAAGTAAAAATGGTTCGCTAGTAGGGAGGCCCGAAGTGGATGCTTCGTTGATTTTTTAGCGAAGCATTTTTCAGTGCTTGAACCTTTTGAATCCTGCTTTGCAAAACTTTTGCTCGAAGCATCAGTTTGGGTTTCTTCGGGTGCAAAGCTCTTTTCATTCCTTGCTTTCCTCCTCTTCCTGCGAAGCTCCTACACTTAGCTTGCTCAGTAGCGAAGCTATTCTATGTACAAGGGGGAGTGGAAATGAAGGCCAAAATTGCTGCAACACCTGAAAATGTTGTTTCTAAAAAAACAAGGGAACAAATTCATGAAATTAAAAGAAACACTTTACAAAATTTTTGATTTTACTACCCCTCTAGGCAATGTGACAAAATTGTCAACAAGAACCTCCTTTCTTTTTCCTCTAAGAGTCTCAGTAAAAGACAACCATTTCTTGGGCCCCGCATTGTCCTTTGTATATTTTTTGTTGGGATCTTTCTAAGGAGGGTTGGGCCCTCGCGTGATGTCCATATCGAAATATGCTGTAGCTTGACCACCTTCCTCTGGATCCTTGCTTGATCCATGGTTGAGGTTCCCACCTGCCCCTTTCGTACCTGCTCTACCTCTATCACCTTGGCTGAGATTCCTACCCAAAAAAATTCAAATCCTCACCCTCGTCGCACCCGCTAAACCTCAACTCACTCATTCTTAATGTCTAGGAAAAAATACACAGATTAATTATAAAAAGAAAGGGTGTAATTTGAGTAATGCTTTATTCTGTGATTATTTGAAGTCCATTAACCCTTGTTTAGATTGAAAAGGAAAGTTGTGTTTAAGTGTGGTAGATTTTGTGGATAACTTATTGGCATCAAAAAGTTATGGGCACATTCTCCATTTGATTGTTTATGGTGGTTGATTTTTGAAATATCATTGGAGTGAAAAGGATTGATTTTGGTTTCCTTTGAGAAAATGATTGGTTGAGTGCTTCAAGGTTTTATAGTTTGTGAGTTGTATTTAAACCTTGTTTTATTAGCATTTTTGTTGAAGCCCATTGATGATGAAATAAACTTGAACTTGAGTTAGAAAAAAATATCAGTATCATTGTTATGTGAGAGTTGTTGTTAAACATTGTTGGAAATATTTTGAGTTGGATGATACATGCTTGGACTAGGGTTTGTGAGAAAGAGTTGTTCCTTGAGGTGATTGGTTGAGTTGAGTTGATTGAGCCTAGTCAAGTGGATGCATGTGGTTGTTCAAGTTCCTAGAAATAAACTATTCTATATTTTGATTTGAGTTGATATTGAGATTTAAGAATAGGACATATTGAGTCTCTAAAAATTCTCTTTATGCTTCTATGATATTGATTTGAGTTGAGATTGGGATTTGAGTATAGAACATATAGAGTCCCTAACAATTCTCTTTATGCTTCTATGAGATTGATTTGAGATATTGATTGTTCATTGAGCTTAGAATATATTGAGTCTCTAATAATTCTCTTTATGATTCTATGTGATTGAACAAGTTTTGTGTGAGCTTGTTGAGCATATTTGAGACAAGTCTTTGAGAAGGCTTGTGGACTGTTTTGAGTTAAGCTTTTATGAAAGCTTGCTAAGCAGATTTGAGCAAGTCCTAGAGAGGACTTATTGAGTATATTTGAGCAAGTCCAAGAGAGGACTTATTGAGAATATTTGAGCAAGTCCAAGAGAGGACTTATTGAGAAAATTTGAGCAAGTCCAAGAGAGGACTTATTGAGAAGATTTGAGCAAGTCCAAGAGAGGACTTATTGAGTAGATTTGAGAAAGTCCTAGAGAGGAATTATTGAGCAAATTTGAGCAAGTTATAAAGAGGACTTGTTGAGCAGATTTAGACAAGTTCTGTGTGAACTTGTTGAGCAGATTTAGATAAGTTCTGTGTGAACTTGTTGAGCAGATTTGGACAGGTTTTGTGTGAACCTCTTGAGTATATTTGAGCAGGTTCTGAGTGAACCTATTGAGCAAAATTGTACTAGATTGACTGTATTGTTTTTAGTGCAAGACATTGAGCAGAATTATGTTAGACCGACTGAACTGTGTTTGGTATAGTATTGAGACAGAGCTTTGGAGATGACAGAATATATAGTATAGAGTCTCAGTGGATAGAGATCCAATAGCCAGGACAATTCAATACATATTTGAATGAGGAGTCTTCAAGTGGAGAGAGATCCACAAGTTAGTGCAACAGAGAGACAAAGTCTTCTAGAAGATCACTAGCCAGAGTAGAAAGGGAAATAGTTCTCCAGTGGAAGAGATCCATGAACTTGTGATTTAGAGGATCAGCATCTCCTTTGGACAGAGGTCCATAAACATTGTAATTTGGTAAGGATCCCCAAGATACTATTTGAGAAATATTTAGAAGAAATATTTTCTCTATGGAGGTAACCCACATCGGGTGAACCACGTTAAAATCTGTGTCTCTATTGTGTGTGATGATTGGTGCATTGCTTTAGTTATTGATATTGATATTGCCATTGATTATATTTATTAATACTATTTGAGAAAGAAAAGTAAAAAGTGGTCTTATATTGTTCACCCCCCCTCTCAGTATAAGCTTGTGTTCTTCAATTGGTATCAGAGTCGATTCCTTCGAAAAGGGTTTAACAACTTGAATGAAGATATTGCAAGAACACAAATGATAAAGAAAGGAAAGAGTAGAAGCATGATACGCAAGAATAAAAGAAGACCTATGGTCATGAAAGAAAAGGAAGATGAGTTTAATATTGTTGTGTTGGGAGGACACATGGAAATAGATTCAAGAGATGAATCAAGTAATGAAAAATATCCAGATTGATAAAGTTTTGTACCAGTCGTGGAAAGACAGGTCATCATGCAGCTTATTGTTCACAATAAGCTAAAGAATGTTTTGTCTGTGGTCAACTTGATCATGATGCAAGTTATTGCAATGGGTTTGATAGCAGTGAAGATGAAGATGATTCTCTTAGATTTGAAGTTCTAAAGAATAAGTCAGAAAATGATAACAAGAATAGTCAAAGCAGGTATCAAGAAGAAACTCCACTTTGGACAATAGAAGAAATTGAAGAAGAGGAAGATTCAGATAAAGAAATGAGGAAGCCACTCTTAAGGAACTTGTTGAATTGAAAAAATAAAATTGAGAATTGAAGGCTCAAATACAAGAAGATGAGAAATGTAAGACAAAGCTACTACAGGATATACCTGACTTGAGAGATAAGGTTGAAAAGGAAAGAAGAGTTGAAAAAGGTATGGTTGAACAGTCAAAGGTAAAAGAGATAGAATGTGAAAGGCTTATGGTTACTCTTGAATAATTAAAAAGGGAGAACTCAGGATTAAGGGTCCAAGCTCAAGAAGATGAGAAAGCAAAAGCAAGGTTTTTATAGGAACTCACCAAATTCAAAATCAAAGTTGAAGCGACATGGAAAATTGAAGAAGGTATGGTTGAAAAATTAAAGATAAAAGATCTAGAGTGTGAAATATTAGAGCATGAGATAATTTCATTGAGGATGGAAGTAAAAGGCTCTAAGGATAAGCTACACAAGTTTGAGGAAAATTCAAGGACCTTGGAAATGACTATCAATGCACAAAGGTCATCAGTCACCATAACATGACTTAGTTCTAAATAAGAACAAGGGAGACAAGAAGAAGAAAAAGGAGAGCCAAGCTACTATGCGGATAATGCAAATAAGTACTCAATTGATAGTGATGCTAGTTTTTCAGACAATGATAGAGGTGAAGTCTTGTTTATGGTTGAAGAAAAATATACAGTTAAGAAAAAGACTCAAGTTATTCTCAAGTGTTTTAGATGTGGTAAATTTGGACATCTTGAAGATGATTGCACAAGGGATGGCTATAGTTTCAATGATGATGATTTTCAATATGCACTTGGTAAACTGGATGAGAATCTTCTAATGACATTAGAAGAAAAAGAAGTGAGTGATCCTATAGAAGATAAGTCAAAAACAAGAAATTATATGAACAAAGACAAACAAATAGAAGACTACTCAATAGAGAATGGTTATGATCTCAAAGGTGAACTTATCTATGCTCTTAACACAGTGAAGAAGGTAAGAAAGCAACACTCTAAGCTTGAAAGTCAATTTCAAGAATGTGATGAAGAAATATTATTGCTCATAGAGGACTTAGAGAAGTCAAAGGCTAAGGCAATTAAGTTGAAGGATAAGTTAGAAACAAAGATTTTGGAATGTGAGAAGTTAGCACAAGAGTGGCTACTCTAAAGAAATATCTACAAGACTCCAACATCAAGATGAAGAGTTTCACAAATAGTTCTACAAACATGGATAAGTTCATTTGTGGACAATAGAGAGCATCATGTTCAATAGGTCTAGGCTTTGGAAAGAAACAGAAAAAGAATCTACTTTAGGTCGTGAAGAAGAAACAACATCAAAATAAGATACTTCAAAAGATGATAGTGTAAGTGGGAATGAGACATCAGAGGATGAGTTGGACAACAGAGAGTTCAATAAATATAGGAACAATGCACAAAGAAAATAGATATGGAACAACAATCAGAATAGGAGACCAATGAGGTCTAGGAAATGAAGCTTCAATGGGATATGCTTCTCATATCACAGGTTTGGGCACATGGCTTCACAGTGTATATCATATGAAAGATAGGTATATGGAAGAGAACAAATTTTCCAAGGATATTTCTATTCATGTAATGAGTTTGGTCACAAGGCAATGAATTGCAGAATTCATGACAAAAGAGGATATGGCTTCACTAGGAGAAATCCTAAGACTATTGCACATCCAAGTAATAATAACATTAAGTGTTATAAGTGTAATAATGATGGTCACATAGCAAGATGGTGTAGAGCAAATATTCTAAAAATAGGCATGAACATGAACATGAACATGAACATGAACATGAACATGAACATGAACATGAACATGAACATGAACATGAACATGAACATGAACATGAACATGAACATGAACATGAACATGAACATGAACATGAACATGAACAGGAATATGAAAAGGAATAGGAACATGAACATGATCAGGAAAAAGAATATGGACAAGAATAAGAACAAGAACATGAATAGAAACAAGAATATGAACAAGAACAGAGACTCAGAAAATAAAAGAGACTCAGAGAAGGATGAGAACAAGAACAAGAATAGGAACAGGGATGATGACTTGGAAAGGACAATGAGAGGATTCAACAAAAATGAAGAGGAAAATACAAAGGCAGAGAACAGTGCTTTCGGGAAGTAGAAATACTCCCACCCTAGAATTAACCACCTCATGTGGAGGTGGGGGAGGGTCTAAGCTAAGAGGCTTAATTCTTAGCCTTGAGCCCCAAAGGTGATCCTTTGCCATTGATGTCAAAGGGGGAGAGATTTATGTATTATGGGGAGAGTTTTTGGATATGAGGAGAGATTTGATATCTAAGAGAGTATTGAGCCAGGGGGAGCAAAGCCCCAGGGGGAGCAGAAAAGAAGGTCAAAATTCAATAAAAGAATTTGGGTTGCCATCAATGACAAAGGGGGAAATTGTTGGACATTTTGAGTCCCTAAGCTAAAATGTTGTCATTGATGTCAAAAGAGCATTTAATATCAAAAGAATATATGAAGGGTTTTTGTGAAAACCAAGGAAATAAAATTAAAAGATTTTGTTTAAAACCATGGATAGTAGATTTTATCTGGTTTTTTCTTGAAACCCAAGTTGGGCTTTCGTTTCATCAAAAAAGATGCCCTGGTGATGAAGTTATTTGAGGTTTAATATTTGATTTAAATTTTAATTATTTAAAATTTAAATTCAAATTTAATGCAACATTGAGTTTTTCGTCGATGTCATCATGCAAATATTATTTCCGTCGACATCTTCGAAGTGATGGTAAACCTATATAAAGGGGTGGTAATTAAAATCAAAAGTTATCCTTGCTCTCGTGTGTGTTAATTGCTTTGGAATTCGAACAAGAGAAAAAAAGCTCGTGTGAATTATTGAAGAGAAACAACGAAAAAAAGGTGCAGCGCTTGGGTGACTCAAACGTGGTGTGAGGCGTGGTGCATTGGCATATCATTTTTTGCTAAGACTTTGGGCAAGCGCAATACCAGGGATCGAATCCCTTGGACGATAGTGTGTGGGAAGCGCTTTGGCGCTTTGTCCTTTGTGGCAGGTGGAGGAAGATTAAAGGCCTTTTGGGCCTTTGTTTTTCCAACGAGTGCTTTGGTTCGGTTGGAATCTTAGCCGCGACTAAGATGCTCTCAATGTGGCGGACGGGGGTTCGAATCCCCTTGAGGAGGTATTTTTCGTTTTTGCATTTAATAATTATTGTTTGCCCTAAAGTTTGGAGTTATAAGGTAGTTTATGGAAATTAAAGTTTTTAATTAGGGTTGTGATTATTATTGCAAAAGCATAATTGGTTTATGATTTATTTTGATGGTTAATGAAGATTTGTTTTTAGGAGAAATAAGGAGTTATTTTTAAAGCAATTTTTGAGAGGTTTATTATTTTTGATAAGGGTTTTAATAAAAGGGACTTTGGTGGATGTGTTTATTAACTTGGAGTAAAAAGGGTGTAATTTGAGTAATGCTTTATTTTGTGATTATTTGAAGTCCATTAACCCTTGTTTAGATTGAAAAGAAAAGTTGTGTTTAAGTGTGGCAGATTTTGTGGACAACTTATTGGCATCAAAAAGGTATGGGCACATTCTCCATTTGATTGTTTATGGTGGTTGATTTTTGAAATATCATTGGAGTGAAAAGGATTGATTGTGGTTTCCTTTGAGAAAATGATTGGTTGAATGCTTCAAGGTTTTATGGTTTGTGAGTTGTATTTAAACCTTGTTTTATTAGCATTGTTGTTGAAGCCCATTGATGATGAAATGAACTTGAACTTGAATTAGAAAAGAACATGAGTATCATTGTTATGTGAGAGTTGTTGTTAAGCATTGTTGGAAACATTTTGAGTTGGATGATACATGCTTGGACTAGGGTTTGTGAGAAATATTTGTTCCTTGAGGTGATTGGTTGAGTTGAGTTGATTGAGCCTAGTCAAGTGGATGCATGTGGTTGTTCAAGTTCCTAGAAACAAACTATTCTATATTCTGATTTGAGTTGAGATTGAGATTTAAGAATAGGACATATTGAGTCTCTAACAATTCTCTTTATGCTTCTATGAGATTGATTTGAGTTGAGATTGGGATTTGAGTATAGAACATATAGAGTCTCTAACAATTCTATTTATGCTTCTATGAGATTGATTTGAGATATTGATTATACATTGAGCTTAGAATATATTGAGTCTCTAACAATTCTCTTTATGATTCTATGTGATTGAACAAGTTTTGTGTGAGCTTGTTGAGCAGATTTGAGACAAGTCTTTGAGAAGACTTGTGGACTATTTTGAGTTTAGCATTTGTGAAAGCTTGCTAAGCAGATTTGAGCAAGTCCTAGAGAGGACTTATTGAGAAGATTTGAGCAAGTCCAAGAGAGTACTTATTGAGTAGATTTGAGAAAGCCCAAGAGAGGACTTATTGAGAAGATTTGAGCAAGTCCAAGAGAGGACTTATTAAGCATATTTGAGCAAGTCCAAGAGAGGACTTATTGAGCAGATTTGAGCAAGTTCAAGAGAGAAATTATTGAGCAGATTTGAGAAAGTCCTAGAGAGGACTTATTGAGCAGATTTGAGCAAGTTCTAGAGAGGACTTGTTGAGTAAATTTATACAAGTTCTATGTGAACTTGTTGAGCAGATTTAGACAAGTTCTGTATGAACTTGTTGAGCAGATTTGGACAGGTTTTGTGTGAACTTATTGAGAAAATTTGGACAAGTTTTGTATGAACCTGTTGAGCAGATTTGATCAGGTTATGAGTGAACCTATTGAGTAGAATTGTACTAGACTGACTGTACTGTGTTTAGTGCAAGAGATTGAGCATAACTGTGCTAGATAGACTGAACTGTGTTTGGTATAATATTGAGATAGAGCTTGGAGGTGACAGAGTATAGAGGACAAAGTCTCAATGGATAGATATCTAGCAACCAGGACAATTGAAGACAAATCTAAGTGAGGAGTCTTCAAGTGGAGAGAGATCCACAAGTTAGTGTAGCAGAGAGACATAATCTTCTAGAAGATCACTATCCAGAGAAAAATGGGAAAGAGTTCTCCTGTGGAAGAGATCCAAAAACTTGTGATTTAGGGGATAAACATCTTCTTTGGACAAAGGTCCATAAACATTGTAATTTGGGAAGGATTCCCAAGAGATTATTTGAGAAATATTTAGAAGAAATTTTTTCTCTGTGGCGGTAGCCCACATTGGGTGAACCACATTAAAATCTATGTCTCTATTGTGTGTGATGATTGGTGCATTGCTTTGTTTATTGCTATTGATATTACCATTGATTATATTGATTAATACTGTTTGGGAAAGAAAAGTAAAAAGTGGTCTTATACTGTTAACCGCCTCTCTTAGTATAAGCTTGTGTTCTTCACTCTCCATCACCAATACCTTCTATATCCTACCCAATGCTATAATGGTACGTCCCTCTACAAATAACTGGTATATTTAGTATACATCTTCCAAATTCAAAGTCATTTCCCCTATAGAAAAATGAAAAGTTCCCCTGTTTGGGTCCCATTGTTTGCACAACGTTGATAGATACAATCTATCTACATGAACCATCTCTAGCTAGGCTAACCCATCAAATACTATCTCTTCCAGCCACCTCTAGTCATTGGCATCCAACCTCCTCAAATTTATGAAAAGCTATCAAAATCAATGTCAAGGTTGTAATATCTTCAACTGACACTATTTCCCCTTGTTAAATTTAATATTCCTTCAACCTCAAGTCATTTTTTTTTTATATGGGTCCATATGATTCTCCCAATCATACAACCCCAGATGGTTCCCTAACCAATAACACTTATAAATGCCCTTTTCCCCCAAAAGGCCAAAATTATGCAAAAATTCAAAAAATCATCCCAAAAATATAAAAAATAATTAATGTCCAATCACACACACACACCTACATCGAAATTTATGTCCAACGTAAAAAAATAAAAATCATGCAAACCTCGCACCCCAAAAACACAAAAGTACATTTTCCTACACTATCCTCTTCTTCTATGGTTTCATTTCACTAGAAATAAGCCCTTGGGTTTATTTTATCTTAAAAATGAAAAAAATAGAAGAAAAAGGGGTAAAAGTTGACTAACTGGTCCTGCACTCACTCCATCGCTCAATCCTGCATCACTACTCACCATCTTGTCCAATCACGTTTCTAATTCGACAACATTTCACGTTAAATATTTTACCTCACCCCTCTCTCTCTCTTTGTACCTCGTCTCTTGGCATGCATAATTAAAATGAGCTCTTGTACCTCATGATTGGGATTTTATAGCTAAGCATCATCAAACCATACCATACGATAGGTGATTGTACATTCCCATATGGTCAATGATCATACAATATTGTATAGTCCCCATTTAACCAACTTTTTTATCGTAGGAAAATCGAATTTTACCATTTTCTTCAATCACTTCCATTTCTTGGTTGCATAATGAATTTTTTTAAGCACTTCGTCATTGTATTTCATTCTTCACCCATTAACTTATCACTTGAGGATGTATATATTACCCATAAAATACCATATTTAATAGGTCCAATACTTAAACATTCCATCCTAGAATCACACTTGCCCAAGCATCTTTGTTCGAGACTATCACTAACCCCTATCTACTAAAGCAAAAAGCGAAATGTCTCTTCTCAACTCAAACTCCAATCCCATCTAGTTTTATATGCTCCATGCCAATGTTTGTATGGTTACTCACAGACTCGCCTCATCAAGGTGGCAGCACTAAGTCCACTTATCTAATAGATCGAAGTGTCATAAAGATCCATACCAATGGTTGGTCAACTTGCTAAATCAAATGATTTTAAAAATTTGTTGAAGGTAAAGTTTCAAGGATATTCACCCATTCCATAGTTGGAGAATCCTACATTGTTCTTGATTTGAGATAACTCTATGTCTCCTCTCTCAACTATTGTTACAACATGCTAAAATTTGTGGTCAACCATCATAATCCATTATCATCCATAATCAATCCAATCATCTTATGTCATGTATTTTTGCACTACATCGTGCTTACACAAGATGTAATACAAAAACAATAAATGTTCACCTAAAAAATATCATATTAATATTTTTCTAATGTCAACAATTAATAATTCTACAATGGTCCCAATTAATCTAAATATTTGACATGGTAACCTTAGAAACATTAAATCAGCCCATTCTAGCCCCATTTTTCCATTAAGAACCATCCTACACCTAGCCCATGATCATTGTGTGACTATCCCACCTCCCCTAGCCTATGTTTACATTCCCCTAGTCTACCCTTTGACTCTATCTTAGGTCCACCTCAACCTAGCCTAGCCTACCCCCTACTCTCCATATCCCCATGCATCCACACAACCCCCTATACTATTTAATGGATATGGGTGAGGTGAGGAGTCTCTACACCCAGGAGCATTAATGAAGCATGTCATGCATATACCACTTGAGTGGCATGAGGACTCTCCCCACCCAATAATGTTAATGAGGTATGGTGCACACATGCCTTTTTGATCATCCAAGTGGAAAATCCTAGTTTTTTCTCCTATTAACCAAGACACTTGGTTTCCACGTCACATCCACCTCATCTCCACTTCACTACCTCAAACCCTTTCCAAATTCTATAAATAGTCCCCCATTTATTTCATTTGCATGAGAGTGTGAGATAACTATAGCGAAACTCTACCAAAATTTAGTTTGAACTTACTTGTGTGCACATTGTTAGGACCCTCTTTGCTTGCATATCAACCATGGATAATATTTCAGACCTCTATTCACATGTATCCATTTTTTAAAACTGCTTGTAGGTGGAAGCTTCAATGGACTCCAAATTTAGACTAGAGATGCTTCACAACCAATATAATATATCCTACAAATTTCATTACATTATGTGTAGTACAAAGAGAATTGTCCACTCCCAGATGGTTCACACATAGGACCATACCCCTAGGATGGTTCCCTTTCAAAATAAGACATAGACATGCATTCAACCACAGACAATTTGCAAAGGTGAGCAAGGTAAGATTTTGATATTTTATCTCATTTTGAGAATATTTAATGTTTTAATTCAAGTTTTCATTGTTTGATCCTATCATAAACTTGGATCCAACTTAGGTGGACGTAAGGGGTGCTACTAACTATTGTTTTGGTTGTGTGCAGGGCCATTGGAGACTAATTCAACCAAGGGTGGTCATCAAGCATAATAACCCACCCACCTTTTGAGGTGGTTTAAAAACTAGTGTGCCATACCATTGTATTGTAAAGGGCATTCTCATCTTGGAAACCCTTATTGTATCCTAAGAGGTATGTTAAAATATTGCATTGTAATATATTTTGGTATTTAATAAAATGTCACGTTTTCACAACCACACTTTGCTCCTACAAGCCAATTGCTTCACTTTGTTAATGGAACTCTCCTAGACAAATCAACCTTTATGGAGTGAATTGTTAATTTTACAATGTTGTTCTTGGGCTTGGAAAATTCAAATTTATTTTTTCTTTCATGACTAATTTGTTAGAGGATATTAAAATATAGTAGTGGAGCTACTATAGTACAAAAATTATTATGTTCATATTTAATTTTAATTAGTCATCAATTCTTAAATTTTTTAAATGTAATGTTAGGGATAAATACATGTTATGATTTCTCATAGTCCTTGTTTTTATTGTAAGAAGATTTTTTATTACATGTAGCTTCTATTAGGGGCCACTTCCATCAAAATACCAAAATATTACATTTTTTGCTAGGTCAATTAAACCATATCCATCATGTCTTTTTATCACAAATATTTTAATCCTTTTTATATCAAATACATTCTTCGTCTTTCTCAAAATATTATGTTTCCACAATTAGCTCCTTGAAATCATTTTCATTAAGACATAAAATCTCACTTGGTCAATTTACTTCTAGAATTTGAATCTCACCAAGATGAACATCAACACCATTATTAGCTAAATTATCTACTACCTAATTTTCTTCTCTATAGATATGCTCACATTTCCAAGAGATTTCCTCCAATAATAGATGATAAAAATCAACAATAATACTATTTTTCATCCAATCCTCACATCTATTTTTGTTGATGGCATTGATGTTAATTTGTGAATCCCCCCTCAATTGAAATATATTTCCATCATTTTCTATTGCATTTTTAATATCTAAAAGAAGTTCCTTAGCCTTTGCAAAGTTGTTAGTTGAAGTTCCATATGATTTTGACTAAGTAAGGAGAAATTTACCTTCATCATTTTTAAAAACACCACCTATGCTAGCTTTTTCTGAATTTCCTTTAAAAGCAATATCAAAATTACTTTTGATAAACCCCATTTTTGGACATTTCTATTTTACTCTAAATTGAAGTAAATCCTTTGTTTGAATGTCATTTTTGCATATGACTATTCCATGTTATTCAAATACTTAAATTATGTTGTTACCACCTCTTATTTTACACTTGAGAGTTCCCATGATGAGCACTATATTTGTAAAAATTATGCAAGAAAGGCAATAAGATAGTTTCAAACTTGGGTGTGATTTTAAGATTTATTTTTAAAACATATATTATTCCTTCCAAGTCATAAATTTTAACAAACAATGGTACGACCAATCCTCCATAGAATACATAATTCTTTAGATTTTAAAAAAATTAATCAAACATTTCATCAACTCTTTCAATGTTGATGGAGCTACACACTATCTTATCATATTTAAAAAAAAAAGTAACGCCAAATTGTGTGAACAAAAGGAAAATGAGGAAATAAATGGTCTAATTTTCTAAATCCTTCTCACACAAGGCACATCTAAAAGGTCCATGATATCCTCTTATTTATAGACTCTCTTATAAAAATCCTAATTTGAACCGCTAATTTGAACCTCTAGTGACCAAACATTCTTCGAAGGAAAATATTTGGAATTAGGAAATTTGGATTGCTTTACATACTTATATCTCAATTTGGCTAATTTTCCACCATTTTCATAGATTCCAAGCCAACTCATCCTTTCATGTAAAAATTAGAAAATAAAACTCTTGAAGTCTCTTAAATTTCATCTATAATTTGTTTGAGTTCCTCTCCTTCAACCAGGTTACTAATAAAAATCCATGATCTATAGTTGTTGCTCATATTAATATAGTATTTGACCTTTGGACCTTTACAAGCTAGGTACGATCGAGTCAATGGTTGCCATTTTGAGTCAAATATAAGAGAATAAGGATTCAAGCAAGCAATAGATGAAAAATTTGCATAATTTCCCTCATTGATTGACCTTCTAATATGTTTATTGATTGCAAAATATCTGATATGAAGTTCTATAATGAATATCCTTTTGGTAGGGTTTGTTTTCTAACTCATTTTATTAAATCAAGAGAACATATATTTTTAAAGTAATATTTTTGCCTAATTTTCTTGATCTCTGAATAATCTCCACCAAAACTTTGCCACTAAGACCAAACTCATAAGTCTGCAATTTCACAAGCTTGCTCCTCTTATATTCTCTTCTTTGCAATTGTCATATCCCAAATTTTATACCTAATTAAGAACACAATTTCCTTTTTTACTATAGACTATCCATCAGAAGGTTGATATAAAGATATAACCCAATACTCAAAGGTACTCCCACAACTATACGTACATTAGTCTGTAAATGTTTGTTCACTAGGTTTGAAGGTTCACCCATGACTATACTTGCATTTTTCTATCAATGAAAGTATACTAGGTACAAATAAATACCCATCCCTATACTTACATTTGTATATTAATGTAAGTACTTTAGATGTAAGGAATCACCCATCACTATACACATCTTTGTCTACGAATGTAGTATACTAGGTGATGACCCATCTCTTTCCAATCAATTGAAAATATCGTGATATACACTACACTCCATATAGATCCTTTTATATGAGTGATTATCACTTCGACTACCTCACTAATCCATTAGATGAGCTAGTCATCCCTACTAAAACTACCTAGCGTATTTGACCATAATATTTTTGTGGTTACACTAACTCAAAACATTCTCTTGTTTTCTACCAAAGCTTCTATTGGACATAAGCTAACTCAGCTACCCACAATTATTTAGATAAATAATAGTATCCCAATAGTTTTGGAAAAATAAGTTCCACCCTCTTTTAGTATAACTAGTAAGTTTTTCTGGTAACCAACCATCAACATTGTCAAACAAAGAGTTGAATCTTACAACAACATCGATTTCCTAAGAATTATCCAAAAAATCTTTACTATTAGCTTGTGCATTCACAAGAAACCATAAATAGATAACACATAGTTCTTTAAACAATTCAGCTATTGAAGACATTCAAGTTAACAAGAATATACTCAGATTTAAGTCTAAGATATGTTGGAAATATGAGCAAGGTTTGTTGTCATTGATGTCAAGAAGATGATGACCAAGTTTTATTGGCATCCATGTATTCATGTCCGAGTTTCATTGTCAAGATTGATGTCCAAGTTTCATTAATGTCCTCCAGTGGTTTTTCCAGAAAGGTAAAGAAGTAGGTATAATATTATAATATTTAAGGATACAGGTTGGGTTTATGAAAAATGAAATCCAAGGAGTTGTCGCATTTTAAATCTCCTAGAAAACCCAAATGACAGATTTTGAGGACTAAGGTTTAATTATTTAATTTTAATAATTTAACCCAAAGGTTAAAATTTAAAAGTAAATAATAATAAGTCAAGGTGCCTAAGTTAAAATATAAAATTCAAATTTAAATTTGAATTAGCCCACTGACGTGGTGAAGCGCTTTGAAAACATTATAAATAAGCCAAAGTTTTTTGTTAGAGGGCATCCATGCGATTAAGTGTAATGCGACCAAAGAAATTGAGCGCCAAAGGAAGAAACAATTCGCATGTGTTTTAAAAGTTGATTGGACGAAGCGTAATGACAAGGTGAAGTGGAGCGTAAATTCAATTTTGATGTACCAGGTAGCGTAGGTGGAAGCCAAGGGCTGCGGTATGGCATTTGTGGAACAGGAGGTCAAGAGTTCGATCCTCACATACACCTTTTTGCCTAAGGTAAAGAGCTTCGATTTTGTGCTAGTCAAAAGGACAAAGTTGAAAAGTGACATGGTATGCTTTTGTTCCATGTGAGGGCACGTAGCCTAAGCGGTGGATGGCTAGGCACTAAGGTGCTTGGAGAGGAAATGTGGGACATTCAAATCCCATCGAGCACATTTTTCTAAGGAGGCATTCAAATAAGGTATGCCTGTCATGGTTTAATTTTTAAAGGTTTTTTGAAGTGCAAAAATTGTGCAAAGACATTGCATAGAGTTTTAAATGTGGTTTAGAAGGTAGTTAAGAGGAAGATATAAGGTTTGTAAAATTAAATATTGTATTGTGATTTTGATTAGAATTCGGAAGGAGTAATAAGGTTTTAAAAGACATTATATTTTATTTTTATTTTTTTTTGAAAAAAATTGAAAATCTTGAATTAAAACAAAGAGCATGTACAAGAGGGAGCAAGAACATCCCAACGAAGAACCCAGAGACACAAGACCTCAGCAGAGAGAGAGGGCAGCACAAACCAACACTAAGCACAAGAGACAAACAAGGCGCGAAATCGCGACATGTCGCGAAATCACGACAGACAAGCCGGTCGAGGTCACAACCGCACAACTGGCTGCGAAAACGCGACATGTCACGAAATCGTGACATGTCGCGATGTCGCGACAGACAAGCCGGCCGAGGTCACAACCGCACAACTGGCCGCGAAAATGCGACATGTCGCGAAATCGCGACAGCTAAAGCCAGCAGCCCCCAACCGCAAAAAAATGTCGCGATATCGCGACCGAACCAACACAAAGCGGTCAGTCCACAGAAATGTCGCGATATCGCGACGAATCAACCAAATACCACCAATGCTCCAGAAGTGTCGCGATTTGGCGACATGTCGCGAAATCGCGACATGTCGCGAAATCGCGACATGTCGCGAAATCGCGACATGTCGCAAAATCGCGACAGCCAAAGCCAGCAGCCCCCGACCACGAAAGATGTCGCGAAATCGCGACAGAAACATCACCAAGCTGTCAGTCCTCAGAATTGTCGCGATATCGCGACGAATTTTCCAGTTGCCACTTTTGCACCAAAAGTGTCGCGATTTCGCGACATGTCGCAAAATCGCGACATGCCGCAAAATCGCGACCACCAAGTCCAGCTGCTCCCGACCACAAAAGATGTCGCGATATCGCGACGGGAACATCACAAAGCAAACAGTCCTCAGAATTGTCGCGATATCGCTACGCAAGTTCCAAATGCCACCAATGCGCCAAAAGTGTCGCGATATCGCGACAGGAAGTCTCCAAAGGCCGTGGCGACAAAACCCGTCGCGATATCGCGACAGGTTGCCACCGAGGGTCGCGATAACACAGCAGGTCGTGAAAACACGACGAAAAACTCCCAAGACAGAATTAATCATTTGCTCAGAAATTTTGCAAGACCTTGTCTAATCACGACATTTTCCACGGGCAAGTTCTTGTGCAGTGAACTCCAACCTCCTTTTCCGCACCCAACTTGGCAAGGAAATCGGCCGCCGAATTTGAATCCCGATTCACATGGATAGGGATCACATCCTCAAGTTCCCTCCAAAGGACCTTGATTTGAGAGACTAAGATCTGAATCCTCCACGCTTTCAAAGCAAAATTTCTCATACAATCAAGAGCGCCAACCAGAATTTGAGAATCAGTCTCAAGGATTATCTTTCTGTATCCCTGAGAGACAGCCCAGAAAGAAGCAACTTTGATGGCAAAAGCTTCGGCTTCGTTATTGGTGGCTCTTCCCATACCTTGGAGTTCCCAATAAAGAACAGATCCAGTATGATCACGGCACACAACACCGATTCCAGCGTTGCCCGGATTGCCCTTAGCAGCTCCGTCCGTGTTAATTTTGATCCAGCCAACCGGGGGGGGTTTCCAACTAACCATGTTTTCTCTAACGTGAGCAGCAACTCTCTCTTCCTGTGGGCCCAGCTCAACCAGAATATCTTCTTCAGCATGTAAGGCAACCGTCTCAGTGACTTTGCTCCAGATAACCTGCCAAATTCCATCAAGAGAGGAGAAGGTTTCTCTCGAAAATTCGAGCGTTCCTTTCCGGCCACACTTGCCACCAGATGAAGAAGAGACCAAGCTCCCACCCCAATCGAAGGGCTTTTGATTTAAATCTAACTTTCTTCCATTTTTGCCAGATATTATTCCGAGTCAGAGCACCATTACCCTGGAGATTAAAAAGAGAGAACCATCGATTCCAGATCTGCCCAGTGAAGGAACATTCGAACATCAAATGATCAGCAGTCTCTTCATGCTTACGACACAAAATACATTGAGAAGGACCAATAATTCCTCTGCTTCTGAGATTATCGTAGGTGAGGATGCCATTATGCATAAGCTGCCAGACAAAGAAGTTCACTTTCGGCCAGCACTTGGAATGCCAGATTTTCTTCCAGTCATGAACCGGAAATAAATGCGGGGGAGGCTCTGGGAGAAGCTGATCATAACCGAGCCTTCACGAGTGTAAATTCCAAGATTCCCATGACCCCAAGCTAACTCGTCTTCTTCATCTACGCCGTGAGAAATCTTGCGAGACAAAATGTTGGTCAGAGTGGTTGCCAGCTCCGGAGGGATAGTGACAGGCCACTCCTCAAGTCGCTTAAATTTCTTGAATTTATACTCACCCAATTGACTAGTGAAGAAATAGTTCTCAATAGTGACCCAGCCCTTGGATTCTATGGCAGTTTTAATTGGAAGCAGTTCAGGAAACTCCGCAATGATGGATGGAAACTGGTCCCATGAATCAGTCCAGAAACGTGCTTTCTCCCCCCTTCCCACTTTCCAGAACAATTGATTTTTAATTACTTGAGAGCCCAACTTGAGAGCTTGCCAAACTAGGGAACCATTACCATCCAGAGGGAAACGACAAATTTCATGGGGGTGGATGTTACCCAAATATTTGCTGGTCAAGATTCTGCTGAATAAAGATGATGGCTGGGAGATCCATCTCCAATACAATTTACCTGCCAGGGCTTTATTGTTGAGAATAGAGCTTCTCAAACCCAGCCCTCCTTTTTCTTTGGGCTGAGTAACTTTGTCCCAACCAACCAAGGCCCATTTCTTCCCACCTTTTGCTCCTTCCCATAAGAATCGCCTAGCCAGTTTGTCCAGCTCTTTCCAAATAGAAAGAGGAGCAGCCAAGATAGAAAATTTATAGATAGGCATGGCTTGAATAACTGACTGTAAGAAAGTTAAACGGCCACCGTAGCTTAACCATTTGTGAGACCAGTGGTTCATTCTATCTTTGATGCCATCCAGAAGATCTTTCCAAATGTCATTTTTCAATTTCTTGAAGTGCAAAGGAACCCCCAGATAGAGTAAAGGAAGAGATGATCTAGAGAAGCCCAAAATCTCTAAGATTTTGTCCTGCATCCGTTGGGCAAGATTGAAAAAGACAACTTTAGATTTGTTGTCATTGATAACTTGATTGGAGGCCCTAAGGTAAACAGAAAGAGAGTCTCTGATTCCCCTAGCTTCCCTGAGACTAGCCACTCCAACCAAGCCAGTGTCATCCACAAATTGTAAATGAGTCAAGACTTCATCCCCAACCTTAATACCTATTATCAGGCCTTGAAGTCTTCTTCTCAAGAAGAGTCGGCCTAATCCTTCAGCTAAGATAAGGAATAGATAGGGCGAGCAAGGGTCCCCTTGTCGGAGGCCACGAGAGGCTCCAAAGGGAGGCGAGGGAATCCCCTTGATGAGAACCGAAAATGAAGGCGTCGAAACACAACTCATAACCCAGTCAATCCATTCCTGGGAAAAGCCAAAGGCAGCCAACATCCTTGACAGGAAACCCCACTCAACCCGATCGTAAGCCTTAGACATATCCAGTTTGATGAACATTCCTTTGTTACCAGAGTTTTGCATTGAATGAATAGCCTCCTGAGCAAGAATCACTCCATCCAAGATCTGTCTACCCTCAACAAATCCCCCCTGTTCTGAAGAAATGATGTAATGAAGGAGAGGTTTAAGACGTTCAGCTATAATTTTTGTGATAATTTTATAAATTACATTACATAAAGCAATAGGTCTGAAGTCAGAGATATGAACTCCTTCCTCCCCCTTTGGAATTAACGTGATAAAGGTATGATTTAGAGCCTTGAGCATTCTCTTATTAGATCTGGACTCCTCAATTACAGCCAAAACATCTTCCTCCAAGGTGTCCCAAAAGGCCTGAAAAAACTCAATAGGAAAACCATATGGACCGGGAGATTTGCCTGTGCTCATTCCAAAGACCACAGTTTTTAGTTCATCACGATCAATAGGTCTGAGGAGAGCCTGATTTTCTGCTGGAGTGATAATAGGGGGAATAACATCAAGAACTTCATTTTGAGCCCCCACATCTTGGTCCCTGTTTTCAGCAAAAAGCTTGGAGAAGTAATCCACAGAGTGGGAGTGCATACTGGAAGAGTATCAAAGGAGTGACCATTCTCATCTTTTAAAACTGCCATATTATTCATCTGTCTTCTAGCACATGCTGAACGATGAAAAAATTTTGTATTTCTATCTCCTTCCAAAAGCCAAGAATTTCTAGCCCGCTGCTTCCAGTAAATTTCCTCTTGGTTATCAATGTCCTCAACAGCTTTGCGCAAGGCATCATCTTCAGTTTTAAGTTGTTCAGAAATTAAACCTTCCCTAAATTGTTTCTGCACCTCATCCCAGCGGGCCAACAAGGGGGCTCTTTGCAGCTTGAAATCCGACTTATTGGCGTGCCTCCATCGTTTCAATTTAAATTTGACAAAAAGAAGTTGTTTGTGAAATTTAAACATTGTTGTCCCAAAAGGTGGGCGACCTTCTTCCCACCATTGCGGAATTACCTCATGAAGGTCCTCCTTCTGAAGCCAGAAATTCTCAAATCTAAACGGTTTATGGAACTGCCCTGTCAGAGTCCCACCCTTCAGCATGATGGGAGAGTGATCAAAAATAGGACCGTCCAAAATCTGTAATTGCACATTCCACTTAACAAAAGCCTCCTCTGAGACCAGAAAGCGATCCAACTTTACCTTACAACAGTGTGGATCCCTCCGTTTGTTAGTCCAAGTGAAAAAAGTTCCAGGACCTTGGACATCAACTAAGTGAAAAGCTTGAACCTAGGCAATCAGAAGCCGATCCCCCAGATCCAAAATAGGGGAACCACCTTCCTGATCCCGAACAGATAATTTGGCATTAAAATCTCCAGCAATGATCCAGTCAAAAGCTTGTCTTGAGGACCTCATGTTGTGAACTGCTTTCCATTGAAGCCTCTGGCCATCATGGCTTTGAGCCCCATAAAAATTTGTAATTAAAACTTGCTCCGCTGTGATATTATTCCTAAAAAGAGATGTGAGAACACCCCTCCAAGCTATATGTTCTAAAGCAGACCATTCCAGGGGGTTCCAAAAAGTAACAATTCCTCCTGAGGCCCCTTGAGCTGCCACATCCATATATCCAGCTCCCCTCCATATTTTACCAATTGTTCTACACATAAGATCTAAAGACATTTTTGTCTCTTGGAGGAGTAAAAAATCTGTTTTACCCTTCTTTATGAGTCTTTGAACAGCAAATTGATGTGTTCTGCTTTTTAAACCCCTAACATTCCAAGATTGAATAATCATTGGAAACCTTGAGAGCGATGAGAGTCAATTGTTCTCACTGATCCATCAGTGACCAACTTGTCTCCTTGCGATGCTATTAGGTCCTTATTAGACTTCCTGCCTGCACCTTGAGAAATGTTATTCTTGGACCGTTTTTCCACCTGGGTAATCCCCAGGGCTGGCCTTTCTCTATTCTTTTTGGCACTTCCCATGATGACATCCTGAATAACTGGCTGTGCTGAGGGATGGATAACCAATGCCCCTGGGTTCTCTGGCTGTAAAAAATCAGTGGGTTTAAGCACCTGCTCGTGGGCAGGAGTTGAAGAGGGAGAAACATGAGAGTGGATGTTAAAATCCTCAATGTTCCCATCCACTCCATCCATAGCTTGGTCTTCCTGATCCACCAGGGATTTAAAGATTTCATACCGGTTGGTTGGCTTGAGTGAAGCTTGGTCCTTGCCATTTCTCTTTTTATTTCTTCTTCGTTTCTGCTGTTCAAAGCCATCTTTCTGGGCTTCAGAACCTTGGGGGGTGTTTTGTGATTCTTTGACCGGGGTGAACTTACCCTCTCTGGGTCGATTTGAGATTCCTAGCGGGGCCTCCGCTTTTGTGCTCAAGGTATTCGGACGAGAACCTAGCCAAATGGCCATGCTTATGGCAGACCCTGCATCTAAAAGGTAGGGCTTCGTAATCTAACTGCTGTATCCAGGATTGTCCTGCTAACTCCAGTTCCACCTCAGCTGGTAGTGGCTGACTGATATCCATTTCAACGCAGATTCTAGCAAAGACAGCAGTGTTTCCCTCTATGGTATCTTTGGAAACTCCCATAAATCTACCTAGAGAGTTACCAATCATCTCAAGAATCTGCTCGCCCCAAAACTCCATCGGGAGAGCGTACAGTCGGATCCACAGCTTGGAACGACCAGTGGGCTCAATGCGAGGATCGAAACCCACTCTCCATGGTTGGACAAATAACCCTGCCGGGCCATGGGTCCTCTTCTCGGATTCAAATGCTCTGTTTCTATCTACCGAAGAAGAGAAACTAATAATGAAATACCCGTTGCTTATAGGCCATAAGGAGTACTCACCGATAGGTTCCCAATTCTGTCTAACCCAGGTGTGCAGAAAGTGCAAAGTGGGTCGGATTCCCATGAATTTGTAGATCAAGTCATGGTTAGCACGGTAGGTGATCGTATCCTCAACCATCTTTGGTTCTATGACTATCTTAGGTCTGGAAGCTGATTGCGGGAGGCATCCATTAATTATGTTTGCAGAAGAACCCTTGCCAACATTCTTGAGAAGCGCTTGGTAAGCACCCCGCTGGGCTTCATCAGAAGAAGACGCAAAATTTTCTTTTAGAATCTCGGCATAAGAGCTCTTCTTCCCGTCAAGAGAACCTGGAGGAGACCCCATGGGGCCCTCCCTGGGAAACGAACGAGCCTGCAGAGGGGAACGAGGTCAAACCAACAGAGATCCAGGAAGAAGCCGCGAGCCAGAATCCAAGAGCTTCGGCCTCCGAAAGATCAGAAGAATTCCCGCCAAATCGCCAGAGCTCCCTGATCAATTTCCCGAAAAACCTTCGAGTAAGTAATATGCATATGACATTATATTTTATTTTGAAATAAAGTTTTATTGTGTTAATTATTTGAGAGGAGTAATAAGGTGCATAAGGAAAATTAATTGTGGAAGTGAGTTATTTAATTTTTCTAATCATTTTGAAGTGTGGATATTATAAGGTGTAATTGAGATTTAATGTTTTGTATGGTAAAATATTTTGAGGGAATATTTGAATGAAATTTTGAGAAGGTTTTTGCTATCTAACCTTTGAGATTGGCAAAGAGGTTGATTGTGATTGAGACAGGTTTTGAGGTCAAATCTTCTTCAAAACAAAAGGTATGGGCATATCATCCTTGTGAGTGAAATATTGTTGAATGTTGTGAAGTACAAGTTGGAGTGAAAAGGTTTTTGTTTGATAAGCATTGTTGGAAATGATTGAGTGAGTTTTCACATGCATGATTGGTGAATGTTTGTGAGGACAATTGAGTGTGAAATTGAGAACTATCTTGAACTAGGGTTTGTGAAAGATCATGAGTATCATTGTTATGTGAATTTGGAATCATCTTGAGTCAAGGTTGAGTTCCATAGTGAGAAGTTGTTGGAAGCTTTGTGAAACACTTGGTTAGGGTTTGTAAGCAAGTTGTGTTTCATTGAGTGAATGGTTGAGTTGATTGAGCATAATTGATTGAAAGTGTTGGAGTGGTAGTTCAAGTTATGTGAAACAAATTATTCTTTATTCTAAATTGATTTGAAAGAGAGATTGAAAGTGATTGAGTGTGTGAAACATATTGAGTCTCTAACCATTCTCTATATGTTTCTGTGAGTTAAACAAGATTTTGTGTGAAACTTTTTTGTGTGATTGAAGAGAGTTTTCTAGAAAGATTGAGTTGAGTTTTATATGAGTTTGTAATTTGAGAAGAGTTGTGAAAATATATTGAGTCTCCAATTCCTCAGAGGGACTTAAGGATAGAGTTGAGAAAGATTTTGTGAAAGTTAATGAGATTTGTGATGAGATTTGTGGAAGCTTATAATAGATTTGAGATAAGTTCTAGTGAGGACTTGTTGATATTTTGAGTAAGATCTTGGTGAAGACTTGTGGATATATTTGTGTGAGATTTTGTGGAAGCTTATAATCAGATTTGAGGTAAGTCTTAGTGAAGACTTGAGAGCAGATTGAGAAGTTCTTGAGAGGAATTGATAAGATAGATTTGAGATAAGTCTTTGAGAAGACTTGAGAGTAGAGTTGATTGATTGATTTGTTCAAGCTTTGTGTTAAGGTTTGGGGTAGATCTAGTAGAGTTGATTTGTGATTAGATCAAGCTTTGTGTTAAGGCTTGAGGATATATTTGAGGATAAGTTGTTTGAGGGTAGATTTGTGTAGATAGAGACATATATTGAGTAGATTTATGCTAGATCGAAAGGACTATGTTTAGTATAGATTTGAGATAGAGATTGAGTATATTTGTGCTAGATTGAAGGACTATGTTTAGTTCAGATTTGAGATAGATATTGAGCATATTTGTGCTAGATCGAAGGACTGTGTTTAGTGCAAATTTGAGATAGAGATTGAGTAGATTTGTGCTAGATCGAAGGATTGTGTTTAGTGTAGATTTGAGATAGAGCTGAGAGCAAGCTTTGGAGGTGATAGAGCAGAGGATAGTAGTCTCTAGTGGATAGATTTCCATAAGCCATGGTAGTGAGGATAAGTATTCTAGTGAGGATAGAGGTCTTCAGTGGAGAGAGATCCACAAGCCAATGCAGTGGAGGCAGTAGTCTTCTAGAGGATCACCAACCAAAGCATAGGAGGAGTTCTCCTGTGGATAGAGATCCACAAACCAACTGAGGGGATTGGTGTCTCCTGTGGATAGAGATCCATGAACTTGATTAGGGGATTGGTGTCTCCTTTGGATAGAGGTCCATAAACATTGTAATAGGGAAGGATTCCCAAGAGATTTGTTGAGAAAATTTTAGTGAAATATTTTCTCCATGGAGTAGCCCACATTGGGTGAACCACATTAAATTGGTGTCTCTATTGTGTGTGGTGATTTGTGCATTGCTTTGATTACTGTTGTTGATATTGCCATTGATATATTGGATAATATTGTTTGAGAAAAGAAAAGTAAAAAGTGGTCTTATATTGTTCACCCCCCTCTTAGTATAAGCTTGTGTTCTTCAATTGGTATCAGAGCGGGTTCCTTCGAAAGAGTTTAACAACTTGAAGGAAAATCTCTCAAGAACACAGATGGATTCTCAGAATGGATCTTCAAGGAATTCGACACCATTGTTTGATGGGAACAATTATACACTTTGGAGTATGAGAATGAAGATTCACCTAATGGCACTTGGAAATGAAATTTGGGAAGCAGTTGAGAATGGATACATACCACCAACAACTCCACCTAAAGATAAATATGGTAAGCTCCTACAACTGAATAATTCAAAGGCAATGAATGGAATTTTAAAGGGTTTGTGTGAAATAGAGTTTATAAAGGTTATGCATTGCACATCAGCAAAGGAAATTTGGGATAAGTTGAAAGGTATATATGAAGGAGACAAAAAGGTCAAAAGGGCAAAGTTGCAAAATTACAAGAGAACATTTGAAGACCTAAAGATGAAGGATGAGGAAAACATTGTTGCATACCTACTTCATGTGGATGAGGTTGTTAACTCCATGCAAGGACTTGGGCTTAAAGTTGAAGAAATAGATGTTTGTGATAAGATTTTAAGGTCACTCCCAAAAAGGTATAGTGAAAATATTTCAGCTATAGAAGAGTCAAAAGATATTGAAATTTTGACAAGGGATGAATTACATGGAATTCTCACAACTTTTGAGATGAGAATAAAAGAGGAACCTATTCCCCAGAAAGAAGCAGCCTTCAAAATTACTAAGAAGACAAAGGGTAAGAAGTCATATTCAAGCAATGAGTTATCCAGTGATGAAGAAGCAAATTATGGTAGAAGGAACAAGGACTCAAGAAAGTATAAAGGTACAAAATTAGTTAGATGTTTTAATTGTGGAAAATATGGTCACTATGCAACTGATTTTCCAGAGGCTAGAAATAGTAATGATGAAGAAAAATAGGATCATAAGAATAGGGAAACAGGAAAACACAGGTACCAAAATAAAAGTAGGGATGGACAAGGCAAGCAAGGAAAGAAGTTTTTCCAAAGGCATAAGAAGAGTTTTTATGCAGAAAAGGTAGGTAAGAGTTCAAGTGATAGTGATGGTATATCATCAAATAATGAAGAAGAAGAAATTCTATTTTTGGTAGAAGAAAAATAAGTGGTTAGAAAAAGGTCACCAATAATTCTCAAGTGTTTTAGATGTGGTAACTTTGGTCATCTTGAAGATAGTTGTACAAGGAATGGATTCAGTTTCAGTGATGATGAATATGAAGATGCTCTTGAAGGACCACAAGAAGAAAGTCTTCTTATGGCAATAGAAGAAGAAGGAGGTGATCCTATTGAAGGTAAATTAGAAAGGAATGAAGATGATCCTAAAGGTAAATATATAGAGGAAGAATCAGAAAAAGGAGAATTTTATCTTGAGGGTGAGCTTATTTCTGCCCTTGATGCATTAAGAAAGGTAAGAAAGTAGAACTCAAAACTCAAGCTTCAATTTCAAGAATGTGATGAAGAGAAAGGAAAGCTTATAGAGGATCTAACCAACTCAATAGCTAAGACAAGGAGATTTAAAGAGAAGTTAGAAGCTAAGGTTTTAGAATGTGAAAGGTTAGAGCATGAGGTAGCTTCACTAAGGAAGGAAGTAAAAGAGTCTAGAGATAAGCTACACAAGTTTGAGAGAAGCTCAAAAACCATGGATAATATTATCAAGGTACAGAGATCTTCATCAAACAAAACAGGACTTGGTTTTGAATAGGAACAAAGAGAACAAGGAGAGGAGTCAATATCAAGCTCCAAAGAAGAAGAAGCTTCAGAAGAAGAGAGTGTAAGAGAAAGTGAGACTTCTGAGGATGAGTTGGACAATAGAAAGTTCAACAAGAGAAGGAACAATGCACAAATGAGAAACATATGGAACAAGAAACATCACAGGGTAAAAGAGACTAAGAGACCAATGGGGTCAAGGCAAGGTAGTTTCAATGGATGATGCTTCTCATGTCACAGGTTTGGGCACAAGGCTACACAGTGTAGGACACATGAAAGATAGGAATATGGAAATTTCAGAAACAGGCATCTCTTTCAAGGGTATTGCTACTCTTATAATCAGTTTGGTCACAAGGCAGTAAATTGTAGGGTTCATGATAGGAATGGATATGGCTTCACCAGGAGAAACTCCAAGATATTTGCACCTTCAAGGAACAACAACATTAAGTGTTATAAGTGCAATAATGTTGGGCATATAGCCAAGTGGTGTAGAGTAGAACTTCCAAAGATAAGAAGGAATAAGAACATTAAGAGGAATCAGAAGGATCAGTTGAGGAAGAAGGTGGACAAAGGTAAAGATCAGTGTATGCTGGGAGTAGAGATACTCCCACCCCAAAATTAACCACCTCAAGAGAGGAGGTGGGGAGGGGCTAAGCTAAGAGTCTCATTCTTAGCCCCAAGCCCCAAAGGTGACCCTTTGCCATTGATGTCAAAGGGGGAGAGATTTGAGTTAGGGGAAGAGCATTCAGTCAAGGGGAGCAGTTTCTCAGGGGAGCAGAATAGAAAGAGGTAAAGGAAATGGTAAAAGGAAAATGGGTTGCCATCAATGACAAAGGGGGATATTTTTGGAAATATGAGCAAGTTTTGTTGTCATTGATGTCAAGAAGATGATGACCAAGTTTTATTGTCATCCATGTATTCATGTCCGAGTTTCGTTGTCAAGGTTGATGTTCAAGTTTCATTAATATCCTCCGGTGGTTTTTCCAAAAAGGCAAAGAAGCAGGTTTAAATGAAAAATAATATTATAATATTTAAGGATACAGGTTGGGTTTAAGAAAAATAAGGGCCAAGGAGTTATCACATTTTAAATCTCCTAAAAAACCCATATGACAGATTTTGAGGACTAAGGTTTAATTATTTAATTTTAAATATTTTAACCCTAAGGTTAAAATTTAAAATTAAATAATAATAATTCAAGGCGCTAAAGTTTAAAATATAAAATTTGAAATTAAATTTGAATTCCAAATATCCACCGACGTGGTGAAGCACATTGCATACAATATAAATAGGGCAAATTTTTTGTTTCAAAAGTCATCCATGCGATTAATGCCTAATGCGACCAAAGTATTCGAGCACCAAGGAAGAAGTAATTTTGCATGTGTTTTAAAATGTTATTGGGTAGAGATAAAGGACAAGGTGAAGTGGAGCATAAAATAAACTCGACGTGCTAGGTAGCATAGGTGGCAGCCAAGGGCTGCGGTAAGGCGTTAGTGGAACACGAGATCAGGGGTTCGATCCTCGCGGATGCCTTTTGCTGAAGGGAAAGAGCTTCTATTTTATGCTAAGTGGAAGGGCAAGGTTGAAAAGCGACAAGGCACGCTTTTGTTTCACGTGAGGGCACATAGCCCAAGCGGTGGACGTGCTAGGTGCTAAGGCGCTTGGAGAGGAAAGGTGGGGTGTTTGAATCTCACCGAATGCAATTTTTCTAAGGAGGCATTAAAACAAGGTATGCACTTCATGGTTTAATTTTTAAAGGTTTTAAATGTGCGGAAATTGCATTGCATGAAGTTTTAAAGGAGGTTTGAAAGTTTGTTAAGAGGGAGATATAAGTTTTATAAAATTAAAATATTATATTTTGATTTTGATGGTTAGAGTTTAGTAGGAGTGATAAGGTATTCAAAGGACATTATATTTTATTTTAAAATAAAGTTTTATTGTGTTAATTATTTGAGAGGAGTAATAAGGTGGATAAAGGAAATTAATTGTTGAAGTGAGTTATTTAATTTTTGCTAATCATTTTTGAAGTGTGGAGATTATAAGGTGTAATTGAGATTTAATGTTTTGTATGGTAAAATATTTTGAGGGAATATTTGAATGAAATTTTGAGAAGGTTTTTGCTATCTAACCTTTGAGATTGGAAAAGAGGTTGATTGTGATTGAGATAGGTTTTGAGGTCAAATATTCTTCAAAACAAAAGGTATGGGCATATCATCCTTGTGAGTGAAATATTGTTGAATGTTGTGAAGTGCAAGTTGGAGTGAAAAGGTTTTGTTTGATAAGCATTGTTGGAAATGATTGAGTGAGTTTTCACATGCATGATTGGTGAATGTTTGTGAGGACAATTGAGTGTGAAATTGAGAACTATCTTGAACTAGGGTTTGTGAAAGATCATGAGTATCATTGTTATGTGAATTTGGAATCATCTTGAGTCAAGGTTGAGTTCCATAGTGAGAGTTGTTGAAAGATTGTGGAAACACTTGTTTAGGGTTTGTAAGCAAGTTGTGTTTCATTGAGTGATTGGTTGAGTGAAATTGGTTGAGCATAGTTGATTGAAAGTGTTGGAGTGATAGTTCAAGTTCTGTGAAACAAATTGTTCTTTATTCTAAATTGATTTGAAAGAGAGTTTGAAAGTGATTGAGTGATTTGTGATTGTGAAACATATTGAGTCTCTAACCATTCTCTATATGTTTCTATGATTCAAACAAGATTTTGTGTGAAACTTGTTTGTGTGATTGAAGAGGTTTTCTATGAGATATTGAGTTGAGTTTTGTATGCAAGTTTTGTAATTGATTTGAACAAGCTTTGGTGAAAGCTTGTGAGAGATTTGAGTAAGTCCTAGAGGGGACTTAAGGACAGAGTTGAGGAAAGCTTTTGTGAAATCTTAAGGACAAATTTGTGTGAGCTTTTGTGGAAGCTTACAATGAGTTGAGGCAAGTTCTAGTGAGGACTTGTTGAGATTGGGAAGTCTTGGTGAAGAATTGAGGAGGAAATTGAGGTAAGTCTTAGTGAAGACTTGAGAGCATATTGAGCAAGTTCTTGAGAGGACTTGTGGATATATTTGAGACAAGTCTTTGAGAAGACTTGAGAGTAGAGTTGATTGATTGATTTGTTCAAGCTTTGAGTTAAGGTTTGGGGTAGATCTAGTAGAGTTGATTTGTGATTGGATCAAGCTTTGTGTTAAGGCTTGAAGATAGATTTGAGGACAAATTTGGGTAGATTTGTACTAGACTAGAGATAGAGATTGAGCAGATTTGTGCTAGACCGAAAGGACTATGTTTAGTGTAGATTTGAGATAGAGATTGAGAATATTTGTGCTAGACTGAAGGACTAGTGTTTAGTGCAAATTTGAGATAGATATTGAGCATATTTGTGCTAGATCGAAGGGATAGTGTGTTTAGTGCATATTTGAGATAGATATTGAGCCATAGATTTGTGCTGAGCACGAAAAGGATCGTGTTTAGTGTAGATTTGAGATTAGATTGCTGAGAGTAAGCTTTGGAGGTGATAGAAGTAGAGGATAATAGTCTCTAGAGTGGATAGAGTTCATAATCCATGGTAGCTAGGACAAGTATCTCTATGAGTGAGGACTATAGGTCTTTAGTGGAGAGAGATCCACAAGCTAGTGTAGTGGAGGCAGTAGTCTTCTAGAGGATCACCAACTAGAGCAGAGGAGAAGGAGTTCTCCTGTGGATAGAGATCCATGAACCAGATAAGGGGATTGGTGTCTCCTATGGATAGATATCCATGAACTTGATTAGGGGATTGGTGTCTCCTTTGGATAGAGGTCCATAAACATTGTAATAGGGAAGGATTCCCAAGATATTTGTTGAGAAAATTTTAGTGAAATATTTTCTCCGTGGAGTAGCCCACATTGGGTGAACCACGTTAAATTGGTGTCTCTATTGTGTGTGGTGATTTGTGCATTGCTTTGATTACTGTTGTTGATATTGCCATTGATATATTGGATAATATTGTTTGAGAAAAGAAAAGTAAAAAGTGATCTTATACTATTCACCCCCCTCTCAGTATAAGCTTGTGTTCTTCAATTGGTATTAGAGCGGGTTCCTTCGGAAGAGTTTAATAGCTTGAAGGAAAATCTCTCAAGAACATAGATGGATTCTCAAAATGGATCTTCAGGGAATTAGACACCATTGTTCGATGGGAACAATTATGTACTTTGGAGTATGAGAATGAAGATTCACCTAATGGCACTTGGAAATTAAATATGGGAAGCAGTTGAGAATGGATACATACTACCAACAACTCCACCTACAGATAAATATGGTAATCTCCTACATCTGAATAATTCAAAGGCAATGAATGGAATTTTAAAGGGTTTGCATGAAACAAAGTTTATAAAGGTTATGCATTGCACATCAGCAAAGGAAATTTGGGATAAGTTGAAAGGTATATATGAGGGAGACAAAAAGGTCAAAAGGGCAAAGTTGCAAAATTACAAGAGAACATTTGAAGACCTAAATATGAAGGATGAGGAAAACATTTTTGCATATCTACTTCGTGTGGATGAGGTTGTTAACTCCATGCAAGGACTTGGGCTTAAAGTTGAAGAAATAGATGTTTGTGATAAGATTTTAAGGTCACTCCCAAAAAGGTATAGTGAAAATATTTTAGCTATAGAAGAGTCAAAAGATATTGAACTTTTGACAAGGGATGAATTACATGGAATTCTCATAGCTTTTGAGATGAGAATAAAAGAGGAACCTATTCCCTAGAAAGAAGTAGCCTTCAAAGTTACTAAGAAGACAAAGGGTAAGAAGTCAGATTCAAGCAATGAGTCATCCAATGATGAAGAAGCAAATTATGGTAGAAGGAACAAGGACTCGAGAAAGTATAAAGGTACGAAATCAGTTAGATGTTTCAATTGTGGAAATATGGTCACTATGCATCTGATTGTCCAGAGGCTAGAAATAGCAATGATGAAGAAAAAGAGGATCATAAGAATAGGGAAACAGGAAAACACAGGTACCAAAAGAAAAGTAGGGATGGACAAGGCAAGCAAGGAAATAAGTTTTTCCAAAGGCATAAGAAGAGTTTTTATGCAGAAAAGGTAGGTAAGAGTTCAAGTGATAGTGATGAAGGTCCTCAAATAATGATGAAGATGAAATTCTATTTCTGGCAGAAGAAAAAGAAGTGGTTAGAAAAAAGGTCACCAATAATTCTCAAGTATTTTAGATGTGGTAACTTTGGTCATCTTGAAGATAGTTGTACAAGGAATGGATTCAGTTTCAGTGATGATGAATATGAAGATGCTAGTGAAGGTCCAAGAAGAAAGTCTACTTTTTGCAAGAGAAGAAGAAGGTGATCTTATAGGGAAGATAAATCAGAAAGGAATGAAGATGATCCCAAAGGTAAATAAATAGAGGAAGAATCAGAGAAAGGAGAATTTGATCTTGAGGGTGAGCTTATTTCTGCCCTTGATGCATTAAGAAAGGTAAGAAAGTAGAACTCAAAACTCAAGCTTCAATTTCAAGAATGTGATGAAGAGAAAGGAAAGCTTATAGAGGATCTAACCAACTCAATAGCTAAGACAAGGAGATTTAAAGAGAAGTTAGAAGCTAATGTTTTAGAATGTGAGAAATTAGAGCATGAGGTAGCTTCACTAAGGAAGGAAGTAAAAGAGTCTAAATATAAGCTACACAATTTTGGGAGAAGCTCAAAGACCATGGATAATATTATCAAGGTATAAAGACCTTCATCAAATAAAATAGGACTTGTATTTGAATAGGAAAAAAGAGAACAAGGAGAGGAGTCAATCTCAAGCTCCAAAGAAGAAGAAGCTTTAGAAGAAGAGAGTGTAAGAGAAAGTGAGACTTATGAGGATGAGTTGGACAATAGGAAGTTCAACAAGAAAAGGAACAATGCACAAATGAGGAATAGATGGAACATGAAATAGCATAGGGTAAAAGAGACTAAGAGACCAATGGGGTCAAGGCAAGGTAGTTCTTCAATGGACATTGCTTCTCATGTCACAAGTGATGAGTGTCATTGAGTCTCATCATTTAATCTCAATGATTTATCAATCCGGGGTGGTGTCCAAGGCTGTCTACGATAGAAGGCTAGGGCAGAGTACAATTCAGGCATTCAGATTTCAAGCATTTATTGGTGAAGCAGATTTTGGTTTAGCCTTTTGGTGTCACACTAAACCTAGTCTGAAGAATGGAAACTAAAATAAATTACAAGAATTGAAAACTAAATCTAAATTGTAGAATTTAACAATTAACTACAATTGCATGAATTGAAATTGCTAAATTGAAATCTAATCTACTTTTGTAGAATTGAAATAACATAATTGAAATTGCTAAATTGAAATGTTGCTAAAATGAAATCCTAAATTACACTTGCAAAATTGAAACCTATTTTACTCTTGCAGAATGGAAGTGATGCTTGGAAATAAAACACCTGTCAATGCCCTACCACAAAAGGTCGTCAAGCTTCTGCTACAGGAATTGATAGCAAAATGAAATATGCTAAAAATGAAAAGTTGTTAAAATAGAAAAGCAGGGCAAATATAGAAAGCAAAGGAAAAATGCTTAATATAATTTGTCAGCTGACATACACACAAATGTTGTACACAAACATAATAGAAAACATAAATCACATAATACAAAATAAAAACAAGAAAATGAAATCTGACAAGCAATCTATTAATTCTACTGTAGCAAAATTATAGATTAAAACCTGCCATAAAATCCCTCCTTCTAGATCTGAAAGTGGGCCCATACTTCCTGATCTAGAAGGAGGTGAAAAGCACTCCTTAACTAATTAACACTCAGAACAGAAAATGATAAAATAGCTACACTTTTATTGATGACAGAACATGCTGAAAACTGTTATAAAAAATTACTGTACAGTCCTAATTACTGTAATTGAAAACTCTCCTCTATTCTAATTCCTAACTGGCTCAACCAAGGAGGGAGCTATGTTATTTATATAAATATTTACAACATATCCCATGCTCAAATCAGCCTATGTGCTGCTTTACAGTGATTTGCCAATAATTCTGGATCTGAAATAAATGCAAATCTGGACAGTTTGTGTTGCAGTAGTAGTCATTGGCCCTTAGAAAGCATCTTCAGTGGTGGGAGTACATGGGAGAAGTCTAGAAATATCTCACACATCTTTCTCCACTTCAGAATATGCCATTCCTATCTTGCAAACAACTTTCTATTATGCTGCAGTTTTTCTGGGTTTATCCTAGAAGAGGATCAAAATTGATCTTTTCCATGAATGGTGGCTTTGGATGGCAAGGACGACAAAGTCAGATGGGAGATATTTTCTTTTAACCTTTTCAACCTTCTTTCCCTTTTTCCATCATCAAAAATCAGTCAACAAGTCAAAAAGCACTTTCTGTTCTCATTTCGAAGATAAGTGGCTCATTCCGAAGAGACTGCATTTCTCATTCCGAAGATGTCTGTTCATTCCGAAGATCTTCAGAATGAACAACTATGTGCTCTTCAAGTGATTTTAGCTGCATTTCTCAGGTGGATTAGCCCTCAGGATCAGATTGCAATAGCCTTCATTCCTCTCCATGTGTGAATTCCATGCCTTGCCATTCATTGGTAGCTTGCTAGAATTTACATGGTAAATTACTGCATTTTCTAGCTCTGTTGCATAGTTGTAAAATATTGGCATTTCTTGCAAATTCAAACAAATTAGAACATGGAAAAATTATTCAAATATCAACATGAATGAGTACATCAAGTTGCTACTGAATTTATACACTTCATTCACCAAGTAACCATGCTGAAATAGTGCAACAATGCTTGCACAATTGTCCCTGCTCTGTTATACCCTGTTGCTGCCTATTTAGACCATGTGGGAATGCTTCTAAATAGGTCAGATGTCTTCTGTAGTCCTTCTGAACTCATTCCATCCATATCCTCATGCTTTGCTTGACAACTTCAAGGTGTTCCTATAAAGTGACAACTTGCTGATTTTTATATGGCTATTTTTTCTAGATTTTTAGATTTATGACAGTCCTAAACTTTTGGCTTCAATGTGGATTTGAAACAAGTTGAAGGGCAGGAAAACATTCAAAAACCATTGAGAAGTTAATGGATATCAGCATACCACATTTGGTTAATTGAAATGCATGTTTTTACTTGCTACTTAATCAAGCAAAATCAGTCACAAAATGCTGAAAATAGTCAAAAATAGAGATATAGTATTCCTAACATAAAATCATGCAAACACTTAACAAATAGTATATTTTAGTCAACTATTTGGCAATTAACTTATCATATGGTAGTCAAACATTGTGCAATAATGAGGCACTTTTGGGCCTCATCATCCCCCCCAACTTGAACTGATGCATGCCCTCATGCATCTTAGTAGGCCATAGTAATATGCAGGTTTTATTCTTGTGAACAACATCCTTTGCTACCTGCTAACCGAGAAATTCCTCCTTGCTGCACTATATCAAGTATTTTGCAATTAAGCACATGTATGACTCTTTTTCTATTTTTCTACAAGTTTTAGTGCTGCAAGGTACCTCTTAAAGGCTTGATATCATATGATTCATCTTGCAATAGTCTTATTGTGGAACCGTATTTGGTAGATGCACTACTACTGATGGAATTTTCTGTTCTTAACAACATTTCAGCTTGAATGCTTATTTTTGTTGTTTGCACCTTTTGAACAAAATTGATAATTTTTTTTTATTTGAAATGCTTGAGGGATGTACTTACTTGTGGTAGAGCCTTATAAACCTCAATATTTGATGTACCCTACTCTTTTTGCTATTCTATAGCATTTTCAGCAATTTTGGTACAGTTTTTGCTCATTCCAAAGATATCCTGCTCATTCGAAGAGACTGTATTTCTCATTTCGAAGATGTTTGCTCATTTCGAAGAGACTATATTTCTCATTCCGAAGATGTCTGCTCATTTTGAAGAGACTGTATTTCTCATTCTGAAGATGTCTGCTCATTTCGAAGAGACTGTATTTCTCATTCTGAAGATGTCTGCTCATTTCGAAGAGACTACATTTCTCATTTCGAAGATCTTCAAAAAAAATGCAAAAATGACCTCTTATGCAAAATTTAGCTACAGATTCTATTGTGGGCCCATCTCTAGAGTGTATAAGCCTTCCATAACATCAAAAATCCCTTCTTCATCCTTTTGTTTAGATGCTATTCTTTGTTTTGTATGTTGTTGTTTTATTCCAGTAGTACTAAAATAGAACCTTCAGGTGCATTTTGTTGATTATCCTCCTTCAATTTATCAGACAATTGTGAGATATAAACTTGCAGCTTCTCCTTCTAAAATTTGCCCTACAAATTGAAATAGAATTGCTGCCATGTCCGTCCCAAAATCAGGTTTTTGCATAGTTTTGGAATTTCCATGCAATTAAGGGCATAAGGGGGTGTTTCTTGACATCTTGAACATGTTCCTTTTTCAACTTGTCAATATTGTATGAATAGTTTATGCCAAATACCGAACTATCATACACTAAATGCTAAATGTTTACTATGAATTAAATGCAAGAAACACATACCTTACTGTCCTAAAAATTGGTCATGCACCTTACAAGCTGCTTTTGATGATTGTTAGCAGGCTATCTGAAAACATAAACAAACTAACACATGTGCAGTGTGAGATTTGTACAATGGTGGAACAATGATGGGTAGATCAACAAGGCAATGCATGCCAAAAAATTGGTTTTCATGCAAGCCAACTCAGTAGCACCTCCAAGAAGGTTTTCACTACTGAATTATTCATTTTTTTTCTTTTCTTTCTTTTTATTTTTTTTTTCATCTCTTTTTTTTCATTTTTTTCATCAAAAGAGGCTACCATTTCTGGTTTTCAACCAACTTCTGTCCTCTTTTTTTTTTTTCAAGTGCTTCAATGAGAGAGAAAATCTCTCACTCTTATTTGGATAAGACCAATCCTTATTCTGCAAAAACATGTCAATTGTTGTATGAAAACACCATCTCTTTCTATTGAAACCTGCAACATTGATGCAACCTTCCTTTCTAGATGAGTAGTAAGAATATTCATACATCATAATTGCCTCCTTATTGCTGGAAATGAAGTATTGGCTCCATTGTTCCTCTTCCTTGCTGAAATTGATGCTTGTCCTCATGTATCCCCATTTTGTGGGACATGCCTTTGCTGCAATTTTTTCCTCTCTTTTTTTTTTCAATTTTTCTTGTCTTGCTTGTACCCAAGAAGGAAGTTCACAAACAAGACTATTCTTCTTTTTGCTTTTCTTGTATTTTTTTTTTCTTTTTGTCAAACTTTTTATCATCACTCTGAATCTGATATTGAAGAGAAATTCTCTTCCATTATGTGTACATCCAATGGAATCTCCTTCAAGAACTCCTCCTTAGTTAATGGTGCATGGTATACCCGAAGGCAATGTCCATTCACCACTAACATCCTCCATGAATTAACAATGGGAGAAAGAAGCTCTGCTCCATATCTGAAAACTTCTTCAATCAAGTGTTGTCCATGCCTCCTAGTCTGCAAAATCTTGTCAATCTGTTCTTGAAACAATTAAATACCAATTCCCAAAAGATGTTAAGTGCTTACATCAAGATAAAATCTTGATATACCCTTGTAATTCCATGTAAAGGGATTGAAATATTGTTTCAAAATAGCAACAATTTTGCTTTTTGTTTATAAGTCAGCCAGCTAATAATGTTCAAGAATTTTCTTGGCTGCACTTCAATTTGTTTCATTCCTAGGAGGACAGAATTTACCCCTTTGTAAGGTCAATGGAAGTAAATTTTCTATGTGCAGTTTTTCTAGTTTTTCTCCTTTATCCAAGGCTAATTTTTGTGTGTTTGGACTAAATGGTTTTCGTGTATCTCCATTGATTTTTGTCTCTTCAAGCTCAGGTAAGTTCTTGTTTGAGCACAGTTGGATGTTGCTGCAGTCAATAACATTTCCTGCAGGTTTTTTTTTTTATATACCGATTCAGCTACATAGACAGGGGTTGCCTATCCTGTATTATTCAGACTGATCACAAGTTGGGCTAAAAAAGAAATATTTTTGGTTTGCACAATAAGACAAGAAGTGTACAACTTTAGCAGATCAACTACTTGTCAGGTAGGATCACCTCTAATGAGATCAACTATTGTCTGTGTAGGCTAAGAATTGCTAGGTTGCGGTTTAGCATGGTAAAATCCTAACAATATTTAAGTAATAATGGAAAACTCTAGGATCATCATTAAGTTGTAAACTCCTATTTTGATTGTGCAAAAGTTTTTGTGATTTTTTTTTTCAGCTTACATAGACAGGGGTTGCCTGTCCTATATTATTCATATTGGCCACAGGTTGGGTTGAAGGTGGTGGTTGATTTACTTGCCCTGTTTGTTGTTGTTGGGATCTCTCTTTGAGAAGAATTCAGACTAGGCAACAGATTTTGCATCTCTGAGTTATGGAAGTAAATGGCATTCATCAATGATATGTCCCTATGAACAAATGCTACAGGTAGCTGATATGGCTATTTTGTTCAAGGGATAGTCTTGTATATCTACCATGATATCTTTCCAACACCTAGTACAAATTTGTTTATACTACCCTGATGATATGGATATAAAAAGGGCAATACTAGCAGGGATGGCTTCTTCTAATTTTTTAAGAGATCTTATGTTTCTTGATAATGAGGATGATGAATTCTTTCAATTTTTATCAAGAATTTCAAACATAGGCAATTTAACCCCCAAGTGTGAAGATCACCTCCCTGTGGTTGCTTGTTTTCTAAATGGATTGAAATGCAACTATCAATAATTATTATTTATACCAGCTATTTCATTCAGATTTTACTCTAAACTTCATAAGTTAGCACAATAATAATTATTTGACTACTTTTACCCTCTAACAACACCATGATCCCCGACAATGATGCCAAAATGATGAGTGTCATTGAGTCTCATCATTTAATCTCAATGATTTATCAATCTGGGTGGTGTCCAAGGTTGTCTACGATAGAAGGCTAGGGTAGAGTACAATTCAGGCATTCAGATTTCAAGCATTTATTGGTGAAGCAGATTTTGGTTTAGCCTTTTGGTGTCACACTAAACCTAGTCTGAAGAATGGAAACTAAAATAAATTACAGGAATTGAAAACTAAATCTAAATTGCAGAATTTAACAATTAACTACAATTGCATGAATTGAAATTGCTAAATTGAAATCTAATCTACTTTTGCGGAATTGAAATAATATAATTGAAATTGCTAAATTGAAATGTTGCTAAAATGAAATCCTAAATTACACTTGCAAAATTGAAACCTATTTTACTCTTGCAGAATGGAAGTGATGCTTGGAAATAAAACACCTATCAATGCCCTACCACAAAAGGTCGTCAAGCTTCTGCTACAGGAATTGACAGCAAAATGAAATATGCTAAAAATGAAAAGTTGTTAAAATAGAAAAGTAGGGCAAATATAGAAAGCAAAGGAAAAATGCTTAATATAATTTGTCAGCTGACATACACACAAATGTTGTACACAAACATAATAGAAAACATAAATCACATAATACAAAATAAAAACAAGAAAATGAAATCTGGCAAGCAATCTATTAATTCTACTGTAGCAAAATTACAGATTAAAACCTGCCATAAAATCCCTCCTTCTAGATCTGAAAGTGGGCCCATACTTCCTGATCTAGAAGGAGGTGAAAAGCACTCCTTAACTAATTAACACTCAGAATAGAAAATGATAAAATAGCTACACTTTTATTGATGACAAAACATGCTGAAAACTATTACAAAAAATTGTTGTACAGTCCTAATTGCTGCTATTGAAAACTCTCCTCTATTCTAATTCCTAACTGCTCAACCAAGGAGGGAGTTGTGTTATTTATATAAATATTTACAACATATCCCATGCTCAAATCAGCCTATGTGCTGCTTTACAGTGATTTGCCAATAATTCTGGATCTGAAATAAATGCAAATCTGGACAGTTTGTGTTGCAGTAGTAGTCATTGGCCCTTAGAAAGCATCTTCAGTGGTGGGAGTACATGGGAGGAGTCTAGAAATATCTCACACATCTTTCTCCACTTCAGAATATGCCATTTCTATCTTGCAAACAACTTTCTATTATGCTGCAGTTTTTCTAGGTTTATCCTAGAAGAGGATCAAAATTGATCTTTTCCATGAATGGTGGCTTTGGACGGCAAGGACAGCAAAGTCAGATGGGAGATATTTTATTTTAACCTTTTCAACCTTCTTTCCCTTTTTCCATCGTCAAAAATCAGTCAACAAGTCAAAAAGCACTTTCTGTTCTCATTCCGAAGATAAGTGGCTCATTTCGAAGAGACTGCATTTCTCATTCCGAAGATGTCTGTTCATTCCGAAGATCTTCAGAATGAACAACTATGTGCTCTTCAAGTGATTTTAGCTGCATTTCTCAGGTGGATTAGCCCTCAGGATCAGATTGCAATAGCCTTCATTCCTCTCCATGTGTGAATTCCATGCCTTGCCATTCATTGGTAGCTTGTTGGAATTTACATGGTAAATTACTGCATTTTCCAGCTCTATTGCACAGTTGTAAAATATTGGCATTTCTTGCAAATTCAAACAAATTAGAACATGGAAAAATTATTCAAATATCAACATGAAGGAGTACATCAAGTTGCTACTAAATTTATACACTTCATTCACCAAGTAACCATGCTGAAATAGTGCAACAATGCTGCACAATTGTCCCTGCTCTATTATACCCTGTTGCTGCCTATTTAGACCATGTGGGAATGCTTCTAAATAGGTCAGATGTCTTCTGTAGTCCTTCTGAACTCATTCCATCCATATCCTCATGCTTTGCTTGACAACTTCAAGGTGTTCCTATAAAGTGACAACTTGCTGATTTTTATATGGCTGTTTTTTCCAGATTTTCAGATTTATGACAATCCTAAACTTTTGGCTTCAATGTGGATTTGAAACAAGTTGAAGGGCAGGAAAACATTCAAAAACCATTGAGAAGTTAATGGATATCAGCATACCACATTTGGTTAATTGAAATGCATGTTTTTACTTGCTACTTAATCAAGCAAAATCAGTCACAAAATGCTGAAAATAGTCAAAAACAGAGATATAGTATTCCTAACATAAAATCATGCAAACACTTAACAAATAGTATATTTTAGTCAACTATTTGGCAATTAACTTATCATATGGTAGTCAAACATTGTGCAATAATGAGGCACTTTTAGGCCTCATCAAAAAGTTTTGGGCACAAGGCTACACAGTGCAAGATACATGAAAGACAAGAATATGGAAATTTTAGATACATGCATCTCTTTCAAGGGTATTACTACTCTTGTAATCAGTTTGGTCACAAGGCAATAAATTGCAGGGTTCATGATAGGAATGGTTATGGATTCACCAGGAGAAACCTTAAGACATTTACACATTTAAGGAATAACAAAATTAAGTGCTATCAGGACAATAATATTGGGAATATAGTCAAGTGGTCTATAGAAGAACTTCCAAAGACAAGCAGGAATAGGAACAGTAAGAGGAATCAGAAGGATTAGTTGAGGAAGAAGGTAGAAAAAGGTAAAAATTAGTGTATTCTAGGATTAGAAATACTCCCACCCCAAAATTAACCACCTCAAGAGAGGAGGTGGGGGAGGGGCTAAACTAAGAGTCTCATTCTTAGCCCCAAGCCCCAGAGGTGACCCTTTGCCATTGATGTCAAATGGAGAGAGATTTTAGTTAGGGGGAGAGCATTCAATTAGGGGCAGCAGTTTCTTAGGGGGAGCATAACAGAAAGAGGTAAAGGAAATGATAAAAATAAAATGGGTTGCCATCAATGACAAAGGGGGAGATTGTTGGAAATATGAGCAAGGTTTGTTGTAATTGATGTCAAAAAGATAATGACCAAGTTTTATTGTCATCTATGTATTCATGTTCGAGTTTCATTGTCAAGGTTGATGTCCAAGTTTCATTAATGTCCTCCAATGGTTTTTCTAAAAAGGCAAAGAAGTAGGTCTAATATACAGGTTGGGTTTATGAAAAACAAAGGCCAATGAGTTGTTGCATTTTAAATCTCCTAAAAAATCCACATGATAGATTTTGAGGACTCAGGTTTAATTATTTAATTTTAATATTTTTACCCTAAGGTTAAAATTTAAAATTAAATAATAATAATTCAAGGAACCTAAGTTAAAATATAAAATTCGTACCTAGGTGTTGTAGGTGAGTTGGAGAGGAGAGGGCAATCCTCCAAGGGAGGTCCCAGGTTTGAATCTCCACCCTACCAAAAAGTTAAATTGGGTACCCAAAATCCAATTGATAATGTTGGTGCAGGCAGGGTTGGGCGTGACTCCCAAGTGACTTTGATTGTGTAGAACCACTGGTCATGGTCTCTCAGAACAAGGCAGCCTCATAAGGGATTTTTTGCTTAAATATATATATATATATATATATATATATATATATATATATATATATATATATATATATATATATATATATAAAATTCAAATTTAAATTTAAATTTGAATTAACCCATCGACATGGTGAAGCACTTTGAAAACATTATAAATAAGCTAAAATTTTTGGTTAGAAGGCATCCATGCGATTAAGTGTAATGAGACCAAATAAATCAAGAGCCAAAGGAAGAAGCAATTTGTATGTGTTTTAAAAGATGATTGGACAGAGTGTAAGGACAAGGTGAAGTGGAGCACAAATTAAGTTTCGACATGCCAGGTAGTGTAGGTGGTAGCCAAGGGCTGCAATAGGGCGTTAATGGAACATGAGATCAAGATTTCGATCCTCGTAGACACCTTTTTGTTGAAGGGAAAGAGCTTCGATTTTGTGCTAGTCAGAAGGGCGAAGTTGAAAAGTGACAGGGTGCACTTTTGTTCCACGTGAGGGCATGTATCCCAAGTGGTAGATGACTAGGTGCTAAGGCACTTGGAAAGGAAAGGTGGGGCGTTCGAATCTTGTTGAGTGCATTTTGCTAAGGAGGCATTCAAATAAGGTACGAAAGTCATGATTTAATTTTTAAAGGTTTTTTGAAGTGCAAAAATTGTGCAAAGACATTGCATACAGTTTTAAAGGTGGTTTGCAAGGTAGTTAAAAGGAAGATGTAAGATTTATAAAATTAAATATTGTATTGTGATTTTAATTAGAATTTGGAAGGAGTAATAAGGTTTTAAAGGATATTATATTTTATTTTAAAATAAAGTTTTATTGTGTTAATTATTTGAGAGGAGTAATAAGGTGGATAAAGGAAATTAATTGTTGAAGTGAATTGTTTAATTTTTGCTTATCAGTATTGAAGTGTGGAGATTATAAGGTTTAATTGATATTTAATATTTTCTATGGTAAAATATTTTGAGGGAATATTTGAATAAAATTTTGAGAAGATTTTTGCTACTTAATCTTTGAGATTGGCAAAGAGGTTGATTGTGATTGAGACAGGTGTTGAGTTCAAATATTCTTCATACCAGAAGGTATGGACATATCATCTTTGTGAAGTAAAATATTGTTGAATGTTGTGAAGTGCAAGTTGGAGTGAAAAGGTTTTTGTTTGGTAAGCATTGTTGGAAATGATTGAGTGAGTTTTCACATGCATGATTGGTGAATGTTTGTGAAAACAATTGAGTGTGAGATTGTGAACTATCTTGAACTAGGGTTTGTAAAAGAACATGAGTATCATTGTTATGTGAATTTGGAATCATCTTGAGTCAAGGTTGAGTTCCATAGTGAGAGTTTTTGAAAGCATTGTGTGAAAAATTTGCTTAGGGTTTGTAAGCAAGCTTTGTTTCATTGGTTGAGTTGATTGAGCATAGTTGATGGAAATTGTTGAAGTGATAGTTCAAGTTATATGAAACAAATTGTTCTCTATTCTGAATTGATTTGAAAGAGATATTGAAAGTGATTGAGTGGTTGCGAAACATATTGAGTCTCTAACAATTCTCTGTATGTTTCTATGAGTCAAACAAGATTCTGTGTGAAACTTGTTTGTGTGATTGAAAGAGGTTTTCTGTGAAAGATTGAGTTGAGTTTTATATGCAAGTTTTGTAATTGATTTGAGAAAGCTTTTGTGAGAGCTTATGAGCAGATTTGAGTAAGTCCTAGAGGGGACTTAAGGACATAGTTGATAAAGCTTTTGTGAAAGCTTAAGGATAGAAATGAGGAAGCTTTTGTAAAAGCTTAAGGATAGATTTGTGTGAGCTTCTATGGAAGCTTACAATCAGATTTGGATAAGTTCTAGTGAGATCTTGTTGAGAAGTTTTCATTAATTGAGGACAAATTTGTGTGAGCTTTTGTGAAATATTACAAGGTAGAGTTGAGGTAAGTCTTGGTGAAGACTTTTTGAGCATATTGGACAAGTTCTATAGAGGACTTACGGATAGATTTGAGGTAAGTCTTTGAGAAGACTTGAGAGTAGAGTTGATTGATTGATTTGTTCAAACCTTGAGTTAAGGTTTGGGGTAGATCTAGCAAAGGTGATTTGTGATTGGATCAAGATTTGTGTTAAAGCTTGAAGACAATTTGAGACAAATATAGTGTAGATTTGAGATATATATTGAGTAGATTTGTGCTAGATCGAAGGATTGTGTTTAGTGCAGATTTGAGATAGAGATTGAGTAGATTTGTGCTAAACAAAAGGACTATGTTTAGTGTAGATTTGAGACAGAGATTGAGTGAATTTGTGCTAGATATAAGGACTATGTTTAGTGCATATTTAAGATAGATATTGAGTAGATTTGTGCTATATAGAAGGACTATGTTTAGTACATATTTGAGATAAATATTGAGCAAAGCTGAGAGTAAGCTTTGGAGGTGATAGAGCAGAGGACAATAGTCTCCAGTGGATAGATATCCATTAGCTATGGCAAATAGGGTAGAGGTATTTAGTGGAAAGAGATCCACAAGATAGAGTAGTGGAGGTAATAGTCTTCTAGAGGATCACAAACTAGAGCAAAGGAGGAGTTCTCCTATGGATAGAAATCCATGAACCAGCAAAGGGGATTGGTGTCTCATATGGGTTGGTGCCCATGAACCAACAAAGAGGATTGGTGTCTCCTATGGATAGGTATCCATGAACTTGATTAGGGGATTGGTGTCTCATTTGGACAGAGGTCCATAAATATTGTAATAGGGAAGGATTCCCAAGATATTTGTTGAGAAAATTTTAGTGAAATATTTTCTTCGTGGAGTAGCCCACATTGGGTGAACCATGTTAAATTGGTGTCTCTATTGTGTGTGGTTATTTGTGCATTGATTTTATTACTGCTGTTGACATTGCATTGATATATTAGATAATATAGTTTGAGTAAATAAAAGTAAAAAGTGGTCTTATATTGTTCACCCCCTCTCAGTATAATCTTATGTTATTCAAGATAAATTTCATTAATCATTAGCATTATATTGTTAACAATCGTGAGATAGATCACATTCAAATATTAACCATCAATAGCTCAATTATATCAACAATAACCTGATATTACTCAGATTGATAAACAACATATTTTAGGAGCACATTAAATATCACTAAAGTAATCCATTATTATTACTTCCAGTTATAGAAATTCCCAATGGTAATTTATTTCCAAGCCCAACATTACAATAATACTTGAGATATTATATTATCTATATTAAAAAATATCTGCTACATCACAATTCAAAGTAATAAATGCCCTCGATAGTCTTTGTTGGATATTTTGAGGAAATTAGTTGTCATTGATGTCAAGAGTGAGTGGTCATTGATGTCAAGCTTTCAGCACCATTCAGTGGTAGTTTCAGTGAGCAACATCAGTTTTAGATTCTCTAATAAGTGCAAAAGGACAGTCTACCTTCAGTTGATCAAGACCCGGTTCTAGGCAGTCAGATGAGGTCCAAAGGGCAAATAAGAGGCCTAGGCAAATAATACTATAATAGTTTATTATAATATTAAAAATGAAATTTAAATTAATTAATATAATTTTATTATTAATTAATTTATTAATTAATTTAATCAACTTTCATGTTACTTAAGTTAATTATAAGTTAATTTTAATTTAATTATAAATTAATTTTTATTAATTTAAATAAACCCTAAAAAGTGTTATAATGCTAAGTTTATAAATTAAATTTTTAAATTCGATTTGAGCGTCGACGTGTTATGACAATAAGGTATCATATATATAAAGGCAAAACCTTTGTCTTAAGTCTCCTCTCAAGAGTTATTCAAATGCATATGTTCTTGATTTATGCATAGAAAGAAAGAAGCAATTTTCATGTTTGAAAAGTCTTTGGCAAAAGAAAAGGAACGAATAGGAGTAATGATCATCTCACTTTGCACAAGCGTCACATAGCGCAATGGGTGACGGTGGAAGGTGTTAAGATGTGTTGTGGCAAGGAGGATGCAGTTAGAATTCCACGGGGTTCATGTTTTTCTAGGAAGGAAGGTTTTCATTTTTGCAAACAATAGCCATCCTAGGGAACAAAGGGAGGCTAGCGCCTTTCCCTTCCCATGGGAGCGCCCAGCCCATGTGGTGGACTAGTGCCTTGGTAAGGCGCTCGATGGAAAGGTCTCTTGTTCAAAACCCATCGAGGCCTTTTAGTGGTTGAGAGAAAGTATGTGTTGTTGATTTTTATGTTGGTCGTTTAATTTTTATGTGCTAAGGTTGAAGAAAAATATAAATATTTTTATGTGCCTATGAAAAAAAATTATTTTTGATGGGTTATAAGATTTAATTTTTGCCTAAATTAATATTGGTTATTAAGTGTTTTGAGGGAGATAAAAAGGTAGGCAATTATTATTTCTGAAGGGTTATTTTTTGAAAGATTGATTTATTAATTTAGAGATTATAAGGAGCAATTTGAGTGATTATTTTTATGTGTAATTTGATGATTGCTAATTTCAAGGAGTAATAAGGTGTATTTGGGATTGATTATTTTTGTGTTTGAGAAATAATTTGAAAGAGAGTTAGTGTGATATTTTGTCATCTAACCATTGAAATTGGCAAAGAAGAAAATTGTGATTGAAGACAGGTTTTTCTAAGGGCACTTCTACATCAAACAAAAGGTATGGGTACATCTTCCTAGTGAGTGATTATTGAATATTGTGAATGCAAAGTTGGAGTGAAAAGGATTGTTTGGTAAGCATTGTTGAGTGTGTTTTGAATTAAAGCTTCAAGGTTTTTTGGAATAAAGAGTTGTTGATAAAACCTTGCTTTATAAGCATTGTTGTTGAGACGATTAAGTTGAGTGAATTTGAACTAGGGTTTGCAAATATCATGCGTATCATTGTTATGTGAACCTTATTTTATAAGCATTTTTGTTGAAGTGAATGGTTGAGTGAAGAAATTGAACTAGGGTTTATAAAGAACATGAGTATCATTATTATGTGATATTGGTTGATGAGCATTGTTGGAAATATTTGAGTGAATGTTCATGAATTAGGACTAGGGTTTATGAGCAAGGATTATTTCATTGAGTGATTGGTTGAGTAGAGTTGGTTGAGCCTAGTCAAGTGGATGTGTTGATGTGATAGTTCAAGTTCTATGAAACAAATTATTCTATATTCTAAATTGAGTTGAGAAAGTGATTGAGAGTTTGTGAGTGTGAAGCATATTGAGTCTCTAACAATTCTCTATATGTTTCTAAAATAGTGATTGAAAATAATTGAGAATTTTGATGAGTGTGAAGCATATTGAATCTCTAACAATTCTCTTTATGTTTCTATGAGTTTGGACAAGTTCTAGTGTGGACTTGTTGAGAAAATTTGAGGTAAGTCTTAGAGAAGACTTGTGGATAGATTTGTGTGAGCTTTTGTGGAAGCTTACAATACAGAGGATAAATATTTGGACAAGTTCTAGTGAGGATTTGTTGAATAGATTTGGACAAGTTCTAGAGAGGACTTGTGGATAGATTAGTGTGAGATTTTGTGGAATCTTACAAGGTAGATTTGAGACAAGTCTTTGAGAAGACTTATGAGCAGAGTTGATTGATTCATTTGTTCAAACCTTGAGTTAAGGTTTAGGGTAGATCTAGCAGAGTTGATTTGAAATTGAGCCAAGCTTTGTGTTAAGGCTTGAGGACAAATATTTAGGATAGATTTGTGCTAGACCAAAGGACTATGTTTAGTGCAGATCAAAGGATAGAGATTTAGGAAAAAATTGTGCTAGAACAAAGGACTATGTTTAGTACAAATTTTAGGACAAAGTTTGGTGCAAATTTGAGGATAGGTTTGTGCCAGACTAGAGACAGAGATTGAGCATTTATGTGTTAGACCGAAGGACTATGTTTAATATAGATTTGATATAGATATTTTAAGGTGACAGAGTATAGATGATGACAGTCTCCAATGGATAGATATCCATAAGATAGGGCAGTGAGGACATGTGTCTTCAGTGGATAGAGATCCATTAGCCAAAGCAGTGGGAACAACAATTTTTCTAGAAGACCACTAGTCAGAGCTAAGGAGAAATGAGTTCTCCTATGGATAGATATCCAAGAACTTCATTAGGGGATTGGTGTCTTCTTTGGATAGAGTTCCATATATATTATAATAGAGAAAGGATTCCCAAGAGATTGATAGAGAAAATTTTAGTGAAATATTTTCTCCATGGAGTAGCCCACATTGGGTGAACCATGTTAAATTGGTGTCTCTATAGTGTGTGGCGATTTGTGCATTTTTTTAATTACTATTGTTGATATTGCTATCTATACATTGCATAATATTGATTGGTAAAGAAAAATTAAAAGTGATATTATACTGTTCACCCTCTCTCTTAGTATAAGCTTGTGTTCTTCAGTATTTTTGTAGCGTTCTCATCAACTACAACAACATGTTCACATCTTGAAATATTAAGATGTGCCTCAACTTCTTCTGGTAACATAGATTTAAAGGAACAGTCTACTTCACATCTTCACAACACGAACTGGACGATTTTCTCTCTGGTGATTTCTTTAACTACCGTGAATGGATTGCCTTGTTATGGGATTAGAGACGGCTTCTGCTTTAAAAAGGTTTTGCATATTCCAATTTATGTAAGTAATTTTCAAGACACACTCTTTAATCAATGAAAGCTAAATAAAGCATTTCATCATTCATTCCTTAATCCAGACATCTTTCCACATTCGAAGAGCATACAAAATTAAGAGATATATAAAACTTCCTCCATAAATTTGGATCTTTTTAAAAACATATATTTTAAAACCAAATAAATCCATGCTCTAATATAGACTACTCACAGAGTTCAAAAGAACAACATATATGAAATATCTTAGATACAGTTCTACATATTGCCTACTAATCCCTTTTTCTAGGAAACACACAAATTTTCAAACAAACAGATTCTTCTATAAAGGAACATAGAAAAAGATCATATCTTCCAGTAAATAATTAGAATCAAAATAATAAAAACCATTTCATATCATTCATTGTATCATTCTAACTATCATCTAATACATCAATTCTAAGTAGACCATATTTTCTTTTCTTCTATAATAAATTATATCAGACATTCTCTTAACAAGATTCCACTATAACACTTATTCAAACTTAAATATTAATAAGAATTTTAGTTGCACAATACTACTAGAGCCCCTATCAATGGAATACATGGGCGATAGTTTTAAGAGACTAAACTCAAACTATGGTAGTAGCATCAATTTTCAACATTTATTAGTCACAAATCCAACAAATGAACAACATAATACATTATTGGTTTCCATGCATAAACCTAATGTACTCTAGCATAATTAAACGGGATACTTTTTCACAAGAAAAAAATCCATAACGAAACAGACAAAATTCCAAAGCTTAAATAACAAAAGTAACTAATCATTCAACCCTTTTCAATTTCAATTATCTTTGGCCCCCAATACAATCCACAAAAAATTATCGGGTTGCCTGTTTTTGTTGATGTCTCACCTCAAGTGGATTTACCAAGTATGTTCTTCCTTTTTATAGTGTGCTTTTCTCTTCCTTTTTCCAAAGAACTCCTCGATAACAACAAAAAACCCTCACCACTCAAAATGTTTTTTTTTCTTTTCGATCTCCGCTTGCCATTACCTCAATTATCGACCAACCCAATGGTAAGGAATTACTTCCACCAACAAAATCTCACCTCCACTCTCTTCCCAATACAAAGGTGAGAATTCCAATCAATATTTTCATAAGTTCTAATCAATTCTCCACCATAAACATGATTCCATAATATAACTAATCGTTCCTTCTAACCAATAAATAAAACAAGGCATCAACACAAATTGATAATTCATCATCCATTTTTATTAAATTTCTTTATAATATTATTGTTCCTACCTTTATTAATCAACAATGCAAGGGAACAAACATTAATTTCTTTCATTATAATACTTTTTCTTTTCAATCAAAATTTCTTCATAAGAAATTATTATGCAACTAAAAATTCAAAGCAATTTAATATTTCTTTTCTCATGCAAATCATGTTATCCCTATTTGGGTTTGTCTCCCGAGTCTACCTGCCCAGTTCTTCAATGAATATTGGCTGCAGGGCATAGCCAGAACTATAGGGGACCTGATCTCCATTGACCATGCGACCTTGGCCAGGACAAGGATGACTCATGCACGAATCTACGTAAATGCTAATTTGAATAATGAATTGCCAAGGTTTGTGGAGCTAGAGTATGGAGAATACTATAGAAAACAGCCGGTAGAATACGAGAACAGACCGACATTCTGTGCAGAATGTAAAAATCAAGGACATCTATGCAATCAGTGCCCTAACCTGGCAATGAATAGAGAAAAGCAGAAGCAGGGAATGCTAGACAGAGGAAATTTGAGGAGTTTCCCTGGCAGAGGCGATTTCAATCAGGCAAACTATGTCTACCAAAAAAATAAAAGAGAGGGTGCAGGGTCCCAGCAAGACAAAGGAAAACAACAGGTTGTTGGCAACCAAAATACTCAGGTAAGTTCCAATCCTCTAGTTTCAAATAAATTTTCAATTCTATCCAATATGGGAGTAGGAGGATTATCAGAAGACATGGAAGCCCAACACCTTCAGGCTAACCTTTCTGACTCTCTCGAATCCCCATCCAAGTCAGGATCCTCAAACCCTAATGCTGAAATTACTGTAAGCCCCGTGGGCATCACAAATCCAAACCCTAATGCACGATCTCTAGAATCCACATCCAAGTCAGGATCCTTAAACCCCAATGCTGGAAATACTTCAAGCCCAGTGGGCATCCCAAAGCCAAACCCTAATGCTGAAGAACTTAGGAAGAAAGTTGAGGCATTGGAAAATAAAAAATCTCATCTCCCTAACATCATCACTAGGAGCCAAGTGAATCCTACTGAGGGGCCGTCCCGCAGACCAGGGGAATACAGGAAAAAAGGAGAATATTTGGATGTAGGGGTGGAGATATGTGAAACTCTTCAGACTGAGGAATATGGCAGTCTGGTTCTGCAACAAATTACCTCCCCTCGGTTTAGTCCTAAACAAACCAGGAGCATTGTGAAGTCTCCTATAGATTTTGGCAGTGAAAAAAAAGAGGGAGAATATCAAATGTTGAGCATCAAAAAATTAAAACTGATAATGACATTGCCAATGGAAAATAGAGAACCTTGTTTCAACAGGTTATTCCGGGTTCTGAAGACAACAAATTAGGAAAACCCCCTCAAGGGAGGGGGAGAGGAAGAAATCCCAAACAATCTAAATGAAGTTCCTCTCATGGAACGTGAGAGGCCTCAATGGCCTGCCCAAACACAGGGAAGTCGGTGCAATAAGAAATCAAGTGAATCCAACTATTATCATGTTGCAAGAAACAAAAACTGATGAGATTCAGTCAAAAAAATAGCAAAAAAATCTGGAATCAAGGGGAGATGGTTTGCAAATCAGCCAGAGGAGCATCTGGAGGCCTTATGACTTTGTGGGATCCCCGGATAGTAGAAGGCACCATTATTCAGAAATATGACAGGGTTCTTAGTGTTTTATTTAAGGAAATAAACAACAACAGGTCGTGGATCCTTTCAAATATTTATGCCCCGACTTCAATTCAAGGGAGAGCTCTACTATGGGAGTACTTAGGCAATATGAGTGAAATCTTCCATAATGTCCCCTGGATTTTGGCTGGGGATTTTAACACTCCTCTTTACCCTTCAGACAAAATGGGTGGAAATGGACCACCTATCAGGAGCATGGATGAGTTCAATGACTTTGTGAACTCCAACATGTTGATGGATGTAAAACTTAGAGGAGCGAATTATACCTAGAGCAATCGGCGGATAGGGTGTCATCTCATTCAAGAAAGGCTTGATAGGTTTTTCTATCAAAGGAGGCTACAACTTTGTTCGGTGATTCTACCCTGCAAGCCCTTCCTAAAATTGCCTCTGATCATAATCCCATTTTGTTGGAGATCCCTAACTCTCTGTCCTTCAAGAAACCTTTCAGATTTCAATCTATGTGGATCAAACATTCCAGTTTTAGAGATAACTTAAGTCAGTGGTGGCAGCAGCCTGTCAGGGGTAGTGCAACTTTTAAACTTGTTGGCAAATTAAAGTTTGTTAAGGAAAAGCTTCGAACTTGGAACAAAGAGGTCTTTGGGAACCTCTTTGAAAATAAAAAATAGGTTGTTGAAAGTTTGAAGATAATTGATCAGAGGATCCAACATGGTGATGCTGATGAAACTACTAGGCGGGAGGAACGAACAAAACTAGCAGAGTTTCATAACATTTTGGCCTGTGAGGAAATCTATTGGAGGCAAAAATCAAGGGCTCTTTGGTTGAAATATGGAGATTCAAATTCCAAGTTTTTCACGTCACCACGCTTAGAAACAGAAGCAATAACAAGATAATTTTTTTTTAAAAAGTAGATGGTTCTATTACTCAAGACTTAACAGAAATCAGAAAGGAGGCAGTAACTTATTTCAATTCTATCCTTGGTCAGGAATCACAGTGCAATGAGGAGGCCAAAGATATTCTCTTGCAATCCATTCCTAGCATAATAAATGAGGATATAAACCTTAAGCTTCTAGCTCCCTTTTTTGATGAGGAAATTAAGGAAGCCTTGTTTAGCATGGAGCCAGACAAAGCCCCGGGACCCGACGGCTTTCCCCCTCATTTCTATCAAGATTTTTGGGACATCGTAAGTGAGGATGTAATTTTTGCTATCAGAGAATTCCAAGCAAGCAATCATATCCCAAAAGGTATCAACTCTACTTTTATTTCTCTAATTCCTAAGAAGCAAACCCCTGAATCTATGGCTGACTTCAGGCCAATCAGTCTATGCAATGTTTCTTACAAGATCCTAACTAAAGCCATTGCAAATAGAATGAGAGATATTCTACCCCGCATCATAGATCCATGCCAGGGAAGCTCTATCTAGGGCAGGTCAATCTTGGATGGAGTTATCATAGTTCATGAAGCTCTGCACTCTGCTCATAAGACTAACAGGTCTATTTTTGCCCTCAAGCTTGATATGAACAAAGCATTTGATAGGCTAAATTGGGACTTTCTGATTGTTGTCCTCCTTAAGTTTGGTTTTCACCACCAATGGGTTAATTTGATCAAAGAATGTATTTCTAAAGCATGGTTCTCGATTCTAGTTAATGGAACAACTGCTGGTTACTTTCAAAGTCATAGAGGAATTCGGTAGGGGGACCCTATCAGCCCCATGTTATTCATCATTGTGGCAGAAGCTTTAGGCAGAACCATAAAAAATGCTTGCAGTTCAAGGCTAATATCGGGAATCAAGGCAACATCTCTCACTAGGGTTGTTTCTCACCAACAATTCATCGATGATACCCTTATATTGACTAAGGCATCGGTGGTTGAGGCCAAAATAATTAAATACATCCTGCAACTCTACGAGGACGTTGTTGGTCAGAAAGTTAATTTCAGTAAAAGCAAGTTATATTTCTTGAACACCCCCATTCAGAGGCAAGGAAGGATTGCAAAAATTTTAGGGTGTGATATAGCAAACCTCCCCACTTCGTATCTTGGTCTCCCTCTTTTCATTGGTTCTCCGAGAGAGTCAATGTGGGACAGGGTTATTGAAAGAATTCAAAAAAAACTTGTTGGATGGAAAGGTCATCTTCTATCTCAAGCAGGAAAGCTGACCCTCACTAAGGCCTCTCTTCAGAGCATTCCAGTCTATTTCCTCTCCGTTTTCAAAGCCCTTGTGAAGGTTTTCCAAAAAATTGAGAAACTCCAAAAAAATTTTTATGGACTGGATCAGAGGAGAAAAAAGGATACACCTTGTAGGATGGACCAAAGTGTGCAGACCCAGGGAAAATGGGGGCTTAGGTCTGAGGAGAATTGCTCATATAAATTTAGCTTTACTAGCTAAGCAGGCGTGGCGTCTCATTTTTGGTGAAGAAAATGAATGGACAACTATCATCAAATGAAAGTATCTTCAAAATATGGAATTTCTAAGTGACTCAGTTCCAATCAGGAGGTTCTTGCTTTTTGGAAAGCAATTCTTAATTGTAAGGAAATCATCAAAAAAGGTTTAAGATGGGTTTTAGGCAATGGTGAGAGGATAAATTGTTGGAATGACAGGTGGGCTAAGGATGAACCACTGACGCAATATCCTAACTTAGCCCGAATCAGAGATATCACAGAAGAACTCATTGGCAGAAAAGTCTTCGATTATATGGTTGAGGACAGAGGTAGAATGAAGTGGAAACAAATAAGAATTCAGGGATTTCAAGCGGAATCAAATGATCTTTGTAACATTCTCGGGCAATAGTTTATCCCCATGAGACCCAAGGAAGATCAAGTGACCTGGGCTCCTACGGAAAATGGGCAGTTCACTATTAAATCAGCTTACAAGCTTCTGCTTGATGACGAGGATTTTGTCCTCCAAAAGGACTTAGTTTGGATAAAAAATTTAATTCCAAAAATTGTAGTCTTTTCATGGTTGGTTATCCAAGGAAGAATTCTAACCATTGATAATATGATGCGTAAAGGTATTTGTATCACTAATCGTTGTTATCTATGCAGGGCTAATTGGGAGACCATTTATCACATTTTCCTTGAGTGCCCTTTTTCCTTGACTGTCCTAAGTGGGGTTTTTAGGCCTTCAATATTTCATGGGTTAAACCAGCCATCGTACTTGATTTGTTCGTCTAGTGGCCTTGCCCCTTTTCAAGCCAAAGACTTAGATACATGTGGAAAATTTGTCTCAATCACTATCTTTGGCAGGTGTGGTTAGAAAGGAACCATAGAGTCTTTAATGAGTCTATCCATGATCATCAAACTATCATTGCCAGGATCCTATCCTTTGCCAATGAGAATGTGAACCTTATCCCTTTTGATAGTTGTAAACCTCATCTACAGGAGACCACGATTGCTCAATATTTAAGCTTAACCTTGTTAGATGAGTCTGTGCCTAGGGTAGTCAACCCCAGAGCCAATGTTAAGTGGTCTCCACCTCCTACGGGTTGGTTTAAGCTTAATTTTGATGGAGCAGCTAAGGACAATCTTGGTAGAGCAGGCGTTGGTGGCATTGTGCGAGATCATAATGGGAATATGATGCTTGCATTTTTTGAATATTTGGGAACAAGGACGAACAATGAAGCTGAAGCTAGAGCTATGTGGAGAGGCCTTCAAATGACTCAAGACTTAGAAGGCAATTTGATCGTAGAAGGAGACTCTATGCATGTTATAAATCTCCTCAATAATTGGAAAACACCTCCTTGGAGGATTAAAACAATTGTTGAAGAGGCTAGGATCCTTTTCCGGGGAAGACAGGACAGAAAAGCCCAACATGTCTTTCGGGAAGCTAACAAAATTGTTGATAAGCTGGCCAATTTGGGTGTCGATGGTGACGGACTTTTCAAATGGGAACACGGTGTCCCGAGTGAAGTAGAGGAGCTTATTCAACAAGAATGCCAAGAATGATAGTCAAATTTACCAATAGGGAAGGCATTGTAAGTTCGAAGGCTAGGAGTATTCCCATCTCTTTTTGAATTGGACTCACAATAAAAATTATCCCGAGTTGTCAGTCTTCGTGGATGTTGCTTGGAAATACCACAAAGACTAATGGGGATAGTCACATGTCAGATAACATGGCTCCTAGTCATCTTAGTAATTTGAGGTTGGTTGATAATCATAGGGAAGGAAAGAAATGACAATATAAGACTTCGAACCAAAGCCACGTGGACCACGAGGATAGCCACCACCATAAATCTAGCCAACAGGTTCACTTCTCCAAGGCTGATTGGCCAAGATAGTATGTGGTACCAAAGCATGTCATATACGAAAGAAAGCAATTACCAAAGAATTATTAAGAGTAACTGTCAATACAGAGCTTGTGGGAGTTTTTTCAGTACTCTGCTATGTGTGTCTGCAACTTTTTGTTTCTCCATTGTCTCAAGGAAGGGATCCGTGTCTGTTTCTTTTTGTAATTATGATGCATGTGTGTTTTCTCGGGGTATACCCAAAATGTTGTATGGGAAGTTTCTTTTTGATAACAGGCTATGTGCCTTACCGGATGTAATGGCTTTGGCGGCATGTAGATTTTACATATATAGGATCCTTAGTAAGGATATGTTCATCAACAACCCTGGGCTGATTTTTGTAAAAGGTTTTGGGTCAACTTGTAAAACCCGGTATTAATGCTATAGTATCTTATCTACCAAAAAAATGTTATGCATCTTCATGAAAGGGGCATTCATCCATGTTGCCTCTTTAAATATTTTGACAAATAACCCATCACATCATTTCCCAAGGTATCCTTTTCTCGGTGGTTGGTTCTTTCTTCCACCATAAAGGAACATGTTCTTACAAAAGTGCACTTCCATTAGCAGCATCATATTCTCACATAAAAATTTTATTTCACAAAATCAAACATGGAATTATCCTACATCCCATAATAATATTCATATATCATATTTTCCATAAGAAATAAGTGTTTTGCATAACAAATCTAAAATAGTCAATCATTTCATTCACAAAACAACATATCAAACATGAAATCTATCAAAATAAAAAGTCTGCCAAGGGTGGGTCATGACATCCTCCCCCCTTAGGCTTAACACAATCCTCTATGTAACATCAAAGTTTAAACATAAAATAATTTACATTGTTTCTCAAACAAGAAAGGAAAATATTTTTGCATGTCTGCTACTTTCTCCCAAGTAGCATTTCTTTCAGAGTAATGGTCCCATTGAACTTTGCACTACTCCAAAGTTCCTTTCCTCATTGATTTAGATTGAAACTCAAGGATCTTTACTGGTCGAACCTCTATAGCCTTTGGATTCACCATCTGCAAGTTAGAAAAGTCCCACACATGCTCAGGATTAGCAATGTACTTTCTAAGCAAAGAAATGTGAAAAGTGTCATGAATCTTGGACAAATTAGGTGGTAAGGCAAGTCGATATGCCACAGGACTAATCTTCTCTATAATTTCAAAGGGTCCCACAAAATGTGGATCAAGTTTTATGGACTTGATAGCACTCTTCTTTGGTCTCACCCTCAGAAACACTCTGTCACCTACAACAAATTCTCTTGGTGACCTCTTAAGATCAACATAACTTTTCTGATGATCTGCAACTTCTTTTAGCCTTTCCCTGATTATCCTTAATTGTTGCTCCATTTCTTTGACCATGTCTGGTCCAAGCATAATCTGATCCTCTAGATTATCCCATGATAATGGTGTTCTACACCTTCTACCATATAAATCTTTGAATGGAGCCATGCCTAAGGTCGAATGGTGACCATTATTATAGGTAAATTCTACCAAATGTAAGTAATCCTCCCATCGAGTCTTCTGATCCATATAGTACATGCAAAGCATGTCTTCTAACACCTGGTTCACTCTTTCTAGTTTTGCCCATCAGTTTTTGGGTGATAAGCAGAACTGATATTTAGCTTAGTACCAATGGCATGATGCAAGGCTTGCCAAAACTCAGATGTAAATCTCGAGTCTCTATCTGATATAATTACCTTCAAAAAACCATGAAGCCAAAATATTTCTTTGGAAAATCTGTTAGCCACAATCACAACATCATCTTTGGTATTCCCAGGTATAAAGTATGCAACCTTGGTCAATCTATCAACCACTACTAAGATTGCATCATGTTGAAACCTATTTTTAGGTAACCCTACAATGAAATCCATCGATATCACCTACCATTTTTGCATGGGCACATCATGTGGATATAACAACCCAATAGGATGTCTATGCTTTACTTTTACTTTCTGACATTCTAGACATTGAGCAACAAATTCAGTTATGTCTTTCTTCATTCCTGGCCAATAGAAAGTTTTCTTCATATTTTCCCTCATTTTTGCTCCACCTGGATGGGTAGAATATGGAGATCTATGAGCTTCATTCATGATCACCTTTCTCAAATTTCTAGTTTTAGGAATCACTACCCTATCCTTAAAGCATAAGAAACCATCCTTGATGCTAAAATCCTTGTTTTCATCTGGTTTCCTTTCCATTCTTTCCCAAATTTGATTGCAATATGGATCCTGATGTTGCATTTCCTTGACTTGTTCCATCAAGTCAACGTGGATGCGAGACATAACAGCTATGTGTCTCCTCCTACTCAGTGCATCAATGACTTTATTCTCCTTTCCTTTTATATACTCAATGTCAAAATCATATTCAGTGAGAAATTCCATCCACCTTCTCTACCTAGCATTCAGTAAAGGTTGAGTAAATATATATTGTAGACTTTGATGATCTATTCTCAACTCAAAGGGTCTCCCTACCAAATAATATCACCAACTCTTGAGAGCAAATACAACTACTACCAATTCTAGATCATGGGTTGCATAGTTAACCTCATGTCATTTCAGTTTCCTTGATCCATAGGCTATTACTGCTCCTTCCTATGAGAGCACTCCTCCCAAACCTTCCAATGAAGCATCTGTACAAATAGAAAAACTCCCTTGAGGATCGGGTATCTTTAGTATAGGCGATGTAGTAAGCTTTTGCTTAAGCAGAACAAAGGTTACCTCACATTTATCTGTCCACCTAAATTCTTTTCCTTTCCTTTGAAGGTTAGTTATTGGAGAGGTTATCTTGGCGTAATATTTGACATATCACCTATAGTAACCAGTCAAACCCATGAAACTTTGAACTTCTATCACATTTTTTGGTGGTGGCCAATTCAAAATAGCCTCTATTTTCTTAGGATCTACTATGATCCCTCTTTTTGATACAATATGTCCTAGGTATTGTACTTTTGGTACATAAAATTCACACTTGGACATGTTCCCATACAACTAATTTTTCCTTAGTAGTTCTAGCACAATTCTAAGGTGCTTATCATGCTCTATCTTATCTCAAGAATATATCAATATATCATCCAAGAACACCAAAACAAATCTATCCAAATGCTTCCTGAAGATACTATTCATCAAGTTCATAAATGCTGTTGGAGCATTCATTAGACCAAAAGGCAAGATAGTAAACTCGTAATGGTCGTAACGAGTCTTAAAGGTTGTCTTATGTGTATCCTCTTCATGGATTCACAATTGATGATATCTAGACTTTAGATCGATCTTTGTAAAGATAGTGGCATATTTAAGTTGATCAAAGAGATCTTCGATCCTAGGTAAAGGATATCTATTCTTGATTGTTGCCTTGTTTAACATTCTATAATCTATACATAATCTTAAGGAACCATCTTTCTTCCTTACAAATAGCATAGGTGCACCCCATGGTGACACACTTGGTCTGATTAATCCTTTTTCTAGCAACCCTTGTAGTTGTACCTTTAGCTCTTGCATTTCTATGGGATTCATTCTGTAAGGTGCTCTATGTATTGGCTCGGTTCTAGGTTGAAGCTCAATTGTGAATTCAAATTCACATTTGGGGGGTAATCTAGGTAAATATTCTGGAAATACATCCCTAAATTCTTAAAGAATTGGGTGTTTTTTGAACACCTCTTCCTTATTTTCTTCTCTAATTTCATTTATCTTTACAACATAGACCATTCCTCCTTTTTTGATGGCTTTCTTGAGTTGCATTACCGAGAGGATTTGGGGTTGGAATTCCCCTTGTAGGTTGTACACCCTTCGTACATCCCTACCATATTCTATGTACTCAATCCATCTATCTTAAAAATTGATTACTACTTTATGCACTTGCAACCAATCCATTCCTAAGATTACATCAAAGGCATGCAATGGCGCTACATATAGGTATCCTATTGTCATTCCACTAGGTAAGGCAATTTTTGCCATAGGGTAACATTGATTTATAGAGTAGGTTTATCTTGAACCATACTCGACTTTCCACCCATATGCCAAGATTCTTGGCCTTTCTAAAATATCTTTAGCTAAACTAGTGGAAATAAAGCTATCCGTAGCACCACTATCAATCAATATTTTAACATCCTTACCAAAAATCTTACCCTTTATCAATAGTGGCATGGCTTGACCTTCCAGATCTTGATTCCCTATTGTAGCATAAATCTTGTGTGTGGGTTCCTTAGATGCAGATTCCTTGTACATTGGTTCCTTTCCCTTTGAACTCATTCCTGCTCTTTGTGGGCAATTACTGGCATAATGTGGTCCTCTACAAAGAAAACACCCTTCTTTTGGTCTTGGATGTTCTTTCTGCTTCTGTCCCTCTTCTACTTTTTTTGCATGTGGAGAATTAGCCTATCCTTGTGGTGGTTTGTTGGGATTATGGTTCTTTCCTTGGAACCTCCTTCTGAACTTCCCTTGCTTCTTGTCATTTCTTCTATCATGCTTAGAGGAACTTTTGTTTACCTGTTCTTTTCCCACTTAACAAAACCTACACTATTTCTTTTCCTTAGTGCTTCTCTGCCCTACTCATCTAAACCTTCATAGTCAAAATAGGGTTTGAGATATGTTTCAACTTTTCTAGCCAAATCATAGGCCTTCTATAGAGTAGTAGGTTCCCACATATCTACCTCTTACCCTATTCTAGGATCTTCTCCTAGTATAAACTTATGAATCTTCATTTTCTCATTATAAGTAGGTACATACTTCAGCAACTTGATAAATATTTGATAATATTTTTCCACTATCCTAGTTCCCTACCAAAGTTTAGTGAACTCCTCAAACTTCTGGGAATAGAAGTGCTCTATGAGGAATCTTTCTTTAAATGCTACTACAAATTCTTCCCATTTTAGGTTGACTATTGCTGCTAGTTTTTGATCCTCACTAAGAGTTTCCCACCAATCCAAACCATCTCCTTGCAAATGCAGTGTGGCATAGGATGTTTGAGTGCTAGAGGAAAAGTTCTTCATATTACAATAGGTTTCTATCTCTTTCAACCAAGCCTCAACTTTATCACCATCTTCCTCTCCATTGAACTTGGAAGATTTTAAATGTTTCATCTCTTTGCCCAACTCAGCCTCAAGTCGAATCCTGGCTAGTTGTGCCTCAGTAAGGGGTTCATTTACCTATCCCCTATTAGAGTTCCCAACCTGTGTTTCCCGATTCAACATGACATCCAACAACTATTTTTATGTTTCCACCTATTCTCAAAGTAGGGCCACTATCATCGTGAGATTCTCTCCTTCATTACTAAGATTCTCTCTTTCATTTCTAGGGTTCTCTGAACCTACATCTAGGTTTCTATCCTCTACATTAGTCCATCATGTCTACCTTGTCGTTGGGGACAACACTTCCTCTTCTTCTCTTTGGTGGCATTGTCCCTAACCACACACAGAAGAGATAGTAGGAGTCAGTTCACCATCACTTCTTTGGTTGGTTTCTCCTATCATCAACTAAATTTCTAGTTATCATAAATAGTCAGATCAGTTTAACTTTCAATAGTTTCTTTTAAACAAGGTATAATCCTTACGTAGGTATGTTTTCTATTACACACCCAAAATTAGTTTTGCGTAGTGAACCTATTCCACTATGAACCATGCTCTGATACCAAATGTCATGTCCCAAAATTTTCTACCTTTAATAAGAGCAATTTTTTTTTTAAACTATAGACTATCCATGAGAAGGTTGATATAAAGATATACCCTAATATTCAATGGTACTCCCACAACTATACCTACATTTTTCTATCAATGTAAGTTCACTAGATGTAAAGGTTCACCCATCACTATACTTGCATTTGTCTATCAATCTAAGTATACTAGGTATAAATAAACACTCATCCCTATACTTACATTTGTCTATTAATGTAAGTACTCTAAATGTAAGGAATCACCCATCACTATACTTACCTTTGTTTGCCAAGGTAGTATACTAGGTGATGACCCATATCTTTCCAGTCAATCAGAAATATTGTGATACACACTACACTCCACATAAGTCCTTTTATGTGAGTGATTATCACTTCGACTACCTCACTAATCCATTAGAGAAGCTAGTCATCACCTACTAAAATTACCTAGTGTATCTAACCAGTATATTTTTGTGGTTACACTAACTCAAAATATTATTTTATTTTCTACCAAATTTTCTATAGAACACAAGCTAATTTAGCTACCCACTTTTTAGATAAATAATAGTATCCTGATAGTTTTGGAAAATTCCGTTTCAACCCTCTTTAGTCTAGCTAGTAAGTTTTTCCAGCAATCGACCAACAACATCATCAAACAAAGAGTCAAATCTTACAACAACATCGATTCCTAAGAATTATCCAAAGTATTTAATATTATCTTGTTCATTCGCAAGAGACCTCAAATAGATAACACATAATTCTTTAAACAATTCAGTTATTGAAGACCATCAAGTTAACAAGAATATACTCAAATCTAAGTCTAAGATAACTTTTATTAATCATAAGCAATCTATTATTGATGACCCTTAGATAACTCACATTCAAATATTAACCATCCATAACTCAATAATATCCACAATGACTCGATATTACTCGGATTGAAATACAACACGTTTCAGGCACACATTTTTTTAGGTCTTCTTATAGTTTTCTTATTATTCTGACACTTAAAAAGATCCCACTAAAATTTGTAATTCATTATTATTACTTCCAGTTATAGAAATTCCTAATGCTAATTTATTTCCAAGCCCGACATTACAATAATACTTGAGATATTGTATTATCTATATTATAAAGTGTCTGCTACATCATTCTTTAAAGCAATAAATGCCCTTGACAGTATTTTTGCAATATTCTCATAAAAGTGCAACAATAGGTTCACATCTTGAAATTTTAAGATGTGCCTCAACTTCTTCCGGTAACATAGATTTAAAGGAATAGTCTACTCCACATCTTCACAACACGAACTGGATGACTTGCTCTCCGATGCTTCCTTTAACTACTGAGAATGGATTGCCTTGTGATGGGATCAAAGATGGCTTCACTTTCAAAAGGTTTTGCATATTCCAACTTATGCAAGTAGTTTTCATGACAATTAAAATTAAATAAAGCATTTCATCATTCATTCTTTAATCCAAACATCTTTCCACATTCAAAGAGCATACAAAATTAAGAGATATATAAATCTTCCTCCATCAATTTGGATCTTTTACAAAACACATATTTTAAAACTAAATCAATCCAATGCTCTAATATAGACTACTCACAGAGTTCAAAAGAACAACATATATCAAATCTCTTAGATATATTTCTACATATTGCCTACTAATCCTTTTTCCCAGGCAACACAAAAATTTCCAAACAAACAGATTCTTCTATAAAGGAACAACAAAAATGATCATCTCTTCTAGTAAACAATTAGAATCAAAAGAATAACAACCATTTCATATCATTCATTGTGTCATTCTAAACTGTCATCTAATGCATCTATTCTAAGTAGACCATATTTTCTTTTCTTCTATGATAAATTATATCAGGTAGTCTTTTTAACAAGATTCCACTATAACACTTATTTCAAACTTAAATCTCAATAAAAATTTTAGCTACACAATACTATCAAAGCCCCTATCAATGGAATACATGGCAATATTTTAAGAGACTAAACTCAAACTATGGTAGTAGCATCTACGTTCAATACTCATTAGTCACAGATCAAGCAAAGGAACAACGTAATACATTACTGGTTTACATCCACAAACCTAATGTATTCTGGCATAATTAAACTAGATACTCTTTCACAAGCAGGAAACCAAGTAATGAAACAAATGAACTTCCAAAGCTTAAATAACAAAAGTAACTAATCATTCAGCCCTTTTCAATTTCAATTAACATCTTTGGCCCCCAATACAGTCCACAAAATTTTATCGGGTTACCTATTTTCATCGACGTCTCACCTCAAATAGATTTACTAGGTATCTTCTTCCTTTTTCCTAGCGAGCTTTTCCTTCATTTTTCCAAAGAACTACTTGATAACCACCAAAAACCCTCACCACTCCAAACTCTTTTTTTATTTTAGATCTCCACCTGCCATTACCTCCATTATAGACCAGCCCAGTGGTAAGGAATTACTTCCACCAAAAAACTCTCACCTCCACTCTCTTCCCAATACAAAGGGGAGAATCCCAACCAATATTTTTGTAAGGTCTAATCAATGCTCCACCATAAGCATGATTCCATAATATAACTAATAGTTCCTTTCTTCCAATCAATAAATAAAACAAGGCATCAACACAAAATAATAATTCATCATCCATTTTTATTACCTTTATTTATAAGCTTATTGTTCCTACCTTTATTAATCAACAATACAAGGGAACAAACATTCATTTATTTCATTATAACACTTTTTCTTTTCAATCAAAACTCATTCATAAGCAATTATTTTGCAACTAAAAATTCAAAGCAATTTAATATTTATTTTCTCATGCAAATCATGTTATGCATCTTCATGAAAGGGGCATTCATCCATGTTGCCTCCTCAAATATTTTGACAAATAACCCATCACATCATTTCCCCAAGGTATCCTTTTTCTCGGTGGTTAATTCTTTCTGCCACCATGAAGAGACTTGTTCCTGCAAAAGTGCACTTTTATTAGCAGCATCATATTCTTATATAAAATATAGGTTTTCACAAAACCAAACATGGAATTATCCTACATCCCAAAATAATATTCACATATCATATTTCTCATAAAATAAATAAGTGTTTTGCATACCAATCTGAAATAGTCAATCACTTCATTGCACAAAACAACATATCAAACATAAATTTATCAACATAAAAAGTTTGCTAAAGGTGGGTCATGACATCCTCCCCTCCTTAGGCTTAACACAATCCTCTATGTAACATCATAGTTTAAACATTAAACTAATATTTACATTGCTTCATCAAACAGAAATGGAAAATGTTTTTGCATGTCTTCTACTTTCTCCCAAGTAGCATTTCTTTTAGAATAATGATCCCACTGAACTTTGCACTACTCCAAAGTTCCTTTCCTCATTGATTTAGATCGAAACTCAAGGATTTTTACTAGTCAAACCTCTATAGCCTTTGGATTCACCATCTGCAAGTTAGAAAAGTCCCATACATGTTCAGGATTAGCAATGTACTTTCTAAGAAAAGAAATGTGAAAAGTATCATGAATCTTGGACAAATTGGGTGGTAAGGCAAGTCGGTATGCCATAAGACTAATATTCTATTGTAATTTCAAAGGGTCCCACAAAACGTGGATCAAGTTTTGTGGACTTGATAGCACTCTTCTTAGGTCTCACCCTTAAAAACACTCTATCACCTACAACAAATTCTCTTGGTGTCCTCTTAAGATCAACATAACTTTTTTGATGATCTGCAACTTCTTTAAGCCTTTCCCTGATCATTCTTAGTTGTTGTTCCATTTATTTGACCATGTCAGGTCCAAGTATAATCTGGTCCTCTAGATTATCCCATGACAATGGTGTTCTACACCTTCTACCATACAAAACTTTGAATGGAGCCATACCCAAGGTCGAATGGTGACCATTATTGTAGGAAAATTCTACTAAATGTAGGTAATCCTCCCATCGAGTCTTTTGATCCATAAAGTACATGCAAAGCATATCCTCTAATACCTGATTCACTCTTTCAGTTTACCCATCAGTTTTTGGGTGATAAGAAGAACTGATATTTAACTTAGTACCAATGGCACGATGCAAGGCTTACCAAAACTCGGATGTAAATCTCGAGTCTCTATATGATATGATTACCTCCAGAAAACCATGAAGTCAAAATATTTCTTTGGAAAATCTATTAGCCACAACCACAACATCATATTTGGTATTCCTAGGTATAAAGTGAGCAACCTTGGTCAATATATCGACCACAACTAGGATTGCATCATGTTGGAATCTATTTTTAGGCAACCCTACAATGAAATCCATTGATATCACCTACCATTTTTGCATGGGTACATCATGTGGATATAACAACCCAGTAGGATGTTTGTGCTCTACTTTTACTTTCTGATATTCCAGGCATTGAGCGACAAATTCAGTTATGTCTTTCTTCATTCCTAGCCAAAAGAAAGTTTTCTTCATATTTTCCCTCATTTTTGCTCCACCTGGATGGGCAGAATACGAAGATCTATGAGCTTCATTCATGATCACCTTCCTCAAATTTCTAGTTTCAAGTATCACTACCCTATCCTTAAAGCATAAGAAACCATCCTTGATGCTAAAGTCCTTGTTTTCATCCAGTTTCCTTTCCATTATTTCCCAAATTTGATTGCAATATGGATCTTGATGTTGCATTTCCCTGACTTGTTCCATCAAATCAACGTGGATGCGAGACATAACAACTATGTGTCTCCTCCTACTCAATGCATCAATGACTTTATTCTCCTTTCCTTTTATATACTCAATGCCAAAATCATATTCAGTGAGAAATTCCATCCACCTTCTTTGCCTAGCATTCAATAAAGGTTGAGTAAATATATATTGCAAACTTTGATGATTTATTCTCAACTCAAAGGGTCTCCCTACCAAATAATATCGCCAACTCTTGAGAGCAAATACAACTGCTACCAATTCCAGATCATGAGTTGCATAGTTAACCTCATGTCATTTCAGTTTCCTTGATCCATAGGCTATTACTACTCCTTCCTGTGAGAGCACTCCTCCCAAACCTTCCAATGAAGCATCTGTACAAATAAAAAACTCCCTTGAGGATCGGGTATCTTTAGTATAGGTGGTGTAGTAAGATTTTGCTTAAGCAGAACAAAGGTTGCCTCACATTTATCTATCCACCTAAATTCTTTTCCTTTCCTTTGAAGGTTAGTTATTGGAGAGGTTATCTTGGCATAATATTTGACATATCACCTATAGTAACCAATCAAACCCATGAAACTTCAAACTTCTATCACATTTATTGGCAGTGGCCAATTCAAAATAGCCTCTATTTTCTTAGGATCTACTGTGATCCCTCTTTCTAATACAATATGTCCTAGGTATTGTACTTTTGGTACATAAAATTCACACTTGGACATGTTCCCATACAACTGATTTTTCCTTAGCAATTCCAACACAATTCTAAGGTGCTTATCATGCTCTATCTTATCTCAAGAATATATCAGTATATCATCCAAGAACACCAAAACAAATCTATCCAAAATCTTCCTAAAGATACTATTCATCAAGTTCATAAATGCTGTTGGAGCATTCGTTAGACCAAAAGGCAAGACAATGAACTCGTAATGGCCATAACGAGTCTTAAAGGTTGTCTTATGTGTATCCTCTTCATGGATTCTCAATTGATGATATCCAGATTTCAAATCAATCTTCATAAAGATAGTGGCATATTTAAGCTGATCAAAGAGATCCTCGATCCTGGGTAAAGGATATCTATTCTTGATTGTTGCCTTATTTAACATTCTATAATCTATGCATAGTCTTAAGGAACCATCTTTCTTCCTTACAAATAGCATAGGTGCACCCCATGGTGACACACTTGGTCTGATTAATCCTTTTTCCATTAACCCTTGTAGTTGTACCTTTAACTCTTGCATTTCTATGGGATTCATTCTATAAGGTGCTCTATGTATTGGCTTGATTCTAGGTTGAAGCTCAATTGTGAAGTCAAATTCATATTTGGGGGGTAATCCAGGTAAATCTTCTAGAAATACATCCCTAAATTCCTAAAGAATTGGGTGTTTCCTGAACACCTCTTCCTTCTTTTCTTCTCCAATTTCATTTATCTTTACAACATAGATCATTCCTCCTCTTTTGATGGATTTCTTAAGTTGCATTATCGAGAGGATTTGGGGTTGGAATGCCCCTTGTAGGTTGTACACCCTTCGTACATCCCTACCATATTCTATGTACTCAATCCATCTATCTTGAAAATTGATTACTGCTTTATGCGCTTGCAACCAATCCATTCCTAAGATTACATCAAAGGCATGCAAAGGTGCTACATACATGCATCCTATTGTCATTCCACTAGGTAAGGTGATTTCTACCATAGGGTAACATTGATTTATAGAGTAGGTTTATCTTGAACCATACTCAACTTTCCACCCATATGCCAAGATTCTTGGTCTTTCTAAAATGTTTTTAACTAGTGGAAACAAAGATATATTTAGCACCACTACTAATCAAAATTTTATCATCCTTACCAAAAACCTTACCCTTTATCAATAGTGGTGTAGCTTGACCATCCAGATCTTGATTCCCTATTGTAGCATAAATCTTGTGTGTGGGCTCCTTAGATGCAAATTCCTTGTACATTGGTTCCTTTCCCTTTGAACTCATTCCTACTCTTTGTGGGCAATTATTGGCATAATATGGTCCTCTACAAAGAAAACACCCTTCTTTCGGTCCTAGATGTTCTTTTCGCTTTTGTCCCTCTTCTACTTTTTTTGCATGTGGAGAATTAGCCTATCCCTGTGATGGTTTATTGGGATTATAGTTCTTTCCTTGGAATCCTCCTCCTGAAATTTCCTTACTTCTGGTCATTTCTTCTATCTTGCTTAGAGGAAATTTTGTTTGCCTATTATTTTTCCACTTAACAAAACCTGCACTATTTCTTTTTCTTAGTGCTTCTCTGCCCTACTCATCTAAACCTTCATAGTCAAAATAGGGTTTGAGATATGTTTCAGCTTTTTTGGCCAAATCATAGGCCTTCTGTAGAGTAGTAGGTTCTCGCATATCTACCTCTTACCCTATTCTAGGATCTGCTCCTAGTATAAACTTATGAATCTTCATTTTATCATTATAAGCAGGTACATACTTTAGCAACTTGATAAATCTTTGATAATATTTTTCCACTATCCTAGTTTCCTATCGAAGTTTAGTGAACTCCTCAAACTTCTAGGAATAGAAGTGCTCCATGAGGAATCTCTCTTTAAATGCTACTACAAATTCTTCCCACTTTAGGTCGACTATTGCTACTAGTTTTTGATCCTCACTAAGAGTTTCCCACCAATCCAAACCATCTCCTTGCAAATGCAGGGTGGCATAGGATGTTTGAGTGCCAGAGGAAAAGTTCTTCATATTGCAATAGGTTTCTATTTCTTTCAACCAAGCCTTGGCTTTATCTCCATCTTCCTCTCCATTGAACTTGGAAGATTTTAAATGTTTCATTTCTTTGCCCAAATCAACCTCAAGTCGAATCCTAGCCAATTGTGCCTCAGTAAGGGGTTCATTTACCTATCTCCTATTAGAGTTCCTAGCTTGTGTTTCTCGATTCAACATGACATCCAACAACTATTTTTGTGTTTCCACCTATTCCCAAAGTAGGGCCACTATCACCGTGAGATTCTCTCCTTCATTACTAAGATTCTCTCTTTCATTTCTAGGGTTCTCTGAACCTACATCTGGGTTTCTATTCTCTACATTGGTCCATCGTGTCTGCCTTGTCATTGGGGCAACACTTCCTCTTCTTCTCTTTGGTGGTATTATCCCTAACCACACATAGAAGAGATAGTAGGAGTCAGTTCACCATCACTTATTTGATTGGTTTCTCCTAACATCAACTAAGTTTCTAGTTATCATAAATAGTCAGATCAGTTTAACTTTCAATAGTTTCTTTTAAATAAGGTATAATCCTTTCGTAGGTATGTTTTCCATTACACACCCAAAATAAGTTTTGCATAGTGAACCTATTCCACTACGAACCATGCTCTGATACCAAATGTCATGTCCCAAAATTTTCTACCTAATTAAGAACACATTTTTTTTTACTATAGACTATCCATCAGAAGGTTGATATAAAGATATATCCTAACATTCAATGGTACTCCCACAACTATACCTACATTTGCCTATCAATGTAAGTTCACTAGATGTAAAGGTTCACCCATCACTATACTTGCATTTGTCTATCAATGTAAGTATACTAGGTATAAATAAACACCCATCCCTATACTTACATTTGTCTATTAATGTAAGTACTCTAGGTGTAAGGAATCACCCATCACTATACTTACCTTTGTCTACCAAGGTAGTATACTAGGTGATGACCCATATATTTCTAGTCAATCAGAAAGATCGTGATATACATTACACTCCACATAGGTCCCTTTATGTGAGTGATTATCACTTCGACTACCTCACTAATCCATTATATGAGCTAGTCATCCCTACTAAAACTACCTAGCATATCTAACCACTATATTTTTGTGGTTATACTAACTCAAAATATTCTCTTGTTTTCTACCAAAGCTTCTATCGATCACAAGCTAATTCAGCTACCCACTATTATTTAGATAAATAATAGTGTCTCGATAGTTATGGAAAAATAAGTTCCAACCCTCTTTTAGTCTAACTAGTAAGTTTTTCTAGCAACCAACCATCAACATTGTCGAACAAAGAGTCAACTCTTACACAAACATCGATTCCTAAGAATTATCTAAAATATTTAATATTAATCCCATGCATTCACTAGAGACCTCCAATGAATAACACATATCTCTTTAAGCAATTCGGTTATCGAAGACCATCACATCAACAAGATCATACATAGATCTAATTCTAATATAACTTTTATTAATTATAAACAATCAATCGTTGACGACCGTGAGATATCTCACGTTCAAAATTTAACCATCAATAACTCAGTCAAATCCACAATAACTCAACATTACACAGATTGAATCATAACTTGTTTTAGGCATACACTAAAGACCACTGAAGTAATCCATAGTCATTACTTCTAGTTATAGAGATTTCCAAAAAAGATAATTTCTTTCCAAATCCAACATTTCAAAAATACTTGAGATATTGTATTTTCTATATTACAAAGCATCTGCTACATCATTCTTCAAAGCAATAAATTCCCTCGATAGTCTTTCTGTAGCATTCTCATCAAGTACAACAATAGGTTCACATCTTGAAATCTTAAAGATGTGCCTCAACTTCTTTTGGTAACATAGATTTAAAAGAATAGTCTACTCCATATCTTCACAACACGAACTGGATGACTTCCTCTCCGATACTTCCTTTAACTATCGTGAATGGATTGCCTTGTGATGGGATCAGAGATGACTCCATTTTAAAAAGGTTTTGCATATTCTAATGTATGCAAATAGTTTTCAAGACACACTCTTTAATCAATGAAAACTAAATAAAGCATTTCATCATTCATTCTTTAATCTAGACATCTTTCCTCATTCAAAGAGCATACAAAATTAAGAGATACATAAATCTTCCTCTTTCAATTTGGATCTTTCAAAAACACATATTCTAAAACCAAATCAATCCATGCTATAATATTGACTACTCACAAAGTTCAAAAGAACAACATATATCAAATCTCTTAGATACAGTTCTACATATTGCCTACTAATCCCTTTTCCCAGGCAACACACAAATTTCTAAACAACTAGATTCTTCTATAAAGGAACAATGAAAATAATCATCTCTTCCAGTAAACAATTAGAATCAAAAGAATAACAACCATTTCATATCATTCATTGTATCATTCTAAACTATTATCTAATGCGTCTATTCTAAGTAGACCATATTTTCTTTTCTTCTATGATAAATTATATCAGGCACTCATTTAACAAGATTCCACTATAACACTTATTTCAAACTTAAATCTTTAAATAAAATTTCAACTGCACAATACTATCCAAGCCCTATCAATGGACTACATGGGTGACAATTTAAGAGACTAAAACTCAAACTATGGTAGTAGCATCTATGTTTAGCACTCATTGGTCACATTTCAAGCAAAGGAAACAATGTAATGCATCACTTGTTTCCATCTACAAACCAATGTATCTGGCATAATTAAACCAGATACTCTTTCACAAGATAGAAAACCAAGTAATGAAACAAATGAACTTCCAAAGCTTAAATAACAAAAGTAACTAATCATTCAACCCTTTTCAATTTCAATTAACATCTTCGGCCCCCAATATAGTCCATACAAGTTTATCAGGTTTCTTTTTTTTGTCGACATCTCACCTCAAATGGATTTACCAAGTATCTTCTTCCTTTTTCCAGTGAGTTTTTCCCTTCCTTTCCAAAGAACTACTCGATAACCACACACCAAAAAACTCCTCACAACTCCAAACTCTACCTTCTTCTTTTGGATTCCCTTGCCATTACCTCCATTATCAGCCAACCTAGTGGTAAGGAATTACTTCCACCAACAAAATCTCACCTCCACTCTCTTCCCAATACAAAGGGGAGAATCCCAACCAATATTTTTGTAAGGTCTAATCAATGCTCCACCATAAGCATGATTCCATAATATAACTAATAGTTCTTTTCTTCCAATCAATAAATAAAACAAGGCATCAACACAAAATAATAATTCAACATCCATCTTCATTACATTTATTTATAGATTTATTGCTCCTACCTTTATTATTCAGTAATACAAGAAAACAAACATCCATTTCTTTCTTATAACTTTTTCTTTCAATAAAATTCCTTCATAAGCAATTATTATGCAACTAAAAATTCAAAGCAATTTAATATTTCTTTTCTTATGCAAATCATGTTATGCATCTTCATGAAAGGGGTATTCATCCATGTTGCCTCCCCAAATATCCAACAAATAACCCATCACATCATTTCCCCAAGGTATCCTTTTTCTCGGTGGTTAATTCTTTCTACCACCATGAAGAGACCTGTTCCTACAAAAGTGCACTTTCATTAGCAACATCATATTCTTATATAAAATATAGGTTTTCACAAAACCAAGCATAGAATTATCCTATATCCCATGATAAAATTCTTATACATATTTCTTTCATGAAAAAGTATTTTCATAACAAATATGAAATAATCAATCATTTCATCCACAAAATAGTATATCAAAATATCAGTCTATCACAATAAAAAATCTGCTAAAAGCAGGTCATGACAGAAAACCCTATCCCACTTACAAAGAAGAAGCATATTTTTCCTCACATCCTTTCCAAAGAAAATCTCTTTGAATATTATCACTTTCTGATGCCATACCTATTGGAAATCTTGAATGTGACATCATATAAATAGGGATGGATTGAAAATACATTTTTATAAGTTGTAGCCTTCCTGCCATGGTTGAGAACTTACCTTTCCAACCTATTAAACATGCTTTCATTCTATCCAAACAAGAGATCCAAAGCCCCTTTTTATTTCCTTTATGATACAAATCAATACCACATAGGTTGATGGAAGCTTTTCAATTTTAAACCCTAAAATATCCATAATAATTCTTTGTAAATCTAGGGTAGTAATAATAAAATATTCTTGGATTTTATTGTAATAACCATCTAATAACCTTTTCATAGCATGATAATATTAATTTAAAATCCATGGCCTCATTGTTTAAGGGATGATCTAAAAGAAAAGTATCATCAACAACTTGAAGATGATATTCAAAGGGGCCATTTTTTGCAAATTGAATACCTTTTATTTTTCCTTCCATTTTTGTCTTTGAGAAAGATCTCTCCCTAATGCCTCCACAAGAACAATAGATATAAGATAGTGGATCACCTTAGTGAAGTCTACAATATGAATTAAGAGTAACCGATAGGAGAACCATTGATCAAAATAGAATATTTTATAGTGCCATAACAACATTTAATCCATTCACATCAATTATAATCAAAACCAAACATTTTGAGAAAACTACGTAGAAAAATCAAGGAAATCCTATAATAATCTTTGTTCATATCTAATTTCATAAGCATACCTAGTTTTTCATTGAATGAAGAGAATGTATGGCCTCTTGTGCAATGATTATACCATTAAGAATTTGTTTTTAATGAATAAAACCACCTCAATCCTCTGAGATAACACAAAATGCCTTCCAACATGTTTGTTGTAATTTTATTAATTATTTTATATATTATATTACAAAGGCTTATTGGATAAAAATTATAAAAATGATTTATTTCCTGGGAACTAATGTAATAAAAGTGACATTAATCTCATTTATTTTAGGCTTTCTATTTTGAGCCTCTTTAATTGCAACTATAATATCACTCTTCAATAAATCCTAAAGTTTGAAAGAAAATTGTAGAAAATTCAATGGAGGCCAAGTGCCTTGTTAGGATGGAAAGAAAAAACTACTTTATGTATCTTCTCCATAAATATCTTCTTTATCAAATTTTTATTTTCTCCCTATGTGATAATTGATGGTATATTTAAAGAAGAGAATATATTTACTAGAGTATAATTGTTGAAATAAAGTTCCATAGTATTCTTAATGTAGATGTTGTTAAATCAAGAAAACTTGTATTGATGTAGGGATCAAAAGGAAAGTGGGAAGACCCAGCAATACAACCCCTTCTAATAGATTGTTTAGAGTTTTTACATACAGGAGAGGAGGATGTTCCAATTGAGGAGGCCTGGGATGGTCTGAAAAAAGGATTTCTTGTTGAGATAAAAAAAGGTTGGCAGGCTTCCAAAGACCTTGTCTAGAAAACTTCTAGCAAGTGATTTCAGTCTTTTTGGTATAGTTTTGTCAGGTCCAAATGATTTTTTTGTATCTAGGGGTGATATAAGATTTGCAGCTTGATCTCTGTTATAGGGTTTCAGGGTTGAGGCCTTTCATGGTTTCAGTAATGGAGGCCTGATTCACGGATTCAGGGCCCCAACGATGAGAGGAATTTCAAATTTTTGTTCATTGAAAGTGTTTGCAGTTCTGGGCAGGATTTTCAAATTTGAAATTTAAATCTTGTATTTAAATGTATTTATGGGCGCTCGTTTCTCCTTTGTTGGCCTTTGTTGCCAACTATTTATTTTCAATTTTTATGACCTTTGCTAGGAGGTTGTTTCATTATGTCCTAGATTTTTTCCTCCAAGTAAAGTTGGCATGGTTTGCGTGGTCTTTTGGGCTTGTTCATGGAATCTAGCCCAGTCCTTCTAGGTGCTTTTGTTATATCCAAGGTTGGGAGCCTTTCAAAACCCTACTTGTAATAGGTTCGAGCATCCTTTAAAAACCCCTTTTACTAACCTATGTATTTATGGAAGAATTAATATGGTTTATATTATATACACATTTATTATTTAAAATATTTCAATAATTTATTTATATATAAGGTTATTGGTTTATCTTGAATGTTTTATTAATTTTAAAATTTAAAATAAAATAAAAATATGTAATTATGATTTATGATCCTAAAGTTATTTTCAAATATTATAATTAATGACTTAATTTGTTTTAGCTAGCTCAATCTCTTGTGAAACCATATTGTGCAGTATGGTTTTCTAAACACAATCCATGACAAACAACCTACTAATATTTGGATGGAAGAGGATGAAAATATTTAGGATAAGTCCTCAACTAATATGAATCATTTAGCTCTAGGCTATATTAAAACAAAATAGAAACATATTATTTCCCTTTTTTAAATTTGATAAGTGAGCCCACCTTTTAAAATAGAGAGACCAGAGCAAACAGACCTAAGGAACAAACTTATGTTCATCTAGAGATATTTCACCTATTCCCTTTTCCTTGTGGTGAATCAAAAGTCGTCCAGTAAATCCTAGCAAATATATTTCTTTGACTACATCAAATGAACCTAGTTTATGTCAAATAAAATAGAGGTTTTTAGAGAGGAATATGGATATTGTTGGTCTTGTGAGTTTAGGAGATGATAATTTTCAAAGGCTCATTTGGTCTTTAGCAAGATTTAAAATATAAATGGATGATAAACAATTTTAGGATTGGTATTAAAACATAATAAATAAAAAAACATTAGCTAATCTAATTTGAGCCATCACTAACAAAATATAAGGTTTGATAAATTCTATGAGCATTAATAAAATTTGAAGTCATTTTATGGGTTGTCATTGTTGAGGGCGTGATTATTCTTATGTCAAATAATATTCCTATGTCAAATAATAGATTCTAATGGCGTGATTATTCTTATGTCAAATAATAGATTCTAATGCTTTTTATAAGTAATGCTTAAGACTCCATAAATCGATCAAACACATATAAGAGAGCAAACATTGTGGATTTTAAATATTTTTGCATGTATGTAACACACCTCCACAAACGATAGCGTACTATGGTAGTTCTAAATCAGTAGTCAAAGTAGCTTGTTGTATTCCATTATCGTATTTGTTTTAAATATAGTATCAAATCTGGCTATGAGAAAGTCCTTATAGTTAGAGGATAAAATTATATGTGGTGGGTATATTTAAATGGGATAGAATAAAATTATATCGATAATTGAAATTTAGTTTTGAGGGGTATATTCAGATATAGTATTAAATTTTAGTTTTGAAGGGTATATTTAAATTGGATAGGATAAAATTATATGGATAATTGAGATTTAGTTTTGAGGGATATATTCAAATATAGTATTAAATCTTGGTTATGAGCGAGTTTTTATAGTTAGAGGTTAAAATTACATGTATAATTGAGATTTAGTTTTGAAGGGTATATTCAAATGAGATAGGTCTTGTGGAATGGAAAGTTTTGGATCGAGGATATTGGGAACAATTTTTTTAATTAATGTTTTAATCTGTCTTTGTAGTGCAAGTGGAGAAGGTGAGTCTGGTCCGTCTGGCCCTGTTGAATGACGTCTGGCCCTGTTGAATGACCTCTACAATGCAAATGAGACACAAAGGTTGCGTGTTAAATTCTTTATTGATAAGCATAGCTCTTGTAAACGACTTTACGAGGGGTCATGGTTGCGAGGAGACTGCTCAGCCTTGTGCGTTGGTCGTAGGGGTTTTTCATACTAAAGTAATTTTTTTTTTTTGTTGTTGCAGTTAAATTCTTTATTGATAAGCATAGCTCTTGTAAACGGTTTTACAAGGGATCATGGTTGCAAGGAGACTACTCAGCTTTGTGTGTTGGTCGTAGGGGTTTCTCATACTAACCTATTTATTTTTGGTTCGAGAGAGGACAACACAATGGTTTTGGCTTTGGCTCTTCTTAAGGAGGTTCAAGGTTCAAAATGTGGCATGGGCGAGTGTTTGAGAGGGTGGGCGTATGGTGGTTGTGTGTTAAATTCCCTATTAATAAGCATAGATCTCAACTTTACAGGCTCAGCCCTATGCGTTGGTTGTAGGGGTTTTTCACAAAATATTATAAGACAATTTGTCCCATGGGGGCAACCCAACGATTCGGGCTTTAGATCTTCTTTGGAAAAAGAATGTGTTGGTCATATGGGTTTCTCACAAAAAAATTATAAGACAATTTGTCCCATTGGGAAATCCCAGCGATTTGGGTTTTGGCTCTTCTTTGGAAGTTTCAAGGTTCAAACCGCGGTGTGGGCGGGTATGTGAGGGGATGTGTGTGGGGTGGTTGTGTGTCAAATTCCCTATTGATAAGAATAACTCTTGGCTTTATTTTTTGAAAGGATATTTCATCTCTAACCAGTAAAATTATTTCTTTTGCCAAAGAGAATGCTTCCATTATTCCGTATGATCCAAGCCCTTGTTCCAGGTTTGAAACTGTCATTCTTCATTATCTGAACATTTCCCATGACACAATTGTATCTCAACCCAATCCCAAAAGTAACATTAAATGGTGTCCCCCACCCTAGGGATGGGTTAAAATGAATTTTGATGGAACTGCAAAAATAATCCAGGCAAAGTAGGAGCAGGAGGCATAATCATAAATCAGGCAAAGTAGGAGCAGGAGGCATAATCAGATATCATAAAGGAAACTTGATTTTAGCTTCTGTTGAATACCTTGGTGAACAGTCCAATCATATGGCTGAAGCAAAGGCATTATGAAGAGGTCTTGCATTAATCAAACATATCATATAACCCCTAGAGGTCTTGAAGAGGTCTGGACTTGTTTTGAACCAATTCATCTCACAAATATTAATCTACATCATTTCCATAATAGGCGGGTGTCCTATCATATAACCCCTAGCATGTGTGGTATCTATGTCCATTGCCACATGATTTTTCCATTTCTCCATAAAATTTATGATTTTCAACAACTAGGAGTAATAGTTCATTCCCAAAGCCTACTAACGTCTCAAACATGAAGTTTGGGAACAAATCAAAGGATGTTTTTTTGCAGATATAGTGGGGACATCAACAACACAAATGGATATCTCACTCTTTCCAATTCGAGCGATCCTTGCCGCATGTGGAAAGATCATTGGCACCAAAATATTTTAGAGATGTTTATTTGAAGATAAGATTTTAGAGATGTTTATTTGAAGACCGACAAGATTTGCTCCAGGACCGAGATAGGAAATCTGACAATGCTGGAAATCATCATTTTTGAAAAAGCTAGAAGTCTTGAAATCGTCACTTAATGTGATAGGGTGGGAAAAATTTGCTGCATCAAAAGCAATTCAGAAAATTACTCACTTCTTCCCAAAATTCTCAGACTTTGGGAGGAGCTGAGAAGAATCCAAAAGCTTCTAGCAAAAAGGTGGATGGAGAGGAGGCCATGGGTAGTCCTGATCAGTAGAGTGTTGCTCAGATGTTCTTAATGTTTGGTTTGGGTAGTGCCCAATGGGCTTCTTTGTTTTTCTTGGGTTCGGATTTCATCTTGTAGTCTTGAAGGATGGATCTTTTTCTTCGTGTTTGCTATAATGTTTTCTGCGAATGTAATAGGTAAAGATTTACCTACTTTTCTGAGGGTTTTGTATACTTTCTCTTGAACTTAGGTTGATGTCTATTGTTCCTTGTTGATGTAAAAGGTATTTGAAAGCCTTCATATTTTTTGGCATAATATAATATCAATTAACTTACCAAAAAAAATATTAATAAAATTATATTTTTTTATTTCAAATATATTCATAAAAATGAAAAATAAAATTTTAAAATAAAAATAAACTTTTTGAACCCTTCTCTTGCTTGTTTGACTTGAAAGGTGGTGTGATTCTCTTAACCTACAAATTATATATATATATATATATATATATATATATATATATATATATATATATATATATATTTTATATATATATTTATTTATTTATTTCCCTTCTTTTTAAATTTATTTTTCTTCTTTATATTTAGTTTTAGATTGTTTGGGCTAAGAAAATATATATGTGATTATATATATATATATATATATATATATATATTTCCCTTCTTTTTAAATTTATTTTTCTTCTTTATATTTAGTTTTAGATTGTTTGGGCTAAGAAAATATATATGTTATTTATATATATTCAATTTTATTTTTAAATTGATATTGTTTTTTATTTGTTAGTGAGCAAAATTTATAGAAAATTTCTGTAAATAAACTTTTATTAATGGCCCTTCTATACTTGCATATGCTTGTATAAAGATTATATAAAAATAAATAAAAGCATTTAAATAATTAAGATAATGTAAAAACACAAAAACATTTAAATAATAAAAATAAGTTAAATAATTTTTAAAAAGTTTGTTTAAGTTTATAACTATTCCAATTACAAATAAGTATATTTATTTTCAAATATCTATCTCAATTAAAGAATGTAAAACATGATATTATAATTGTTGCATTGATTATACATCATGAAAGAAAACAAAAATAATTTTCCTTATTTATTTAAAATTTATTAAAATCTTAACCTTATCAGTAGCAATTTTCTTCGGCTTAAAGTTAATTTAGTATGAAATTGAATAAAGATTTATTTTTTTTGCCGGGTTTGACTAGTGCAACAAACCCTTACTATTTATGCTTAGGGTTAGGCATCCTCTATGCACGATTTGAACTTTGAATCTTTTGAAAAATAGCCAGCCAAAACCCCTGGAACAATAAAGTTCTAAATTATAATCAAAGTGTTTTTTTCCTTTAAATTATATTTTTCAATTTTATTTTTTATGCATATTAATTTTTTAACAATTCTATCAAAATTAATTTTAATGTTTTTATAACTTTATTTTTTTTGAGTAGGTAACACAACTTTAACGAAATTACCTAATATAATTCTAATGTAGTTTAATTAATTTTAAATATAATTTGAAAGCATATATATTGTTTATGCTTAATTTTATTTTATATTATTATAATATTCATAATTTTTTTTTTTTATTGAGGTTAGTTTGAAAAACCTCTACCATGACGTTAAGGGTTGGGCATCCCATCCCAACCATAACCTTTCATAGGAGCCAAAAATGAACTTATCAAACTTATTATAGTATTCATATAATTAAAACATAATATTTGAATTTTTGAAAATGTAATTGATAGGTTAATTGATAAAATAAGACAAAGTTTTAACCAAAAATTAACAAATTATATTTCAATTTATAATTATACAAATTTTAATTATAGTTAATAATTTTTTTGAACATGTGTTTTGCTAAAGTATCTAGCTTTAAAAAAAATTAAGCATTGCAAATGCAGAATACTTGTTTATAGATACTACAATAATAATAAAAGAATTATAAGTAGAAGTTATTAGAATTCAAGTAACATCGTAGGAGAGTAATAAATGATAACCATAACTATTTCCTTTCGTCTATTGAAATGTGATTCTAAGAATGACAAAGATTTTTGAGACAATAGTATGTGATCCTAAAGTTTGACCTACAAGGCCCAATATTCACATTGAATATATGACTTGATTAGGTCCTTAAACATTAAGGAAAAAATACTAAATGCCAAAGAGGTTTTATATTTTAGAATTTTAGAATAAATAATTAAGTGAAGAGTAAAGCCTCAGGTTGAATCTTTTAGTTGTGTGATGGAGTCCAACAATTCCTCCATAAATGGCTTGTACGTGAAATGTGTTAAAATTGACACAAAATAAATAAATAATTTGGTGTGTTTCTCACAAATAATAAGATTTTTCTTTTGTTGTTCAAATATTTGAATTCTCACCCCTTAAAGAAACTTGTGAAAATATGGTTATCTACTCAACACTTATAGTGCAAAATTTTGATCTTGATTTGTGTATAGGGAGTCAAAAGTGTGTTAAACATCTTAATGAAGTGCAATAATTTTATTTATTTTTGAAATGTTATCTCCTAAGATTTCATAGCAAATTAGTATACAATAAAAGTTATACATGAATGAGATAAATATCTAAATATTATGTGTGCTTAGAGTATTAAGCTTTTAAAAAAATAGTTCTTGTCATTTCTAACCTTCTGTAAGATGTATCTGGTAGATATTAGCTTGTTGTAATGTACTAATGAGTCATTAACATCCTTATACCTTATTTAATCAGTATGTAAGGGATGCCAATACTTTGGTCAACGTTGTGTCATATTATATGGTAATGGAACCTCATATTTGAAGGTTATGGTGCTTATTGTCTAATCACAAGAGTATCCCTCTATCATACATAATAATGTGTAGTGTGTTGAATTACCCCTCTTCAAAGCCATGATTTCGGGTATATATTTTAATTCAACTTGTAAGAGCTAGTTGAAAAATAGGTGGAACTATCAAAATACTATTTTGAAGACCTAATACAAGAAGTGAAAGACCTCATTTTAGTCCAGTTATTAAGCAATGTAGACTGGAAAATTTGTTGGGATTATTACCATAAAATATGGAATAAAGAGAACCAAAATTTTGATAATTTTATCACAAAGGTCCCAATTTTGTAGAGTCATGTCCAAGGATAAAGATAATATCTAGGATATCACACTAATCGAGCTTGGTGCCCAATGAAGTCACAAAAAATGTAGTACCTTAGCACTATATCAGGATTTGTAAATTTTGATGGAGCATACAATAGAGAAATCATATAACATACATCTCATAAAATCCCCCAAAATTTTCTTGTGGGGAACAATTATTGATTCATTTGCAAAAGAGGTTGACTAGATCTAGAGAGCGATCTACTAGCAACAATGACTGATTGACTACAAGGAGTGATTCACTTAGGAAAGATGTTGATATACCTGTAAAAGAAAGGGATTCACTCAAATGGTCATACGTATATATTTGAATGCATGGATCCTGGGGTAAATATTTGAGAAAGTGATATTTTGGCATGTGGTGGTGCACTAAGTCATTTTGGAAGCCTTCAAAGCCTATTAGAGGTATGTAACATTCGATGCTATATCATTTTGCTAAAGATGTTTTCAAATATTTACTTTTACTAGGAGTAATTATTTATCACTCCAGGTAACTTAGAGGTGAATATTTATTATTAATAGGGGTCTTGGATCCTCATTGTATTCATATTTTGACCATGATAATTCAAATATACACTCAATGTAACCTATATTATGCTTTAATCTCACAAGATTGTAAGAAGTTGGTAAGTCTTTATGCATTTCATTAGTGGCCCTACCCTCCTAGTTTTCTATCTTGTCATTCACTTATGAATTTCATAATCTATTGAGTAGATCAGGGTTATGCATAGTGATGAATATTCACCAATTGGGCGAATATTAGGGTTTTCAAAATTAGAAATTGGCGAATATGAGGACCCTCGACGGCCCATTCGCCTAAAATTTTCAGGATCAATTTGTTTTTAGGGTCAATTCGCCACAATATATATCCAAACATAGGCATATTTGTACTCATTGGAAAGCTCTTTTTAAGCCTGATCCAATGGTGGTATTTTTTTTATGAAGTTATAAGATGATTTAATAGGTCCAAAGTGGCCCCAAATATGACCTTATATTTTAGGGCTTCAAATACCCCAATTTTTGGTGTGAAGATGCTGGATTTGATTTTCTTAGGATTATCTATGATCCACCTTGATTTTGATTAGGATTCACCATTTTTTTACAAGTACATTTTGAGTCCAACCTCTTATGCATAACCTTGGAGTAGATGGATATTGATATTATCCATCTTCTTATGTGTGATTAATCACACTATTGTCGCTATATTTTAAACTCATATTTTCTTTGAATCACTCATACCCTTAAAATTTTATGTATTTTACGTTTTTTGCACTTTACTTTCAATGCAAGCTAGTGTAGGTTAGCGTACGAGTATTCCGCAAGGAACAATGGAAAACTTACCTAAATATGGAGGTTGGAAAAAGTCATTGGAAATATCATCCAACTTTATTGAAATTAGAATTGGGATGTCAATCTAAATAAGAAGTTAGGACAATTCCACGATTCAACAATTACCATCTTGATTATTCTTAAAATGGAATCATGTCATAAGGAAACTTGAGTAGTTTCACTCATCCTTCTTTTCTTTTGTTTTCATATCAAATTATATAGGAGGTTGAAAGATATTCCCTTCCACATCAAAAGTGGATATGATAGATCCTTCTATATGGAGTTTAGCAATTCCAATTGTCTTTTCTCTAAAACCTAAAGTAGGAATATGTTCTACTATGTTCTTTGCTTTGCTAGTTTATGAGATAATGACTATGATAATATTTGGGTGCATTGTAATGTTATTGATATATCCTATTGTATCCTTGTAATTATTCTTGCTTTACGTTTGGTGGAAATGGTCCTTTCACCCTAGGAAGCTTTAAGGTCCTTCTTTTGACCTCCATATTTACTTAGTTGCCCTACCTTCACTACATTATTATTATGGGTTTTGAGAAGAAATGTTAGCTTTTGAAGATAAATACTCAAGATAAAATAATCACAAGATATAAGATAAAGTTGCAATATGAAATATATGATAATTGCAAACTACTAAGCATATAAAACTCGTAAACAACTTCAAAAATAACTCATATAAATGCCATTAACAAATGCTCATAAAAACTGGATCTCAATCGAATAAAGATCTCAAATACACCATAATTCCATACTCTCCATTATAATTGTATATGTTCTCTAAATCTCTATATGTCTCTCAATAGGCACATATATAATGGAATATGACTCTTCATATGGAACACTCTTGGCCTTCACTATTCTAGAGACTCTTCATCTTCATATTCTATTAACTCATGTGCACATGGACTACTATGCACATTTACAATACCAAAATACTTTGCACACTTGTGCATTTATTACATTGCATACAGTAAATACACAAACTCTAACATAGGACTTTCTTTCCTAATCTAAAGATGTACCCAAGGTGGTACATTAGCATGTCCCAAATAATGTAATATATTCCAACACCCCCTATATTACATTATTTGGTTATTTAAGATTTTAGTCTTCAATATGGATCTTCATATCTTAACTCCCTTTGCACTTTATACCTTCTTGATCAGGTTCTTTCTCCTCTTGCTTATCTTCATGTCAAACTTAAATATTTTAGATGATGTTGCTTTGTTATTGGATTATTGCAAAAAATACTTTCTCTTTACCTTTATACTTCATATCACAAGTCTTCATCTTGATTTGGTTTCTTTTCTCTACTTTTGAATTTTGTTTTCATTTAGGAATTTTAATACAGTCAATCGTTAGATAGCCTTGTTGAGAAAGGGATCTAATTACATCTCTAATCCATTTTTGTTTTTCTTGATCTTTAAATAATCTTCTTCTCTATTCTCCATGCTTATATTCATTGTTAGCAAAAGCTCTAGAAATAATATTTTGAAACAAACACTGTAATATTTTTTGTCAGAACATTTTCAAAATTTCAATAGTATTCTTTCTTGTAATAACCGAAGGTAGACGAATAAGATTATTTTCCATAATATTTACAAGGATGTAAATTCTACCAATAAGATTTTTCATGTCCTTCTCAATTACAATAAGTGCATTCAAATTTCCTTTTGTTGTTTTGTAGAACTTAATCTCATCTATTTTTTTGATCAAGTGATATAACCATGTGTGTATAGTTGAAGAAATTTTATTTTTTCTTCTTTCATAAATTTGTAGAAAATTCTCTTGCCCTACACATTTTTATATGCTTTGAAAATGATCTTCGAGTTTACTCTCAACATTATAATTGGCATAAAAAATGTCTACTACTTTGTTAAAAGATATATTTATAGTATATACTCTTGTCAAGTTGTCAATCTATGATTTCTCAAAAGTCCTTTTAAGCCATATTGGTTCTTTGAATCCTCTATACTTAATAAGCTCTTCCATCGTTAATGAAAGCTTCTTAGTAACTTGCTAGTCTTAAAGGTAAAAGACATTTTGATAGAATTTTCAAATCTTTAAACCTTTGAGGTTGACTTCCTTATGACTCCCTAGTTTAGTTTATCAAACAATTATTTGATGCAATCTCAAATTTTCTATTCTTTATTTCTCCTTACTTTCAAATATAACTCTTCAACTTTATGTTTTGTAGAACTCCTTGTATCTCCCTAATGATTGAATGATAATATAATTTTTTCAACTTCTATCCTTCAAAATAACTACTTTACTTTCCTCTTATCAATCAATAATTTGGATGCAATTTCAATATTTCAAATATTCAAACGTATGTCTCTTCTAATTTGAATTAGAGACTATTTTTTTAAGCGAAAAAACCCCTGCGGGGCCGCCTTTTTCTGAGAGACCACGAACAAGGGGTTCTACACCGTCAAAGTCACCCGGGAGTCGCACCCAACCCTGCCCGCACCAACATTATCAATTGTATTTTGGATACTCAATTTGGATTTTTGGTATGGTGGAGATTTGAACCTGGGACCTCTCTTGGAGGATTTCCCTCTCCTCTCCAACTCACCTACAACACCTGGCTAATTAGAGACTAAATTATCAATGCAATTTTCCTTTGATAAAAGTTCTAATATTAATTCCTTTTAATTCCCAAATTTCAAGAATATAATTCTCAATTCTAAATTATCAAAATCTAATTTTGATGTTGAAATCCTTATAACTCCAAATCTAGAAATTTAGAAACTCTATAAAATAATATTTGTAAGTTTTGTATCCCTAATTTGATGTAGTATACCTTATTTCTCCAAACTTATCAAATTGCAAATATTTCAAACAGTTTTGTAAATTCAAATGTTCAAATTACAAAACTTAAAAAATAATCACTTCAACCTTCAAATCAATCTTCAAATCTTTATAAAAGCTTTCAAATTGCAATAATCATATTTCTAAGGTTTCAAATAATACTTCAAGGTCTCATCTCTTCAAAAATAATTTTAATCTTAACCTTAGACAATAATAATCTCTTTTAACCTATAACTCCTATCTTGGCATAAAATAAATGCCAATTGTAATATATTTACTCCAAAATTTGAGGTGCTCCTTCTTTGATGCTATATTCTGCCATGCTTTAGAAAATAGGTGTTGATTGGTCAACTGTACTTCAAACTATTCCCAGGTGCTTCAAACTCTAGCATATGTCCTTCTTGTTGCAGTAAATGAGTATGTGCAAGTTTGTTTTTATCCCATGTGTGGTAATCCACGTGAAATTTTGATATTTGTGTGATTTTTGGATTGCCCTTTTTAGGCTATGGTTGAGGTTTGGCATATGATTTCTTAAAATTCAATAGGATCTGAAATTTCATTTTGGTCTTGATCTTAGCACTTGATATATTTTTTTATTGTTCATTAACTTTTGGTAAGATTTTTTTTATTCATTTCATTTAATCATTAAATTGATTTATTTTAAATATCATGATATGTCTATTTGGTCTAATCTATTATCATTTGAAAACATTATCCTTAAATTGAATCCACTCTACTTAGGTCATCCATTGGATGAGGGCATTGAAATTCCTATAATAAGCCCTCTATATTGTTTTCCAAATACCTATGACCATGCTTTAAGGAATAAATTTTTGGACTCTTATCTCTATTATTTAAAATAATAATAATAATAAAATATAGTGGGGACATCAATAACATAAATGGAGATCTCACTCTTTTCATTCCTTGCGATCCCTACCACATGTGGAAAGATCATTGGCACCAAAAGATTTTCAGAGATGTTTATTTGAAGATTGACAAGATTTGTTCCAGGATCGAGATAGGAAATCTGACAATGCTGTGAATCATCATTTTTGAAAAAGCCAGAAGCCTTGAAACCATCACCGAATGTGATAGGGTGGGAAAAATTTGCTGCATCGGAAACAATTCATAAAATTACTCGTTTATTTCCAAAATTCTCAGACTTTGGGAGGAGCTGAGAAGAATCCAGAAGCTTCTAGAAAAAATGAGGATGAACAGAAGGAGGCCATGGGCAGTCCTGATCACTAGATTGTTGCTTGGATGTTCGGTTTGGGTAGTGCCCAAGGGGCTTCTTTGTTTTTTCTTGGGTTTGGCTTTCATATTGTAGTCTTGAAAGATGGATCATTTTCTTTGTGTTTGTGTAGTGTTTTCTGTCCATGTAATAGGTGGAGATTTACCTGCTTTTATGAGGGTTTTGTATACTTCCTCTTGGGCTTAGACCGATGCTTGTTGTTCCCTGTTAAAGTAAGATTGGGAGCGTTCATATTTCCCGACATAATATAATATCAAAAAAAAATATTAATTTATGTATATAATATGAAATGATGCTGTTAGTGTTATTTCTTTTTTATTTAAAATTTTATTAAGGGCCTCTTTTTCGAAGATTTAGTTTATTAAAGGTTTAATTTAAGATTTTATTAGTAGGAGATTTGACTTGTTTAATTCATCATGTTTGCAGGTGCTTACGAAAAAAACATCGACCAGCATGGTGATGTGGCAACGTATACGTGACATGGCGCCTGGACCATCGAAGACTGAATCTAAACTTAACCTAACCGGGGTCGGCAAATGACAGGGTCGTTGCAGCGGATGAAGTGGATGGCATGTGGCAGGGCGTCTGTTTGCATTGACGGCAGGGGTGTCATTGTCGGGTTGGATCTTGAGCCCCTTTCCTGTGAGAAACCTAAGTTTTGCGAGGTCACTGCTACTATTTTGAGTATAACAGGCATCGAATATGGTATAGGCAGTATTCGACACCACCGCGTGGGAACTCCTAATGTTTCGATCGCACGAATACAACGTTTCGGGGGCATCGTCTATTCTAAGCAATAGTGGAAAAATTCAGATGGGTATGTTCGGTGAAGTTAATGCTGGAACACTCTCCTTGCTCCCAAATCCGCAGTAATCAGAATGCTTCATGCTAGTTTCATCAGAAGATGACGCTAAAAAGATGAAATGTGGGAATTAACCTTCATCACGGGTTGTGTCAAAACTTTGTCGAATCAATTACAATCAGCATTTTCACAAGGAAAGAATTAATAAATTTTACTGAACTCACCATTTTCAATTGTGACGGACTGCAAGTGATCTGCGATGAAGGAAGATATCTGATAAGGAGGTCGAAAGAGCGAGTTCGTGGATAAAGGATGGGTAGCTTGACTTCAAAGGAAGGCCTGTTTGCACTGCAACGTTAGGAGGAACCTGTCATATATGGGGATGGATTTATTAAACTACAATGAACTTAGAGGATGACATCGTAGCGCTATTGCTGGCCAATGGTCCACGAATACTAAGCAAACTCATCATTTACAAGCTGTCCATGAATGTAATAAGCTTGGACTGGGATATTGTTTACGAAGGAAAGAGCATCGACACAGCCCATCACCCACATGAAACTACAACCGATAGTTGGAGATAATGAGCAAATGGGACTACTATTAGGTTACAGGAGGTACTCGGATGAATAGATATTTATAGATTCTCAATGAGGGTGTAGGTGGAGCCCAAGATGTTGCAGAGAAAGCTATGTGCAGTGTATGGGAGCATCCGAACGCAACCTTCTTCGGGGATGTGGTCCATCCCACGCAGGTGATATGGCTAGATTTAATGGGGCTGTTGGTTCTTCCTTGCATTTATTATGAACCTGAATAGTAGTTATGAATACCCTTTGATTCTCGCTTCAAACGGCTACTAATTCTAGTGCAGATCAGAATGAAATGGTACGGGAATCAAAATAATCTAATGGTTGGAGAGCTAATCGTGCACCGACAACGGTTGTGCCACTACAACAATCTCCTATGCTGTACTTGTACGCGTGATGCCAACACCAATCTCAAATGATTTCGAGGAAGAGATTGATTCTGGATTTATCACAGTGGGAGCTTCTTCAGTTTTAGTATGATTCATTGAACGAGTTAAGTCCTATCAGGGGCTCTAGACACAGCATATTTGGCATTGACTTCAGTAGGCTACGATGCTTTCCCTTGTCTTTCACAAGGACGAAGAAATTAAAGAAGCATACCATATATATTTGATAAGCTGAATGGGCCATGAAGTTCCCACCGATTAACGCGAATGGAATTTTTGTATCTTCAACCTCCTACACAAAAGCGCGTACGCCGAAGTTGGTCAAAGCTATGGTGCTTGATCCCGGTATCCCATATTAATATTAAGCCAGTATATGGAGACGTGTAGGGGTAGCTCTCCTTTGGTTGAAAATGAGCGTTAGAAGGAAGAGTTATGTTGCGGATAAAGAAGGTCCCATGTAGCACGTGCCGCTGGAGTTGCACACAAAGACAAAGCATGCATTACCCAGCAAAGCCTAAAAATAAATGGGAAAATGATTAAGTATGATTAGTTATCATGAAAAAAAAAAACATCAAAATAAAGAAAAAGAATATGTTACCAAAGGAGGTTTCATAAATGATATACCCTGCAGGTCATTAATGGAGGAGAAAAAATGAAAGCGAACGGGTACTTGGAGGAATTGGAAACGTTTGAGAGCCAGGCAAAGGAGAAAGGACGAAAGGAATAAAGCCAAGCGTTGGTGTTTGGAAAAATATTAAATATATATTTAAACCATAAAGTGATGGCGGATTTTTGGAAGAAGTGCATGTTGGAAACCAAATTGACTGGAAGACATTTCTCCTCTAAGTTGCTGGACTGTACTATTGGAAGCTATTTAAGCATGGTATTTTAATATGTAGTTGATTTTTGATTTTTTTTTTTCTAATAAATTAAAAATTTAATAAGTTTTTATACATGTTAATGGTAAACTCGTTTATTATTTTGAATATATTGCATTTTTTCTTTAGAAGATTGCAGCTTATTGAATGTTAGATTGCGTAAATGCGAATTACATTAATGCTAGTTTGATATAGGATATTAATGTTTGCAGAGTCGGTATGAAATTTTAGAGTTATAGTGATTTGCTTTATTTTATTTATTTCTCTAACCCTATTCTTTTTCATTTTTTTTAACTTCATCAAATAAAATAAAAAATACATAAAAAAATTTAAAATCCTAAAAAGAGATACATGGATTCTAAGATTAAGCTTCAAATTCTCATTTTACATAAGTTCGCCATTCTTTAAAGGAAAATTCAAAATTTCAAATAATATAAAGATTTACATTTTTTAAGGGAAATTCAAAATTCCAAATTGTGCACAAATTCACATCTTCAAAGGGAATTCTACAATTTCAAGTTTCAAGCAAGCTCACACTTTTAAAGGAAATTTGCAATTTCAAGTTCTACACAAATTTATTTTTTTAAAGGAAATTCTAAATTCCAAGCTTGCCATTTTTTTTCTAAACAAGCAAAGTAGTTTCATTTTATGTAAAAAAATGGAGATTTCAATAAACTTCAAATTTTCATTAAAATGAACAATCAATGTAATTTTCCAAAGTTTCGAATTGCAAAGTTAGATTTTAGTTATTTTATTTTTATGTTCAAGTAGAGCTTAACAAATCAAGATAAAATCCATTCACAAAGCAAGATAAAATGAATCCAATTTTCATTCAAGATTCAAATTTCAGAGATAGATTTTAATCATTTCTTTCATGCTCAAAGCAAAGTTTAACAAAGAAAGATAAAATTGGTTAAAATCTACTTAACAAAGGAAGATAAAATATACCTAAAACACTTCAAGATAAAATAAATTAAATCACTATTCCAATATGGTCATATGATGGCCAGTCACATCACATTTTCTTTTTCTTTTTAAGTTCATGAACAATATTAAAGAGTATAGAAAAATCTAAGTAATACTAATGCAGGCCCCTTGTTAATAGTTACTTGCACCTCTAAGATATTTCAACACTTATTTTGACATATTTTCACAAGCATACAAGCACACATTAAGTAAAATAACCTTGGACAAATTTCAATTTCTTTGCAAGAGAGGGTTTTTCTAACAAAATCCTAACTGTGGGTGTGATTTTGCAATAGGGTAAAATTATCACTCAACACCATGCAATAAATGGGCACTTCAAGACGTTTTATCTCCCTTAGTAACTATTGGGTTCTTGAATGACAAATGATAAATAGTGTCAAAAGTCTTCCTTGCTCTTTCTAACATAACTTGCAACTATTCTCCTACCTCTAATGACTTATGGTGCTCCTCCTTCCTTGTGACAAGTGGCATAAGTAAGTTTGTAATATTAACCAAACTTGCAAATGATTTTTAATACTTCATGCTTCAAGTAGTGCTCTATTCTACTTGGTTGTGTTCTTTATCTTCTTCTAACACTTGGATGTGTGTGTAATGTTCTCAACAAACCAATGCAACGTTGCAAGGAGCGTTATGAATACCTATTCTTCGCTTCCATTTATGGTAGTTGTAAAACCCTAGACTTTTGATCTCTCTTTATGCATTTTCAATATCCAAAACTTTTCTTCTTCTGCTTTTTATGTTTTTAAGCTTACAAATAATTTTTTTTCTTCTCCAATGGTGGCTCTTCTCCACTTAGGTTCTCCTCTATAGGTGGATCTTCATGGTGGATCTTCTCCTATAGGTGGTGGCTCCTCTCTTCTATCGGATGGCTCTTCTTGGATGCTTTCCCCTCTGTGATTCAATGTCACCTTGGATCCTCTTTTATTGTGCTCAACCTTTGCTATTCGGTGGTGCTTTACTTTGTGGATCTACCTCTCATTTTGGTAGATTTTCTTCACCAATATTTTTTGCAATTTTGGTGCTCCTATTGATGCCTTTAGACACCTTAAATTTACCTTAACTTTGAGCACTATTCGGTCTTTCTTTTATTCAATATATCTTAGTACAAATCTAAACTTATTTTATCATAACAATAGCATATAATACTTTTCCTTTTCACTCTCTTTTAGCACTTTCTAACTCTAATTCTTGTTATATTTTGTACATATTAGAATGATAATGATGTCTTCTTCCTTGCCTTGGATACACTTAACTCATAATTCCTTTTGCTAGCTTTTATCAACTCTAATATGGTGCTTTTAAAATCTTAAAATAACTACTTTTAATGCTTGTATAAGAACACTTTTATGGTACCAATATTATAAATCTCTTATGACCTCCTTTGTGGCTAGTATTCTTGGTAATTTTTTGTTAAGTCTTCCTTCAATTGGCTATCCAAGAGTACTTCAAAAAATTTCCAAATATTCTCCAAATTGTAGCTCTAACATTTCTTCAATTTGTTATCCCGTGGCCTTTCAAATTCTACCTCAAAAATTAGCAACCTTCTTCTTTTACAAATCAACCTTCAAAAATGTTGTGGCTATCTTCAAAATTCTGAGAACTATGGCCTATTCAATTCTTCTTCCTTCTTCAGTCTTCTTATCAAATTTTGACTTCAAATCTAACCTCTTTCGCTATCTTCTTCCTCAAGAATTTGAATGTCTTGAGGTCTTCAAAAACCTTCTCAAAATTTGGCAAAATTCTTCCCAAATCCTTCTTCCTTTTGGGCTTGTTGTCGAATGAGAATAATTGTCCTAAATTATTATTTTTAGGATCTTATCTTGCTTGCAATTTTTTATCACAAAATTTCTTTAAATCTCCTCCAATGGACACTTATTCAACTTTGCAATGAGGTTTTCTCTAGCCTTCTTCTTCTTCTCTAAATTCTCTCGAGACCTCTTCTCTTGGGTCTTCTAATTTAATAGCTACTCAACTCCCTTTCTTAAAAATTCAATGAAACCTTTCCTTGGTCTCTTCAATCTTCCAACTATGGGAATTTTACAATGAGATATATTTCTTGGATCTTCTACTTCTCAACTTTGCAATAGGACCTTTTCGTAGTCCTTATTCAATCTTCAATCTTCCAAATCTAGAAGTTCTTCAATATGACCTCTTTCTTGGGTCTCTTCTAGCTTCAATATGTAGTCTTCAATATTCAATGAGGTCTCTTCTTGGACATTCTTAATTTGCAATATCTACTCTTTTGCTGTAGCTCAAAAAATAATCCCTACACGAGGAAAACACATAGAATTTCAAACAACCAAAGGTAAAAATTTTCTCTATATGTTGTAGGAGGCTTCTCAACTTTTGAGAACTAATTTTCTACAACAGAAACTTAGATAATAGTAACCAAATACATTCAAGTTTCCAAAATTCTAGAATCAATAAACTTCACTAACTATTCTCAAAACTAGTGGAAACAAATCTATGTTGAGTCCTAGTCTTCACAAGTTATCCTTCAACCTTATGGAAAGACTCTAGCCAAATATCAATCTCGAATCTTCTTCTCTCTATCAAAATATTAGGACCTTCTTCTAGTGTCTCTTAATCTCATCAACATCAAGGTCTATCTTTAAGACCTATAAATTTTCTTTTATTATGAATTTGCTCTTGGAATAGGTAAATCGTCAACCTTCATTAGTTTCCCTACATAGTGAAAAATACTATCTTCTCTAGTTTTTTTTTCAGAGGCAACTTCACTAGTTTCGTCCTAACTAGTGGAAATCTCTTTTTCAACTTAAAAATTTGTGTAAGGCAAAATCTTGTTGTAGCTCTGCTACCACTATTAGCTTTTGCAGATAAATAATCAAGATAAAATAACCACAAGAAATAAGATAAAGTTGCAATATGAAATATATGGTAATGGCAAACTACTAAGCATACAAAACTCATAAACAACTTTAGAAACAACTCATATTAATGCCATTCACAAATTCTCATGAAAATTAGATCTCAATTGAATAAAGATCTCAAATACACCATACTTCTATACTCTCCATTACAATTGTATATGTCACTCTATATCTCTATATATCTCTTAATAAACACACATATAATAAAATCTAACTATTCATATGGATCACTCTTGGCCTTCACTCTTCTAGAGACTCTTCATATTCATATTCTATGGACTCATGTGCACATGGACTATTATGCACATTTACAATACCAAAATACTTTGCACACTTGTGTATTTATTACATTGCATAAAGTAAATACTCAAACTATAATCTAGGAATCTCTTTTCTAATATAAATATGTACCCAAGGTGGTACATTAGCATGTACCAAATAATGTAATATATTCCAACAAGAATATGCTTACTATGTCTATAATTATTCATATGATGTCAACTACTCTATAACTCTATCATGAAATGAAACAATGGTAGATGTTTGCCCTACATTTATATCTACAAAGCTTTTTAGATTTTTTTTGTAATTAAAATTGCTTAAAAGTGGTTTTTAATGGGTCTCAAAAATAGATACATCAGTTAATAGTGAGGCAGAAGCATAAAGTAGGTGCAGACCCACATAGGGGCTAAAAAACAAGAGAACATACAACCACATCAACAACACACAAAGCTAGTGGCGAACACACATAATCAAAATTAGGATGAAGCACAAAATCCAATGCAGGGGTTGCACACAACCAAAAAAATAAAGAGACTACGGAATACCCATGCAGGGGTTGCCTTGATACACGCATAAAACTGCACCCACACATAAAAATGCACAGACCCTACCTGTAATTGTCAAATTGTAGAATCTGTAATATAGCCCACGCATGGGTAAATCTAGATAAATCCCATGAAATAGCATTGTAAAGACACTGAACAAAAGAAACAAATCCCATGCAAGAGAGTAAAGCCAAAAACAACAAAAAAAACTAGACAAAATACAACCCAACCATACCCCCATACCTAAGCACTAGTGATGTCTTCATTGGCATGGAGATAAAATCTAAAATAAGGTGTTTGAAAAACCAAATCCATATCGAAAAAGATAGAACAATCTCCACCTATGAGCAAATTTACACCACATCATTAGAAACTGCATCAGGAATTTGTTGAGGAAAATTGTCATGCCATATGAACAAGGATTTGTGAGTAATCCCCATGTTAGCCAAAACATCAACAGTTTTGTTGGCTTCACGAAAAACATGGCTAGCAAAAATGTCATTAAAACTTTGCAACATTTTCTTTGCTTCTTCTATAATAGTTTTGACATTCCAAGAAGGGGGCTTGCTACTTTTATTAGCATTGATAATATTTATGGAATCACCTTCAACATGGATACTGCCTCTGTAATTCTTAAGCATTTCTGACCCTCTACAAAGAGCATGTCCCTCAGCAAAATGATTGATCTAGAATCCCAAATATTTAGCATAAGCCACAAAAATATGCCCTTTATGGTCCCTAACAATGCCACCTACCCCAGTATTATCTAGATTACCTTTAGCAACACCATCAAAGTTGAGCTTTAACTAGCTAAGCAGAGGAGAAGTCCATCAGGCACTGGTACTAGGATGGGGAGCAATAAAATTTTAAACTTTAGTCTCTTCTAACAATTACTACTAGGAACCTTCCTTAATAATGACTCCAAAAGTGATAGGTAGTTTATATATCTATTAAATCTAAGGTTTAAAGCTTTAGAGACACCTACACTATATATGTAGATAGTATATTAGAATTGAGACAAAATAATGTAAACTCTACTATGTGTTATGTTATGTACTCTTCTATGTGGATGCACCTTATTTATAAAAACTAAGAAATATATTAAAGTATCTATGCTCAAACCTCACAATTATCAAGGATTGAAGTATCTAACCTCCCTACTAAAGGCTAGTCCATAGATTTCTTTATCAATAGAGCAATAAATATTACCTTACTAGTGCAATCATTTCTAGCATGATTTGTATAGGTTACAAACAAGCCCTTTAAACTAGAAAAGGATAAAACCATAATCTTATCCATGGCGTTGGTGTTTGTTTCAAGTAGACCAACATGACCAAGTTGTAATAGATCATAACCACTATGTACCAAACAAAATATGTTGATTCTCTGCCAATTCTTCAACACCCAAATAAATATGAAATATTATGGAGCCAACAAAATTGTGTTATGAGGATGTAGGTGGAGCTCGAGATGTTGCAGAAAAATCTATGTGTAGTGTATGGGAGCATTTGGATGCAATCTTCTTTGGGGATGTGGTCCATCCCACGCAGGTGATATGGCTAGATTTAATGGATATGTTGGTTCTTCTTTACATTTATTATGAACCTGAACAGTAGTAATGAATACCCTTTGATTCTCGCTTCAAACGACTACTAAATCTAGTGTAGATCATGATAAAATAACACATACGAGAGTCAAAATAATCTAATTTTTGGAGAGCTAGTCGTGCACCGATGACAATCACACCACCACAACAATATTCCATGTTGTACATGTACGCATGATGCCAACACCAATCTCAAATGATTTTGAGGAAGATACTGATTCTAAATTTATCAAATTTGGAGCTTCTTTAGTTTTAGTATGATTCAGTGAATGAGTTAAATCCTATAAGGGGCTCTGGACACAACATATATGGCATTGACATCAGTAGGCTACGATATTTTTTTTTGTCTTTCATGACGATGAAGAAATTAAAGAAGCATACAATATATTTGATGAGCCGAATGGACCATGTAGTTCCCATCGTCCGATGGATGAATGAATACACAGAGGGGTCATATGCCAAACCCACATGAAGGAGTTTTCCCAATAACCTATTGTTTCCTAAGATTCAGTTGGTCAAATCCATGGTGGTTGATCCCAGTATCCACGTAGGATGTATTTATAGGAAAAGCAGTGTTCCTATATTAAACCGGAGCATGGAGACGTGTAGGAGTAGCTCTCCTTTGTTTGAAAATGAGCATTATAAGGAAGAGGTATGTTAAAGAAGGCCCCATATAGCATGTGTCATTGGAGTTGAGCGCAACGACAAAGTGTGCATTACCCAACAAAGCCTTAAAATAAATGGAAAATTGATTAATTATGAGGGTTATCAAGAAAAAAACATCACAAAAACAAGAAAAAGAAAATGTTTCTAAAGGAGGTTTTGAAAATGATTCACCATGGAGGTCATTAATGGAGGAGAGAAAATTAAGGTGAATGGGTGCTCGAAGGAATTGAAAATATTTGAGAGCTAAGCAAAGGAGAAAGGATGGAAGGAAGAAAGCCAAAGGTTGGTGTTTGAAAAAATATTAAATATGTATTCAAACCACAAAATGATGGTCAGAGAATTTTTGAAGGAAGTGCATATTGGAAACCAAATTAATGTGGAAGACATTTCTCCTCCTTGCTAGACTGCACCATTTCACCATTGGAAGCCATTTAAGCATGGTATTCTATAGATTTTTGAAAATATTTTTTTGCCAATATATTGGAAATTTAGTGAGTTTTTATGCATGTTAATGGTAGACTCGTCTATTATTTTTAATATATTGCACATTTTCCTTAGAATATTGCACCTCATTGAATGTTGGACTACGTGAATACGAGTCACATTAATTTTGGTTTGATAGTCATTTTAATTTTGGTTTGATGTAGGATATTAATGTTTGTAAGATCGGTGTGAAATTTTAGAGTTACAATGACTTGCTTTATTTTCATTTATTTCTCTAACCCTATCCTTTTTCATTTTTTTAACTTCATCAAATAAAATAAAAAATACAAAAAAATTAAAATCCCAAAAAGAGATACGTGGATTCCAAGATTAAGCTTCAAATTCTCATTTTACATAAGTTCACCATTCTTTAAAGGAAAATTCAAAATTTCAAATAATAGATTTATATTTTTTTAAGGGAAATTCAAAATTCCAAATTGTACACAAATTCACATTTTCAAAGGGAATGTTGCAATTTCGAGTTTGATGCAAGCTCACACTTTTAAATGAAAATTTGCAATTTCAAGTTCTGCAGAAAATCATTTTTTTTAAAGAGAAATCTAAATTCCAAACTTGGAATTTTTTTTTCTAAACAAGCAATTAGTTTCATTTTATGTTAAAAATGGAGATTTCAATAAACTTCAAATTTTCAATAAAATGAACAATCAATGTGATTTTCTAAAGTTTCAAATTGCAAAGTTAGATTTTAGTTATTTTCTTTTTATGCTCAAGCAAAGCTTAACAAAGCAAGATAAAATCCATTCACACAACAAGATAAAATGAATCCAACTTTCATTCAAGATTCACATTTTAGAGATAGATTTTAGTCATTTCTTTCATGCTCAAAGCAAATTTTAACAAAGAAAGATAAAATTGGTTAAAATATGCTTAACAAAGGAAGACAAAATCTACCTAAAACACTTCAAGATAAAATGAATTAAATTACAATTCCAATATGGTCATATGAGGGCCAATCACATGACATTTTCTTTTTCTTTTTAAGTTCATGAACAATAATAAAGAGCATGGAAAAATCAAAATAATACCAATGCAGACCCCTTGTTAATAGTTACTTGCACCTCTAAGGTATTTCAAAACTTATTTTGACACATTTTCACAAGCATACAAGCACACATTAAGTAAAAAGAACCTTGGAGAAATTTTAATTTCTTTGCAAGAGAGGATTTTTCTAAAAAAATCCAAACTATGAGTGTGATTTTGCAATAGTGTAAAATTATCACTCAACACCATGCAATAAATGGGCACTCCAAGATGTTTTATCTCCCTTAGTAACTATTGGGTTCTTGAATGACAAATGATAAATGGTGTCAAAACTCTTCCTTGTTCTTTCTAACATAACTTGCAACTATTCTCCTACCTCTAATGACTTATGGTGCTCCTCCTCCCTTGTGACAGGTGGCATATGCAAGTTTGTAACATTAACCAACCTTGAAAATTATTTTTAATACTTCATGCTTCAAGTAGTGCTATATTCTCCTTGGTTGTGTTATTTATCTTCTTCTAACACTTGGTTGTGTATGTAATTTTCTCAACAAACCAATGCAACGTTGTAAGGAATGTTATGAATACCTATTCTTCGCTTCCCTTCTTGGCAGTTGTAAAACCCTATAATTTTGATCTCTCCTTATACCTTTTCAATATCCAAAACTTTTCTTCTTTTGCTCTTTATGTTTTTGAGCTTGCAAACAATGCTTCCTCTTCTCCAATGGTGGCTTCTCCACTTAGGTGCTCCTCTATGGGTGGCTCTTCATGGTGTATCTTCTCCTATAGGTGGTGCTCCTCTCTTTATCTGATGGATATTCTTGGATGCTTACCCCTCTATGCTTCAATGTCACCTTGGATCCTCTTTTTATGGTGCTCAACCTTTGCTATTCGGTTGTGCTTTACTTGGTGGATCTACCACTCTTTTTGGTGGATTTTTTCACCAATATTTTTTGCAATTTTGGTGCTCCTCCTGATGTCTTTAGACACCTTCAATTTACCTTAAATTTGAGCACTATTCGAACTTTCTTTTGTTCAATATAGCTTAGAGAAAATTTAAAATTATTTTATCATAAAAATAGTATATCATACTTTTATTTATCACTCCCTTTTAGCACTTTTTAACTCTAATTCTTGTTATATTTTGTATATTTTAGAATGATAATGATATCTCCTTCCTTGCCTTGGAGACACTTAAATCAAACTTCATTTTTCTATATTTTATCAGCTCTAATATGGTGCTTTTAAAAAATTGAAATAAGTACTTTTAATGCTTGTAGAAGAACACTTTTATGGCACCAATATTACACACCTCTTATGGAATCCTTTGTGGTTAGTTTTATTGGTAATTTGTTGTTAAGCCTTCCTTAAATTGGCTATCCAATAGTACTTCAAAAAATTCCCAAATCTTCTCCAAATTGTAGCTCTAAGATTTCTTCAATTTGTTGTCTCGTGATCTTTCAACTTCTACCTCAAAAATTAGCAACCTTCTTTTACAAATCAGCCTTCAAAAACATTGTGGCTATCTTAAAACTTCTCCAAACTATGGCCTCTTAAATACTTCTTTTTTATTCAATATTCTTATCAAATTTTGACTTCAAATATGACCTCTTTCACTATCTTCTTCCTCAATAATTTGAATGTTTTGAGGTATTAAAAAACCTTCTCAAATTTTGGCAAACTTCTTACCAAATCCTTCTTCCTTTTGGGATTATTTTTGGATGGGGATAATTGTACTAAATTATTATTTTTAGAAGCTTCTCTTGCTTGCAATTTTAAATCATGAAATTTCTTTAAATCTTATCCAATGGCAACTTCTTCAACTTTACAATGAGGCTTTCTCTAGCCTTCTTCTTCTCTAAGTTCTCTTGAGACCTCTTCTCTTGGGTCTTTTAATTTAATAGCTACTCAAATCTCTTTCTTAAACATTCAATGTGAAATTTCCTTGGTATCTTAAATCTTCCAACTATGGAAATTTTACAATGATATATCTTTCTTGGATCTTCAAAATTTGTTGCTTCTCAAATTTGCAATAGGACCTTTTCGTAGTTCTTCTTCAATCTTCAATATTTCAAATATAGAAGTTATTAAATATGACCTCTTTCTTGGATCTCTTCTAGCTTCAATATGTAGTCTTCAATATTCAATGAGGCCTCTTATTGGACCTTCTTAATCTGCAATATCTACTCTTTTGTTGCAATTCAAAAAATAATCCCTACACAAGGAAAACACATAGACTTTCAAGCAACCAAAGGTGAAATTATTCTCTATATGTTGTAGGAAGCTTCTCAAATTTTGAGAACTAAATTTCTACAACAAAAACTTAGATAATAGTAACCAAATATATTCAAGTTTCCAAAGTTCTAAAATCAATAAACTTCACTAGCTATTCTCAAAACTAGTGGAAATAGATCTATGTTGGGTCATAGTCTTCACGAGTTTTCCTTCAACCTTGTGAAAAGACTCTATCCAAATTCAATCTCTAATCTTATTCTCGCTATAAAAATATTCAATAGGACCTCCTTCTAGTGTCTCTTAATCTCATCAATATCAAGGTCTATCTTCAAGACATATAAATTTTCTTTTATTATGAATTTGCTCTTGGAATAGGTAAATCTTCAACCTTAATTAATTTTCCTTCAACACAATGATAAATACTATCTTCCCTAGTTTTCTTTTCTGGATGTAGTTTCTTCAACTTCACTGGATTCTCCTTAACTAGTGGAAATCTCCTTTTCAACTTAAAAACTTGTGCAAGACAAAACCTTGTTGTAGGTCTGATACCATTGTTAGATTTTGAAGATAAATACTCATGATAAAATAACCACAAGATATAATATGAAGTTGCAATATTAAATATATGATAATGACAAACTACTAAGTATATAAAACTCATAAACAACTTTATAAATAACTCATATAAATGCCTTTAACAAATGCTCATAAAAATTGAATCTCAATTTAATAAAGATCTCATACACACCATACTTCCATACTCTTCATTACAATTGTATATGTCACTATATATCTCTATATGTCTCTGAATAGACACATATATAATGGAATATGACTCTTCATATGGAGAACTCTTGGCCTTCACTCTTCTAGATACTCTTCATCTTTCTATTCTATAGACTCATGTGCACATGGACCATTATGCACATTTAAAATGACAAAATACTTTGCACACTTATGCATTTATTACAATGCATAAAGTAAATACACAAACTCTAATCTAGGACTCTCTTTCTTAATCTAAATATGTATCCAAGGTGGCACATTAGCATGTACCAAATAATGTAATATACTCCAACAAGAATATGCTTACTATCTCTATAATTATTCATATGATGTCAACTACTCTATAAATCTATCATGAAAGGAAACAATGGTGGATATATGTCCTACTGTAGTCATGGAATTTTGACACACTTCAAAATTTCCACTTCCTAGTAAAATATATTGTTTACCATAATATTATGAAGTTTACCCTCAAAATACCCCTGCCTCGATTTTTGCACCAATAAAATGAAGATTCATCTAATTTCCTTCTTTTTCGGGAAATTTGGACAAACCCGACAAAATCATACTTTTTCAACAAATTTGGACATATGATTTCGTCCAAATCCCACGTGCGCATAATTTATGCACTCTATTGGGATTTTGAACCTAATCTAGGCCAGCCTAGATTCCCGATAAATTTGGATGATCTGAATTTATCCAAATCAGGAAAAATTCCAAATTGGCCTAACTACTTGACCTATTTTCACCTCCCTCCCTCGTTCCTCAACCTACATCAGACATTTAAACCCCAGATATCCCCCTAAACAAACTAATGATGATAATTTGTAGGAAAATATTTGCTGGAGAAGATTTTAGAGCTTTTGTTATAGGTTATAGTGGAGATTTAGGCCTCAGATCACCATTCTCGAAGCTCTCAGATATGGTGATGCCTACTGTATATTTGGATCATCTGAATTTGTCATAAAAGCCCTATTGGATATTTTTAGGACATTCAAAATCAAACGTAAAGTTCAAAATCATACCAATTAATGTTGGGGGTAAAATTTTGATTACAAGATTATCAATTTGATTCATAGTTGCACTATGTCCTTTTACTTGCTTTAATTATTCCACTGCATCTTACTATTGTTACTGTATTTGTTGCATTTAAATTTACTTGTTTTACATTAGATTCATAGATCCTTCATTTTCATACAATTTGTTAAAATAATCGAGGGGATTTGACTGTTATAGATCACGATCTATTGTGACCTAAGTAGATCCCCCACCCCTAATTTCAAATTTCAATGTTTATTATGAAATTATAGGTTTTTGATATATTCAATTGATCCAAATTTGGACGTCCAAATTCATATGGTAAACATCCAAATTCATCGTTTAAGCACCCAGATTCATCTAAAAGAAAAAATATGGACCAAAAAAGGATCTAAAATTGTTTTCTCATACTTTAGATTTATGTTTCTTTGTTATATAGGCATCTGCATTAAACAAGAAAAGCACAAAACACCAAAAACATAGACTTTATTGCATTTCTTCCATACTAGTCAAAATACAAAAATACAAAAAAAATATGTTAGCATAGATATTCATCTCTTGCTTTCTACAAAACCATTACATCTTAGTTAAACTTTATCATGCTTTCTAGCTAGATTTGTATACTTTGTTTTCATCTAAAATTGAAGTGCATATAGTTAGGTTAGCTGCATTTGGCTAAACCCTAGGTGTGTGTAACTCAAAAGGAATACATCAAATACCCACCCTACCTAGGTGTGGAAACTACCATAAAGTGTTTCCTGGTGAACCCCACCTAATTCATCGACAAACACCAAGGAGAACACAACTCAAGTGCTTCTCATCTGAGGTGTAGGTACATCATTTTTCCTCCCCCTTTCAGGCACGGATCCATTAGCCTAAGGAAAGGGGAACAAAATTTTGGGTCTACATTATTTGGTGAAATCGACATGAAAACACCTACATTCTGAAATTGTGGTTCTACTTTGATTGTTAGAAAAACAAAATTCAAAAAAGATCATCTAAATTTGTGTGCCTTAGATTAAACCAAGTAAAAACAAATAAATTTTGAATGAATCAAATCATATGTTTTCATGTTCTTTCCAACATTGACTTAAAATGAACCACATTTGACGTATTTTTCCATAGCTTCGGTTGGACTAGACACAATGGGATATATAGTGAAGGTTTTTAAACCTTTATAAAGGGTTATCCTTTCATCTATACCCAAAAATTTTGAAACCTTAATCAAGATTTTAAAATGAGGTCGGTCCGAAAACTATCATAGTCGTGAAAATATCACGCATCTCCCTGAGATGTATCGTTGCCCATGATAAACTGGCCGAGGACTGGAAAAACTTGGGCTTCATCATGGCTTGGACTTCATCACCAAGTGTTTGTATGTGGGCATCCAGGTGAAAAGCCTAATTGAAAAATGAGATAACTTGGCCTACAACATTGAAATTGGTTCAAAAATAAAACCCTAGTTAGGGAGAGAATTTTATGTTTGATTTGAATTTCATTTGTGCTTCTTTTCTTGTGATTATCAACAAACAGAAAAAAAACAACAAAACAAAAACAAAATAATTATAATAATAAAAGAAAAATCTCTTTAAATGGTGGATAATAGTATTAAGAATTTTGCACTCATAGACCTTCGGAGGGAACTCATAGAAAAGGAAATTGATATCCTTTCAGAGGTAATAGGGAATGTTGGAGTGATGTTAGGGTAAAATGAGGTAGTATATTGCATTATACTACATTAGTTAGATTATTACATCTACTTTGACTATTTACCATGTAGATATTTATTGTTTAAAATATCTAATGGTTAACCTAGGTAAATTCCTAAATATCCTAGGTTAGTTAGTTGTTGGCGCTTATTCATCTAAGCGCGTAGGTTAGCGATATTTAGGTTAGATATTAATTTAATATCTATTTTCTAAAGTTTTGTAACCTATATAAACCTAGAGCATTTCTATGCTAAGGTTAATTTGATTAAGGAAATATATTTGGTTAATATTCTATTGTTAACACTTACCTTTCTCTCATCATTGGCATCAGAGCCATACTTCGCACGCTTCCCGAGGAGACGGCCCGTAGGCTGCTCGGCACGCTTCATGAGGCGGCCCGTAGGTTGATCGACATGATTAACAAGGCGCCTGTAGGAGTTGATCGGCCCGGTTCTCGAGGTAACCTACACGCGGCCCGAGGCAATCTGTTGACGGGGTGGTGCATGGCCCGAGGTAGTTCGATCTGGCGAGGTGGCCCGATCTGGTGACGTGGCATGGATCACGGCCCGAGGTGGCCCGATTTGCTGACGAGGTGACACGCGGCCCGAGGCACTCCTGCTGACATGGCGGTAAGCGACTCGAGGCGACACACAGCCCGAGGCACTCCTACTGACGTGGCGGTCCGATCTGCTAGCAGGCGGTTCGATCTGGCTCATCAGACTCCCGCGCGGCACGTGGCAAAAAGGGTTGTGGAGCCTGCCGATTGCCCGCAGGCAATCAACAGCCTAAGGGAGTTTTTTGGTTTAAAAACCAAAAGAATGCGCTCTCACGGCGCATGTGGGATTATTCCCACGAAGTTTTAATAAAAAAAAGCTTGCCCGCTTGTGCTTGATTAGCACGGGGCAAACCTTGGCTGACGGATCAGCCAAGGTAGCCCGACTGGCTAGCACAGCCAGTGCGAGGGCCATCCGCGCGGGGTCGGGAGATCAATCCCCCGCGACGCCAATTTTTTTGGCGTCTTCCCGCCGCGCGAAGGACGAAAGGGAAGGTTTTAACCTTCCCTTCTCGTCACCTGGTGTGGACCGACTGGCAGGAGCGCCAGTCGGCCAATATCCTGCGCGGGGCCGCAGGTTCGAACCCGCAGGTAATTTTTTTTATTTATTATTTTTTTTTTTTGCATTTTCTTTAATTTTTTTTCTTAGGTTTTTAATTAATAAATTATTTTTTTATTTAAATCATTTTTAATTAAGTGATTTGTTTATCAAATAATTTGTTTATTAATTAAATTCTATTAAGTTAAAGATTAAATTATGCATTGAAATAAAATTTTATTAAAAAAAAAGAAAGGCAAAATTTTTTTTGTATTGTTTTCTCCTAATCAAACTGAGGGAGACAAGAGACAATCCTTAAAACAAATTTCTTTTGCAGCTTTTGAGACTTCTAATAAATTTTTAAATTCTCCAAAATTTTCTAATCAATTGTTTTGGGAGAACAAATTTTTTGTCTCATGAAGAAAAAGCTTTGGATCACAAAAGCCCTTCGTCGTCTAAGAGTTATTCGAAAGAGGAACGAACTTAGACGTCAAACGACAAGATCTCATTTTCGTCGTATGCTTAGAGAGCATAGAAGGAGCTTACCTCGTTTCAATACTTACACTGATCCTTGGAAGGGTTTGGATCGTAGTTATGGTCCCATGAGGATTAGAGAACCCTTTAATCCTGATGCACCTCCTATTTTTGAGTATTGAATAATTACGGGAGATAGAAAACCAAGTTGTGTGTCAACTGGTTCTGGAAGGTCTTTCAAAAGCTTGTCGTGTGTCGACTTGTCTTGAAAGATATGCTCTAAATTCTACATTTTGTAAACATTAAGGGGGGATAGAATTTTTTTTAAAGAATTCTATAGTTTTCAAAATTGTAAAGATAAAGGGGGGGCTATTTCAGTTTTTAAAGAAAGGTGCATTCTCGATTTTACTCGACACCTACTTTTCAAAATTGCTTGTACTAGGTGCATTTTCGGTGGAATCCGACACCTAGAGTGATATAAATTTGGGTGCTCTTATATTTTTTTTGATTATTGCACTAAAAACATTTTTTTTGCAATTACAAAGTCACAAATAAAACATTACAAGGAGCTTTTCACAAACACCCAAACTTCACTCAAAAACCATGCTAAACTTTGCATAGGTTCAAACAAGTAATTTCTCCCCATCAAAAGGTCAAAAATTTCAATCACCTTGATAAGACTCTCTTTTGTTTGGCTTAAATAAACCTCAAATTTTTTCATCTTTTTTCAAAGGTGTTAAAAGCAGGTGCCATTAAATATCTTAGAGAGCACATATCAAAAGTTTGACAAAACACTCCCTTGTTTCATTTGCTCTATTTTGTTTGGCTCAATATTCCTCAAACTTTTCATCTCTTGCAAAGAGTGTTAAGGCAGGTGCCATTAAATATCTTATAGAAAGCAAATTGAACCAACTTCTCTATACCTTTTTAGGGTATAGTGCAAGATAGCATCATATTAGTCCTCTCCACAAATTTGAAACCTAAACAATGGCCATGATACACAAGTATCTCACTGAGAGCCAACTGCTCAAAGGTTCAAATTACTCAGCATGGAAGACTAAGATGAAGGCTATCTTAACTGTAGAGGACTTGTGGTCAATAGTAGATGGAACTGTCACTAGACCTCAATCTTCTCGGACAAGATCAAATAGACTTTGATAAAAAGGATAAGAAACTTTCCTTAATGATCTTGCTTGCTATTATCGATGATATCCAACCTCATATCGGTGAAGCTACAACCGGCAAGGCAGCTTGGGATGCCTTAAGTACCATTTTTGAGGGCAAGAATCAATCAACGATTCTTAACCTTCAAACACAGCTTCATACATTACATATGAAATCAGGAGAAACAAGTAGAGCTATTCCTCTGCAGAGTCGCAGAATTAAAAACAAAGCTGCAATCCTTAGGAGAAAAGTTGGAAGACCAAGTCTTAAATTCAATCATTTTGAGAGCTCTTCCTGACTCCTACAGAATGTTGATCACCTCCTTACAAGTTTCTCGGTAGGACAAGAACTTTTGTCGAGTTGGTAAATATGCTTCAAACAGAAGAGGCTACCCAACTCCAGAGAGATGAGGCATCAAACAATGCCCTTTTTTCACAACGACAAGGTGGTAAGAAAAAGTGGAATCAACAAAAGGGTTCTTCTTCTAGACAAGACAAGGGTAAAGCCAAAGAGGTTCCGAAGAAGAAACAACATTGTAAAATTTGTGACACAGACACTCATGAAACCAAACGATGTTGGTTTAAGAACAAACCGCCCAATGAACAAAGAAATAAGAAGGGCAACGGCAAATCTAAGAACCGAAACAAACAAGCAACAAGGTCACATAGCAGCCGAAGATTCTAGTTTCGATTTTGAACGAGCACACAAGGTGCTCATGACCCATACAGATTCCTCCCACAAGGATTCTTTGTGGTACATAGATTCAGGCGCTAGTAAACATATGATTGGCGATAAATCATGGTTTGCTACTTTTGAAGCTCGAGTAGGTAGACCGGTCACCATTGCTGATGATCAGACCTATAGAGTTCAGGGCGAAGGCAGTGTTTCAGTCTCCCTTCCAGATGGAGAATGTAATATTGAAAAAGTTCTTTATGTTCCAGGATTAAAAAATAATCTCTTGTCAGTTCCACAAATCCTGGACAATAACATGAATGTCAATTTTACCGTGGACAAAGACAAGAAACGTTGCTTCATCACCAAAAAGGGAAAACCGATAGCAACAAGCTCATACAAACATGGTTTGTTTGTCTTAGATGCACTTACCTCCACTCATACTGCACTTGCAAGTGACCACAAAGGAGGCCACTTCTCTTTGGCATAAGAGATTTGGGCATTTGAGTTCAGGATATTTACTAGAGCTGAGTAAATATCAAATGGTGAAAGGACTTCCTCCCCTTTCGTCTATTTTGCCAGTGTGCTCTGATTGCTTGTCATGCAAGCAACATAGAGTACCTTTTGAACCTAGCTCTTTTCGAGCTAAGGAACCTTTGGAGTTGGTACACACAGATTTGTGTGGTCCTATGTCTACAAGTTGTGGAGGAAAACGGTATTTTCAATTGTTTGTTGACGATCATTCACGCAAAATGTGGGTCTTCTTCTTGCAGTTGAAGTCTGAAGCATTTTCCTATTTTCAGCAGTTTAAAACTCTTGTTGAGAAGGAATCAGGATGCTTTATTAAGACCCTCCGTTCAGATCGAGGGGGGGAATACACATCAAAAGAATTTTCCTCATTCTTACAGACACATGGGATAAAAAGACAGCTAACAACAGCCTACACTCCTCAATCCAATGGGGTTGCCGAGAGAAGAAATCGTTCCATCATGGAAATGGTTCGATGTATGCTTAAGGGGGCCAACCTTGAGCAAACTTACCTGGGCTGAAGCTGTTCAAACTGCGGTATATCTTCTGAATAGGGCTCCCACAAGGGCACTTAAAGGTATGACTCCTCAGGAATCATGGAGTGGTAGGAAACCCTCCATAACTCATCTAAGGGTATTTGGGTGTAAGGCATTTATGCATATACCTAAGGAGAAAAGAAAGAAATTAGATGAGAAATCTCTACCTTGTATATTTCTTGGTTATGATGAAAATTCAAAAGGCTATCGTTTGATAGACCCATATACCAAGAAGATATATATAAGTAGAGATGTAGTGTTTGATGAAGCTTTCACATCCAACACTACATCAGTATACCTAGATGATGAGGAGGAACAACAACCTCCTCCTCCTCCTTCTTCTTCTTCTTCACAACAGAAGAAACCACCCAAATGGTATACAAGCACATTGAAAGACTCTAAACTCAATTCCCCACCAGATCTTACTCTCAATCGTCCAAAGACAAGAAGCATGTCACAGAAAGAAAAGGGTAAAGCATCCACTTCAGTTGATGATCTTTGTGCAGATTTTCAAGACCTTTCTGTAGATAGAGAGTTACCAAGGGAAGATGAGATGGAGATAGATGAGGAGAGGGTTTACTTATCAGCATGTGATGAGAATGAACCTTCTACAGTTGATGAAGCACTTAGTCTGCCTCAATGGAAGACAGCTATGGATGCAGAATATAACTCCCTCATTAAAAATAAAACATGGAAGCTAGTGAATTTGCCTAAAGGTAAGAAACCCATAGGTTGCAAATGGGTCTACAAAATAAAATATAAGGCAGATGGCACTATAGATAAGCATAAGGCCCGACTTGTGGCAAAGGGCTATGCTCAAAAGGAAGGACTGGACTATGAGGAAACCTTTGCTCCTACAAGAAGGATGACCACCATTCGAGTACTTTGTGCTATGGCAACACAGTTCGGATGGAAGTTACATCGATGGATGTAAAAAGTGCCTTTCTTAATGGTGACTTAAAGGAGGAAGTATTCATGACTCAACCTCCTGGATTTGCAGAGGAAGGCCATGAGCAACATGTTTGCAAATTGGTAAAATCATTATACGGGCTAAAACAAGCCCCAAGAGCATGGTACATAAAGATGGATAGTCACCTATTGCAACACGGATTTAAGAGAAGTCCATCAGACGCAAATCTCTATATCAAGAACACAGGTTCTGAGATAGTGATTCTTGTGTTATATGTAGATGATCTGATCATCACTGGCAATTCAGAGAATTTAATTAAAGCCGTGAAGGATGACTTGAAAAAGTCATTTGATATGACAGACCTAGGACTTCTCCACTACTGTCTTGGCCTTGAAATAGAACAGAAAAAGAATCATCTAAGGGTGACCCAGAAAAAGTATGCTAAGACTTTAGTAGAAAAATATCGTATGACTCGATTGTAAACCCAAAGCAACACCGATGGAATCAGGGTTACAGTTATCACGATATGAAGACTCACCACAGGTAGATGGAACACTTTACAGACAAATGATTGGAAGCCTCATCTATCTGACTAATACTAGACCGGATATTACTTTTGCTGTAAACTATCTTTCTCGGTTCATGCAAGAACCAAAGGTATCCCATTGGAAAGCAGCTAAAAGAGTCATACACTACATTCAGGGTAGTGCAGATTATGGTCTAGAGTATAAGAAGAATAACTCATTCTTCTTACAGAGTTACACTGACTCTGACTATGCTGGCTCCATAGATGACAGAAAATCAACTTCAGGCTATGTTTTTCATCTTGGATCTGGTCCTGTCTCATGGCATAGTAAAAAGCAACAGGTTGTTGCCTTATCTTCAACTGAGGCAGAATATCGCGCTGCACGTGGAGCTGTGTGTGAAGCGATATGGTTAAGTCGCATTTTGGCTACCATGGGCCTACCAAAGAATCTTCCTATTCACATGTTTTGCGACAACTCAGGTGTTTTGAACTTGGTTAAGAATCCAGTACATCATGAACGAACTAAACATATTGATACAGATTGTCATTTCATTCGTGATGAAGTTCCTAAACATAGAATTCAGATCCAACACATTCCCACCGACGAACAAAGTTGCGGACATTTTTACAAAGGCACTTGGACGTGTCAAATTTCAATCTGCTTTGAGTAAACTTTGTATATCAAAGTAATGTAATAAAGGGGGGATGTTAGGGTAAAATGAGGTAGTATATTGCATTATACTACATTAGTTAGATTATTACATCTACTTTGACTATTTACCATGTAGATATTTATTGTTTAAAATATCTAATGGTTAACCTAGGTAAATTCCTAAATATCCTAGGTTAGTTAGTTGTTGGCGCTTATTCATCTAAGCGCGTAGGTTAGCGATATTTAGGTTAGATATTAATTTAATATCTATTTTCTAAAGTTTGTAACCTATATAAACCTATAGCTTTTCTATGCTAAGGTTAATGTGATTAAGGTTCAATATTATGTTAATAATTATTTGTTAGCACTTACCTTTCTCTCATCAAGTGACTTATGGCAAAATTTTAATCTCCTCAAGAAGAGGGCTGCAAAATTGAAACACATCAAGAGGATTGATGTAACAAAAACCTTGGGCCCTAAATATTATTTCCCTTATTTTGATTTTAAATGTAGTTGTGAACGTTGGCTAGCAAATAAGAGATATTATTCACTCCATTATTTATCCTTGGGAAACCTATTTTGAAGATTTAATGAAAATTCACAGATTCTTAGCCCATTTAGAAGAGAAGGAAATAGCTTTTGAGCAAAAACGAAGATTTCATGATGCTCCTAGGGCTATCCTCTTTTGAGAAATTTTCCACGAACTATATTATCAACCACATACTTTTAGGATTGATAATATTGTCATAATCAACTTCATCCTCCTGTTATAAGGAAGATTTGTGTTTGAAGATAACACTTTATGAGTCTTGAAGATGTAGAACCTGTCAATGATATTTATAAATTTTTTTAGGAAGATTAAAAGTCACTCAGCTTCACCCTTTTAAGATATTGTAAATACTTAGTAAACGTTCTTTAAATTCAATATAAGTATAAATTGAAAAATCATAAAAAAAAAACTTAAGATTAGCATCGAAAAAATAGAAAGATGTCTAAAAACATAAGTAATGGTAAACAAGTGGTAACTAGCTCTGAAGATGAGTCATATAATGAAAAACCTAATGCTGAAGTAGAAATAGAAGAAATTCCAGAAGAACAAGAAGCACAAATAGAGCAAAATGAAGAAAATAAAACAACTGACTTCCTTGACCCAAATTTGGGACCTCAAGGAGGTGTTCATTTTCAATCCATGCAAAAATTTGGTGAATTCTTAAACCATAATCAAGCTACCATCATTGATGTGTTGGAGATAGAAGATTAGCTTGAAAGGGGTGATTTCTCAATGGAAGCAGTTTTTCGACTTCACTCAATACCAGAGACATACATAAATGCCTCCTTGCAACATGTCACTCACAATAATCATTCCTTAGGAAGTACCCAAAATATACCTCCTCAAGAGGATAATTCTCAAATACCAAAATCTATGGCACCACAAAAACAACCTATTTTTGCAACTGTCACATCTACTTCCACCCAAAAACAACCCTCATCATACAATAAAAATACTTTTCTTTCTTAATATTTCCAACATCTATTCGCTCAAAATTCAGCTTCTCAAAAAACAAAAATATGCAAATTCCTACTTCTGCTCGACCAAATTCTCAACAAAATGCAACTCCTTATAAACTCAAAAATCCTCATATTTCAAACCTATGCACAATCGTATCTCCATTTTCACTCCTTATTTGACAACATAATAGACATATTATCCTCCACATGGCAACATAGTTAGCTTCATAATTAGATCAAATTTATCCTTATCACCCTACATATAGCTATACGAAAATGTGTAATCAACCATTGGATCCTTATGTTGCTATTAAACTGTATCCTAGACGCTTCCCCATATTGATCTTACCGATTTATAAGAGGATCAAAATATAATAGAGCATCTTCATATGTTTATGACAACTTGTCATGACATTGCCTATGATGACATGTTACTGTTAAAAATAGTTCCAAAAAGTTTACGAGGTATGGCTTTGGAATGATATTACCAATTACCAACACATTCCTTAAGGAATTTAAGTACATAGGATGAGTCCAACCTCTTATGCATAATCCTGACCTATTGTAATACCACATATTAGAACATAATTCTTTGATTATTGTATTATGGAAATGAAGGGTATTTAAGTACATAGGATGCCTATTTTAGACATAACAAATCTTCAATTAAACTTGCAATTATTTTATCTAATACTACATGCATAAGCCTTGTGAGGGATGGTTATACCACTTGACTTCTCACATGTTCTATGATATATTAACTCTTAATAAATATACAATCAACCATGAAAAGGACTATATAAGAGAAAACATCAATCGTGAAGCAAAGATGGTCATTGGCCAATTAAGTACTAAATCACACCATCTTACATGTGAAATGGGATGATGGAAAAGAACAACAAAGGAATGAGAGGAAAGGATATATACCTTTTAAACATCAAAGGTAGTTGAGACAAAGAAGCACTTTATTTTGGAATAAAAGGTATATAATGATATTTTAGCTAGCTATGTTGATACTCTAGAAGTGGAATCAATGCATTATTTATTTGAAGAGCAAATACTAGAGAAAGTAGATAATTCATTGGTAAACCTAATAGCAAAAGATCAATATTATAAAAGAGAAAAATCATTGGGTTAGACTTTGTGTTTAATGACCATTGTTTTTGTAAAACTATCCCATACACCACTTTTGGTCCCATGGACATTATAAACCTTCTATTCTATTCTATTTAATATTATAAGGGGGACTCCACATAAACATTTTTGAGGAGTATTGCATATTATTTCTTGCTACTACCTTGTGAGGGGGCCTTATCTTGGACTTGAACATTTAAAGTATTTCAAGATACAAATATTTTAAAGATTCAACTCAAACCCCACACCACACATAATTCTTAAGGTTGGTCATGTATTCTACCCTACCACCATCATGTGAGGTAGATTCCCCATATTCATTCTTGAGATTGATCATGTATTCTATCCTACCACTCCCCTATGAGGGGGCTTTAACCTAAACCTAGACATTCAAAGTAGCCCCACCTACACATTCTTGAGACTCATTGTGTATTCTAGCCTACCATTATCATATGAGTAGACTTTAGCCTAAATATAGATATTTAAAGTATTTATGGCCTCAATACTTGCATGCATACTCAAAAGTGATTGCATAGTGTAGTTACTACTACTACTACCTTCTGAGAAGGATCTTGTCTCGGATTTGGGTGTTTGAAGTATTTTGGGGACCTAACAATTATTGAGATTAAGTGGACCTATGTATATATCTAAGGTTGAGTACATGATGAATGCTTGAATATTCGAGTTCTTGGCTTCTCACTCACATATCTAAGGTTGATCATGAAACTCGAACTTAAATCCTTGTATTGACAAACATTTTGAATTGATAAAGTAACATGTATGTGAGATGTGGTGGTAGTCTAAAATAGAGATTCAACACATAAAAATGAGAAAATTAACAACATCAAAAAAGCGCATAAAAATCCTTTGAAAAACATTTCATTGATTTTCAAATCTATACATACTACTTCAATACAATGCATTATATTTATATATAAAGTAGGATGTCTCTTGGTTGTCTCAAGAGACTCTTGGTGCTTCACATTCTTTCCATATCTAGATGAGTATTTTTTTTTTCCTTTTTGATTTTAAGTTTTCACTTGCAATTAAATTTTGATTCTATATTAAATTTTGTCTCATTTAGAGTCACAAATTTGAATATCCCCCATTCCCTCCCACTCCCCCCACTCCACTTGAGGTTGAATGGGTAAATTTTCATTCTATATATATATGAACTAAACTAATTCTTTGCCACTCTCTTTGTTAAACTATCTTCATTCTAATCTTCTATGTTATTGTGTTTTAGTTCAATTTATCAACTAGTTCTCAAATTAAATGATGCTTCAAGTCAATGTGCTTTAATCTAATATGAAAATAGGTTTTTTAGTCATTTCAACTACACTCATGTTGTCACAAAAATGGTAGTTGGTATTTCTTGCTTTTCACCAAGGTCTTCTAGGATACGCCTCAACTGTACTACTTGTGTGCTTATTGATATAGTTGATATTACACTACCTCTATTGTTGAGAGTGCAACCATAGCTTGTTTGTTTGAGCTCTAAAGGTACCAATTTATTTCTCAATGAGAAATAATTTTATAATGTAGATTTCATATGATCAATTGACCTTCCCCAATTTAAATCACTATATATATCCAAGGTGAATCTTATCGACTAAAGTATAATGGATGCTATAATTTAATGTTTCTTTCACATACCTCAAAATTCTCTTAGTTGCTCTCATACTATATTTTAATGATCACTCATGAATATTTAAATGAAAGAGACTACATATACAACAACTAGTTTTGTTGTTGTCAAGTACATAGGGCTTCTAATAAAACTTCTATACTTCCTCTCATCTACTCGTCTACTTCTGTCACCCTTACATACTATTTTTCCTTGTGCAAGTGGGGTAGCAACAAGTTTACAAATTTCCATACCAAACATCTTCCAGATATCACATGCATATTTAAACTGGAAAATAAAGATCTCATTATATGTTTTATGTGCCTTTAATACTAAGAGAATAATGCTTTCCATCATGCAACCTTCACACACCCCACTTCTTACTTCTATAGAAGGCATTCCATGGACCACTTATTTAACATTCAACAAAAAAAAGATTAAATAATTTAGATGACCATGTCTTTAGTGCCATAACTAATTATTGTCCTCAATGGTTGTATGACACAATTTGTCTTCTTCTTCTCTAAGCTTCAAAGAAAACACCATGCTTTTTGTCATAGGTACAACAACCACTACTTAATTCCTATTTACTTTTTCATAAATGATGCACTTTTTATTTTCAAATACCAATTTATATTTCTTTCTCTAGAAGTTGCCCCATACTCAACAAATTGTGCTTCAAGTTTATTATAAAGTAAGTATTTTACATATTTTTGTTTCCATATTTTGTCTAAATTTGTAAGGTTGCTTTTTCTTCAACCTCCAATGATTTTTTATCTACAAATTTCACCTTGCTCTTCTATGAGTCAACCAACTCCACAAACAACTCATTATTGGTCATATGATTTGAACAACCATAATCTAAATACCAAGACTTTTTACTTGAAATTTCTACTATGTTATATGGCAAGAACTTATTTTTTGAGCTCTCACCTTCTTCATATATAAATTGTATCCTTTCCTTCATTCATTACTTATCTTTATTCTTTATTTTCTTTAATAGTGGTCAATTTTTTTATAATAGTGATATTGAACATTCATCTTATCCATAAATTTATATCTACCTCTTACACCATAGTATCCTCTTCTACCATAGTCTCTTCTTATTTCAAAATACTGATTTTGTTGCTCTCCCTTTTTTATCCTTGGGAATATGAGCTTGAGCTACACCCATTATTCTTTGAAACTCTCTTCATGGATACAAAACATACTCCATTTTTTCTTCTTCATCGTTATTAATTCTTTCTTCTATGGGACATAAATGATCCCACCAATTTATCAAACTTCAACTTCTCTAAATATTTACTTTCTTCAATAATCATTACATAGTTGTTGCACTTGAGTGTGAATGTTCTCAACATTCCTTTGACATCATCTATTTATGCTAGTTTTCACCATAAGAACACATTTTTTATACAATGTCATACACCCTTACATAATAATCTCTCACATTCTCATTGTCCTTCATTCTTAGATTTTCATCTTCTCTCTTTAGTGTTTATAACTTCTAGAATTTTGCTTTATACAATGTCATGCACCCTTACATAATAATCTCCCACATTCTCATTGTCCTTCATTCTTAGATTTTCATCTTCTCTCTTCAATGTTTGCAACTTCAATAATTTTGCTTTATGAAATGACATGCACCTTTACATAATAATCTCCCACATTCTCATTGTTATTCATTCTTATATTTTCATATTCTCTCTTCAATGATAGTAACTTCAATAATTTTTCTTCATACAATGTCATGCACCCTTACATAATAATCTCCCACATTCTTCTTCATTCTTAGATTTTCATCTTCTCTCTTCAATATTTGTAACTTCAATAATTTTGCTTTATGCAATGTCATGCACCCTTACATAATAATATCCCACATTCTCATTGTCTTTCATTCCTAGTTTTTTATATTCTCTCTTCAATGTTTGTAACTTTAATAATTTTACTTGACCAAACCCTTCATAGATTGACTTCAAGGTGTCCCAAGCTACTTTAGTATTCTTGACACTTATAATTCTTGGAAAAATACTTGTATCAAGAGCTATTTGTATGTGATACAAAGCCAAGGCATATTTTCCTTGTGTTTCATCCATATTTGTTTCTATAGCTAATAAAATACTTTAACCTACTAGTTCCTTCTATTCATTTTGTACAATATTCCACACTTCCTTAACAATCATCAAAGTCATTATTTATGCACCAATAGTCATAAATTTTTCTTTTAATTTTTGGTATGGGTAATGAAACATTACCATATAATATATAAAAACTATAGCAATAGTAAATAGTATTTTTCATATTTAAACTTGAATTTTGAATTCTTTGGTTCGAGAGACTCAAATCATGAAGCTCTCCATTTCTTCAATATGTAAGCTCAAAGCTTTGATACTAATATGTGAGATGTGGTGGTACTCTAAAATAAATATTTAACACAACATAGAAATGAGACAATAAAATAAAATAAAATTGCATAAAAATCCTCTAAAAAACACTTCATCAATCTCCAAATCTATATGTACTATTTCAATGCAATGCACTATACAAATACAAACACTCATAAGCAAAATGATCTGCATACCCAATAATAAGGCACACTTCAATAAACACTAGATGAGGGTATTATTGCTACAAGATGATGACCCAAAAACCCTAAAATTTACCACCTTCATTGGATAGGTAAACAATTAGGAGAGTTAATAAAATTATTAAGCTGCATTGATCCTTGTTCCAATTTCATAGTTATAAGATAAAAATGAAGTTTATCATCAACTAATATTTTTAAACGAATGAACAATTAAAAAAGATTACATAAAATAATGTATTAAAAATTATAAATTACAATAGATAAAGATCTTCTCTTTGGTGGTTAAAAGAGCAAGCCATACCACATAAATTACAAGACCATGAAACTAAAATTGCTTTATAAATCTTCTCATGTAAGGGAGTTGGAGAGCAAGTGGGTAGTTAAAACTCTCAAGTTGAAAAAGAGAGGCCCCAAGTTCAAATCTCTCCCCCTCACATGTTGTGGATATGCAAAGTCCAGTCAATGGTTTGTTAGGCCAGCTGGCATGAATGGGGCCTAATTCCAAGGTTTTGCTCCCCACAAGGGGCGTGAACAAAAAAAAAAATTGCTTGAGAAGAACTAAATTCTATTCCATTGTTATAGATGCAAATTTATAATGGTAAACTATGTGCTTTAAATGTTCTTTGAAAACATGTTATCTATTGAGGTATGTCTCGTCTCTTCTTTAAAATTTATATATACCACAATTAAAATAATACATATATTAAAAATACAAAAAACATAGTTTATTTTATTTAAGAGAATTTGATGAGAAGTATTGTCTAGACTAAATTAATTAAACATGTTATAAATTAAAGGCATTCCATGTTCAAGTGTATCCAACTTGCATGTTAAATATAACATGTTCCACATGTGTTCCATCTTAAATAATATATATGTTTTCAAAAATAAAATATGAAATCTTTTAAAAAGATAAATAAGGTGGACATGTATTTGAAATATAAGGCAATTTATTTTCTTATTCAATTTGAATTTATTATTATTTAGTTAACTTAAAATAATATATAATAGTGATGTCTTTCATAAAGGAGAAAGGTAGAAACATTATTGTTAAATAGTATATACCACAATGACAATCAATAAATCATGTTTACCCTAACATATTTAAATAAAAATAAAATGGATAAAAATATTATTTATAAATAATAAAATTATTTAAAATAAATAAAGTTAATACTAGAAAAGTAGCTACCACTGTTTACCCAACAAACTTAGGGTTTATAAATACAGCATCTAATGGTGTTATCAATTCCCCTATGTAAACCTCCCTCCCTAAAAAATAGTAATAATATAAAAAAAAAAATTAATAATAATAATATTTGTTCTCACTATTATTAGCTAGATAAACAATTTAATTTGTGAAGGTTTTTACTTTTTTAATAATATCATATAACTGGTAATAAAAATTATAATAAACAAAATCAGGATAAATTAGAAAAAAAATTGTAAATATTTTATTATTTATTTTTAAATATTATTTAAATTTATTAATAAAAATAATTTTTATAAATTTAATTTTTAAACTTAATTATATTTTTCTTTTAATTCGTTATACAAAATTAAAATAAAATCCACATTTATTACATCAAAATTAACTTATTTAGATATATGATCCACAACCACCTTAAATGAAAAAATACAAAATAAGATTATGCTTTCTTTAATAATAATAAACGTATGGTAGAATCTTTGGATTAACGTCTTCCTTTGCTTATTTTCAAGATGAACATAAGCCAAACATTTTAAAGATGAAATAAGCCAACATTCTTATGACTTAGGGAAGGCCTTTTTCCATAGCATGCCTCATGGGGAGGCATGTTCTTTATTGAACTTGTAGAACTTCTGTTGAATTGAGGTGAACTGAGAGAACGAAAGAATAATAGGAAGTGAACTTGGTTTTCCAAAAACAGGAGGCCAGTAAGTAAAGGCGTAAACAAGCGCGTAAAACAGTGAACGCATCTGTCTAAGAATCCGCGTAAGTAACGGTCTTTTGCCGAAAAAATATTAAAAAGAAAACATTTTAGAGACCCACTGAAACTTCTCATGAGTTTCAAATCTACCCAAATTCTGAGTTTTTTCTATCCGCGGTCAAAGTAAATACGTAAAAACCAAAGGGAAGCTTTGAATCCGCGTAAGGAACAGTCTTTCTGAACCGAGAAACCTCACAGACGCAGCACAAAATAAAATATACAAAAAAATAAAAATGCAGCGGAAAAGATGTTTATTAAAATGCGCCCATTCCAACAACCTTACATTCACTTGCAAAATAAAATTATATAGTGTGTAGGGGATAAGAAGGGAGAAGATAGGGGATAGGAAGGGGCGGAGGGATAAGGAGGTTGGAGGGATAAGGGGAAGGGAGGAAATGGAGGGATAAGGAGAAAGGAATAGAGGAAAGAATATAGGAGGGGAGTTAGGGAGAATAGGAAAAAATTGCCGACAAAACTTGCCGACAAACTTAGGGAGTTTTCACACTTAGGCTTAGAAAAGAGATTTTTCTAAGCCACTTAAGGGTGAACCCTATTCACACTTGCAACATTCTCCCCCTTAAAGTTGAGAGGACTGACTACACAGTCTCTCAACTTTACAAATTGAGCTTTAGTCATCGCCTTGGTGAAGATGTCCGCGACGTTCTCCAAAGTGTGACAGTATTGAAGCTCAACAATTTCATGTTCCACCATATCTCTGATGAAGTGGTACTTCATATCAAAATGCTTTGTTCTGCTATGGTGGACAGGATTATATGCCAACTGAATGGCACTGATGTTGTCGCAGTAGATTCTGGTCGGACCACTTTGCTGTTCTCCAATCTCTTCTAGTACTTTCCTTAGCCACAAGGCTTGAGTACTTGCATAAGTAACCGCTATATACTCTACTTCTATTGAAGATAGCGCTACTATCGTCTCGTTTTTTGAACTCCAAGTTATTAGTCCTGATCCAAGACTAAAACAGTTTCCTGATGTTGACTTCCTGTCATCAATATTGCTACCCCAATCACTATCACTGAAGCCTACAAGCTTGATAGTGTTACATTTATGGTACTGGATTCCAAAATCCAATGTACCTTTCACATATCTCAAAATTCTTTTAGCTGCCTGCAAATGCAGCTCAGATGGGTTAGACATAAATCTAGAAACAAGAGATACAACATACTGAATATCCGGTCTGGTGTTGGCGAGAAACATCAAACTCCCAACCATGCTTCTGAAAGTGGTCACATCAACTTTTGGTGCTCCATCATCTTTGCTTAATTGGATCCCATGTCCAATCGGAGTTGCAACCGGTTTGCAATGCTCCATAGCAAACTTCTTGATCATGTCCTGAGCATACTTATGTTGACAGATGAAGATCCCCGTATCCGATCGATGAACCTCCATTCCAAGGTAGTAGTGCATTAAGCCAAGATCCTTCATCTCAAATTGCGTCATCATGGAGTGTTTGAACTCCATATTCATTTTTTCATTACTACCCATAAAAATGAGATCATCCACATACAAACAAACTATGAGGATGTCATTACCTTGCTTTAGGTAGTAGAGTGTGGGTTCATTTTTGCTCCCGGTGAACCCATAATCTTTGAAGTACCCATCAATGCGTGAGTACCAAGCTCTTGGTGCCTGTTTAAGACCATAGAGTGCCTTCTTCAATCTGTAAACAAGGTGTTCCTTACCTTGCACTTCAAATCCCTGTGGTTGCTCAACATACACTTCTTCTGTCAAGTAACCATTGAGAAATGCACTCTTAACATCCATGTGTTGGACTTTCCATCCTTTGTGTGCAGCTAAGGCAAGAACTGTTCTGATTGTCTCCTGTCTGGCTACGGGAGCAAAAGTCTCTTCATAATCTATTCCATATTTCTGAGTAAAACCCTTTGCCACTAATCTTGCCTTGTGCTTCTCAATGCTTCCATCAGCATTAAACTTGGTCTTGAAGATCCATTTACAACCAACACATTTCTTTCCTTTAGGAAGCTTCACGAGCTCCCAAGTGTCATTGTTTTTTATAGAGGTTATCTCCTCTTTCATGGCATCTTGCCAAATCTTCTGAGTACATGCCTTCTCATAACTAGAAGGTTCAAGTTGTGCACTAGTTAACAAATCATAGTTAACTTGATCTCCCCTAGGTTCCCGCTGGGATTCATCATCACCATACAAGTGCATACTTTCTAATCTATGTAAACAGATTCCATTTCACTAGCTTGACTCCTAGTGTATCTTCTTGAAAAATTTTATCCAACATCTGAGATGATGGATGATACTGTAAAGTTCTCTTACCTTTGGATGGAACATCAATGTCCATTGGTGAGGAACTTACTGATCGTTGTGGAGAAGGACTTGGTGAAGAAGTTGAATCAGAAGATGGACTTGGAGGATGTGTGGGAGGAGACTGCTTTCCTTTCTGTGGTATCTGTGGTTGCACCTGCTGAGCAACTACATCAGTGGCTTCAACATCACTGAATATTTGGGGCTTACCCCACTCTCCCCCTTCATCAAAAATCACATCCCTTGAAATCACTATCTTTCGAGTTGTAGGATTGTAGAGTCTATAACCCTTTGTGTTTTCACAATATCCTACAAAAATGCATGCCTGACTCTTTGGATCCAGCTTCTTTCTCAGCTCATCAGGAATGTGAGCATATGCCAATGAACCAAATACTCTGAAATACTTCACATTTGGTTTCTTACCATACCAGGCTTGGTAAGGTGTCTTCCCTTTCAAACTTGAAGTAGGACTTCTGTTCAAGATGTGAACACTAGTCCTTGTTGCATCTCCCCAATATGCATTACTCAAATGCTTTGTCCGAAGCATTGATCTTGCCATCTCCACAATGGTGCGATTCTTCCTTTCTGCTACACCATTTTGCTGTGGAGTGTAGGCAGTTGTGAACTGCCTCTTGATGCCATGATGTTTACAAAAATTCAAAAACCGATTAGAGGAGTATTCTCCTCCTCTATCTGATCTAAGACATTTTATGGAATATCCACTCTCACTTTCAACTTTTGCTTTAAAATCAACAAAGCATGCAAATGCTTCATCCTTATGCTTCAAAAAATATATCCAACACATTCTTGTGCAATCATCAATGAAAAGTAGGAAGTAAGAGTGGTTACCTAGACTCTTGGTCTGCATCGGACCACAGATGTCTGAATGCACTAACTGAAGAGGATAGCTGGCCCTCCATGCTTGTCCATGAGGAAATTTCGATCTGGCATGCTTGCCCAAGGCACACCCTTCACAGACTTCCTTACTATCTTGAATTTTGGGAAGTCCAGTTACCATTGCTTGTGAAGTTAGCATTTTCAAACTTGCTGAATTCAAATGACCATATCTCAAGTGCCATAGGACACTTGGATTGGTAATTGCAACATTTGCTAACTTATTTCCTCCTGGCTGGCCAAACTTCAAAGGGAATAATCTATTCTTTGACATTGGCACTTGTGTAATGATTCTATTACTATTGTTCTTGTCAAAAATGGTGCATTTACCCTCATCAAAAATCAACTTATAATTCTTTTCTAGCATTTGACCAACACTTAAAAGATTGTGTTGAAGATGAGGTGTGTAATAGATATCACTTACTTGCTTGATGCCTTCTTTCGTTGGAACCTCCATGGCTCCAATGCCTTCAACTTGCCAATGACTTGTCATCTCCCAATCGGATGCTCGGATTTGTATGAGGAGTCTAAAGTAGCAAAGAGTTCTTCTTTGCCACTCATGTGATTTGAACACCCGGTGTCCAAAATCCATGTATCATTCATATTTTGCTCTGTCTGGCCATAAGAAAGAAAGAGATTTGAGGACTCTTCCTCTTCTCCAAAATTCCCAAATTGACTGCTCTGGTTGCTGTTGCTTCCTTGCGAAGTCTTTGACCAACAATCTCGAGCATAATGGCCAGGTTTGCCACAATTGTAGCAAACTTGTTTTGATTTATCTCCTCCTTTTCCTTTGCCAGATTGTTTCCCTCTATATTGTTGTTGTCCTCCTCTATTCTGATTTCCACCTCTGTTGGATGATCCTCCTCTGTTAGGAGTTCCCCCTCTTTGATTATTCCTGCCTCTGCCTCTTTGTTGTCCTCTCGCCACGGCCTCTACCTCTTCCTTCATGTGTGGCAAAAGCTTTATCATCTCCTCCATAACTGGTGGTAGGAGTTTCCTGTAACCTCTCTTCATGTGAGAGAAGTGAACCAGTTAATGCATCAAAAGACAATGAGGTTAAGTCTTTGGATTCTTCAATAATTATTGCAACTGAATTCCATTTAGGAAGAAGTGTTCTCAACACTTTCTTCACCATCACCTCTGGCTTAATATCTTCCCCTAGTGTGACCATTTTATCAACTACGGCTTTCACTCGCACGCAGTAATCTCCCACTCTTTCATTCTCTTGCATCTTGAGATTCTCAAAATCTCGTTTCAAAGTTTGCAGTTTTACCTGCTTCACTTGGTCACTACCTCTATAGCTTTCTTTTAGGGCATTCCAGGCATCTTGTGCAATTACATAAGAGGCAACCCTAGGGAAGATACTTTTATCTAAGGCAGCATGTATGTGATAAAGGGCAAAAGCATTGTTTTTTTGTGCTTCTTTTCTAGCCTTTTTATCAGCATTAGAGAAAGCTGCCCATTCAGCAGCAGTTGGTTCAGTATAGCCCTCTTCGACTACATCCCATAAACCTTTTCCTATCAAAAGGGTTTTCATTTTAATTGACCAATATTCATAGTCTCCTCCATTGAATTCAGGAATCGGTAGACTAGTATTGGATGCCATTGCAGAATAAAAAACAAACTTTATTTGAAGCAAACAAGTACTATAAAGCAATACAAAGAGATTTAATGATTCAAATCAAATCTCGCCTTTTTAGTACATTCAGGTTCTGCTTCGAAACTGCTGCTGATGACTATGACCTCAGGTTCTTCAGGATCCACTTCCTCTGGATCTTCTTCTTCTTCTTCTTCTTCTTCTTCTTCTTCTTCTTCTTCTGCTTCCTCTTCTTCTTCTGGTTCAGGAGAGCGTGGTGTATAGCTCTCACTCGATTCAGCTACCGGTACACCTGGTGTGTAACTGGCACTTGATCGTACATCCGAAACAAATTGCTCAGTCTCGGACTCTTCAATCCTCTTTCCGAAGATATTGTCTTCTGAATCTGCCTCGTACCCTGAATCCGGCTTTCTTAGGTGAGCTATCACCTGATTTTCAAGTTGACAAAACACCGTATGGAGACCTAATCTTTGAACCCTTTCATCAAAGGATTCCGGTGTCTCTCTCTTCAAAATCGAAAGAAGTGCATTATAGCACCCCTCAGACCGGAACATCTAACATTTCACGGGCACATTATTTCTCTTTTTCACAAAAAACTCTTCTAACAAGGTTTTTAAAAATTTTTATAAAGTTTTTATAAAAAAATTTAATAAATTTTTATATTTTTTAAATTACCTTTTAAATTAATTATTAAAAAGATAATATTAAAAAATATAAATTAAACTTATTAAATAATTTTAAAAACTTTAAATAAAAAATTTAAAACCTTTTAAAAATAAAAAAAACTTTTTACCTTTTTATCCTCGGCGCGATTCGACCCCGCGACCAACTTTCCGCTAGGCGGCTGCTTTGCCGCTCGACCACGCGGCGCGCTGCGTAGGTAAGGGAAGCGCGAAGCTCCTTAATGTTATCTCCCTCCGGTGGCAATAAAAAAAAATTTTCGTTCTCCTCCTCGGCGAGAATCGACCTCGGGCCTCCCCGAGCAAGCGTTCGCTTAGCCACTCCGGCTAGGCGTCCCCGGACGTGTATCAAAGGAGACGCGGCGGATTAAATTCAAGGGTGGCGTTTTTTTAATTTAAAAAATGTGGGTTTTATCCCACATGCACGGTGTGGGAGGTGCTCAAGGGTTTTTAAACCCAAAGGCACACTATTAGTTTCGATTGCCTTCGGGCAATCGAACCTCAATCTTTTTTTGCCGCCGCTCCCCAATGCAAACCGCCACTTGCCACGTCGAAACGATCGCCACGTGGCAAAATTTTGACCAATCGTTCGTGCCACTGTCACGCAGCCTGTCGCCACGTCGCTGCCACTTCGGCTCTCGATCCATGTGCTTCCCAGTCAGCACCAAGCCACCGCCATGTGTCACGTCCTCGTGCCGCCATGTGTCACGTCCCACCTCGAGATCCGTGTCGCTGCCAAGTGTCGCCTCGTGCACGATCCGCCTCGAGATCCATGCCCGAACTGCCTCGGGATCTATGCCCGAGCCTACTCACGATTCGCCTCGGGATCCAAGCTCTCGAGCCTCACCGTGCCTTGACCTTGCCTCGGGATCCATGCCCGCTCGGCCTCGCCTCGAGAACCGTGCCCGCTCGTCGTCGAAATCTGCGCCGATACCAAATATGAACCGAGAATCACGTACACAAGACACAAAATAAAATATACAAAAAAATAAAAATGCAGTGGAAAATATTTTATTAAATTGCGCCCATTCCAACAACCTTACATTCATTTGCAAAATAAAATTATATAGTGTGTAGGGGATAAGAAGGGAGAAGATAGGGGATAGGAAGGGGCGGAGGGATAAGGAGGTTGGAGGGATAAGGGGAAGGGAGGAAATGGAGGGATAAGGAGGGAATATAGGAGAAGAAGTAGGAGGGAGTTAGGGAGAATAGGGAAACAAACTGCCGACAAAATTTGCCGACAAACTTAGGGAGTTTTCACACTTAGGCTTAGAAAAGAGATTTTTCTAAGCCACTTTCGAAGTAACCCTATTCACACTTGCAACATTCTCCCCCTTAAAGTTGAGAGGACTGACTACACAGTCTCTCAGCTTTACAAATTGAGCTTTAGTCATCGCCTTGGTGAAGATGTCCGCGACGTTCTCCAAAGTGTGACAGTATTGAAGCTCAACAATTTCATGTTCCACCATATCTCTGATGAAGTGGTACTTCATATCAAAATGCTTCGTTCTGCTATGGTGGACAGGATTATATGCCAACTGAATGGCACTGATGTTGTCGCAGTAGATTCTGGTCGGACCACTTTGCTGTTCTCCAATCTCTTCTAGTACTTTCCTTAGCCACAAGGCTTGAGTACTTGCATAAGTAACTGCTATATACTCAGCTTCTGTTGAAGATAGCGCTACTACTGTCTGCTTTTTTGAACTCCAAGTTATTAGTCCTGATCCAAGACTAAAACAGTTTCCTGATGTTGACTTCCTGTCATCAATATTGCTACCCCAATCACTATCGCTGAAGCCTACAAGCTTGATAGTGTTACATTTATGGTACTGGATTCCAAAATCCAATGTACCTTTCACATATCTCAAAATTCTTTTAGCTGCCTGCAAATGCAGCTCAGATGGGTTAGACATAAATCTAGAAACAAGAGATACAACATACTGAATATCTGGTCTGGTGTTGGCGAGAAACATCAAACTCCCAACCATGCTTCTGAAAGTGGTCACATCAACTTTTGGTGCTCCATCATCTTTGCTTAATTGGATCCCATGTCCAACTAGAGTTGTAACTGGTTTGCAATGCTCCATAGCAAACTTCTTGATCATATCTCGAGCATACTTATGTTGACGAGATGAAGATCCCTGTATCCGGTGATGAACCTCCATTCCAAGGTAGTAGTGCATTAATCCAAGATCCTTCATCTCAAGCTGCGTCATCATGGAGTGTTTGAACTCCATATTCATTTTTTCATTACTACCCATAAAAATGAGATCATCCACATACAAGCAAACTATGAGGATGTCATTACCTTGCTTTAGGTAGTAGAGTGTGGGTTCATTTTTGCTCCTGGTGAACCCATAATCTTTGAAGTACCCATCAATGCGTGAGTACCAAGCTCTTGGTGCCTGTTTAAGACCATAGAGTGCCTTCTTCAATCTGTAAACAAGGTGTTCCTTACCTTGCACTTCAAATCCCTGTGGTTGCTCAACATACACTTCTTCTGTCAAGTAACCATTGAGAAATGCACTCTTGACATCCATGTGTTGGACTTTCCATCCTTTGTGTGCAGCTAAGGCAAGAAGCTGTTACGATTGTCTCCTGTCGGCTACGGGAGCAAAAGTCTCTTCATAATATATTCCATATTTCTGAGTAAAACCCTTTGCCACTAATCTTGCCTTATGCTTTTCAATGCTTCCATCGGCATTAAACTTGGTCTTGAAGATCCATTTACAGCCAACACATTTCTTTCCTTTAGGAAGCTTCACGAGCTCCCAAGTGTCGTTGTTTTTTATAGAGGTTATCTCCTCTTTCATGGCATCTTGCCAAATCTTACGAGTACATGCCTTCTCATAACTAGAAGGTTCAAGTTGTGCACTAGTTAACAAAGCATAGTTAACTTGATCTCCCCTAGGTTCTGCTTGGGATTCATCATCACCATACAAGTGCATACTTTCTAATCTGTGTAAAACAGATTCCATTTCACTAGCTTGACTCCTAGTATATCTTCTTGAAAAATTTTTATCCAACATCTGAGATGATGGATGATACTTGTAAAGTTCTCTTACCTTTGGATGGAACATCAATGTCCATTGGTGAGGAACTTACTGATCTCTGTGGAGAAGGACTTGGTGAAGAAGTTGAATCAGAAGATGGACTTGGAGGATGTGTGGGAGGAGACTGCTTTCCTTTATGTGGGAGCTGTGGTTGCACCTGCTGAGCAACTATATCAGTGGCTTCAACATCACTGAATATTTGGGGCTTACCCCACTCTCCCCCTTCATCAAAAATCACATCCCTTGAAACCACTATCTTTCGAGTCGTAGGATTGTAGAGTCTATAACCCTTTGTGTTTTCACAATATCCTACAAAAATGCATGCTTGACTCTTTGGATCCAGCTTCTTTCTCAGCTCATCAGGAATGTGAGCATATGCCAATGAACCAAATACTCTGAAATACTTCACATTTGGTTTCTTACCATACCGAGCTTGGTAAGGTGTCTTCCCTTTCAAACTTGAAGTAGGACTTCTGTTCAAGATGTGAACACTAGTCCTTGTTGCATCTCCCCAATATGCATTACTCAAATGCTTTGTCAGAAGCATTGATCTTGCCATCTCCACAATGGTGCGATTCTTCCTTTCTGCTACACCATTTTGCTGTGGAGTGTAGGCGGTTGTGAACTGCCTCTTGATGCCATGATGTTTACAAAAGTTCAAAAGCTGATTAGAGGAGTATTCTCCTCCTCTATCTGATCTAAGACATTTTATAGAATATCCACTCTCACTTTCAACTTTTGCTTTAAAATCAACAAAGCATGCAAATGCTTCATCCTTATGCTTCAAAAAATATATCCAACACATTCTTGTGCAATCATCAATGAAAAGTAGGAAGTAAGAGTGGTTACCTAGACTCTTGGTCTGCATCGGACCACGAGATGTCTGAATGCACTAACTGAAGAGGATAGCTGGCCCTCCATGCTTGTCCATGAGGAAATTTCGATCCGGCATGCTTGCCCAAGGCACACCCTTCACGAGACTTCCTTACTATCTTGAATTTTGGGAAGTCCGAGTCACCATTGCTTGTGAAGTTAGCATTTTCAAACTTGCTGAATTCAAATGACCATATCTCAAGTGCCATAGGACACTTGGATTGGTAATTGCAACATTTGCTAACTTATTTCCTCCTGGCTGGCCAAACTTCAAAGGGAATAATCTATTCTTCGACATTGGCACTTGTGTAATGATTCTATTACTATTGTTCTTGTCAAAAATGGTGCATTTACCCTCATCAAAAATCAACTTATAATTCTTTTCTAGCATTTGACCAACACTTAAAAGATTGTGTTGAAGATGAGGTGTGTAATAGATATCACTTACTTGCTTGATGCCTTCTTTCGTTGGAACCTCCATGGCTCCAATGCCTTCAACTGCCAATGACTTGTCATCTCCCAATCGGATCTTTGGATTTGTATGAGGAGTCTAACTTAGCAAAGAGTTCTTCTTTGCCACTCATGTGATTTGAACACCCGGTGTCCAAAATCCATGTATCATTCATATTTTGCTCTGTCTGGCCATAAGAAAGAAAGAGATTTGAGGACTCTTCCTCTTCTCCAAAATTCCCAAATTGATTGCTTTGGTTGCTACTGCTTCCTTGCGAAGTCTTTGACCAACAATCTCGAGCATAATGGCCAGGTTTGCCACAATTGTAGCAAACTTGTTTTGATTTATCTCCTCCTTTTCCTTTGCCAGATTGTTTCCCTCTATATTTCTGTTGTCCTCCTCTATTCTGATTTCCACCTCTGTTGGATGATCCTCCTCTGTTAGGAGTTCCCCCTCTTTGATTATTCCTGCCTCTGCCTCTTTGTTGACCTCTGCCACGGCCTCTACCTCTTCCTTCATGTGTGGCAAAAGCTTTGTCATCTCCTCCATAGCTGGTGGTAGGAGTTTCCTGTAACCTCTCTTCATGTGAGAGAAGTGAACCGATTAATGCATCAAAAGACAATGTGGTTAAGTCTTTGGATTCTTCAATAATTATTGCAACGAGAATTCCATTTAGGAAGAAGTGTTCTCAACACTTTCTTCACCATCATCTCTGGCTTAATATCCTCTCCTAGTGTGACCATTTTATCGACTACGGCTTTCACTCGCACGCAGTAATCTCCGACTCTTTCATTCTCTTGCATCTTGAGATTCTCAAAATCTCGTTTCAAAGTTTGCAGTTTTACCTACTTCACTTGGTCACTACCTCTATAGCTTTCTTTTAGGGCATTCCAGGCATCTTGTGCAATTACATAAGATGCAACCCTAGGGAAGATACTTTTATCTAAGGCAGCATGAATGTGATAAAGGGCAAAAGCATTATTCTTTTGTGCTTCTTTTCTCGCCTTTTTATCAGCATTAGAGAAAGCTGCCCATTCAGCAGCAGTTGGTTCAGTATAGCCTTCTTCGACTACATCCCAAAGACCTTTTCCTATCAAAAGGGTTTTCATTTTAATAGACCAATATTCATAGTCTCCTCCATTAAATTCAGGGATCGGAAGACTAGTATTGGATGCCATTACAGAATAAAAACAAACTTTTATTCGAAGCAAACGAAGTACTTAAAGCAGTACAAAGAGATTAATGATTCAAATCAAATCTCGCCTTTTAGTACATTCAAGTTCGCTTGAGCTGCTGGATGATGATGATCTCGGGTTCTTGGATCCACTTCCTCTGGATCTTCTTCTTCTTCTTCTTCCTTCTTCTTCTTCTTCTTCTTCTTCTCCTCTTCTTCTTCTTCGGTTCGAGTTCGGAGAGCGTGGAGTATAGCTCTCACTCGATTCAGCTACCGGTACACCTGGTGTGTAACTGGCACTTGATCGTACATCCGAAACAAATTGCTCAGTCTCGGACTCTTCAATCCTCTTTTCGAAGATATTGTCTTCTGAATCTGCCTCGTACCCTGAATCCGGCTTTCTTAGGTGAGCTATCACCTGATTTTCAAGTTGACAAAACACTGTGTGTAGTCCTAAACTTTGAACCCTTTGGTCAAAGGATTCTGGTGTCTCTCGTCTTCAAAATTGAAAGTAGTGCATTATAGCACCCTTCAGATCGGAACATCTACCATTTCACGGGCACATTATTTTTCTTTTTTCAAAAATTCTCTTCAAACAAGGTTTTAAAAATTTTATAAAGTTTTTTTAAAAAAATTTAATAAATTTTTATATTTTTTAAATTACCTTTTAAATTAATTATTAAAAAGATAATTTTAAATAAAATATAATTTAAATTTATTAAATAATTTTAAAAAACTTTTAATAAAAAATTTTTAAACCTTTTTAAAAAAAAATTTTACCTTTTTATCCTCAGCGCGAATCGAACGCGCGACCTTCTTTCCACTAGGCAGGCTCCTTAGCCGCTCGACCACGCGGCTCGCTGAGTAGGTAAGGGAAACGCGTTCCTTTTATCTTCTTCCGACGGTAAATAAAAAAAAATTTTTTTCCTCCTCGGCGAGAATCGACCTCGGAACCTCCCCAGAGCAAGCATTCGCCTTAGCCAACTCCGCTAGGCGTCCGACGTGTATCAAAGAATACGCGGGCGTATTAAATTCAAAGGGTGAATTTTAAAAAAAAAAAAATGGGTTTTATCCCACATGCACCGTGTGGGAGGTGCTCAAGGGTTTTTAAACCCGAAGGCACACTATTTGTTTCGATTGCCTTCGGGCAATCGAACCTCAACCGCTCCCGTTTTGCCGTCGCTTCCTCCAATTGCAAACTGACACCTCACTGCCACGTCGACCAATGCGCAATCGCCACGTGGCAAAATTTTATCCAATCGCTCGCAGCCACGTGTCCACGCCAGCCCCGCTGCCAGCTCAATTGCCACGTCAGCCGTCTCGATCCGTGTGCTTCCCAGTCAGCACCAAGCCACCGCCACGTGTCGCGTCCTCGTGTCGCCATGTGTCACGTCCAGTCACCTCGGGATCCGTGTCGCTGCCAAGTGTCGCCTCGTTTGTGCATGATCCGCCTCGAGATCCATGCCCGATCTGACCTCGAGATCTGCGCCGAATACTCGCGATCGCCTCGGGATCCGAGCTGGCACCTCTATCGATGCCTTGACTCCTCGGGATCATGCCCGCGGCCTCGCCTCGAGAACCGTGCCCGACGTCGTCGAAATCTGCTCGATACCGGATATGAATCGAGAAACCTCAAGTACACAAGACAAAATAAAATATACAAAAAAATAAAAATGCAATGGAAAAATTATTATTAAAATGCACCCATTCCAACATTACATTCAATTGGAAATATAATTATATAGTGTGTAGGGGATAAGAAGGGAGAAGATAGGGGATAGGAAGGGGCGGAGGGATAAGGAGGTTGGAGGGATAAGGGGAAGGGAGGAAATGGAGGGATAAGGAGGGAATATAGGAGAAGAAGATAGGAGGGGAGTTAGGGAGAATAGGGTTTTTTAAAAAAAACTGCCGACAACATTTGCCGACAAAGTGAGGGAGTTTTCATACTTAGGCTTAGAAAAGAGATTTTTCTAAGCCTCTTACAGCTTAACCCTATTCATACTTGCAACATTTTCCCCCTTAAAGTTGAGAGAACTGACTACGCAGTCTCTCAGCTTTACAAATTGAGCTTTAGTCATCGCCTTGGTGAAAATGTCTGCAACATTCTCCAAAGTGTGACAGTAATATTGAAGCTCAACAATTTCATGTTCCACCATATCTCTGATGAAGTGATACTTCATATCAAAATGCTTGGTTCTGCTATGGTGGACAGGATTATATGCCAACTGAATGGCACTGATGTTGTCGTAGTAGATTCTGGTCGGACCACTTTGCTGTTCTCCAATCTCTTCTAGTACTTTCCTTAGCCACAAGGCTTGAGTACTTGCATAAGTAACCGCTATATACTCAGCTTCTATTGAAGATAGCGCTACTATCGTCGCTTTTTTGAACTCCAAGTTATTAGTCCTGATCCAAGACTAAAACAGTTTCCTGATGTTGACTTCCTGTCATCAATATTGCTACCCCAATCACTATCACTGAAGCCTACAAGCTTGATAGTGTTACATTTATGGTACTGGATTCCAAAATCCAATGTACCTTTCACATATCTCAAAATTCTTTTAGCTGCCTGCAAATGCAGCTCAGAGGGGTTAGACATAAATCTAGAAACAAGAGATACAACATACTGAATATCTGGTCTGGTGTTGGCGAGAAACATCAAACTCCCAACCATGCTTCTGAAAGTGGTCACGTCAACTTTTGGTGCTCCATCATCTTTGCTTAATTGGATCCCATGTCCAATTGGAGTTGCAACTGGTTTGCAATGCTCCATAGCAAACTTCTTGATCATGTCCTGAGCATACTTATGTTGACAGATGAAGATCCCTATATCTGACTGATGAACCTCCATTCCAAGGTAGTAGTGCATTAAGCCAAGATCCTTCATCTCAAACTGCGACATCATGGAGTGTTTGAACTCCATATTCATTTTTTCATTACTACCCATAAAAATGAGATCATCTACATAAAAACAAACTATGAGGATGTCATTACCTTGCTTTAGGTAGTAGAGTGTGGGTTCATTTTTGCTCCTGGTGAACCCATAATCTTTGAAGTACCCATCAATGCGTGAGTACCAAGCTCTTGGTGCCTGTTTAAGACCATAGAGTGCCTTCTTCAATCTGTAAACAAGGTGTTCTTTTCCTTGCACTTCAAATCCCTATGGTTGCTCAACATACACTTCTTCTTTCAAGTAACCATTGAGAAATGCACTCTTAACATCCATGTGTTGGACTTTCCATCCTTTGTGTGCAGCTAAGGCAAGAACTGTTCTGATTGTCTCCTGTCTGGCTACGGGAGCAAAAGTCTCTTCATAATCTATTCCATATTTCTGAGTAAAACCCTTTGCCACTAATCTTGCCTTGTGCTTCTCAATGCTTCCATCAGCATTAAACTTGGTCTTGAAGATCCATTTACAGCCAACACATTTCTTTCCTTTAGGAAGCTTCACGAGCTCCCAAGTGTCGTTGTTTTTTATAGAGGTTATCTCCTCTTTCATGGCATCTTGCCAAATCTTCTGAGTACATGCCTTCTCATAACTAGAAGGTTCAAGTCGTGCACTAGTTAACAAAGCATAGTTAACTTGATCTCCCCTAGATTCCTGCTGGGATTCATCATCACCATACAAGTGCATGCTTTCTAATCTGTGTAAAACAGATTCCATTTCACTAGCTTGACTCCTAGTGTATCTTCTTGAAATTTTTTTATCCAACATCTGAGATGATGGATGATATTGTAGAGTTCTCTTACCTTTGGATGGAACATCAATGTCCATTGGTGAGGAACTTACTGATCGCTGTGGAGAAGGACTTGGTGAAGAAGTTGAATCAGAAGATGGACTTGGAGGATGTGTGGGAGGAGACTGCTTTCCTTTATGTGGGATCTGTGGTTGCACCTGCTGAGCAACTACATCAATGGCTTCAACATCACTGAATATTTGGGGCTTACCCCACTCTCCCCCTTCATCAAAAATCACATCCCTTGAAATCACTATCTTTCGAGTTGTAGGATTGTAGAGTCTATAACCCTTTGTGTTTTCACAATATCCTACAAAAATGCATGCTTGACTCTTTGGATCCAGTTTCTTTCTCAGCTCATCAGGAATGTGAGCATATGCCAATGAACCAAATACTCTGAAATACTTCACATTTGGTTTCTTACCATACCAGGCTTGGTAAGGTGTCTTCCCTTTCAAACTTGAAGTAGGACTTCTGTTCAAGATGTGAACACTAGTCCTTGTTGCATCTCCCCAATATGCATTACTCAAATGCTTTGTCTGAAGCATTGATCTCGCCATCTCCACAATGGTGCAATTCTTCCTTTCTTCTACACCATTTTGCTGTGGAGTGTAGGCAGCTGTGAACTGCCTCTTGATGCCATGATGTTTACAAAAATTCAAAACTGATTAGAGGAGTATTCTCCTCCTCTATCTGATCTAAGACATTTTATGGAATATCCACTCTCACTTTCAACTTTTGCTTTAAAATCAACAAAGCATGCAAATGCTTCATCCTTATGCTTCAAAAAATATATCCAACACATTCTTGTGCAATCATCAATGAAAAGTAGGAAGTAAGAGTGATTACCTAGACTCTTGGTCTGCATCGGACCACAGATGTCTGAATGCACTAACTGAAGAGGATAGCTGGCCCTCCATGCTTGTCCATGAGGAAATTTTGATCTGGCATGCTTGCCCAAGGCACACCCTTCACAGACTTCCTTACTATCTTGAATTTTGGGAAGTCCAGTTACCATTGCTTGTGAAGTTAGCATTTTCAAACTTGCTGAATTCAAATGACCATATCTCAAGTGCCATAGGACACTTGGATTGGTAATTGCAACATTTGCTAACTTATTTCCTCCTGGCTGGCCAAACTTCAAAGGGAATAATCTATTCTTTGACATTGGCACTTGTGTAATGATTCTATTACTATTGTTCTTGTCAAAAATGGTGCATTTACCCTCATCAAAAATCAACTTATAATTCTTTTCTAGCATTTGACCAACACTTAAAAGATTGTGTTGAAGATGAGGTGTGTAATAGATATCACTTACTTTCTTGATGCCTTCTTTCGTTGGAACCTCCATGGCTCCAATGCCTTCAACTGCCAATGACTTGTCATCTCCCAACCGGATGCTGGATTTTGTATGAGGAGTCTAACTTAGCAAAGAGTTCTTCTTTGCCACTCATGTGATTTGAACACCCGGTGTCCAAAATCCATGTATCATTCATATTTTGCTCTGTCGGGCCATAAGAAAGAAAGAGATTTGAGGACTCTTCCTCTTCTCCAAAATTCCCAAACTGATCGCTTCTGGTTGCTGTTGCTTCCTTGCGAAGTCTTTGACCAACAATCTCGAGCATAATGGCCAGGTTTGCCACAATTGTAGCAAACTTGTTTTGATTTATCTCCTCCTTTTCCTTTGCCAGATTGTTTCCCTCTATATTGCTGTTGTCCTCCTCTATTCTGATTTCCACCTCTGTTGGATGATCCTCCTCTGTTAGGAGTTCCCCCTCTTTGATTATTCCTACCTCTACCTCTTTGTTGTCCTCTGCCACGGCCTCTACCTCTTCCTTCATGTGTGGCAAAAGCTTTATCATCTCCTCCATAGCTGGTGGTAGGAGTTTCCGTAACCTCTCTTCATGTGAGAGAAGTGAACCAGTTAATGCATCAAAAGACAATGAGGTTAAGTCTTTGGATTCTTCAATAATTATTGCAACTGAATTCCACTTAGGAAGAAGTGTTCTCAACACTTTCTTCACCATAATCTCTGGCTTAATATCCTCCCCTAGTGTGACCATCTTATCGACTATGGCTTTCAATCGCACGCAGTAATCTCCCACTCTTTCATTCTCTTGCATCTTGAGATTCTCAAAATCTCGTTTCAAAGTTTGCAGCTTTACCTCGTTTTACTTGGTCACTACCTCTATAGCTTTCTTTTAGGGCATTCCAGGCATCTTGTGCAATTACATAAGAGGCAACCCTAGGGAAGATACTTTTATCTAGGGTAGCATGTATGTGATAAAGGGCAAAAGCATTGTTTTTCTGTGCTTCTTTTCTAGCCTTTTTATCAGCATTAGAGAAAGCTGCCCATTCAGCAACAGTTGGTTCTGTATAGCCCTCTTCGACTACATCCCAAAGACCTTTTCCTATCAACAAGGTCTTCATTTTTATAGACCAGTATTCATAGTCTCCTCCATTAAACTCAGGAATCGGAAGACTAGTATTGGATGCCATTGCAGAATAAAAAACAAACTTTATTCGAAGCAAACAAGTACTTTAAAGCAATACAAAGAGATTTAATTATTCAAATCAAATCTCGCCTTTTTAGTACATTCAAGTTCTTCTTCGGAACTGCTGCTGATGACTATGACCTCAGGTTCTTCAGGATCCACTTCCTCAGGATCTTCTTCTTCTTCTTCGGCTTCTTCTTCTTCTTCTTCTTCCTCTTCCTCTTCTTCTTCTGGTTCAGGTTCAGGAGAGCGTGGAGTATAGCTCTCACTCGATTCAGCTACCGGTACACCTGGTGTGTAACTGGCACTTGATCGTACATCCGAAACAAATTCCTCGAGTCTCGGACTCTTCAATCCTCTTTCCGAAGATATTGTCTTCTGAATCTGCCTCATACCCTGAATCTCGCTTTCTTAGGTGAGCTATCACCTGATTTTCAAGTTGACAAAACATTGTGTGTAGTCCTAAACTTTGAACCCTTTGGTCAAAGGATTATGGTGTCTGTCTCTTCAAAATTGAAAGTAGTGCATTATAGCACCCTTCAGATCGAAACATCTACCATTTCACGGGCACATTATTTCTCTTTTTCACAAAAAACTCTTCTAACAAGATTTTTAAAAAAATTTATAAAGTCTTTTTAAAAAAATTTAAAAATTTTTTATATTTTTTTAAATTACCTTTTAAATTAATTTATTAAAAAGATAATTTTAAATAAAATATAAATTAAATTTATTAAATAATTTTAAAAAACTTTTAATAAAAAATTTTAAAACCTTTTTTAAAAAAAAAACTTTTTACCTTTTTATCCTCGGCGCGAATCGAACGCGCGACCAACTTTCCGCTAGGCAGGCTCCTTAGCCGCTCGACCACGCGGCGCTGCTGCGTAGGTAAGGGAAGTGTGAAGCTCCTTAATGTTATCTCCCTCCGGTGACAATAAAAAAAAAAATTTCGGCCTCCTCCTCCTCGGCGAGAATCGATCTCGGAACCTCCCCCGAGCAAGCGTTCGCCTTAGCCAACTCCGCTAGGCGTCCGGACGAGGATCAAATAATACGCGGGGCGTATTAAATTCAAAGGGTGGCGTTTTAAAAAAAAAAAAAAAAACCATGGGTTTTATCCCACATTCACCGTGTGGGAGGTGCACAAGGGTTTTTAAACCCGAAGGCACACTATTTGTTTCGATTGCCTTCGGGCAATCGAACCTCAACCGTTCTTGTTTTGCCGCCGCTTCCTCCAATTGCAAACTGCCACCTTGCTTGCCACGTCAACCAACACGAAATCGCCACGTGGCAAAATTTTATCCAATCGTTCGCAGCCACGTGTCCACGCCAGCCCCGCTGCTAGCTCAGTTGCCACTTCAGCCGTCTCGATTCGTGTGCTTCCCAGTCAGCACCAAGCCGTCGCCACGTGTCACGTCCTCGTGTCGCCATGTGTCATGTCCAGTCACCTCGGGATCCGTGTCGCTAAGTGTCGCCTCGTCTGTGCACGATCCGCCTCGAGATCCATGCTCGAACTGCCTCAGGATCTGCATCCGAGCCTACTCGCGATTCGCCTCGGGATCCAAGCCTGCTGACGACCTCTATCTGTGCCCTTGACGCCTGCCTCGGGATGCATGCCCGCCTGGCCTCGCCTCGAGAACCGTGCCCGCTCGTCGTCGAAATCTGGAATATGAACCGAGAAACCTCACAGACACAGCACAAAATAAAATATACAAAAAAATAAAAATGCAGCAGAAAAGATGTTTATTAAAATGCGTCCATTCCAACAACCTTACATTCACTTGCAAAATAAAATTATATAGTGTGTAGGGGATAAGAAGGGAGAAGATAGGGGATAGGAAGGGGCGGAGGGATAAGGAGGTTGGAGGGATAAGGGGAAGGGAGGAAATGAAGGGATAAGGAGGGAATATAGGAGAAGAAGTAGGAGGGAGTTAGGGAGAATAGGGTTTTTTAAATAAAACTGCCGACAACATTTGCCGACAAAGTGAGGGAGTTTTCATACTTAGGCTTAGAAAAGAGATTTTTCTAAGCCTCTTACAGCTTAACCCTATTCATACTTGCAACACTTTCGGTGGAATTAAAAAAAAAACATGTTAGGGACCCACGGAAACTTCTCGTGGGTTTCAAATCGACCCAAAATCTGAATTTATTTTATCCGCAACGTCAAACCAAACGACACTTGAAATCCACGTAAGGAACAGTCTTGTCGGCGGAAAAAGATTTAAAAAAAAAAACAAGCTAGAGGCCCACTGAAACTTCTCGTGAGTTTCAATTGTACCCGATTTCTGAATTTCTTCTCAGAACTCGTGTACTAAATAAACTTAATTTTACACTGTAGTTGATTCCTCTAAATCTTTAGTGGATTTACCGTGATTATCCTTTGTAATGGCATCCAGAAGAGAGGAATGTAATTATTGCGGCCAGTCGCAAAAAGAGGACAGAAAGAAAGCGGAAGCGAGAGTTGGCTCCAATTTATATTACGCGCCCGTACATTCTTCTTTTTCGTGTCTGACGACAAAAAGCATAAAGACGAATAAGTTGTCCCGTCAATGTCGACACTATAGCGGGGTTGTCGTTAACTGGTAACTTTAGTTAGACTACATCCCCATTTTATATTTGCACGCATTCAAGTAAAGATGTGTGATAACATATTAAACCCATAAAACGTAACAGAAAATATATATTTATGAATGCGAGGCTGCACCCGTCAAGTTTTCAGGCGTATAGACGGTGTCCTCGCACGCTGGAGCTAACTGCAGTTACTATTTCTGTCACAACATGGATTTGTTGTAGATTTGGGGTCTGACAAAGTGTGTTATTCAACTGGCGTTTTAACTTCTTGTCCCGTTTGTACAGACTGGGTATCTTAATTGTGGAATTTATGGTGGAGAGTGAGGGATGTTAAAATGAAAGAAGTGTGAGGTTTCTAGAAAACCAGTGATAATGAATGCAGTCTCAACCCGGCAATTTTTCGGGCGTATGAACGCGCTGTCGTCGCCCACATGAGATAACTGCAGTTACTTTTTCTGTCACAACTTGGATTTGACGTAGATTTGTGGTCAGATAATTAGTTTTATTTTTTATTTTTTATATTACAAAAGGATAACATTCTTTCATCTTTAATTAACTAGGTACAATGATTACACATTTTTCCCGAGGTTTCTGCCTTCAAACATAGGTTTAATCACTAAAGCTGCTTCTATAATCCTTCTCCTCGGTAAACAAAATCCCTAGGGAGACTCCAGTGGCTCAGGGTTGGTAACGCCTTCATCAAGCTGCCCACACTCAGCTGCCCTTATTCAGCAGACTCAAGTCAGACTACTACCTTTGGGTATGTCCCCAAGGTTTGAACTTAGGTCTCCTCTTAGACTCAAGTCAGACTACTACCTTTGGATATGTCTCCAAGGTTTGAACCTAGGTCTTCTCTTATTAAGTGTCTAAGGTTTTACCAATCCACTAGCCCTTAGGACTAGACAAATCGTTTTATTTAAATGACAGGTTTTTTTTTCCATAAGTTCACATACACGCACCACACTCTATACTAATTTAATCTGCTTCCAAAGTTTGAATCTAAGTCTCCATTATTAAGTGTCCAAAGTCGTACCAATCTACTAACCCTTAAAAACTAAACAGATAATTTTATTCAAATGATATTTTCTTTTTTCCACAAATTCACAAAAACACCACACTCAATCTTCCGAATTACATTTTAATTTGTACAACACCCAACCTGGATCTCTCAAATTACATTTTAGTTTCTTGTCCGGATTGTACAGCATTGATATTTTAGTTGTCGAGTTTATGGTGTGGGGTGAGAGATGTTAAAATGGCAGATGTCATAAATACGAGGTTTCTCAGAAACAAGAAAGCAATTAAAATAATGTATGCTGAGGCCGGAAAGGAGTTCGTTGATCTACTCTTCAGTTCTCTTATCTTGCCTCTCGCTCTCTACTAAATTTGCTTTGATTGTCATATAAAAAAGAAAAGGAAACTACCTTTTTTCGATCCATTTATTAATCCCTGCCTACGCAGGGTTTTATAATGTCAAGCTTGTTCATTTTATATTAAGAAAAATTGTTTTGTTTTTTTACTTCCATCTTTTATCGGCCGCTCTCCTCACTATTTACTTTGTTTAAATCAATTAAGTAGGTCTTAAATCACATATGTAAGCTTGGCTTTTATCTTCTTGCTGGTCATGGGTGGTCTAATTTTTTTGGTAAATAAAAGTCTTCATTAATTACCGGGTTTTGCAGGTTAACCCAAAACCTATTACAATATCCAGCCTTCTGCTGAGATTGTAGATCCTAGTCATCCTTGAAACTTTCTTACCAGAAATTGTGTTGAATCCCCTACAACACCTTACTAACAAAGCACACCCATACCTAAACATAACTGTAAACATTACTTACATTGACAGGAATTGAAGTTTGGAACTTTGCACTTGTGAAACCTGTTGCTTGCCCATTTCCTATTCTCTGTCGGAATCTTCCAAGGCTTACACCCTGTTACCTTCATTTCCAATTTGGTATGATTTAGAGGGAAACCCCATAGTTATTACCAGCTCCATGGGGAAAGAACACCCATTCATATTTCTCCTTAACGGGTAGGTTTCTTTTCATGACTAATAATGTTTTCCACTTCACGTGGCACACCTTGTGTCCATGTCACCAAACTACCAACATCAACACCTATGTTGGCTAATTTGTCAGCTGACCTATTGGCCTCACGGTACACGTGACGAGCCCTCCTATTTTGTCTTGCCGCAAAAAGGATCCTCACTTCATGGATGACTCCCTCGATTCTCCATGGAGGTTTTTTGCCATTGGTTAACAGGTTGATGATGTTCATAGAATCACCTTCAATCATCAAGTTACCTTGAGTTGCTTGGGCTACTTGCAACCCTCTCCAAAGGGCTCTAGCTTCTGCTTCGTTATTAGTTCTGATTCCCAATGGTTCAGCGAAGGCCTTGACCAGATTTCCTTGATGATCCCTGATTATTCCTCCAGCTCCAGCTCTTCCCGGGTTCTCCTTGGCTGCACCATCAAAATTTAGTTTAAACCAACCCTGGGGGTGGCTCCCAAGAAATCCCATTTCTGGGATTGGGCAAAGGAATGGAAGGTTTGTCCTCAATACCTAAGGCCCGAGCTAATTGTTTTTCTTGGGGAAGAATTGAGTGGTTCTCATCCACTAAGGTGCTAAGGTTTTCTTTCGCAAAGACAATAATCCTGTTGAGGATGGTTTTGGGTTGTGAATGGTATCCTTAAAGGCTCTATGGTTCCTTTCTAGCCAAATCTGCCAGAGAAAATGATGCCAATAGATTTTCCATAGGTACTTAAGTTTTAGGCTAACAAAGGGTTGAGGCCATTGATGGAACACTTCGGATATAAGAGCAGGCTTAACCCACGAGATCCTAAAGGCTTGGAAAAGTTCATCCAGGATGGACTCCGCTATCGGACACTCCAGAAACAAGTGTTGGGTTGTCTCCCATCCTGCCCTGCACATGTAGCAACGGTTAGCAATAACCATACCTTTGGATAACATATTGTCCATAGTGAGGATTTTTCCTTGAATCACCAGCCATGAAAAAAAGGATATTTTAGGAATTAAGCCTTTGATCCAAACCAAACTCGGTTGAAATTGTTGACCTTCCACATTGAGAAGCAAATTATAGGCAGACTTAACTGTGAAGTCACCACTTTCAGTCTCAGCCCAAACAATGTGATCTTCATCCTCTCCAGAGGGAATAATTTGTTGAGTTAAAATGTTATAAAGCTCTTCAGACTCCGCTTCAAAACCACTGTACTACGATGTGTTTCCACCTGTTGATATTTATATCCTGCCACATATAATTTGCAACCTTCTTCCCAATATCCTTGCTCCATATTCTCTTGAATCCTAGCCAAACGAGGATTATGGGATAACTCCTCAGCTCTCACCCATCGATCCTTCCAAAAGTCTATTGTTTGCCCATTTCCTAGAATCCATCTAAGACCTTTCTTGACAAGATCCCTGCTCGTGAGGATTGCCTTCCAAAAAGTAGACCCCCTTCTTGCTAAGTTGTCATTAAGGAAGTTCACACCTTGGAGGTATTTCCTCCTAACTATGGCAATCCATTCATTATCGACCTTAGTCAATAACCGCCATGCTTGTTTGGCTAACAGAGTTGTATTGAGATGAGCAACTCTCCTCAATCCTAACCCCCCATCAACTTTAGGTTTGCAAACCTTGTTCCAACCTACTAAATGGATCCTTTTCTTATCCTCATTCCCTGACCAGAGAAATTTTTTTGAAGATGCTCAATTTTGTGATACACCTTGTTGGGAGCTCTGAAGACTGATAGGAAGTAAATGGGTATACTTTGAAGTGAAGCCATAGTTAAAACTGCTTTGCCTGCTTGAGATAACAGATGTCCTTTCCAACCTGCTAGCTTTTTTTGGATCCTCTCTAGAACTATGTTCCACATTGATCCTTCAGGTTTCCTCGTAAATAGGGGAAGACCTAAATAGGAGGTGGGAAGGGATGCAATCTGACATTCCATGATCCTTGCTATGTTGTTTTGCCTAGGAATGGGGGTATTGATGAAATAAAGTTTGCTCTTATCAAAATTCACTTTCTGTCCAGCCGCTTCTTCATACATTATGAGAATATTTTTAATCCTTCTTGCCTCAACCACAGAAGCCAAAGTCAGTAGCAATGTATCATCAACAAATTGTTGATGTGTCATCGGGGTAGTTAGCGACGTGGCCTTGATACCTGATATGAGTCCAGCTACCGTTGTTGCCTTAATGGTTCTTCCCAAGGCCTCAGCTACAATGATGAACAACATAGGACTTATGGGATCTCCTTGTCTTAGACCACATTTGCTTTGAAAAAAACCTGCAGTAGACCCATTAACCAAAACTGAAAAACAAGGCTTAGAAATACACTCTCTTATTAACTTGACCCATTTCATGTTGAAGCCAAATTTTAATAAAACTGCCTCTAGGAATTCCCAATTTATCCTGTCATAAGCTTTGTTCATGTCTAACTTTAAAGCCATGACTACTTTTTTGGTCTGAGTGGTTGTATGAAGAGCCTCATGAACAGTAATAACTCCATCTAAGATTGATCTTCCTTGTACAGAACTTCCTTGACTTGGATCAATGATAACCGGTAGAACTTTCTTCAAACGGTTGGCTAAAACTTTGGACAGAATTTTATAGGATATATTACACAGGCTAACCGGCCTAAAGTCAGCCATAGTCTTGGGGTTGGGGCCTTTAGGGATCAAAGCAATGAAAGTTGAATTGAAACCCCTTGGAATATGATTTGAACTTTGGAACTCCTTGATTGCAGCAATAACTTCTGCTCCAACAATATCCCAACAAACTTGGAAAAACCGTGGTGAAAACCCATCCGGCCCAGGAGCTTTGTCAGGATCCATGTTAAACAAAGCCTCCTTGATCTCTTCGTCTAAAAAAGCTGTTGTAAGAGACTCGTTAATCATTTCATCAATGAGTTGTGGAATGAATTGAAGGAGAGAGTCCTTTGCTTGGGCATTACAGGCCCGTTCTTCACCCAATAATGAACTGAAAAAATTAACAGCCTCGTCCCTGATCTCCTGAATGTTTTGAGTTGAGGATCCATCCACCTTAGTTAAATTTCTAATATTATTGTTGCTTCTATTGCTCAATGTGGTAACATGGAAAATTTTTGAATTAGAGTCCCCTTCCTTTAGCCATAATGCCCTTGATTTCTGCCTCCAATACATCTCTTCACAAGCTAAAATATTATAAAACTCACAAAGGGTTTCCTTCTCTTCAATCCTTGTCGCCTCATCATAGGTTCCATTTTGGATTTTGCTTTCTATTATTCTCAGTTTTTCCCCCACTTGCTCTCTTATTCTCAAAAATATTTCCAAAGACTTCTTTATTCCATATTCTAAGGTTGTTTTTCACCATCTTAAGTTTTTGAGATAGTTTGAAGGAAGCACTTCCCTGGATAGGCTCTTGCCACCATTCCTCTATTCGTTTCTTGAAGTCCGGATGTTTAACCCACATTGACAGAAATCTGAATGGCTTTTTAAAGGAGTTAGCCTGAAATGCCTCCCATAGAATAAGATTATGGTCTGAAGCGCATTTAGGAAGGGCTTGTAACGTTGAATCACCAAACATTGTTGTAGCTTCCTTGGATAAAAAAAACCTGTCCAACCTTTCTTGAATCAGCTGACTTCCTATCCTCTTGTTACTCCATGTAAATTTGGCTCCTTTTAGTCTTACATCCATCAATTCATTTGTGTTAATGAATTCATTGAAGTCCTCCATGCTCCTTGAGGGTAACCTAGATCCTCCCTTCTTATCAGATGGGTAAATGGGGGTATTGAAATCTCCCCCAATCACCCAAGGAATGTCTTTAAAAGCTTGGCTCAAATGCCCCAAAAACTCCCACAGTTCAGACCGCCCTTGGACAGAGGTGGGGGCATAAACATTTGACATAATCCAATTCTTATTAGTATCAAAATCATGAAATAATACGCTTAAGACTCTTTCATTTGCCTGAATAATACTTCCTTCTATTTTAATAGGATCCCATAAGATCATGAGGCCCCCAGATGCTCCTCTCGCTTGTTGAAAGGCCACTTCCCCTTGCTTCCAAATCCTTCTAGCTATAAGTGTTGATTGTGCCGCATCTGTTTTGGTTTCTTGAAGAAAAATGATAGTAGGATTCCAATCCTTCCTTATAGACTTCACCATCCTTTGTTTTGGTGGGCCGTTTAGGCCTCTCACATTCCATGAGAGAACCTTCATTTAGACTATTTGATATTTTTCCCCGCCCCCTTCCCTGATCCAAAGGGGGTTTGTCAATTTTGCTATTATCCTGGCCAGGAATAGCTTCTTGTAACAATGTTCTTTGCTTTCCGTTTGCAATTTCTTCATTGATTCTCATTCTATAGTGCTCTGTTGTAGATATTCTCCCTTTCTTTCTTTCACTTCCATAATCTATCGGAGGCTTGGTAGTGCTTCTAGTCTATTTTGGACTGAAATGAGGGGGCATATACTATGATAGTCTAGGGCTTGAACCTTCTTCCTCATTTTGGGGGTTTTCAATTCCCTCTTCATCCTCAACCTTGTTTTGGTTCACCTCTCCTATCTGGTTCCTAAACAGGGGGCTTTCCTTCAAGGAACCTTTTACCGTTGGGCTCATCTGATAAGGGATAATTTGCTCCACTACCGGATTAGGAGCTACATTCCTGCCTCTTGTTTCCACAACTTCGACTCTTGACTCTATTTTTTCCATGTTTAAACTGAAATGACCTGGCAATTTTTCTTCATTTTGAGCATAGCTTTTGGGGCTTTTTGTCATAGCTGTGGATGGTCCCGATTTGGATGGGGAGTCTAGGGTTTCAGGAAACTTGACATTGATGGTATCATCCTTACTATTTTCTTTTTCAACTTCTAGATTTGCTAGGATATCAAACATGTTCAAGCTGGGATCTTTATTACATACCTTATGATTTTTGCCTCCCTCATTATGTTGCTTTCCTTTCTCTTGGATTTTTGCCAGTTCTGTGTTGGCTTGGTCAGACTGGTTATTCTTAACTTGTCTGTATCCTTCCAAGTTAAGACGCGGTCCTTGAAACTTTGGGATCCCTCTCCCATTAGCTTTCCCTAGAAAACCTTCGCTCGTGGCTTCCTTGTTTGCAGTTATTGTCAGACATTGGGCTTGAAGGTGGCCCTGGGTTTTGCACATGCTACAAAATGTCGGCTTGTTCTCATACTCCACAGGTTGAATCCTTAGAAACTCTCCATATGCTAGTTCCACCTGAGAAGGTAGATCAGAATCCAAGTTTGCATTTACATAGATCCTGGCATGCGTCAGTCTAGTCCTTGCCCGGGTTGAATGGTCTATTGCCACGAGCTCTCCTATCATCTTTGCTATGCCACTAAGCCAGTACTCATTAACAAACTGGGTTGGGAGGTTTGGTAAGCGGACCCAAATGGGTGCTATATTAATGTTCTGCTTCTCAGGGTTGAAATCCTCCCCCACTTCCTCAGAAAGAGGCTACGCCTTCCTAGAAACCAGGGTCCTCCTGTCAAGATGCGCTCTGCATCATCTTTGTTGTTGAGTCTTATCATAAAAAAACCTCTTGACATGGCTACGATTTCTAAGCTTCCTAAAGTTTTCCACTTTGCCGCGGCCCATGAGCGAATAGTCTCAATGTCCGGCCTTCCTCCCAAAAACTTGCCAACTAAGGATGATGCCTCCATATCCAAGAATCTTTCCATAATCTCCACTGGCGCAGTTAACCTATTATTGTTTGGTATTAGGGGCGGTAGTTCACTGACTGGCTCCTTCTTTTTCCCTTTCGGCATTTCCAAAAAGGTTGGGCCCTTGTTGCCAGCTCCCGAACCCCAGTGGGACCCTTTGTCTGAGGGTTTATCTGGAGGATCTGTACCTTTAGCCTTTTCGAACTGAGCTGACAGGGAATCCTTTTCCTTTCCAGCTACAACATTCTGCCCTGCCTCTGGATCTTCTCCTTCCGTTGGTTCAAAATTCTTGCCTGCCATTTTTGCTCCTCCTCCGCTTCCTCCACCGCTCCTCATCCCTTCTTTTCAATTCAAGAAAACCTTATTAAGTCATCCCTCATCCGTTTCTCATTTTTTTGATCCACAATAATTTTTTAGCTTTTATAGATTTCATGGGTGGTCTATTTAAGGAACAAAAGGCAAAAGAAATTATAGTAATTAAGACCATTACGTAGGTCTTAAATCACATATGCAATCTTGGCTCTTATGTTATTGCTAGTCATGGGTGGTCTATTTAAGGAACAAAAGGCGAAAGAAATTATAGTAATTAAGACCATTACCTAGTTACATAACTATGTTGAGGAGTTTAACTTATTAAGCTAATATATGAGTAAGATGGAGTCTAACTTATTGAGCTAATATAGGGGTAAGATGGATCTAGGGTTTTGAGTATCATTATGGTTGTCAATCCCAGCAGACCAATACACAACATTGGCATCGTAAAAGAGAATGCATGTGATAATGACTTCTTTCATCCAACTATGCAGGTTTGTACTAAAAATGGTCTATAAGGTAACCTTCGTTCTTTTGATGTAATTATTTTGTTGTCTGAAGTTGATTTTGCATATGATCACTCACCCTTGTCTGAAGTTGATTTTACATATGATCACTCACCCTTGTTGGGTATTTTATTGGATGCATATCTAATGAGTCTTCCCTTAGGACTTGGGTTAACATAGCTTGGACTCCTCATGGAGTCAAGCTAACGATGGTTCAAAACCTTATAAAGGATTTTTTTCTATTTCTCTTTGCGAAAACAACCCAGGTAATTTACGAACATGGCCCTTGGTACATGAGAAGCTCTCTACTTGTTTTTTCTCTTTGAACCTGTGACTTTTCTGTTTATGAGGAAATATCTACCAAAGTCCCTTGTGGGTGGAATTCCCAAGACTCCCTTTACCTTTGTGGCCCTTTCTTAGTCATTTAGCATCCCCTCTAGGGTGTGTCATTTTGGTGGAGGTAGACAAATTTTTCCATGCACACCCTAAAAAATGTGTTTGCATCAAGATTGATATTTCTCGAGATCTCAAGGAGTCTATTGACATACAATTTGGTGAAATTGTGTTATCCCAACGGGTCCTCTACATTAATTTACCCAACACTTATTTTCGATGTCAATCCTCAACACACAAGATCAAAGACTGTCCCTTGATACCGCATAACAAGGACAAGTAAAGCCCCACCACACCGAGTGCACCCACTCCTCAACCTTAAGAGGATGGTTGGATGACTGTGGGAGGGTGTAAAAATGCACATTTGGTTGCTTCTAAAGGTACACAGTCCAAGTCGACACATGTCTCACAACCGGTAAAAAAGAGATATGAAAAGGAAAAAGTTGATCCTCCAACTGAAACTGTCAACAATGAGGCTCCTCAGTCTCAACAGATTCATACCCTAAGGGATGCAATAGTGGTTGCTTCACAATCTACCCAAGGGCATAAAAATACACCTTTGGCTACTTCTAAAGGTACATAGTCCAAGCCAACACATATCTCACAACTGAAAACAAAAAGATATGAAAAGGAAAAGTTGATCCTTCAGTTAAAACTACCAATAATGAGGCTCCTCAATCTCAAAAGATTCATGCCTCAAGGGATGCAATAGTGGTTGCTTCACAGTCTGCCCAACCGACTAATCCTCCAGTACATTTTCCTCCAGCTAATGCAAGGCGTTCCCGTAGCTCAAGAAGGGGATCTGTAGAAGAAGATGCTTTTTACTCCAGCTAACACAAGGCATTCCCACAACTCAAGAAGGGGATTTGCAGAAGAAGATACTGCTCCATAGAAGTGACTTCATATGATCAATGTTCCGTTGGAAAATTATGTTCCTTCATATGATCAATGTTTAGTTGGAAAGTTATGTTCTTGATTCGTGTGTTGGAGTATCTTAACGACGATGAGGATATATCGTTGGATGCAGAGCTATAATCAATAGAATAGGCAATTCCTACAGAGAAAGCAAAATCAAAAAGTTCCTATAGAGAAAGAAAAATATAAAGTTCCTTCCCTTTCTGTGCGGTTTCGTCGTTCTCGTAGTCTTCAACAGGGGAAAGAAGATGAAGATAGTCTACTTGAAAAACGGTTTCACCAATTTTATCCAAAAGTTCCAACAACTATGCGTTGGATAGACAGTTCCAACAACTTTGCATTGGATAGACGCATGATGAGCAATAAGTCTACTTGGTGCCTAGAGTTACAATTCTACAATTTAGGGTTTCTAGTTTTTTTTATGCTTAATTATGTTGTGTATTCACCCTTCCAGGGGCAATAAGTCTACTTGGTGCCTAGAGTTACAATTCTATAGTTTAGGGTTTCTAGTTTTTTTCTATGCTTAATTAATGTTCAGTTGAAAAGTTATGTTCCTGATTCGTGTGTTGGAGTATCTTAACGACAACGAGGATATGTCGTTGGATGCAGAGCCATCATCGATAGAATTGGCAGTTCCTATAGAGAAAGCAAAATCTAAAAGTTCTTATAGAGAAAGCAAAATCTAAATGTTCTTATAGAGAAAGCAAAATATAAAGTTCCTTCCCTTTCTATGCGGTTTCAACGTTCTCGTAGTCTTCAACAAGGGAAAGAAGATGAAGATAGTCTACTTGAAAAATTGTTTCACCAATTTGGTCCAAAAGTTCCAACAACTTTGCGTTGGACGAACAATTCCAAAAAATTTGCGTTGGACAGATGTTGGATGAGCAATAAGTCTACTTGGTGCCTAAATTTATAATTCTATAGTTTAGGGTTTATTTTTTTTTTATGCTTAATTATGTTGTGTATTCACCCTTTCAGGGGCAATAAGTCTACTTGGTGCCTAGAGTTACAATTCTATAGTTTAGGGTTTCTTGTTTTTTTTCTATGCTTAATTATGTTGTGTATTCACCCTTTTAGGGGCTGGTTCCATTGTACATCAGTTCTGTAAGGGGGTGTTGAATAACTGTAAATCATTTGCTTGATTCCTGCTCTATTTTAACGAAAATGATTTTTTGAGTGATGACATTAACCATGTAACATGTTTATCCATTTTTTTAAAATGCATTTTATTATTTCTTTAATACAATACTTTTACATTAAAAAAATTACCTAACCACATAAAGTGGAGATAAAAGTAAATGGTTTTTAATGTTTATATAGGATGAATTTTCTAGGTTTTAAACCTAAAATATACAAAGAATAAAGAGGGGAGAACATTAGATATTACACATAAAATTATTTATTTTTTATGATTATTTTTTCATGCACTATGTGAGCATTGTCATAATTGATGGCTCAAAGCTTAAAATAACATCCACTCATATCAAACCTTAAAATTACATCCATTTAATTTATGAGTTTTCATAAATAAACAAGGGTTTCATCGAGTTGCCTAAGAGGTTTGTTGTCTTCCCCAAAAAATTAGGAGGTATGGGATTACATGATTGTCAAAGACAAGGTTTTGCTTTGTCTGCTAAATGGATTCTTTGAGCCTTAAGTGGTTCTGAAGCTTGGAAAGTTCTAATTCAACACTGCATTTCCACTGGTTTACCTATTGGAAGGAAGGCTTGGAAAGACATGAGTTTTCAATCCCTCTTGGTTGCTCCTATCCCAGTTAAAATTCAATGCTCTTTTGTCATCCAGAGTATATGGAGGGTTTGGGATAAAATTAAGCCTTGGTTGTGTTGGCAAGGGGATGGACATCGAAAATGTGCTTCTATTTATACTTATAATGTTTGGTGGTCACCTTTTATTACTTTTCAAGGTTTCCCTATTGCTTTCGTGTAATGGATTCATAGTCAATGGTTCTTCAAGAAAGGGATTTCAACAGTGGCAGATTTGTTTTAAGATATTCCAAGGATTGGATCCCATGGGATGATTTTAGGAGATTGTTTGATCTATGACAATGAAACTGTTTTGGATTGTATCCCTTTTTATCTTTTGCCCATGATTTGTAGAAATTCTCAAAAGCCTTGGTGGTCTGATTGGGGATGGTTTAAGAAAACCCCACTTCTTACTTACACACCTAAGTTATAGTATGCTTGACTTACTCCCAAGGTCCCTATAGTTCAAAGACACAATAAGCGATGGGATCTTCTTTCCACTCAAACTCGTTGGAGTCTAAGATTTAAAATGACTTGGGCAAGATATATTGAACCCAAACAAGCTTTATTTTCCTGGAGCTTATTATCCTATGGTCTTCCTCTTGGAAAAATATTAAAATATCTTGGAATAGAGAATCCTTCCTGCCATTTTTGCGATGCTCCAGAGGATCCCCTTCATCTTTTTGATAGTGCAGGAAAGCTCGAATGGCCTAGGATTGGCTTGAGTCCTTTCGGTCTCATATGGTCAGTTCATTCACGTGACATCATGAATTGCTCGGAGACCCACTAGATTTTTCCTTGCCCTTTTTGTAAGTGTGGAACATTCTTCGCATCAGTGTGCTCTTTCATATTTGGAAAACTTGTAACAAATTTCTCTTTTCTCAATAGCATAGTTCAGATGAATTTCAATTGCTGATAAGTGCACAATTTATTCTTATTTTTGGTTCTAGATTTCAGTTCAAGTGGATAAAGTTCATATGAAGGTGGAGCATCTTTGTGCTCTTATACAAAATAGGGGTAATACCCCATGTACGGTCAATTGAATGCCTTCTATAGATCCTTATCGATCTGGTAAAGTTTTTTGATCACACTCTCATCGACGACTTCCCTCCCGATCTGTAGAAATACATTGGTCTCAATAATCTCATGTTCGCCAACCCTAAGGTAAAATTGACAATAATACATCTCATTGTGGTAGTGGGGAGGTTTTCCAGGTGGAGCCAGACCCAGTTGTTGGTTGGGCGATCCCATTCCCATGTGCCCATTCACTCCAGCTAATGTGGTGGGTTGGGGTGTATATGATGGTATTGATGGCTATGATACATGTGATAATGTTTGCACACCTGGGGAGGATGGGTGGCTCATTTCCATTCCTTCTAATATCGATTGGAAACATATGGAGGGTGAGGGAAATTCACCTTGTGAGCATATGGAGGGTGAAGGACATTCACCTCGTGAGCATACCCCCCATGATTGACATTATTTAATGCATAATTTTTGGTGATGTGGTTGGTGACGGGTTTTATCCTATTTTTGTTGTTTTGAGTAACTACTTCCTAATTCAACCTGAGTTAGTGTGACTACCTATTGGGGTGTGCCTATCCACCATTTTTTGTTGTTGTAAAGACTTGTATTTTTAAATTAATTAAAAGTTAGGCCTTTACATTCAAAAAAAATAAGTTTTTTTTTTTAAATAACTATTGAAAACTCTCTAATTTTTTAATTTCTTTTTTTATTGGAACCAACAATTATATTCAGTAAAAAATAAGAGAGGTTACAATAAAAAAGGAGCTAAAAAAATCATAGCTCGAGACGCAAGGCCACCAAAACAATCAACATCATAGAGACTTGAGGAAAAAAATAAAAACAACCCCTAAAAGGTGAATAAATAGAATAAATAAATAAAGGGAGCCACTCCAAGAGGAGACTGAGCCCTACTATGGGCACTGATGGAACAACCTGATGCTAGAAAATGTCACCTTGCTACGATAAGGCCTCAAAGAAATAGAGGGACCTTAAGGCGAAAAGAGGTTAGGTGAAGCCATATTGAAAGTGCACGAAGCCTTGCACCAAAACCTGACAAGATTTATCAAATGTGCCAACTCATGAGTCAACTTGGAAGCCTATGAATGGAGTTGAATAGTAACAACAAAAAATACTGTAATCTTTTCATGCAAGTAAAACTGACTAGAAATTGAATCTCCAGAATAGACAACAACATTCCTAGTTTTTCAAAGTTGAAACAAAATAATAGCATGAAAGAAATTCCACAGAGCAGCAATATAGGTAGGCCAACAACTGTTATCTCCAAAAAATATCATTTGCCATTTCAAAAATTTAGGATGAAAGGGCTTGAACAATGAGTGAATCCAAGACCAAGCAGACTAAGCACGAGGGCAGAACCAAAAAATATGTTTGAAAGTTTCAAAATGACCACAAGATGGACACTTAGTATTAGGAAGACCAACCCTACTAAGTTTCTCTCCCATAAGAATCCCTTGATATATAAGAAACCAGAGAAAAAAGGTAATCTTGGGTTCAAGTTTATACTGTCAGATATGGTTCAGACGAGCAATCCAAGTATAGGAGGTAGAATAAGTTTGCCATATCTCATTAATTTTATCAACACCAGGGGAAACATGACTAAGAAGCTGATAAATCAAGGAAGAAGAGTAGTTCTTGAAAGGAGTATCCACATTCCAATGCCAATCCCTCCACCAAGTACTTGGGGGTTGAAGGCCAATATTATGAAGCATGACATCAGGTATGAGCTCTTGAATCTTAAGAATAGAAGGAAGATCTAAATTCTGAAGATTAAATTTATGTTTGAGATCGAACCAAGGAATCCAGTCTCGAGAGTGCACTAAATCATTAATATAACAGATGCCCTTGCGAAACAACCACAAAATTTTAATCCCTAGCATATTAGCAAGAAGAACTGAAGAGTTAGACAAAATAGGAGACCACCAGATATTTTGAGAATTGAATGAAAGACCATTACAAAAACCATCACCAATCTAATGAATATGAGGTTTCACCACATCAGAAGCTTGCCAAATACTTTTTAACCAAATAAACCTTGAATCTTAACTAGAGCAAAAGTAATGATGAGAGTATAAAGGTCAATATTAACCCAAGCTTTGTGCCCATAAGATAGCCTTGAAGAAATACAATGAGGAATCAAAACCTTCCAGGATTCAGGGCCTTCAATAGCTTTAACCACCCACTTAGCACACAGAGAAATGCTTTGAATTTTTATCCAACTCATATATATATATATATATATATATATATTTGAATACTTAAATAATTATAAATTCACTCCCTTAATTTAAATGTTTAAGATTTATGTTAAAACCAAAAACTAAACAAGCAAAAACATACCTAAATAGATGTCTTTGTTTACTTAGAGTTTATTTATTACTTATATATAAAAAATATACTTGTATATGATTTTTGTTTTTTTGTTTTTTCTTTAAATAACTATTGAAAACTCTCTAACTTTTTAATTGCCTTCAATTTTTATACAACTCTGTTGGAAATATGAGCAAGATTTGTTGTCATTTATGTCAAGAGTCAGTTTCAGTGAGCAGTGCAAAAGGAAGGATGTCAAGAGTGAATTTCAGTAAGTAGTGCAAGAGAAAGATTACTTCTAGGCCTAAGGGAAATAATATTATAATATTCAAGGTGGACAAATAAGGTCTAAAGGAGCAATAGGAATGCCCAAGAAAAATAATATTATAATATTTTATTATAATATTAAAGGTCTAATTTCAAGACCTAAGGTTAAATTAATTATAATAATTTTATTATAAATTAACCGCGTGTTGTGGTCTACTGGCAAGGACGCCACTTGCATTATCGGTGATGTGACCCGAGTTCAACCCCCATTACGGATATGTATAAGAAGTATTACTCAATAAAAAAATTTTATTATAAATTAATTTATAATTTAATTTAATTAACCCTAAATTTATTAAATTAATTATAATAATTTTATTATAAATTAATTTATAACTTAATTTAATTAACCCTAAGGTTAGGGTTATAAGGGAAAAGGTTTAATTATGAGCACCGACATCATATGTTTTCCCCTCCGTCGACGTCCAAAGGGAGATGGCACAATGGTATAATACCACGTGCATTGTTTGACTAAAACCTAACCTTCGTTTGAATTATATTGCAAGTTCCTACGAATTTCTATGATCTGCGTGCAAAAAGGAGATAAATTTTGTTTTATTTGGTGCCAACAAAGGGATAAAGGAAGGGAGGCTTAAAGCCTCATTACCAACCAAGGTGGTTGGGCTAGCGGCAAGCGGTTGTGTGTTGAGACGTTGCAAGGTAGGAGGTCCCACGATCGAATCCTGGTGGCAATATTTTAGAGGTGGTTGTTTTCATTTTGGGCGCCCATCATAGAATTCACAGCGCACAAGGCATTTTTGACTACCAAAGTGAGCACCTAGCTCATGTGAAAGTTGATCCACGGCTAGGGCGCTGGTGGTAGCACATCGAGAGATCGAATCTCATCGAGGGAAAAAGAGGTATTTAATTTTTAATTAAATTTTATCCTAAGGTTTTATGTGGCATGATTTTTGTTAGGAGGGAGATATAAGGTTTATAAAAATTAAATTTTATATTGTGATTTTGATGATTAGAATTTGGAAGGAGTAATAAGGTGGATTAAGAAAATTAGTTGTTGAAGTGAGTTGTTTAATTTTTGTTAATCATTTTTAAGTGTGGATATTATAAGGTGTAATTGAGATTTAATGTTTTGTATGGTGAAATATTTTGAGGGAATATTTGAATGAAATTTTGAGAAGGTTTTGCTACCTAACCTTTGATATTGGCAAAGAGGGTGATTGTGATTGAGATAGGTTTTGAGGTCAAAACTTCATCAAACAAAAGGTATGGGCACATCTTCCTTGTGAGTGAAATATTGTTGGATGTTGTGAATGCTAAGCTAGAGTGAAAAGGATTGTTTGATAAGCATTGTTGAGTTTGATTTTGAGATATCCAATGTTTATTGATGAGGGTTTTCTGGAATGAAAGTTGATGCTAGAAACCTTATTTGATAAGCATTGTTGAAAATATTGAGTGATCCTTCATGTGCATTATTAGGGTTTGTGAAAGATCATGAGTATAATTGTTATGCGATGTTGAGAACTATCTTGAACTAGGGTTTTGTGGAAAGGCCATGAGTATCATTGTTATGTGAATTTGGAATCATCTTGAGTTAAGTTTGAGTTCTATAATGTGAGTTGTTGAAAACATTGTGAAACACTTGTTTAGGGTTTGTAAGCAAGTTGTGTTTCAATGAGTGATTGGTTGAGTGGAGTTGATTGAGCATAATTGATTGAGAGTTTTGGAATGATAGTTCAAGTTCTGTGAAACAAATTTTTCTTTACTAATTTGAGAAAGATATTGAAAGTGATTGAGTGTGAAACATATTGAGTCTCTTACCATTCTTTATATGTTTATGTGGTTAAACAAAATTATGAGTGAAATTTGTTTGTGAGATTGAAGAGGTTTTCTAGAAGAGATTAAGTTAAATTTTGTAAGTGTGAAACATATTGAGTCTCTAACAATTCTCTATATGTTTCTGAAGTCAAACAAGATTCTATGTTTCTCTATATGTTTCTGAAGTCAAACAAGATTCTATGTAAAACTTGTTTATGGGATTGAAGAGGTTTTCTGTGATAGATTGAATTAATTTGAACAAGCTTTTGTGAAAGCTAGTGAGCAGATTTGAGCAAGTCCTAGAGTGGACTTAAGGACAGAGTTGAGTAAGATTTTGTGGAAGCTTACAATACATATTTAAGGCAAGTCTTAGTGAAGACTTGTTGAGCAGATTGGATAAGTTCTAGTGAGGACTTATTGAGCAGATTTGAGGTAAGTCTTGGTGAAAACTTGTTGAGAAGTTTGGACAAGTTCTTGAGAGGATTTGTGGAAATATTTGAGGTAAGTATTTGAGAAGACTTGAGAGCAGAGTTGATTGATTGATTTGTTCAAGATTTGTGTTAAGGCTTGGGGTAGATCTAGTAGAGTTAATTTGTGATTGGATCAAGCTTTGTGTTAAGGTTTGAGGACATATTTGAGATAGAGATTGAGCAAATTTATGCTAGACTGAAGGACTGCATTTAGTGTAGATTTGAGACAGAAATTGAGTAGATTTGTGCTAGACTGAAGGACTATGTTTAGTGTATATTGGAGATAAATATTGAGCAAATTTATGCTAGACTGAAGGATTGTGTTTAGTGTAGATTTGAGATAGAGATTGAGTAGATTTGTGCTAGATCGAAGGACTGTGTTTAGTGCAGGTTTGAGACAGAGATTGAGTAGAGCTGAGAGCAAGCTTTAGATATGACAAAGCAGAGGACAATAGTCTCTAGTGGATAGAGATCCATTAGCTATGGCAGTGAGGACAAAGATCTTCTGAGTGAGGACATGAGTCTTCAGTGGATAGAGATCCACAAGCCAGTGCAATGGAGGTAGTAGTATTCTAGAGGATCACCAGCTAGAGCAGAGGAGTTCTCATGTGGATAGAGATCCATGAACCAACTGAGGGGATTGATGTCTCCTATGGATAGATATCCATGAACTTGATTATGAGATTGGTGTCTCTTTTAGACATAGGTCCATAAACATTGTAATAGGTAAGGATTCCCAAGATATTTGTAGAGAAAATATTAGTGAAATATTTTCTCCGTAGAGTAGCCCACATTAGGTGAACCACGTTAAATTGGTGTCTCTATTATGTGTGGTGATTTGTGCATTGATTTGATTATTGCTGCTGATATTGCCTTTGATATATTAAAAATATTGTTTGAAAAAAAAAAAGTAAAAAGTGATCTTATACTGTTCACCCCCCTCTCAGTATAAGCTTGTGTTCTTCAAACTCATTTTTATTTTATTTTATATATATATATATATATATATATATATATATATATATATAATTTTTATTTGAATACTTAAATAATTATAAATTCACTTCCGTAATTTAAATGTTTAAGATTTATGTTAAAACCAAAAACTAAACAAACAACAACATACCTAAACATATGTGTCTTAGTTTACTTATTATTTATATATAAAAAGTATACTTGTATATGATTTTTTTAAAGGAAAAGGTTAAGGAAAAAATAATATTTAATATACAAATATAATATTTGTTAGAAGATTTTTTAAAAAGAAGTTTGAAAAAATTATTAAAATAAAGTATAAATAAAAATAAAAACAAAAAAATAGTTATATAAATTATAAATAATGTTTTGTATTTAAAGAAAAAAAGAAAAAAAATATTTACATGAATATATATTCATTTTTTTAAAATTATATGAAACTATTTCTATCAAAATATCAAAATATTACATTTGGTGTTATGTCAATTAAACCATATCAAATGTGTACTTTATCATAAATATTTTTATTTCTTTTTCTATCAAATATGTTCATCATCTTCTTCAAAGTGCTATGTTTCCACAATAAGTTCTTTATGATGTGTCTTGGTTTACTTATAACAATAAACCAAAAACTAAACAAACAACAACATACCTAAAAAGATGTGTCTTATTTTAATTATAGTTTACTTATTATTTATATGTAAAAAGTATACTTGTATATGATTTTTTAAAGGAAAATGTTAAGGAAAAATAAATTTTAATATACAATATTTGTTAGAAGATTTTTTAAAACTAAGTTTAAAAAACAATTATTAAAATAAGAATCCTTTAAAAATTAAATTATAAATAAAAATAAAAAACAAGAAAAATAGTTATACAAATGATAAATAATGTCTTGGTAGTTAAAGAAAAAAGAAAAAGAAATCTTTACAAAATATATATTATTTTGTAAAAAATTATATAAAACCAATTTCATCAAAATATCAAAATGTAATATATTGGACTTTATCATAAATATTTTTTATTTTCTTTTTTATCAAATATATTTATCATCTTCTTCAAAGTGTTATGTTTCCATAATCCATTCTTTGATATGATTTTTATGTAGAGATTATTAAGAGATAAAATATTACTTGACATGTTGCCTTTTAAAATATGAACTTCACCAACATGAAGATCATTTTTTATTTATTTTTTCATAGACATGCACACATTTCTAAAATATTACCTTGTAATAGATGGTAAACATCAATAATACATTTTCTTTATCCAAACCCGCATCTATTTTTGTTGATAGCATTTATGATAAATTGTGAGTTGACAATTGATTGAGCACTTACCAAGAAGAGACCTAGGTTTAAACCTTGGGGGCATGCCTAATCCTTTGAGTGCGCTCCAGACCTTATAAATAAGAGATCTAGGTTCAAACCTTGGGGCATACCTAATCCTCTAAGTGAACACTAGATCAAAAATGACAATACAAATCCTGAGTGATCGGTGGTCCTCCTCATGTCGGGTCATCAACAACGAGGTGGTATAGGTTTTTTGGGAGCAACCCATGTGGTTTGAACCCTTCACTTTGCAATTACTAAAAATAGTGCGAATGTAACCAACTCCCCTATGTATCCAAAAAAAAATAATTTGTAAATCCCCTCAATTGAAATATATTTTCATCCTTTTTCTATTGTAATTTTAATCTCGAAACAAGTTCCTTAGTCTTTGCATAGTTGTTAGTTGAAGTTCCATATGATTATGAGGTTCCATATGATTATGAATGAGAAAATTTTTACCTTCATTATTTCCAAAAATACCATCTCTATTGCCTTTTTCTGGATTTCCTTTAGAAGCATCATCAAAATTAATTTTGATAAATCTAATTTTTGAATATTTTGTTTGACCTTGAATCAAATTAAATTCTTTGCTTGAGATTGTTACCTTTTAAACAACGCAATATTAATTAAATTATACATTATATTAGGATTTATGAAAATAATAGTTTTTTCCTTCTAAATGAAGCCATGAACATGCAAAATAGAATTTTAAATATGGAAGCAAACTTCCTAGACCCTTCTCTTGCTTGTTTGTATTTAGAAGTGTGGTTATTTGAGCCTACACATTACCATCCTTATATTTGTCTTTTTTCTTTTCCTTTTTTCTTCTTCTTTTCCTTCCTCTATTTCATATTTAATTTTTTTTCCCTTGAGTTCTAAGGACATCACAAAATATTCCCTCATAAGAATTAACTTTTCTTTGGAATCTTTTTTAAATCTTCATGAGCTTAGCCCAAAAACTTCCCTAAAGTAGCTAGGATCTAATAATCTAAGATTTATTAAAAATAAAATTCCACCTCACCAAATCTCATCTAATTTTTTTTAAACAATTATATCTATAGATATTTTTCAAAAATAAAATAAAAGGTAATTGATTTTGCTTATCTGGATTGAAATATATGATTTTTTTCCTGTTTGATGAATTTTAGTGCAACCATAAAATAGTGTCAATAATCCAAATTCAAATTATTATATCTCCTTCAATACCGCTCATAATTTAACATATGACTAATTATTTTTTATCATTCAAAATTATTCACAAGACGGTGTAAGAATATTCTAAATATGATAGGTGTTCAAAATGATATAGCTCTTGGAAAGATATGATGAGTTTTTATTTTTCTTTAGAAACTCAATAAATCTTGAAATAATTTTTGTAAACTATGATCACATAAATTGGGGCGATCTCTTTTTGTACAATTATTTTTGCATGGGATCACATTCAATATTGAGAGGGCATCTATGAGATCTAGTGATAGTTTGATAGGTTAATTGAACATACACCTAGGGTTTGGAGGTCCTAATCCTATCTTAAATGCAAAATTTGATGATTGACACAAAATGTAAGTGCAAACAAGGTGCAAGAATACAAGATCCTATGATAGATGATGCTTTGCTTTGAAATCTTGCAAAAATAGAGAGTTTTCTTATTTTTAGGAAACGATCCAAGGAGACATGTAATAAAACAAGTCTATCCTATAGTGCTATTTCATTTTCATTGCCTGAATGTTGAAAAGAAAACAAGATTTTGCCCCTACTACAACTTCACAATGTATTCAATTCATCTATTACTCTTTAAAAGTTTTATTATAAAGCAAAACAAAAGGTTACAAAATTATGAAATCGATATAATTGCCTTACAATCTTGATGGTTCTACTTTGATTTTAGGAATGATGCAACAATTGCAAGCCTATGAGTGCTTTTCAATGTTTTTGTAACTAAAATATAGGTTTGGTCCCTTTTGAAAAATATTTCACAAAACTACCCAAATAATTACAAAATTGCAAAAGATCAACGAAAATAGAATAGAAGTATATTGATCTACAACTAAAATAGAGCATAAGTACATTGATCTACAACTAAAATAGAGTAGAAGTTGACAAGTCAATACTTGATTTTACAATCGAGATAGTAGTATGATAGACAAAAGCACCATGATGAGCGTTGAAACGTGATTATGATGTGCAGTTTTATTCCTAATTTTAAGATGCAAATTTGATAATTATGAATACATTTTGCCAATCAATATGCATAATTTAGATTATTTTTGGTAAATATGATTTATGAGATATTATGTGATAAATGTTGGTAATTTTACATGAATTGTGTAAGAATATTGTGTTTCTTGCAGGTGGATATTGTTGGTAGTTCATGGAGGAATGCTATAGCCGAATATAGATGATCGTATAGTCATCATTCTATAGTTGGTCGTATTCGAATTTATTATATAATTTGATGTAATTTGTTATTTGTTATAAGTTTATGTAATGTGGATGTAATAAATTCGGCCTCTCCTTAGGAAAAGGAAAAAAAGTTGTTTTATATTGTTAATAAGTTATTCAGATTTTAGGACTTTGTTACGTATACTTAACATTATGCCACTTGGACAAGATTTATTCAAAACTGTGTAACAAATAGATATTCGAATTTCTATTTTAGGCAGCTTAATGTAACATTATAAATTACAATGTAAAGGCCTTGATAAAGGTCTAAATAGTCTGTTGTTTGTCTAGTCTACCATATATCTACTGTTACATTGTATGAATGAAGATTGAAGTCAAGCAATAAAATAACAATATTTTCTTCTATGAATTTGGTAACTATGTTTTGTAATTTCTTCATGCTTTACTTATGCCTATAACTTTCATTTATTTTTCTTGCACACATGAATTAAATAGCATAAATTTAGCTTAAATGAATATAATTTTCTGAAGTTAAAATAGAATAGAAAGGAGAAGAGATTAATACTGAACACTGTAGGGCCCACTCCGAATAGTCAGTCCATTGCTCTCTTCCTCCTAAAATACAATAGGTTTAATTAGAACATAGAATAGCCTTAGGTTATAAATTTAATTAAATTGCACTATTATATAATTATAAGATATATTAATGCATTATTAGATCATAACATGGATTCACACAAACTTAGACTAAATCATTATTACATTAAACATAATTTCATTTGTTGCAAATTTTCATTTCTTGCAAACGAAAGTAAGAAAATGGAATAAAATCAATGATTAAGAATTATGGATATCTATACGGGATTACTATTCTTTAAATCTAACCTAGATTGATAATTAAGTGTGAGATATTACAACTTGACATTTTAGCACTATTGTCGGAGAGAATAGTGCCATAATTTTTTATTGGAGACTATTGGGTTGCGTGAGAAGGAGGCTTACCTACATGGTCAAAGTGGCACAAAAATTTCCAACGTGCATACAGGTCAGAGTTGCACAAGTAGTTCCAACGAGTGTTCCATCTCAATCATTGTCAGGTTCCATTTTCTTAGGTTCAATTTTACTGCTTTTCTAGTTAGCATTTGATTTCAACAAGTTACTTTTAATTTAAGGTTATCACATACTTAGGTCTAGAAAATTTAACTTGTATACAAGGTAGTAGGTACAACAAGATCATACTGAAGTGCTTCTTAAAACCAAGTAGTGACAACAATTTAGCTTTTATTTCAACATTCCTATTTTCAAAAAAATTAATTTCAGCATTGTGTGGTTATATACTTAGGTTTGAAAACTTTAACTTACATGAAAAATAGTAGGTATGATAAAATTATATCAAATTATTTCTTAAAATCAAGTAGTAACAACATTTTACTTTCCCTTGTTGCGTTAAAATTGACTGTTGTATTTCAAATGTGGTTTTAATCGTAGTAAGATTGTTCTAGAGTAGTAATAACATTTTACTTTTCCTTGTTGCATTAAGATTGAATGTTTTATTTCATATATGGTATTAATAGCAGTAAGATTATTTTGTTTAAAAAATATATAGAATTTAGTTTTTAAAAATTACATTTTGCTCAAAATAAAATAAAAATTAAAAAAAGAGAAACAAAAAAGTGAAAACTAAAAAAGAAGTAAATGTTGTTAATGGTGGAAAATTGCATTAGACAGTCTACATTCATAAATCTCAGAAGAATATTTCTAGAACAGGAAATAAATCTACTTTTTGAACAAAGACACAGGTCATCTTGGAAAGAGTGGAACCATCTGTGGTAACATCTTAATATTATTAGGGAAAGGTCTGAAGAGTTGGATAAAATTAAGAGGATTGATAGAGCTAAAGCTCTATTGAAAGCCATTACAACTTATATTAATGAATAGTGTTGTAATGGGTTTATCCCACATGTATTGTGATAGCAAGATTGCTCTTCCAAGATAATACAAAATGAGGTAATGGGTAAAGACATTCGTAAGTCTTTTTCCTCATACTCTTTCCATAATCGATTTGTGTGTGATCCATTGCTTCCATAAATTGGTATCAGAGCAAGAACACACAGGCGAATTTTCATATGAGTCTCTTGTTATTGCCAATTATGCTCTTCTCTTGCACGACCCTATGATCTTGAGAATCAGAAAGGCTGAAGAAGAGGAGGAGACCAGGCATAGGATAAGGTGAGATGGTACGAAGGTTCATAAATAATATGAAGGAGTTGAGAGCACAGGAAGAGAAGGTTGTCGAAATCCCCATGCATGGAACAATAACTACAACATAAAAGTGAGCACATCGAGAGGGCAGAGCATCGTGAAGAACCGAACATTGGAGAGTCACAAGAGTTGTCCATAGGTCTTGGCCGCGTTTGGTTGGTGCAGGTCAACACTAATTTTGAAGCTTAACCTCTTGTTGTAAAATTTTACAAGAACTCCCTAGTTAAGTTGGTTCTAGGTAGAGTAATTTTTGGGATGGGTGACCTTATGTGAAGTCCCAAAATTGCACCCTTTTCATTTTTTTTAGTGCATTTTTTATAAAGAGGTCTTTTTGGGGTTGTGAACAAAACCCATTGGACACTCTCATTTAGGTTTCTTTCATAATACCGGTATAGCAAATATGACAAGCAACTTCAAGCAAAATGTTGGTTGTATGTTAAAAGGAAAAGAAAATTGGGACATATGGTTTGTTGGATTGAGAACATCAGCAAAATTTGAAAATTTATGGAGAAATCATCTTGACAAAGATCCTACATTGCCCATAGAAGCAGACAATTTGGTAGTATGGCAAATAGATGATGACAAAATTCATGCTAGCATTCTTCTAGTCACTGAGTATCATCTCCATAATTTGATAGATGAAACAAAACATGACAATGCATGGAAGGTTCTGCAAGAATTTATGAAGCATTTTGACTCCAAATCAGATCTTGAATTTGTTCATCTTGTGTTGAAGATGAACCAAATGAAAATGAACAAAGGAAGATCTAGTGATACAATAAACTTGATAAGACCCATAAAGTAAGTCATAGAAAAAGATTTTAAAAATCAATGTATTACTTGGGCATTTATTGTACAATCTTGTCTACAGGTCTCTGACTATAAAAATATCCTAGCTAGTTTATCAACAAGTGGCACCTTGAAGACACTTACCTTTGAAGCTCTAGCCAAAAAGCTCATAGAGCTAGATAAAACCTTTGACACTCAATTTGAAAGCACTAGTGATAATGTATTTACAATTGAAGAAGATGCACACTACTCCAAAGGTCAAGACAATAACTGAGGTCATGGTAGAGTCTGAGGTACACACTATAGAGGCAGAGGTAGAGAAAGACAATCAGGATTTTCACATCAACAACAACAAGAGCCAAGAAATCAAATGGTTGAGAAGCCACAAAATTCAAGACAAGGCAACCAAAATAAACAAGATGTGGTTTGTCAATGGTGTCAAATAAAAGGACATTATGCAAATGAATGCAGAACTTCCACCCATAAAATAAATAAGTTTAAAGAGCATAGTGCCCATAATGTCAATGAAGAACAACAAGAGTACTATGAAGAATATTTTTTTGAAGTAGGGTATGTGGAACTCACCACAATGGAACCCATAAATAAACATACTACAATACATATTGAGGCACATGTTGGCTATGCAGATTGCTCCCTTCATACAAACAATCATACAGTAGGAATGGCACACATAGTTTCTTCCACAGTCACTCCATGGATTATGGACACTAGAGCTACACAACATATGAGCTCCCAAAAATACTTGTTTGATAGCATGAACACCAATGTTACAGGAAAAGTTACCATGGCTGACAAATCATCATGACCAACACATGACATTGGTACCATCAAACTCAAATAGCCATGATTTCCAGATTTCACATTGCTGGATGTCTTGTACATCCCAACACTTAAACCAAATCTCTTGTCATTATCCACACTTGTTCATAGAGGCTTTAATTTGAACATGGTGGGCTAAGACATATCTCTTGTAGTCATTCATCCACCATCATCAAAGGTGGTAATGAGAGGTAAAATGGATGGTAAACTATTCAAGTTACATGGACATGCAGTTAGCAGTTCCTCAGAGGCTCTTCATGTCAATTCAAACCAAACATTATTCCTAGCTACCCTTTGGCATGCATGTATGGGTCATCTTGGCATGGAGAGATTAAGAGGTTTAGCATCATGTATAAAGGGGCTACCAGAAATCAGATCAAAACCCCTAAAGTGTGAAGCTTGCATCATGGCCAAATTTTCCAGAAAACCTTTCATCCCTAGCAAATGGAGGTCCACCCAAAAACTTCAACTTGTACATATAAATATTTGTGGATCCATTCCTATGCAATCTCTCAATGGGAGAAAATGCTACATAACATTTATTGATGATTTCACAAAGAAATTTTGGGTTCATTTTATCAAATACAAATCTGAAGATTTGAAGATCTTCAAACAGTTTAAGGCCAAAGCAGAAATGGAGACATGTTGTAAGCTCCAAACACTTAGAAGTGATAATGGGGGAGAATACACTTCAACTGAATTTGAAAATTATCTGAAGCAACATGGGATTCGATATCAACTTACCATCCCTGGAACCCCCTAGCAAAATGGAGTTGTCGAGTGCATGAATCATACACTCATAAACATGACTTGTGCACTCTTACTTTACAAGAATATGCCACCATATTTATGGGCCAAGGTGACATGGAAAACAATGCATATCTTGAATACACTAAGTTCGATTGCTCATAGTCCATCTCCTCATGAACAGTGGATTGGAACACCCCCTGATGGCAGTCATTTTAGAATATTTGGTTTGACATGCTATGCCTATATTATTCCAAAGCATAGAAACAAGCTTGGTACTCGAGCCATCAGAGGCATCTTTGTTGGATATCCCATCAATCAAAAGGGATATAAGGTATTCATCCCCTCTAAGAGAACGATCATGGTCTCTAGAGATGTAGTCTTTGCGAAAACAAAGGAGGAGCTAGTCACATTGCAGTCTCATGTTGCATCTCTCAAACCACTCTCCACAGATGTCATAATACAAGATATCCAGATTTCATAATTTGGGGGGAGTGACCTAGAAAAGATGATGTAAAGTCTAGGATCTGTACCATCTATGCCTTCACCTACCAGACATGAAGAACTTGTGCCTCCACCTACCAGACATGAAGCACTTGATCAAGAAGACTCTGAACCTAAAATTGACTATGATGAGTATCAACCTATGTCCACATCTAGCCCAATGCCTCTTATTCATTCCAATCTCGATCTCCTAGAAGCTTTAGGTGATAACTTTGAACATGGAGAAACTTATCATCAAGTCCCTATCCATGGTCATAAACAAGCCCAAAAAACTTTGAGAAGTTTAAGACCTGATGAAATAGGAAAAACTGGCACAAGAAGTGCCTACAGAGCAAGAGTAAATGAATCTCTATTGATAGAGCTAGAGTCAGAATATTTGCACCTTGCACATGTTGATGAACCTCTCACATATCATGATGTTGTTAAACATGCAGGATGGAAAAGATCAATGAATGAAGAATATGAATCCCTCATTAAAAATGGTACATGGGAATTGGTTAACCTACCTTTAGGGAGAAAGGTAGTAAAAAACAAATGGGTGTTTCGTAACAAGTACAAAGAAGATGACACCCTGGACAAACATAAAGCTCGCTTGTGTGCAAAAGGTTTTACCCAAAAGCAAGGAATTGATTACACTGAAGTTTTTGCACCTACAGCTAAATGGCAAACAATCAGAACGCGTGTAGCCTTGGCAGCCCAACAGGGTTGGAATATACATCAATTGGATGTTAAAACTACTTTCTTGAATGGAGACCTACAAGAAGAAATATATATGGCACAACCAGAAGGTTTTGAGATAGCCAACAAAGAACATATGGTGTGCAGGCTCAGAAAATCCTTATATGGGTTGAAACAAGCACCATGTGCATGGTATACTAAGCTGACTAATTGCATGAAGTAGCTTGATTTTCAGATGTGTGGATATCAAGACATAGATGCGACATTGTTCATCAAGCATAACAAAGACAAAGTCACATATCTCATAACATTTGTGGATGATATGCTCATCATAGAGAATAGTGAATCCATAATCAACTCAGTGAAGAAAGAATTGGGTAAGAATTTTGAAATATCTGATCTAGGGCTCATAAGATTCTATCTGGGAGTAGAGATACTACAAGAAAATGGAAAAATATTTCTAACCCAACAAAAATACATCCATGATCTAGCTGAAAAATCTCAAAAACAAAAATCCGGAGCCCAACACTACATCTACCCCTCCGAAAAATTCCCATAGTGTTCCTCCAGATCCATCTTCAAGCAATAACCCATCCCCACCCAAGGGAGGAAATCCGAGAGGACCAGATGCATTCATCCCTCCACTCAATAAGGGATATAATATAGTGGAGGACATGAAGAAGATCAAAGCTAATATCACTCTCCATGAGTTAGCCCAAATTTCTGAACAAAGGGATAACCTAATCAAAACATATTCTAAACCTACTACCAAACCTTTGGAAAAGGGAAAGAAGATGGCAAATGCAAATGTGGCCATGTATAAAGAGAAGACTGAAGTTCCACATTTTCTACTGACTATTCGTATATTTGGGAAAAACTTACACAACTGTCTGGTATATTCTAGGGCTTCAGCCAATGTCATGCCTTTGGGAATCTGTCAGTAGTTGGGTTTGACCCCCATAAACTCTGATATGAGAGTCATCCAATTGGATAAGTCTGAGGTTAAAGTGGTAGGTGAACTTTAGAATATACACATCCAACTAGCATCTGAGCTGAGAGCACAGCACAGAATTGACATTCAGGTGGTGGATATTCCTGTAGGATACAAAATGCTTCTGAGTAGGGATTGGTCAAAATCCTTGAATGGGTACTTGGCTATTGATTTTTTGCATATGTGGTTACCCTGGAATGGTTTTGCAAATCAATTAAGAATCAACAGAGAACCAAGGTATAAACTCATGATCACAGAGTATAATGCCAAGAATGAGACTGTTAATCTTGCTAAATATTATTATATCAGGGTTTATAATTTGACAACTACTCAAAAGGAGAAACCGGTTAAAGCTCACCAAGATCACAATAATGAAGTTGGAATGCTTCATATTGATGGAGCTAAATTTAAGCAAGGTTCTGGTACAAGGGTTGTTCTTAAAGGACCAAAAAATAAACCAGTTTTATGTCATATCGCTTGCAATTTCCCTGCATGAATAATTTTGCAGAATATGAAGCATTAGTACCAGGATTAAAATTTGCTTTACATTACTTTGATCATGTAGATACGAAAGCTCGTGTGTTGGACTTGGTTGATTTGCAGGGTGGATGAATTCAAGTTGTGGAGCATTTTAGTCGACACCAAGAGATAGTCAAGCGTTGGCTTGACGAAAAGGCCAGGGTGAGCACCTTCAATCGTGTAGACCTGGTGCTTCTATGGGACAAATCCCAAGAAAATAAAGGTAAACACACAAAGCTACAACCTTTGTGGATAGGGCCATACCAGATTGCCGAGATCCTAGGTAATAATGCCTTTCATCTATAGGACCTCGAGGGTAATTTTTTGAACCTTCCTGTTAATGGTCAGTACCTAAAGAATTATTTCTCAGCTGTTCCATCCAACACATCATTTGAATAAATCACAAAGATGTTGTAACATGTGTATATATTGTAAATAATCTTTGAAGTAGTTTGTTTTTATTTTATTGTTGTTTGATTTTAAAGTTCCATGTTTTATATTTTGGGATCTGTACAAAGTAGTTTTATTTTATTTTATTTTGTTTGATTTTAAAGTTCTGTGTTTTATCCTTTGGGGTCTGTACAAATTTCTTTTATCTTTTAAAAATCTATTTTTTTTTAGGTTTTGCCTAGGTAGTAAAGAAAGAATCAGCCTTTTAAAATTTTTTTTATTCTGAGTTCAAAATCTTGTGTTCATTTTGTTTTATTCTAATTAAGAGATAGTCTGCTTAAACTAAATAGTGGAACTATTTTGTTATTCAGAACAATAGTAGAAAGATAATTGGATTTTGTGTCTTGTTTGCCACAATTATTTTAATTATAAAGAAACTGCTATACTGTTTGGCTGGAGAGACTCCCAGGGAATCCAAGAAAGGTTGGTCATAAGAGGGGACTCTAATTTGTGAAATTATTTGAGTATCCATAGAGGCTATCAGTACCCAGACTGAAGCAGTTCCAGATCGATGAAATATTAAAAACAAAAAAAAATTGTTTTTTAGAAAGGCTTTTCAAATTTTGGTATATTTCAAAAGAGAGAGAGAGAAGGTGAAAGTTGAGCAAGACAACATAAAACTGGCACTTTGTTATTTCCTACACAAAATAAAAAAGAGGGAAGGAAGAAGTTATGTAATGAAAGAGATAGCCAAGGCTTTAGAAGATGTTTTATTTTACCAAGTTGTAGATACCACCTCATAGTTGTGGATCAGGGTCGTGAAAATCTAAAGAGTAACTCTGTTGGGGTTGTAAAAGGCTAAACTAGTAAACAGAGCCCTACTCGGTTTCCCCTTTCACAATCTAGAAAAGCTGATCAATCCAGAGTACAACATTCGAAGGCCCAGTAATTCTTAAGGAAATTTTTATACGCTTATAATCACACATCAGAAATCTTCCTTAAGTGATTCAACCTAGTATGTCCTTGGGAAATTTTAACAACTATCAGGTAGTAAAATTATTTTGAAGGATATTTGTGGCAAAGCATGTTACATGGTCTATATTGTTTTGAAACTAGAGTCCTTGATTCTAAAATAGTGCTACTATTTTCCCCATAGATATTGCCATTTGTTGAGAAGCAACACACCCCACTGAAAAAATGAAATTCTATCCTTTGAAAATATTTAGCTTTCATTTTGTAGTAGGGACCCTCTTGATGTTTTTTAGGTTTTAATTCCAAATTTTGCTTGCCTCCTTCTTCTTCAAGTTTTGCATATACCAAAGTATCTAAGTAGGCTTGCATGTGACTTTAATTTCAATTTAGAATTCACTTCTTTAATGTTAGAATCATTCTGAGTAAAAAGATATTTCACTGATATGTAAAAATGCAGAATACAGATGAATGAATTCATTGGAATCAACCTACAATTTCTAGAAAATTTGCAAAGTGGAAGTAAGAGAAACGTCGCGATTTCACGACACATTCCATTTTTAGAAACGTCATGATTTTGCGACATTTTCCATTTTTGAAAAGGGTCACGATTTCACGACATATTTTGGTAGAAAAGAACAAAGTGACAAAAGGGTCACGATTTCGTGATGTGTTTTGGTAAAAGGAGTTGTGTGATGAAAACGTCGCGATATCGTGATAGATTTGTATCAGAAGAAAAGCTTGTAGAATACGTCACGATATCGTGACATATTTGGAAAGAATGCCAAGTGATGAGAACGTCATGATTTTGCGACGTGTTTTCAAAAGAAAATGCAAGTAATGAAAATGTCGTGATTTTGCGATAATTTTTGTTTTTAGAAACGTCATGATTTCGTGACATATTCCATTTTTGGAAACGTTGTGATATTGCGACATATTTGGACTAAAAGAAACAAGTCTTAAGAATGTCGTGAAATTGTGACAGGTTTTGGAAGAAAAGTGCAAGTCTTGGAGACGTCGCAAAATCATGACATGGTTTGAAATCATGACGCAAGCAACAGAAACGTTGCAAAATCGTGACGCATTTGGTAGAAAGAGCCAAGGCATAAAAGGGTCACGATTTCATGACATATTTTGACTAAAGGTGCCAAGTGATAAAAAGGTCACGATTTCACGACATATGTTGGTAGAAAGAGCCAAGTAACAAAAACGTCATGATATCGCGACAGGTTTTGATTGAAGGCAAGTCTTGAGGAAAACATCGCGATATCGTGACAGGTTTTGAAAAAAGAAAGTGCAAGTGATGAACACGTCATGAAATCATGACACAGCAAAGAAAGAAAGCTAAAGGCATAAGAATGTCGTGAAATCGCTATGTCACGAAATTGTGATACAACAAAGAAAGAAAGCCAAAGGCATAAGAACATCGCGAAATCGCGACGTCATGAAATTGCGACGTCGCGACGTCACGACACAGCAAAGAAAGAAAGCCGAAGGCATAAGAACGTTGCGAAATCGTGACGTCATGAAATTGTGACGTCACAAAATCATGACACAACAGAGAAAGAAGGCCGAAGGCATAAGAATGTCGCGAAATCATGACACAATGAAGAAAGAAAGCCAAAGGCATAAGAACGTCACAAAATTGTGACACAACAAAGAAAGAAAGCCGAAGGCATAAGAACGTCGCAAAATCGCGACGTCGCAAAATTGCGACACAGCAAAGAAAGAAAGCTGAAGGCATAAGAACGTCACAAAATCGTGACGTTGTGAAATTGTGACACAGCAAGGAAAGTTGAGACAGAGGCAGGGTGAAGGAGAACGTCGTGATTTTGTGACATGTGTCAAAATAAATAAAGTCGACATATAATGAACATTAGGGTTTTAAATTAATAATATTAAAATACTAATCCTTGTTTGTATTTTGTAGAAAGTGAGCTGGTAGTTGCATACTAGCGAAAGTAATGGCAAAAAAGACAAAAATAAGCGTGGATCAATTGAAGGCCATCAGATAGAAATGGGGGATACCGAGAATTTTTGGTCCATCCAGATTTTATAGATCTGGCCGCAAAGAGACTTTACGGTGACTAAGCAGCTGCCTGTTTAATGGAATATGTCAAATTGATTGAAAAATGAAAATATCTACACATAGTTATCGGAAGTTGTCTATGGACGGATTTAACAGGAGAATTTATGGTGAAAGTAATGGCGTGCAGAGAATTTCAACTCAGATGTGGCTCTGCAAAGATAAAATGTCAAAGAAACTAGTGACTCATCCGAATTTCTCTAAGGAATTAATGATACATTCCCGACAGATGCACCAGCTGGCCAAAAAATGAAGATATTTACTTGCAGTTACAGATGGATGAGAATAATATCAGATCATGCCTTCTCTATTTATGGCAAGTAACTACACTAAGATTTGTAGAATAGTTAGGGTTTATCAAAGCTCTATTTTGAAAGGGCCTTATATTATAAAAACCTAGGCAGTAGGGTTTTGAGGATAAGATTTAGGGTTTTTGAAGAAGATATTTTTGAAAAGATCAGGGTTTGTCCTGATGTCTATATATACTTCTTCTGGATGTAAATTCAGGATGCGAAAACTTAGAAATAAAAGCTATTGGAGCAATTTCTTGCACATCTTGTTTGAATGCTTTGTTCTGGACCTGAAGTTGGTGTAGTTTCATTTTTCTGTGATAGCATGGCCAGGAGCCTAATCTCTTTCAGACTGCGATAAGTTCATATTCTTTTGTTTTCGTTTCATTAAGGTTTATTGAAATTTATGCTGTAGATCTGTGTTACCAGGATTGGATATGCTGCTAGGCTTCATTTTATTTATTGTATGTTAGGGAAAATTACAGATTTAAGGTTCAAGCCTATTCTAATTGTTTTGTCCTCACTGTGCAAGCTAAGCTGCTGGTGAGAGATACCAATTTTAACCGACTTCCCTTCTGTTTATGATTTTTTGTCAGATCTATTCATCTTTGTCTTATGCTCTTAGAAGAAAGTGATCTTAGAAAGCTGGACACTTTCCTCTTTGATTTGTTCTATTTGTGAAGCTAACTGGTATAACTAAAATTGGTAGTTTTGGTTTTGCAGCTAAGTTAGGTAAACTTCTCTTTTTGCCCTACCCTACTCTCCCTGTTCCACTGATTGAATGATCCATTTTTATTTTCTTTAAATTTGTCTTTTATTAAAATATGTTAAAGCATAAAAGAGCTAGATCAAAGGACTGATTGTAAATCTGATTGTCCACAAAGATAACCAACTCCAAAAACATTACTAAACTGAAGTCCATAACCCATTGTAAGGTAACAGACAGTCCGCTTGAAACTATTCTAGAAGCAAAAAAGAGTGAATAGACATTCGACCCAACTCTGTAACTCATGCCTTGGATATCCAGCAAGATCCTAAAGTGAGTGGGATTTATCCCTTATAAGTGTTATCGGTTTTTCATGCTCATTCTTCATATGGTGTGTATAAAAGTTGAACCAACAGAATGTCACCATTGACATGGTTACGAATTAGGCTTATTTGATCAAGGACACTAGACTCCTATTGAACCATAGTATCAGCTACAAACTGATAGGTTTGGGTTAGGCTATCATGTCATAGGATAGGATGAGCTCCTAGAAGCATCTTCAGATCATCTAAACCTTAGTTTGGGGGATGATGTGGATTAGAATCCTTATCACCTTAACCCTTATTATTTATGAAGGGGTAATAGGTTGGTGACCTATATCTCTGAAGAGACACCTGAGATATATCATGATAACATCATGGTATAGGTCAATTATTCCAAGAGTTGACTTGGATAATGAAATCCATGAACCTACTGAAAATAGAGGTATGTAGATCCAAAATCTAGGTATAGAAATTGATATTGAATGAAAATTTGCTTTTGAGGAAGTGCAAGCAGAGTCCATTATCGAAAGCGATGGACTAAATTGAAATTCTATAATAGATAACAATGAGAAATCCTCAAACCATGAACAATATGAGAATAAAACTGAGTTGGCCTACTTAGGCACTCTAAATCTATGTCATTTGTTATCCATGGAGAAAATGGTTGAGAATGAGGAATTATTCATGGTTGATAGTGACTATAAGGATGAAACAAAGTGGGCCTACCTTGGACCTCATCTTGCTAATCACCCAATTCTAGTGAGTAGGGGTGAAGGACTCATATATGATAGTGATGATGAGGATGAGACTGAGAAGGCCTATATCAATCCTCACTATCTACAATATCATCATGAACTAGTTGACATCAATGAGATATATCAGCGAGTCTATCTTGACCCATGCCTTAGAGGGATACCACCCAATTTGGATGTGATTTATTATATAGTCTTACCCGATCCATCGATGTACATGGAGCTCCTTGAGCCTAGTGATCCAATATGATAGTCTATTCATAGACCATATTTAGAGATCCCCATACCCCCAAAACCACATCTCAATAATGGAAGTTATATCAATGTAGGGTCACACACACATGGTCCTAGATATTTAATCCATTCTATAAATGTGATCTCCATTGATTTTACCACCTCACTCCACAATTTGGCTAATCCTCCCAAACCATTGTGTCTTAATGTAGACGCTATTGATTAGGATTATGTTGACTCACCACTAGATCCTGTAGATTTCTATCCTAATGAATAAATATTACAACCTTTCTATTTTGTGCCAGACTATGCACATGATGTTTATCATGCTGAGGGAAATTTTGATGTAGGATCTTTAGACCCATTTGATTATATCCACTTAATTCCTATGCCTCACCAGCTTTAGTAGGGATCACACATGTTAGTAGAGGAAAATTTTGATGTGGATATCAGTAATGATCCCATTAATCCTAAGAAGGTTAAGTTTGAAGATAGTCTATCTTCTGATGAGCGTGTCATACTCATCCCTCTACTGAAAGAGAGACCTGATATTTTTGCTTGGACATACAAGGATATATTGGGACTAGATCCAAGATTGGTTACTCATAATATTTTTCTAGACCTCGCTAAAAGATATGTCAAGCAGAATATTAGGAAGATGCATCCAAAAATCACTTTAATGGTTAAATATGAGCTATAGAAGCTACTAGATGTAGAGTTCATTATCTCCATCGACTATCCGGAATGGGTATCAAACATGGTACCTATAGGAAAACCTAATGGAAGGATCTATATTTGTATAGATTTTAGAGACCTCAACAAGGCAACACCAAAGGATTAATTTTCATTGCCCAAAATAGATGCTCTTGTAGACACAAACACATGTTATGAGATGCTCTCCCTAATGGATGATTTTTATGGTTGCAATCAAATTCAGATTAAAGCTAAAGACTAGCATAAAACCATGTTCACAATGCCATTGAGAACATTCTATTTTAAAGTTATGCTATTTGGCCTTAAAAATTTTGGTGCCACTTATCAACGAGCCATGACATACATTTTTCATGATTATATGCACAAAATATTAAAATATTACATCGATGACTTATTGGCAAATTCATTGTTGCATTCTAAGCATGCAAAGGTCCTAAGGAAGGTCTTCGATTTCCTGATAGAGCATAATGTTAGGTTGAATCACAAGAAGTGTGTATTTGGCATAGATTTAGGAAAGCTCTTGGGATTCATCATTTTAAAATGAGGCATCGAAGTTGACCCAGCGAAGGTCAAGGCCATATTAGAGATGTGTCCTCCCACAAATATCAAATAGCTAAGAATACTATAGGGAAATGTAGTGTCCATAAAGTGATTTATCACACAATTATTAGATAAATACCAATCCATGAATTTATTGCTACACAAGGGGTCCTATTAAATTGGGATGAAGACTGTTAAGTAGCCTTTGTAAAAATCAAGCAATACCTGGTAATGTCACCAATGCTAGCTCCACCAAGATTGTATATGCCTTTTTTGCTATATATATTGACAATTGACTTTGCATTGGGAACCATGTTAGCCCAAAAGAATGTGCAAAACAAAGAGCAAGCCATATATTATATTAGTCACACCTTGGTGAGTTATGAGCTCAAGTATGCATACGTGGAGAAGCTGTGTTTAGAAGTAGTGTTTGCAACAAGGAATTTGCATCATTATATGTTAAGTTATATGACGTATGTAATATCCTAAAGAACACAAGCTTATACTGAGAGGGGGGTGAATGGTATAAGACCACTTTTTACTTTTTCTCCCAAACCAATATAGCAATGTAAATATAGTAATATCAACAATAGTAATCAAAGCAATGTACACAACACCACACACAATAGAGACAACATGATTTACATGGTTCACCTAATGCGGGATACTCCACAAAAAAAATATTTCACTAAAATTTTCTCAATCAATCTCTTGGGAATCCTTCCCAATTATAATTTTTATGGACCTCTATCTAAAGGAGATGTTGATCCCCTAAATATAGTTTGTGGATATCTATCCACATGAGAACTCCTTCTTCTCTACTTTGGTTGGTGATCCTCTAGAAGAAACTACCTCCACTACACTGACTAATGGATCTCTCTCAACTTGAAGACTCTTATCCTCACTTAGAAAACCTATCCTCAATGTCCTGGTTGATGGATCTCTATCCACTGGAGACTTTTGTCCTCTCTACTTTGTCATCTCTAAAGATCTATCTCAATTCTATACTAAACACAGTCTAGTCGTTCTAGCATAGATCTGCATAAATCTTGCACTAAACATAGTCCAGTTAGTCTAGCACAAGTCTGCTCAATAAGCTCACTTAAATATATACTAAACACAGTTCATTCGGTCTAGCACAAATTTTCTCAACTCTTGCACTAAACATAGTCCATTCAATCTAGCACAAGTCTGATCAACAAGCTCACTCAAATATGCACTAAACATAGTTCATTCAGTCTAGCACAAATCTGCTCAACTTTCTCTCTAGTCTAACACAAATCTATCCTCAAATCTGCACCAAAATTTGCTCTCAAATATGCACTAAACATAGTCTAGTTGGTCTAGCACAAATTTATCTTTAATCTCTATCCTCAAGCCTTAACTCAAGGCTTGACTCAACTTTGCTAGATCTGCCCTAAACCTTAACTCAAGGTCTAAACAAATCAATCAACTTTTCTCTCAAGTATTCTCAAAGACTCGTCTCAAATTTGCCTTGCAAGATTCCACAAAAGCTCATGCTAATATGTCCACAAGTCCTATCTATAACTTGCTCAAATATACTCTACAATTCCTCTCTAGAACTTTTTCAAATCTTCTCTACAAGTCCTATCTAGAACTTGTTCAAATATGCTCAATAAGTCCTCTCTAGGACTTGTTCAAATCTTCTCAATAATTCCTCTCTAGGACTTGTTCAAATTTGCTCAATAAGTCCTCTGTAGGACTTGACCAAATATGTATTGTAATATTCCACAAAATCTCACACAAAATCAGTCCACAAGTCTTCTCAAGACTCACCTCAAATCTGCTTAACAAGTCCACACATAACTTTTCCAATCTCATAGAAACATAAAGAAAATTGTTAGAGACTCAATATATTATATACTCAATGCTCAATTACTTTCACAACTCAAATCAATCTCATATAAGCATAAATATAATTGTTAGAGACTCAATATGTTCTATACTCAAGGCTCAATCACTTTCTCAACTCAAACTCATAGAAGCATAAAGAGAATTGTTAGAGACTCAATATGTTCTATTCTCACAACTCAATTTCTTTCACAACTCAAATCAGAATATAGAATAGTTTGTTTCATGGAACTTGAACAATCACTTCATACATCCACTTGAATAGGTTCAATCAACTCTAATCAACCAATCACTTTAAGAAACAACCCTTTCTTTCAAACCCTAGTCCAAGCATAAAAACATCAACTCAAAATGTTTCCAACAATGTTCAACAATAAATCTCACATAACAATGATACTCATGTTCTTTTCTAACTCAAGTTCAAGTTCTTTGCATAACAACTCACTTCAAAAACAATGCTCATAAAACATTCTTCACATAACAATGATACTCATGATATTTTCAAACCCTAACTCAGGTTCTTCACATAACCAATGGTTTCAACAACAATGCTAATAAACCAAGGTTTTAATCTCAAATCTTAATTCAGAAAACCTTGAAGCATTAACTCAACTACTTTTTAAAAGGAAACCCTAACCAAATCCTTTTCACTCCAAACTTAATTTTCAAGTAAGCCAATCAACCAACTCAACCAAAGAATAATTTGCCCATACATTTTTTCTTGACAAGGAGTTGATCTCATAAATCTGCCACACTCATAAATTCCTTTTTTCCAATATCAATAAGGGTTAGAAGACTTTAATAATAATACAATGGAAAATGATAACCCAAAATACACCTTATTATTCCAACTCAAAAATAACATTCACCATAGTCTTCTCTTAATAGAAAAACCCTTATACAAAATAATGCTCAAAAGTCTTAATAAGAATTTAATCAAGACTTTACTAACACTCCTTATGTCCCCTTTACTTATTTAATTTAATTGTCTTTTAACACCTTTAAAAACCCTTATTACTCTTAACATGTATTAATAACAAACCTTAGGCAATTAATTAAAAGTAATAAAAATACCTTTGCACTTGGTGGGTTTTGAACCCCTCACCAACACCTTCATGAATGCCTTAGCCATGGGCTCCATGACCATGTGCGCCCAATGCACGTTTGAAACAAAAGGGGAGTTTTGTGCCCTTTAAATTTTCCAATTACGGCTCTTTTGAAAATTGAAAAATGCAAAACCTTTTACCCCATGCACACCTCAACGGGATTCGAATGCGAGTCCTCTTCCCCACAAGCACCTTAACACCACTTGCACTGCCAATGGACCACCGCATCCACCTTGCTTGGAACCTCCAAGCCACTTGACTTTATTCTTATGCCTTCAGATGAAAAAGGGGTGTTTCATCTTCTTCCACGTAGACCCTCCAAAATTTGCAATCTTTCGATGGCACAAATAAATTGATCGAGGCATATACTTTTTCAAAGGTCTTCATGACTCCTTTTATACATGAAGTCATTTAGACTTCGAACATCAGCGATGAGAAATGCTTCGAGCATCGGTGCTAAATCTTCAAACATTTTGCTTTAAAGCTTCGAACATTAGCTTTAATAAATCCCTTTAAACTTTGGGCTTGATGATGATGTCAGCCCATCATATATTATAATTTATAAAGTTAAATCTAGGATTTAACATTTATAAATTATATTTATAAATTCTCTTTATAAAAATAAACTTTGGCTTATTAAAGCCATCCATGGGTCTTTTTAAAAAATCTTGGAGGACTTAATAAAACTGATTTGATCTCCCATGATGGGTTTGCCACTAACCCTCATAAGACAATATTTTACCCATATATTTCACAACCTTCTGCATTGTTTTTGGTGTCGATGAAGATGTGTTCCATGTAATTAATGACTTCTTCCTTTGTTCACTTGGGCAAAAATGACGATATTTCACCTTGACATCAATGATAGCTAAAATAGCTCAAAATGTCCAACATATCCAAACAAAATCCTTTGCAATATATGATGAGCAAGACATATCATAATACATCTACTGCAAAGTGGATCATGCTATTGACAAAATTTGATTTGGAATTCATTAGCCAAAATTCCATTAAGGGATAGTTCATAACTGATCAATTGGTAGAGGTTCCTCTCGAGAATAGTAGACCCCTCACCATAGAGATTCTTGATGATGCAGTCTTCGCATTGTTAGAGGCACTGGAACCCAAAGAACTAGATAACAAAGCTGACATGACTTTGTTCTTCGACAATTTGAAGTGTGAGCAAGGGGGTGGTGCAAGAATTGTCTTCTTCACACTATAAGGTTCTCCAATGCCCTTGTTGTTTAAGCTAGAATTTCCCTATACTAACAAAAATGTTGAATACGAGGCCTTAATATCAGGTCTCTAAATAGCCATCACCATGAATATTAAATGATTAAACATATTTTGTGATTCCATTCTCATAGTAAATCAAGTGAAGGGACTTTTTCAATGTAGGTGTCCTATCATGAAGGCTTACAAGGATCTCGTTGATACTTATCTAGCCCAACTAGAGTGGTATAATATCGAGGTAATACCTCATACATCGAATAGATTTGCAGATAATACGTCATATTTGGGATCTTTAATCCATTAGAATCCATCTGCAAATTTTACTACCATTCATGTAAAGACGCTATCGCATTCCATGATGCAACATGCGGCTTTTAATAGCAAGGAATTAGTCAAAATGATTCATATAGAACCAAACCATGAATGGTTCTATAAATTCCAAGACTTTCTCAAGAAGGCACCCTGGGGGTCTTTGATCTTATAGAATCCTATGGGGAATGGCACCACTATTCACCACAAGGTTATATCCCAGACTGCATTTGAACACAGTGAACCGCTAGGGGAATAAGTCATCTTGTCAATCAAGGCTGAAGCTTATTAGGATTGGATGTCACAATTACATGAATTCCTCAAGATTGGCCTAATCCCGTAGGGTTTTTTTGTGCTAAAAAATGCACATTTAGAGAGAAAGTGACAAAGTATGTCTTGCTATGAGACATCTTGTATTATCAAAGCTATGATGGAATTCTCCTTCATTGTCTTGAGCTCCAAGAATCAGCTTGGGCAACTTTGAAAGGTCATGACAGTATGTGTGGTGGTCATTTTAGTGGAATGGACATTTTCAAGAACATCCTTTGAATGGGTTATTATTGCCCCACTATAGATAAATATTACCTCGTGTATATCAAGAAATGTGTTAAATGTCAGCATCATGCTAATATCATGCACTTGCCATTGTAGGCCTTATATCCCATTCAAGTGGCTTGGCCATTTACTCAATGGGGTTTATATCTAATCAAAAATATTTCTCCCTTGTAATTAGACCAACATACATTTATTATAACATCTACTAAGTATTTTATTAAATGGATGGAAGCAATCCCTTTAACAATGACAACTGGAGCACGTATTGCAGAGTTTATACTTCACAATATCATAAGTCATTTTGGGATACCATCCAAGATAATATTGGATAATGGAATGTCATTCAAGAACAAAACTATAAGGGCTTTAACGTCTGAGTACAATATACAACACAATTTTGCAACTCCATATTATCTGCATACAAACAAGCAAGTTGAGGCTTCAAACAAGATAGTGGTAGCCATCTTGAAAAATATGGTACAAGAAAACCATAAATATTGGCACATACAACTACCCCTTGCATTATGGGCCTACAAGACTAGCATATGAACACCCATTGGGGCCACCCTATTTTTGCTATTATATGGTATTGAGACCATTATGCCCCTAGATTTGGAGATTCCAATGATGTGCATCGCATTGAAAGAGTTCATCAATGACAACACAACATGGCAAGATCACCTAGATCAATTGATGCTTCTTGATAAAAATCATGTGAATACCCTTAAGCAACTCCACATTTATCAAGAGCACTTAAAATGAGCTTACAATAGTAAATTCTATTTGAGGTATTTTAAGGTTGGTGATCTTGTGCTGAAAGAGAACTAACAAAACTCAAACCTGTCGTTGCACTTGTGAGATAAATTTATGGCTAACTGGTTAGGTCCTTACATCATCTCAGAGCATATTGGATCCAAAACATATCGCTTGACATCGCTTGAAGGTGTTGAATAGCCTGAACCTCTCAACATCCTTCATCTTAAGGCGTTCCATACATAATAATTCAAAAAAACTCAAAAATATGGAAAATTTCAAAATCCATAAAAATAAAAAAGCAATCAAATCTAAAAATATTGGATTTCAGTTGCATCATATATTCTCATTTTGCACTTGCATTCATTTAATTGCATTGCATTAGGTATTTCCATCCATCACACTTACATTAGGATAGGTTGTGTTTGAAATCTTACAAACAACACCACATTTGTATTTCAATCATGCATCTATGCATCATCATCATCCATCATCCTTATGAGTAATTATGTTTCTCAACACAACCCCTCTTGTTGCTATGAAGAATATATTAAGGTTTTTCGATCATTCAACCATACCTAGTGGTCTTCTCAAATGTAATATAAATATTACTTTGCTTTTGAGGATAAGGTCTAGTTTTGATAGCACTTAGCATATTAGAATCCCATTACTAATCAACACATTAACAATCCTAATTAGGGTAAGGAAGGATGACCACTGCAAAGTGGTCCGAATCACCTTAAGCAAAAGTTTTTGTTACTTGCTAATTTATGAGGCGCAATGGTCTATGGTAGTGGTCATTGGAAAAAGGAAAAGTATCCCCTCTACCCAAATAAATCCATTGCTTACAAATAAGGAGAAAAATCCCAAAATCAAATCAAATCCCTTGCTCAAAACAAAAGAAAAATAAAATACAAAATAAACAATGATTTTTATCACTATATATGAGAAAGTATCCCAATAAATTGTAGAAACGAAGGGGGTAAATTTGAATCCTTGGATGACCAATGATCAAAAATAATAGGGTGATCCCTAATACAAAAATGGTTTGAATAAATCTTTCCTGACATTGGGGTAGGTCTAAGCAATTTACAAATGAGCTAGCTTTAGGTGGCCTATATTGCCTAGTGGTCTAAGTCCAAACCTAGGATCAAGGTGGACATCTGATGATTTTCATTATAGCAATGGGCTGAATGAATCCCACATGGCAATGAGGTAGTATTATGTCTAGTCTAATATATTCATTTGCACATACAGGGGTAATAAATAGCTGGGTATTTCATAGCAAAAACTTTATCTTTCAAAAGTCTAGTATAGTCATTATACAACTTTTAATAAGTCGACTAAGATGTTTGAGTCTCATGGAAAACCTCAAAAATTCCTAAATAGCAACAACCCATTTCAATAAATCAATTATCAATTTCCTTTGTAGATTTTGTTTATTAAAGGGTGTTCATAACATAGAACAGATACTAGATGGATATCAACAATGATATTTAGATGACCATTGACTATTTTGTGCATATATTTTCATTTACAAAAGCTCATGAAGAAAAAAATCATCTCATCTCAGCATATCATTACATATCACAATTGTTTCATACTACATATGGATGCCTAAGTGATTAATTCTTATGATAAGATTTAACATTTACATTCATTATTTTTATGCATTCTGTGGTATCATCCATCATATTGTTAAGCACATATTGCATTCATTCCTTATGCTTTAAGTGATTAAAGCATACAAGCTCATTTACATTAGATCATCATCATGTAAATAATGCATTACATACATTGCATTCATAACATCATAAATTAAATGCATACAAATAAATCAAATTAGATGTGCATTTAAACAATAAATATTGCATCCATATGCATACATCATAGTAGTCCATCTACACATCTAGATCACAGTATCTAGTCATACATCCATCAGATAGCTAGTGCATGTCATCCATACATCACATCATATGGCATCAAATATGCATATATAAGTATTGCATCCATATGCATCACATAAACATAAAAAAATAAATGTACATATATAATGAGTCTCATAAATGTCATATAATATAAATATACATGGCTTAAGAGTACACAGGTGTGCCAAAATGCCCACATGCTACAAATGTGTAGGTCCTCAGACCTTACACTCAAAAATGATATAATATGCTCAATGCATAATTATGACTGGCTTGCACCCCCAGCTTGTGAGGCTTCTCCATCTCCTCCACCCTCTCGATGAGTCTACTTAGAGTTGGTACCAGTATATCTCTCTGTCTTATGTGTCCTATGGCTAGATTGAGTTGAGGACTACCATATCTCCCATGTTCGAGTCCTCTAGGTGTTGGATCTATGGATCTCTCTAGAATATCATCACCATGTAGCTCAACCTATCCCTCTAGGAGAGTGATATGGGCAACATCTGATGTGTGCTACCTGAGATGGGTCTAGATGATAGCTTGTAGCCTTTTTATCTCTACAACCAGGTCCAAACCTATGGGTCCCTGTACAACTAGAGTCACAGGAGTAGCTTGTGGAGTCAAGGGCTCAACTTATGTGATCCTTAATAGATCTCTCTCTCGAGTCATGTTATCAAACTGAGACTACACAAGATCCTACTCAAGTGTTATCTTCTACAAAGCTATAGTAGCACTATCAAGCTATGCCAGGTGAAGAGTCTTCTCCTCCTAGTATCCCTACCATTGCTTTTATCCCTATGCTAGATGATCTTATACTACTCTAATATGTGCTTGTAGAGTAGCAATGGAGGTGTCCCTCCATAGAATCTATATCTGAGTAGTACCCAATTGTGATTACAAACTAACAACCTAGGCTCCGAGTTGTGAGGTCTCATCATCTAGCTCCTCACTCTCCTCCTCTACAACTACACCCATACCCCATCCTACCTCTATCCACTAGCACACTCTACATTCATGAGGATATATGGTCTTAGTTGCTTCAACTGCCTCTTCTTCTATGACCCTGTCTCCATCTCTGCCTAGTGGACCGCCACCCCGCTAGATCTTGGTCATCCACCAGGCATCATAGTCAATGGTCCTTGTGTCAACCAACCCTAAGTCCTACCATTCATCATCCTCAATTCCTAGTGGAGTCACCTATGGCAAAGTCAAATTCCTCTCCACCTTAAGGTAGTGGTATATGGTGGGCAATGGAGGAATATCTTGGCAAATCCCAAACTGCTTAGTGATGTGCAAGAAGTGGAAAAACTTATGCATGTTAGGCTTATGCTCGATGAGCCAGCTATCTCATCTCACTTGCATCAGGTACCTGTCTACCTCTGCCCATTCAGGACATTCCATGTAAGGCTTCCATACAACATGTTTTGACCGTAGTCGAGTCAACTAATCCAAATAGTGCTACAAATCTCCTGCTTGGGTTCTACTCCTAAACCCCTCAACCTCTCTAGGGTAGTAAGCAACGTAGCACTATGAAACCTCTGCAATATCACCAATTTTATGTTGAAGTCCCCAAGGGTGGTCTATAGTGATGTGCTACCACACCCATATCTAGAGGAATAGGCTATAAGCAACTCTAATGTGGCCTCATTGAGTGATCTTGTACAACTCATCATAGAGCTATGCTAGGAGGGTGTTACTCCAAGAAAGAATTAATGGTTGCTCTCTAGTACTCCCTAGTAGGTCTTGCATCTTAGAGAGGAGGTTCTAAGGGAATTTTATGCCAGATGTATCTGGGAGTAGGATGTGGATGCACAGGTACATCAAGATGGCCTATCGCTCTATGAAGACATGCATCCTACCAGCACTCAATGGGTACACCCCCGTGGTCAATGTCCGTAATGTCCCCATCCTAGTTAGCTAACAGAGCGTAATATGGACTTGCCTATTTATAAGGTTTTGTAGGCAATGTCAAGTGTTTAGGAACCACTAGGTGTTATGGAGATATTTTTGGATGATCTGCATTCACAATTGTCAGCTTTCATGACCGTTTCTGGCAATATTTTCAAAGATTTATTATTTTTATTAAGTCAGTTAGGGTTAAATTCTCGAGAAATAGAAAGTACGACTGGCATCTTCGGCTTAATGGGTACTCATTTCTATATTTAGATGTGAGTTTGGATGAGCGGTCATGGAGTTTTTAATCGTCGAAGTTATAATTATTATAAAGTCATTAAATTATTATATTATTCTCTTAAGTATGACTTTATAATTTGTTAGGGGGCTTATGAGTACTCATTTTGAAGGAAATAATGTATATTTTAATGTGTTTTTATTAATGCCTATCTTGGATGCCACTTTTGGAGATTATAATATGATTAAGTGATATTGTGGAGTTAAGTCATTATATGTGCTCATTAGTAAATGAATTATTGACATAAAGAAAGTAAAAAAAAAAGAAGTTTAATCCCACATTCTACCCACATTGGGTCGACTAGCTTGAGAAAATAAGAAATAGAGGTTATTAGAGCATTTGAAAACATCTTTGGTTATCACATTTTATGTTTGTAGAAAGGAGCTTGCTTGCAATAGATTTTGTAGGAAGATATCTAGCTTGTTTGTGACGAAAAACCATAGGCAAGGCCAGATTTGGCTTGTTTGGAGACGAAACCCTCCAACAGGAACATCACTTTTGGGATTGCAAGATATCCTTGGAGTGATTGTGGCATTTCCATTATGGGGAATGATTTGAGCTTCAAAGTGGTAGGTTGTTGATGAGTTTTGGGGTGCACTTGGTGCCATTTTTAGAGTTACTTCATATTGCAGATTTTTCCAGTGAGACCAAACCATTAGAGGCTATTTTGAATTAGATTGCTTGGGTTTTTGAAGAAGCTTGTATTGTTGATAATTCATAGTTTTTGATCAGCTTATCAGTCATACACTTCAGTAGTTTAGAAGGGATCTATGTCATTTGTGAAGGGTTTTTAATAGGTTGTACTAGTTGCAGTGAAGGGCATGCACTTATTGAGGCCAAACGCCTCCCATTTGGAGTATTCATTGTGTTGTATGAGGTCTTATCTTTTTTGGACAACCAAACAACAATTAGTATGCTGGAGAAATTGTATTACAAAAATATTTAATGAATATATAAGTTTTTTGTTGTTGGTGTTAACTTCCATAATTATATTAGGCCTTCAGATCTTCGGGTACACTTATCCTTGTACAATTTCCTTCATTGGGTTTGCTCAATATCATTAGAAGAAGTTTGTGCTTAAATTTTGTAGTCATTGGAGGAGTAGTTTTTAAGATACAAGCATTTCTAGTTTGTTGCTATTTTTATTTCCATAATTTTTATTATTGCAAAAAGTATAAAAAATTCATATTTGAATAAATCACGTGATATCAAAGCAATCAGCAAACAAGACATTCAAGTTTTCAGTTTGGAACCCAAGATCGGAACTTGGATCTTTGGGTGGCAAATTTATTTACCTTCGAAAGGGGTCGGACATTACAATGTCATCCTATGCCTCATTGCTCCATGCATCGAATATTCACTAAAAAATTGTAGCCTTCATCATGGTAGGCAAAGAGGTGATGGCCTCACCATCAATCAAGATGCGAAATATGTGGTAGACATCCTCTAAGGTGACCGTGATCTCTCTAATCGACAGATGAAATGTGTTGGTCTACGCATCCTAATAATGGGGCAAAGCAATCATATAGGCCTGGTCGGTCCTAATGGATGGTAGTTGAATGATGTAACCAAGGACTATAACAATGAACCAGTATTGGTCGACATCGCTAATCTTGTAGAGGGGGTCACAAAATATTTTGGACTCCCTCACTCTGGTAGTCAACTAAAAGGGCAAATAATAATAATAAAATAGATTAAAAACATTTAAAAACAAACTTCAAAAGTCAAAAAAAATCAAAAAATCTTCAAAAGACAAAAACATTCATAAATGTACAAGAAAAGTAAAAAAAAATCATTTAAACAAGTCAAAAAAGAAAAAAAAAATGTAAATTTTTCCTAAAGTGGCTCAGCTGTAGATGGGACCCCTGATTGATGGGAATAGTCAAATTTATGATTGGGATTTGAATCCTGTTGTGGCTGACAACCATGGCCCCCAATTTACCAATTTGGAGCCACGTCTACCACCTACGACTAAGAGAAGTGCCCATTTTGAGGTCACTTCCCATCCCAAAACAACCCAAAAATTAAATCCCACCCATCTATGCTAACCTAGACTAATCCTAAACTAAGGTGAGGTTCTTTACTAAAAGTTTAGTATGGTTAAATTAACACATTAATTAATGAGGTTCATTTTAATTAGGTAAATAAAATAAATGAGGTTGGAAGGCTACCTTTGTAGCACTAGCTCTGCCACTATAATATGCCTCTGGTAGGTCAGCCATTTGGGTTTGGGTGTGCGGTTCGATAGTGTTTTGTGTCAATTTTTTAATCTCACCTCTCAAATGTCTCAGTTTTACAAGTTGGCAATTGAAAAATAATGAATTCAAAATGATAAATTTTTATTTTATATTTCGAATTTTGCCCTCAGCCATGCCTGGAAATTGCGAGCACAAAATTAGGATTTTTCGATTGTAGTTCGGAGCCGTGGCTAAGAAATTTGCCAAAATTGGCTGCGTCTGACAAGCATGGATAGAATCTAGCAATAAATACCCTCAAAATTTCACCATGAGGGGATTCAAAATTAAAAAATATATATTCAATAGGCCAAAACCCTCAAAATTTTCAAAAATAAAAAATTCATATAATTCAAAATTCAAATGTGCCTCATATCTAGTTATTTACCCTATACACTTGGCGATTGCAACAACTTGCGATCCATGCAATGCAGCAAGATGAGTAAATTACCATAAGGCCATTTGGGTTAAATTAGTCATTGCTAAATTGATATACTTCACTTCAATCCCTAAGAAGGCCATAGTGACCGGATTGCCCCATGGGAGTGAGGTATTCATCTCAATTCTTCTTTGATATTTTTAATAGATCATCGAACATTATGATTCAACATAAATGTAATTGGAATTGCTATCATGTTGATTTCCCAAGAAGGCCATTCCAGTCGAATGTCTCCATGGGATAGAGATATACAATTACTATTAATAGTTGTAATCACAGCTAAAGTAGGCCTTGCCAAGAATATTAAAGTGCAAAAACCTTCAACTGTTCAAATCACTCATTATGGTCAAACGACTTGTCACTTCATTCATTATCCTACCCTCATCGACTCGTCGCTTGAGGGGGTAGTCATAATATCATAATAATAATAAAATTCAATAGGAGATCACTCAATCGTGTCAAATTGTGTTTGTCTTATGAATCATTGCCAATGACTATCATAAGCTTACCCTTTGCTAGGAAAAAAGCAACTATGATAGTTAAGTTAGTATTTCTCCATCTATCGATACTATTGTAGCATTGAAGCTACCTAATAATCGTTGGAGCTTGCAAAAGCTTTGTAAATTTAAGCCTTCCCTTAGTTGGAAGCAATGATTCTAATATGCATGTCCTTTGGTAGGACTGGGCATCTAATGTTGATCAGATCAATGATCATCATTCAACCTATGACATGGTTTTAGGAGGTCTATTTTTTCTTAGCATTGTTTGTTCTTACAACGCACCCCAAAAGGGGCATCTATAGACACCTAAAACACGTCATGTAAATGCGACTACTCATATGGGATATGCTAATAGACCATATGAATGATCTTGGATATCTCTAAGGTGAAGCAATGGTTTTAACCACTCAATTTGGGTAGAGTTGGCATACTCAGCCTTAGCTATGGTTTACACCCATGGCTAACAGAGCTAGATTCACCTTAGAGCCACAACTAGCATCAAAAATATTTTGAATACGAGGTCGAGCCAAATTCGGTTTCAATGGCCTGGGCAACAAGAATTCAAACGATTTTGGGTGGGGAAGCTTCGACAATTTTTCTTTCAACTGATCCAACCTCTTGGATCTTGATCTTGGATTCCCAAGCAAGCCAATATTAGGGATTAGGAGTCCTATAAGGCCCCTCTTCAAATTGAAGAGAATTCTAGGAGTGTTAATTAAAAATGGTGAAGCTCTATTGAATTGTGAAGCCATTCAAAACCCTTGAAGAGAGCCATCTTGCTGCCCAATTGAAAATCATGAATGCATTCCAAGCTATGGAAGTCTCAAGAGCCTAAGGAGATCAAGAATACACAATTGAACCTCTTACAATACAAATCTAGATGATTTACATCACCAATCTATCAGAGGACACCAAGGTGACTCTTGATCATTAATTCCATAGAGGGAATTAGAGATCCAAGCCCTGATTACAAGAGCAAAGATATTTGTGCCTTAGCCATAAATATCAGCTGTGACTAATAGTGCTAGCTGCACTACAGACCCAGGGCAAGGGTTTGATATTTTTTTTCCTTTTTTTTAGCATTAGATTTACACTTTTAGTTGTGCAATTAGTTTAATATATCATAGATTAACATTGTAGCAAACATTTGACCGGTTAATTTAGGATTTAAAGTTAGATTTGCTTCATTTTCCTTGCACTCATCAATTTAGACTAGTTTATGGTAATTTCATGCTTATCAAGTTCTAATGGCTAATTAGGCTTCCTAATTTCTAGATTTCATCCTTTCTTTACATGCTTTATAGTAATTTTATGATTTCTTGTATTTCTTCATAGATTTACTTGCTTTCTTGCTTTCTTTATCATCAATTTATGCAATTGTCTCAAAAGCCTCATCAAGAGAGGCCTCCTTTGTTACTAACCCCTTTATTATTTCTTGAAGGTAGGGTTTACAGGACCTAATAATTTTTAAGGCATTCAAGGTAGCATATACATCCAACCAAAGGAGAAGAAGGCTATCTTTGTCCTTGAGCAGTTCATGTTCCTTCTAAAGAGTCTACGGATTACACCATCCCCTCATTTAGAGGGGCTTCAATATTGTATTAATTGTATCGAGATTGATTATCCCTAAGAGGGACATATATGTAATCAATTTTTAACAAATTTTTAATAAAACAAATCCTTACATTCTTATTAAATTTGTTGTTGTCATTTCTTTATTGATTTAATACTCTATTTCAATTGATGCACTAGTTAGGTGTATGCTTTTTATATTGATGCAATTTGATGTGGTGCTATGGAGCTTCGAATGGAAATTTTTAAAATGATATTGGTGCTTCCTTTGGTGGATGATTTTCACAAATTTTAAGATCTGAATGTAGCACCTTTTCTCCTTGTCTACTATATCTTCAATGTGCTATTTTTTGTGCTTCTTTGTAGTGTAGATAGTCGCTTGCTATGATGTTCGTTCCACATTGGTAGAATTATATTTGATGTCTTCTTTTCATAGATGATCTCCCTTTATTTCTACATAAATGTAACTTGATAATAGCCTTGTGTGGGCTTTGATATTGTAGGTTCGTCCATCCAAGATATGTTGAGAGTGAGCCCTTTGAGTGGCTCCTTTTGTTGTAGAAGAGGAGTGTAAACATTCATCCTTCCTTGGTTGGCTTACCCTGTATATATTGTGCCTTTTGAGGCACCTTTAAATCTAATATCTTCTTGCATATAATGTATTGTAGAAGTGCAATACCATGTAACCCGTACATGCATATAAAACTTTTTTTATTGTACCTTTTCTTGCACTCTTTTGCAGGTCTAGAATTATATTTGTAGCAAATGTTTGAATGCAAATATGAGGGTTTTTATGATGTCTATTTGGCTATAATTCTTACCCTTTTTTCTTGGATACTTTGGCGATAAATCCAATCCCTTAATGAAGTAGATAGAAGCTTCTTTGTAGCTATAATTTTCTGCCCTTTGTAACAAGAAATTAACCTTGTAATGCTTTGGATTTGAGACTCACCAAGTCTCAATATTTGAAGCTTCTATTTTTGTTTTTGGTTAGTTGTATTCTTCTCCAAGTTTTAAAGGATTCTAACCTAATTTGGTGGCTCACTTGGCCACTATGTGTTGCAGATGTTTCACACTAATAGTGTCTTTAGACACTTTAAAATTTCTGAATTTGTGTCCTTCTCATGTACACAAAAGCTACTATTTTGGGAGCAATAGAATAGTGCACATAAATCTAATAATGTTTCACTTCCAATGCATGAATAATTTCACCTTATCACTCCAATAAACTCTCAAGAACATACACTTAATCAAATTTAGTGTAAATAATCAAGAATAATTTGAAATGAACCTTCAATAATTATTCTAAAATTTCATTACAATAAATATTGTAGGATTTAATCTTCTTTTTATTTTTCCAAAGTAGATGATAGGTAGTTGATAGAAGTAATTTAGATATATAATAAACTCCTAATAAATGTGCAAATTAAACTTTTAAAGAACATTTCGTTTTTCACTTTTAAATATTGTAATCCAATTGCAACTTTAATTCAAATTTAGGTGTTTTAACAAATATGATAAATAATATAATTAATTAATCTACTTGCATCCAAAGTTAATTACCTTTTTGAAAGTTTTTGTAGCTCCTTTTACACCTTTTTAGAGGATGTAGATCTTGATTTCTAGGATCACCAAGTTGTTGCTTTGAGTAGAATCTTGCATCTCTATATAGACTATTTTGAATAGTTCCTTCTTCACCAAATGATGGTCTTGAACTTTCTTTCATGAGCCTAGGATTTGGTGGCTTGTTCTCCTCCTTATACATATTTGGATAAGTCTTTTATTTGTAAAGTAGTGCCTTATTGCTGTGAGAGGCCATCTTCAAATATCCAAGATTTGGTGAGCTTCTTTTGTCTTCAAGTCTTCTTATCAAAGTTTTACTTAAAGCAAGATATTCTTCTAGGATTTGGTACTCCTTGCCAAATTGTTCTTCATGGATTTGGCATTCCTTTGCAAATTATTCTTCTAGGATTTTGCACTCCTTACCAAATTCTTCTTCATAGATTTGGCACACCTTGCCAAATTCTTCTTCTCTTGGGATTGAGCTTCTCCTTGGTAGTAGATTTCTTTAAAGAGTTATCCTTTGAGAATTTATTTAGTCATTCTCTCCTAGCCTTTTTATGGATGCTCTATGAGACCTTCCTAAGGTCTTTGATCTTACAAGTTTTGATAGTCTTCCTTGGGACCTTCTCTTAAATATTTTTCTCCTGGAAGTGTTGGTGGTGAGATCTTCTAGATCTATGATTCTACTACTTTTGAATTTGAGTAGAACTCACCTAGTATTTCTTCTTATTCCTTATTCTAATACTGGAAGTTCTTCATTGAGATATTCTCTTGATATCTTCAATTTTGCTTTAAATATTTAATTGATTCTAAAGAAGATACCTTTCCTAAATTTCTTGTAGGAAGTTTCCCAACTCACTAAATATTCTTTCCCTACAACAAAGTATTAGTATTAAAATATTTAGTCTACTTCTGAATCATATATTCTATTCAAATTCTTCTTCAGGATCAAGGTTTTTGTGGCCTCTTTCAATATCAAGGCTTCTATGGTATTTTTTAGTATCAAGGCTATTATGGTTTTTTTATGTATCAAGGCTCCTATGGCATTTTTCAATATCAAGACTTCTATGGCCTTTCCTAGTACCAAGGATTCTATGGCCTTTTTAGTATCAAGACTTCTATGGATTTTCCTTAAAATGTCCTATGGTCTTTTCTTCAAGGCTTCTATGGCCTTTTGTGTCAAGGCTTCTATGGCCTATTATTCAACTTGTGAAGTTCTTTGAATCAATAATGGAGATCTTCAGTCTCATGACTTCACCACAACCCTTCACAATAAGTCTTCTTTTGTAGTATTCTTCTCTTGCATAAGGAACTAATCTTTGCACTATGAAGGCATACCGACCTTGGGGTAATAAATTTGGAGTCTCCTAGATTTTTGTTGTAGGAGGAATCCTAATCCTTTGAGAATTAATTTTATACAAAAAAATAAACTTTAGGCAACAGTTAGAAAATTCTAGATATATAGATGGTTTTCAGTAGATGATTTATCAATCAAGTGGGTTGAATCTTGAGTCTTGGTCTTCACAATTTTTTTCCTGTAACTCTATGGAAAGACTCTAGTCAGATGCAATATTAGTATTTTTTGGAACTGATATTTCTTTCAGTCCTCACTTGTGACTCTCCCTAATTCTACCACCTCAATTCTTCTGATATCGTTTAACAATGGTTGGTCCAGTGATGCATCAGTTTGAAAAACACTTAGGCTCAAAGATAATGGTGGTTTACCTACTGATCTACAAAGGTTATATCTACTATAGCTCTGATACCACTATTAGATTTTGATGTAATGAGCAATGGGATATAACAATCACAAGATGTTAAATAATATAAAAGAAAATAAATCTATAAGATGATTGAAGAATGTTGAATAGAAATAACATAAATCAATACAATGTAGCTATGGAGGAAATGAGCACTCCATTAATTAAGCTACTGAAATACGTTGTATCCATCACCATCATATGGTAATATACATAGCACTGCACTCCTACCTATGACTATACTAAAAGCAATATATCTATCTATGTGGAAGGCGATGCCTTCCCTAGATTATATGATAGATCTATTTTCTTATATTCAATTTCATAGAATTTATCACAGTAATATGACTTGAATAAATCAATTGAACTAGAATTCAATAATTGAAATTTAATTAATAAAAATCTAAATCCTTTACCTCTTAAGGAGGGTAGGTCCCTACCTCAAATGGGCAAATCATAGTGAATACACAAATAAATTTAATTGATGATAGATAACTACACTTGGATAACTAAACTATATAAATATGGATAAAAATGAATTAATACAATATAGCCGATGACTATCACATTTGTATTGTAACATGGCTCCCCTCATCAAAAATATTTATCCTCGAATGAGGGAAAAGAAATGAAGATGAATGAGAAGGTTTTTGGTTTAAAAAATTATTTTGGAAGGGAGACATTTTTCGTAAGACTGCCCAAACTTCTGAACTCGTTTTGGTCATATCTCACTCATCCGAACTCGGATTGAGCTAAAATTTTGAGGGTAGATGCTTGAAAAACCCTAGAATGTCTCCACAAATTTTCATATCATTTGGAGCAACATAGATCCTAGCACATCCCTATGTTTGAACAACATATTTGGCAAGCAGCTATGCGAGGGTTTCATCTGTGTTGAGAGCAAGCAGCTCCAGAGGTTGGTTTTTAGGGCTTTTGAGCCCTAACGGCCAATATTTTTGTGGTTTATTCTTAATATTTTAGCGAGAAATGTTGCAATGGATACAATATGGGTTAGAAATTTGTCTTTCAATAGATCATATTGTGAACTTGAGTGACAACGGCTTCCAATTTGCTGCACAAAAGAAAAGTGAAAACCATACCTTTCCACGATGTCTAGGGCAAGGATTAAAGAGATCACGAAACAAGTTTCAAGCAGTTGATCAAAAAATGGCTCATATCTCAAGTGAATCTGGTGCTAAGGTGCACCCAAAAAATAATTCTACTGTGAAAACCCCTATCAAGGGTAAGAATTTTGAAGACTTAGTCCCAAAAATGAATTTTAGGGATGCCCTTCATGGTGGATAGCCTTAGCCCAATGCTAATATCAATATTAGGGCTTCCCATAAACCTCTAAGAATGCCTAAGATTGATCCTAGGAAAATAGAGTCAAGATGTCTTAAAGCAACTAATGGAACTCCTATTGTTAAGATTGATATAAAAAACATTTAGACTGGCATTGAAGATTTGGAAAAAAGAGGACTAATTTTTTGGTTTGTGGGTTTTCATCCAAGTCTATCTGCTTTCAAATTCTGGGCTACAAAAATCTGGAAAACTAAACGTGACTTACAAATCTCTATTTATCCAAATGGTTATTTTCTTGTTTTCTTTGCTAATAATGAAGATAGAGAGAAAACTTTTCAAGGGGGTCCTTGGTTTTTTGGAAGGGCATGGCTTTTCATGAAGCCCTGGCATACTAAATTTAAAGTCGAAGAAGAGATGCCTTCTATTGCTCCCGTGTGGGTTAGACTCTTTGGCCTCCCTATTGAATTTTGGAATCCTACTATTTTTTCTTCAATTGGAAACTCTTTAGGAACTTTTATGATGATCGTTGATTGTACTCAAAATTTTGAACATATTATTTATGCTCAGATTTGTGTTTTAATGGATTTTGACAAACCCCTACCTAAAAAGGTCACATTACAATTTGGGGAAGACACTTGGGAGCAAGTAGTGGACTACAAGAACATTCCTTTTCGTTGTAGAATTTGCCATGAATATGGTCATTTGTCCAGTGCTTGCCCAAATGAAATTCCTGATCAAAAGAAAGAAGATATAAACTTAGCAGGTTTCCAAATACCTAAGAAGAAGAACACTAAAAAAAAACCAGTTAAGAAGGATCAATCAAAGTCATCTGCTAATATGTGTGAAATCCTTTCCACAAATGATGTCCCAAGTGAGGAAGAGGAAATAATGGAAACTAAAATTTTAGAAACACAATTTAAATATGAAGGGAAGAACTAGAGACAAACCAACAAATCAAAGGTTTTCAATAGAAAAAAGGAGAAAATTTACACAAGAAAAACAATATTTCAAATGTCAAAACTTCAAATAATGCGAGTCCCAATATAGACTCTATTGAACCATCTAGTAAAATTTTGGCTGTGCACGAACATTCTTCAAGGTTAGAAGCCATCTCGATTCAATTGGAATAAGTCAAAAAATAGGGAAAAAAAATTGAAGATGGATTCTAATCAAAAAGTAGGTCGCAAGACCAATCAATATCATATGGTAAAAGAAGGTGAAAAGCTTGTAGAGGAAGGTAAGATTAATGCCCTTCCCAACTTTTTTAGCCCTGGTATTAATGAAGATCATCACTTGGAATATTAGAGGACTCAAAGGGAGTCTTTCAAAACAAACTAAAATTAGAAGAATGATTCAGGTAAATCATCCACGTCTTGTTTTCCTTCAAGAAACTAAGATGTCAATGGAGGATATGGACTTAATTTCCAAAAAAAATTGGCCAGCTAGAAAAGTGATTTCCCTTAGTTCCCAAGGGACTTCGGGTGGCATTGCTTGTATTTGGGATCCAAAAGAGGTAGTTATTCACCATATGGTTGGCAGTTGGGGTTTGTTGGCTATAGCTATTCAAAGTAGACATTCCAACCAGATTATGCTCTGCATTACTGTTTATGCTTTGACTTCTTTGGAGGAAAAAAGAAGACAGTGGAAGGATATTACTCATATTATCTCTCATTTTACTAAAGCTTGGATCTTGATCGGAGGAGATTTCAATACCATCCTCTCTCTGGATGAGAAAAGGGGGGGAAATAGAAATTTGGATAAAATCACTGACCTCATGAGCGAATATATTGCAAACCTCCATCTTGTGGATATTCAACCAGATAATGGCCTTATGACTTGGTCTAACAGAAGGCAAGGCTTAGGTCCGAGGTGTAGACCAATTGGTTCATCCAAACCCCATAAGGGGGAAGAGGTCCAAGGTTCAAATCTTGAGCCTCTTCAAACTGAACGTGTGTCCATTTCCTAGTGCTTTCAATGACATAAAAGGTTTAAAATGATTGTGGCATGGTGGTTATAGGGGCGGACTACGCGAAGATCTGTGTGGCGGCTTCCACGTCAGACAACGTAGAATACTATGGTGGCCATAAAAAGCTGGATAGCCTGCCCAGATTTGTGGCAGCTACCGATTCCACCATGTAAATACAAAAAAATAAAAAACATAAGGCAAGGTTTAGCTTGTATAATGGAGAGATTGGATAGGTTTTTGCTCTCTAAAAATTTCTTAATCCATGGTCACGTTCCTAAAGTGAAGACTCTTAATAATGTTGGTTCGGATCATTGGCCAGTCATGGTGGAAATGTGGAAAAACAATGTGAATTTATCTCCTTTTCATTTTCAATTAATGTGGCTTAGAGACATTTCCTTCAGACCTCATGTGCAACAATGGTGGAAGGAAGGTAAACCTAGGCATGGGACTAAGATATTCTATTTTTTCAAAAGACTACAATACATTAAATCCAAAATCAAGACTTGGAACTGGAAAGAGTTTGGGGATGTTCATAAAAAAAAACATGAAGTTATTGCTCATCTTGAAAATTTGAATAAGAAAATCCGTTTAGATGGCCTCACAGAGAAGATAAGTGCAGATGAAATTAATCTCACAACTTAGTTAGAGGAATGGGAAAAAAGAGAAGAAATCTTATGGAAGCAAAAATCTAGAATTCAATGGCTCAAAGAAGGAGATCGAAACACAAATTTTTTCCACAAATCTCTTCTAGCTCTAAGATCTCACAACTTTATTTCTTCCTTAAAATCAGATTCTGGAGATGTTGTTTATACTTGGGATGGCATGAACTCTATTGTTGTTGATTACTTTTCCAATATTTTTGTTGCTACTCCCCTTGACTCAGCTTCACAATATAATGTTCTTCAAGCAATCCCTTATCTTATCACTTCTGAGGAGAACTCTATTTTAACTGCTCCTGTTACTATCAATGAGCTTCAACAAGTAGTTTTTAAAATGCAAAAATGGAAAACCCTAGGTCCTAATGGTTTTCCTATTGAGTTCTACCAAGAGTTTTGGGATATCCTTCATGTTGATTTATTAGAGGTGGTGGAAGAAGCCAGGAAAGCCAAAGAAATTTTGAAGGTTATCAATAAAACTTATATTACTCTTGTTCCAAAATCTCAAGAGGTTGATCATATCTCAGCTTTTAGACCTATTGCTTTATGTAATGTTCTTCTCAAAATCATTACTAAAATCATGGCGAGAAAGGTTGAAGCCTCTTTTGCATAAGATTATTTCCCAGAGCAAGGGGGTTATGTGGAAGGACGTCAAATAGTAGATGAGATAGTTCTTGCTCAGGAAGCCATCCATTCCATGGATATGCAAAATTCTCCTTCCATGTTCATTCGGTTAGACTTATCCAAAGCTTATGACAGAGTGGATTGGCACTTCCTTATCAAAGTTTTGAGGCAATTTGGTTTCTCTAAGGATTGGATGGATTGGATTATGGGATGTATCTCTTTAGTTTCCTACTTAGTTCTTATCAATGGCAGGCCTTCTCGGTCTTTCCCATACTTCTAGAGGTATTAGGCAAGGTGACCCACTATCCCCTTATTTATTCATCATTCTTGTTGAATGCTTGGGTAGGACTATAACCAAAAAGAGGGAAAACAAAACCCTTGAGGGAGTTACCATTGCTCATGGAGCTAGACCTATCTCTCATCTTCAATTTGTGGATGACTCTACTATTTTAGGTAAAGCTACGAGTTAAGGAAGCTTCTAATATTAAGAAAATCATTAGCTATTTTTCTAAGGCTACTGGGCGAGTTGATCAATGAAGACAAATCTAAAGTTATTTTATTTCATCTGCTCTGCTAGACGAGGAATCCATGGTCTTGGATAAGCTAAGATATAAGAAGACCTCTCTTCCAATCACTTATTTAGGTATTCCCATAAATATTCAAAGGCAAAAAAATAAATATTGGAATTGGTTGTTGGACAAAGTCAAGAAGAAAATTGGAAAGTGGACCAACAAGTGGCTTTCTTATGGGGGTAGAATCACCTTGGTAAAATCAGTCCTTCAAGCTATTCCTATTTATGTTTCTTCCATTTTGAATATTCCAAAGGTTGTTCTTCGAGAATTGGATCAAATCAGTCATCGTTTCCTTTGGAGTGGTACTAAGGAGAAAAGAAAATGGGCCTTGGTGAAATGGGATACTTTATGTCTTCCTAAGAGTGAAGGGGGGTTAGGTTTACGGTCTTCAATTAATAACAACAAAGCTTTAGCTGCTAAATTATATTGGAGGATGTTGCATAACCCCAATGCTCTTTGGGCCAATAATCTTCGTGCTAAATATGTTGAGAACAAAAGTCCTGAAGACCTTGTTCGCTATCAACTTCCTACCAAAGGTTCTCCCATTTTAGGAGTTCTTAAGACTGGTGAGGATTTGATAAAGAAAAAATTATTTTGGATCATTCATAATGGTCAACATGCAAATTTTTGGACAGATTCTTGGGATGGTCACAAGCCTTTGATAACTCAATTTCTCGATTGGAGGCCTTGGATGGAGGAGCTTCACCGAGCTAATTGGATAAAGGTGGCTAATTATTGTCGGTACCATACTAGTAATTCAAAGGTTGGTAGATATTGGATCCCTATTGAGGACTGGCCTATTCAAATCCCAGAAAGGCAAAGACAAGATATCCAAGGCATCCTTCATATGAGATCCCTCTCTTGGTCCCATGAAAAAGATTGTTTTGGATGGAACAACACTACTAAGGGTGAGTATTCAGTTGCTCAAGGTTATTTGACCTTATGCCATAATAATCCCAACCATTCTTCGACATATTTTCTCAATTGTGGGCTCAAAAGCTCTGGCCTAAGGTGAGGTTCTTTAATTGGCTTTTATTGCATCGTAGGGTGCTTACTGGTGAGCAACTTATGAAGCATGGTTTTCATGGCCCTTTTAGATGTGAAATGTGTGAAGAGAATGTAGAAAATATCAACCATATTTTTATTGAGTGTACTTTAGCCTCTGAGCTGTGGAGGAGAATGGCCACTTTACTTGGCTTACAATGGTCCAATTTTTTTACTTTTGAACAACTTTGGAGGGATTGGCCTAATCAAGAGGGTGTTGATCATTTTATTAGGTAATTAGTTTGGATGGGTTCTACCATTCTTCTTTGGAATATTTGGAATGAAAGGAACAACCAAATTTTTAATCAAGATAGTAAGGATATTCACTATATTTGGCAAAAGACCATAGCCAACTTAGTTGAATCAGTCCATCATCTCCTTAATCACCCCCAAAACTCCCACCAAATATGGGATCAAGTGATGCAAAGATTGAATATTAAACCTTCTAAGGGCAACCATCTTAAAGGGAATGTGAGTATTAGTAAATTGGATAGGAATAGAAATTGGCAACCTCCTCCTAAGGATTTTGGAAAAGTCAATACTGATGGAGCCTCTAGAGGGAACCCTGGAAAAGCCAGTGTGGGAGGAATTGGTAGACTTTCAGATGGCTCCCTGGTTTTTACTTTTGCTGAGAATTTGGGTATTCTTTCCAATAACCTTGCTTGAGGGGTATGGTATCCTCAGAGGTCTTCAGGAGGCTACTAAGGTTGGATGGGAAAAGGTGATAGTTGAGTCTGACTCTCAACTTATGATTAATCTCTTGAAGAATCCTTCTAAAAATCATAAGGTGGATTGGAGAATAAAAAGAATTATTGAGAAGATTCGGTTAATCCAGGATGGGATTTTTGAAAGTTGATTACAATCATGTGGTCAGAGATCAAAACAAGAGTGTTGATGCTTTAGCTAATTGGGCTTTGGACAAAGGTGATCTTACTTGTTATGGCCACCCTCCTATATGGTGGGCTTCTCAAATTAGGGAAGCTCTTCTTTCTATCATTTCTTTGGATGGCTCCAGTTCTGAAGGTACCTAGTTTCTTCTTGTTTTTTTTTTTGCTTCTCTTTGGTTCATTCAATTTTTTTTTAGTTCCCTAGCTCATTCTATTCTTTATTTTGTTTCCTCTGTTGATTCTTGCCTTAATAGTCTTCTGGTCTAGATAGGTCTTTGTTTTGTTCATTTTTTATTTCTTTTTTCCTTTTTGTTTTTTTTGTTTAGTTTTTTAAGGTGGGTGGGTTTTTTTATTTTGTTTTGTTTTTGTGTTCTTTGTGTTGTTTTTTGTTGTTCTTGTGTTTTTGTTGTTTTGTTTTTTTTTTAATGTTTTTTGTTATTGTTCTTGTGTTTTTTTTTCGTTCTTGTTCTTGGGTTTCTCTTTGTTTGTGTTATTTCATGTTTTTATGGGTGAGTGTTTTCTATATTTTTTGTTTTTTTTTATTGTCTGTTGTTGGTTGTTTTTTATTTTTATTTTTGTTTTATTTTTTAATTTTTTAGGTTTTGGTTGTGTTTATTTTTCTTGTTTTTTTTTGGGTTATGTCTTTGTAGTGTTCTATTGTTTTTGTCTTGTTTGTGTTTTGTTATGTGTTTCTTGTGTTTTTCTATGTGGTTTGTGTTGTGGTTTCTTTTATCTTATTGTGTGTGTTTGGTTGTGCTTTTGTTTTTGACACACTCAAGGAGCATGTTTTTTATTTTATTTTATTATTTTTGTTGTTATCTACTTATTTTTAATTGGGTTTGTGTGTTTGTTTGCTCCTTGAGTGTGTCAAAGGTGGTAGGCCAGGTCCGAGTCCTGGGCATTTTTGGCGGAATGGATACCCCTGCCTCCTTGGGTCTTACCCGAAAGTGGCATCCCTTTTGGGATGTTTTCCACAAATAAATATATATATATATATATATATATATATATATATATATATATATATATATATATATATCCTCAAATCTTGAAATGTCTAGAAAATGATTTTAGGTTCCCATGTAGCATCTTCTTCTGGGAGGTCCTGCCATTTGATAAAATCTCAAGATGCGTGTTCTGCTTTGTAGAATTGCTTCTGGCTGGAGATATATGCGTCCTTCTTCATCTAGTATTGGTAGTTCTGGCTGGGATTACACTTTATGGTTGATCACCTTCTTGAGACAAGAAATATGAAATAATGGATGTATACATGATGAGGGAGGTAACTCTAGTTGATATGCCACTTCTCCAATGTGACGCATAATTTTGTAAGGACCATAAAATTGAGGGGCCAACTTCTAATTGGACTTGATATTCAACGATAACTATTTGTAGGGCTACAAATGCAGGAACACCATATCACCAATATTGAATTCTCTTTTCAAATGATGTGTGTCTTGTTGCTTCTTCATATGATTTTGTGCTTGGACCAAATTATCTTTGAGAATGGTGAGCATTGATTATCGTTGCTAAAACCAATCATCTACTTGGACCACTTTGGAGGATTTTGGTACATAATTTGCTACTATTGGAGGTTTAGTTCCATACAATGCTTCAAAAGGAGACATCTTGATGGATTAATGGTAAGAAGTGTTGTAGCACCATTCGACTAATGATAGCCAATGACTCCATTGATATTGTTTATCCTGAACAAAATATCTTAGGTAGGTACCCAAATATTTGTTAACTACCTCAATTTGGCTATCTTTTTGTGGATGGTATGCAGAATATATATTTAATTTGGTACCACTAAGTCAAAATAATTCTCTCCAAAAATTGCTAGTAAAGATGAGATCTTGATCACTTACAATATTTTTTGGCATTCCATGCAATTTAAAAATTGAATCCGTAAACACCTTAGCCACTTTGCTTGCTGAAAATGGATGTTGTAGAGCCTAAAAGTGAGTATATTTGGAGAGGCGATCAACTATGACAAAAATTATTGTTTTTCCTTCTGAATTAGGAAGACCTTCAATAAAATCCATGGAAATGTGTTCCCACTAATTATCTGGAATGGATAATGGTTAACGCAACCCTGGTGATTTGACTATTTTTCCATTATTACATTGGCATACTTCACATTCAGCTACCCATTTTTTGACCTTTGCTTTTAATCCTTTCCAAAAAAATAATTGTTTAACCTGCATATAAGTTTTCAAAAAACCAAAATGTCCTGCTAATGGAGAAGCGTGTGACTCATCTAGAATTCTTGATTTGATTATTGAGGTGTGTGGAATGTAAATGTGATTCTTACTTCTTAATATCTTGTCTTCATAGGAGAAAAGAGGGTGCTTGGATGAACCCACTAAAAATTCCTAAATTATTTGAGCAGTTTCACTATTGGACAACCATTCTTCCTGTAACTAAGATATCCATTGAGAACAAGGACCCGAAATAGCATTAATAACCACTCTATATTTATATTTTCTGGATAATACATCTACTGTCATGTTTTCTTTCCCTTTCTTATACTCAATTACAAAATCATATCCCAACAATTTAGTTAACCACTTATTTTGTTCTGGATAAGAAAATCGTTGTTCTAGAAAATGCTTGAGACTGCTATGATCTATTTTTATAATGAAATAATTACTGATTAAGTAGTATATCCATTTCTCCACTACATGTAGAATAGCCAACATTTATTTTTCATATGTAGATCTTTCCAAAAAAAATCCCAAAAGTTGTTTACTTTTGAATTCTAAGGGATGAAATTCTTGCATTAACACTGTCCCGATACCTGTTCCTGAAGCATCACATTCGATTATGAATGGTTTGTGAAAATCTAGAGTTGCCAAAACTAGAGTAGTACACATTGCTTTTTTGATCTCCTTGAAGTCTTGATTGCCTACATCTGACCAATGAAAAGCATCCTTATTTTTTATGACTGTGAGAGGGACTACAATTTTACCATAGTTATGCATAAATTTGTGATAGTAGCCAATGAGACCCAAAAAACCATGAAGTATCTTGAGGGTTTTAGGTAAGGGCCAATCTTGAATTGCCTTTATCTTATTGGGGTCTAGTTTAACACCTTCTTGAGAAATTATATAACATAGGTACTCCACTTATTGAACACTAAAAGAGAATTTGGAGCATTTAACAAACAATTCTTCCCTATGTAGTATATGAAGAACCCTTTGATGCATGTTGTTAATAGCATCATTAAATATTATGATTTATAAATCTGGGGTGGTTTCTAAGGCTATCTACAATAGAAGGTTAGGGCAGATTACAATTTAGGCATTCATATTTCAAGTATTTATTGGGTGAAATAGATTTTGGTTTAGCCTTTTGGTGTCACACTAAACCTAGTCTGTAGAATGGAAACTAAATTAAATTATAGGAATTGAAAACTAAATCTAAGTTGCAAAAATTGACAATTAACTACAATTGCAAGAATTGGAAATTGTTGAATTGAAATCTAATTTACTTTTGCAAAATTGAAATAACAGAATTAAAATGTTGTTGAATTGAAATCCTAAATTACACTTGCAAAATTGAAACCTAGTTTACTCTTGTAGAATTGATATGATGTTTGGAAATAAAAATTATACTAAAAACACTTGTCAAAGTCCTACCACAAAATATCGTCAAGCTTCTGCTACAAGAATTGACAAAGAAAATGAAATCTGTTGAAAATTAAAAGTTGTTGAAACATAAAAATAGGGGAACATGGAAAGCAGAAGAAATAAGGTAAACAAATGTCTAATATAATATGTCAGTTGACACACACATATTGGCTGCACAAAAACATAATGGAAAACATAAATAGCATCACATAAAAATAAAATAAGAAAATGAAGTTTGAGAAGCAATCTATTAATTTGGATGCAGCAAAATAATAAAAAAACCTATCATAAAAAGTCCTCCTTCTAGGCCTGAAAGTGGTCTCAAGATTCTAGATCTAGAATAAGGTAGAAAAATTGCTCTTTAGCTAATTAACACTCACACTCACTCATGAATAGGAATTAACAAAAAAACTGCACTTTTATTTCTATCAAAACTTGCTAAAATTGTTATAGAGAAATGATGCACTATGCTATTTTCCTAAAACCTAAATCCTAATAGATCGACAAATGAGGAAGATATGTTATTTATAAAAGAATATTACACTGTATCTCGTGCTCATATTAGCCTATTTGCTATTTTACAATGATTTTCCAAATAATATACAATTGAATAAGTTTTAGTTTATGCTGCAGCAGCACTCATTGGCCCTTAGAAGGAATATTTAGTGGTGGGAGTTCATTGGAGGAGTCTTAATAATATCTTGTACACCTATCTCTTCCTAAAATATCATTTACCTACTATTTTATGCTTTCACATATCTTTTAGACTTCAATTTGGCATCTTTTTCTCCCTTATTCTGGAGCATCTTTTGAATAATAGGAGCATAAATAGACCTTAGCCTCATATGCACTTAAAATAATCAACCAAGAAATTCTAACCACATAGGACATCTAACCCATCCTTTAGGAGATATTTCCAATCATTTTCACATTCCTTGGTTGACTAATTCCCTGCCCTATCATTCATTGGTTGTTGGATAGAATTTATATGACAAATTACTGCATTTTCTAGATTTGTTGCACAGTTGTAAAATATTGGCATTTATTGGAAATTCAAAAATATTAGCACATGGAAAAATCATTCAAATTTCGACATGAAAGAGTACATCAAGTTGCATCTGAAATTATACACTTCATTCACCAAGTAAGCATGTTGAAATAGTGCAATAGTGCTGCACAATTGTCCCTGCTTTGTTATACCCTATTTCTACCTATTTAGACCATGTGGGAATGATTCTAAATAGGTCAGATGTCTTCTTTAGTCCTTCTAAAATCATTCCATCCATTTTCTCATACTTTTCTTGACAACTTCAATATGTTCCTATAAAGTGATAGCTTGGTGATTTTTTTATGGCTGTTTTCTACAGATTTCAGATTTATGACAATCCTAAAAATTTGGCTTCAATGTGGATTTCAAACAAGTTGAAGGGCAGGAAAACATTCAAAAACCATTGTGAAGTTAATGGATATCAGCATACCACATTTGGCTAATTGAAATGCATGTTTTTATTTGCTACTTAATCAAGCAAAATCAGTCATAAAATGCTAAAAATAGTCAAAACATGGGTATAATATTATTAACATGAAATAATGCAAATAATTAACAAATAATATATTTTAATCAACTATTTTGCAATGAAATTTGTCATGTTTGGTAATATGGTTGTTTTTTATATGTCAAACATAGTGCAATAATGAGCTATTTTTGGGCCTCATCATCCCCCCCAGCTTGAAATGATGTATGCCCTCATGCATCCTAGTAGGCCATAGAAATATATAGGTTTTATCTTTGTGAAAACATATCCTTTGCCACTTGCTACTTGAGAAATTTCTTCTTGTTGCACTATATCAAGAATTTTACAATTAAATTTGAATCTTTTGGAGGGATGTACTACTTGTGGTGGGATGATTTTGAGATTTAGGAACCTCAATATTTGATGTGCCATGCTATTTTTGATGTTTTGTAGCATTTTCAAGAATTTTGGTACAATTTTTTCTTATTTTGAATATGTTCTTGTTTATTCCGAAGATGTGTCTATGCATTCCAAATATATAACAATTTTGTCATTTTGAAGATCAAACAACTTCACTATTCTGAAGATATAACAACTTCATCATTTCGAAGATCAGAAAACTCTACTATTTTGAAGATAACCTGTTATTTTGAAGTCCATAAAACTTTGTTATTCCTAAGATAACGTGTTATTTCGAAAATCAGACAACTCTGTTATTCCTAAGATAACGTGTTATTTCGAAGATAACTTGTTATTCCAAAGATTGAACAAAAATGTAAAAATAGCCTTCTATGTAAAAGTTAGCTATACATTCTATTATGGTCCTATCTCTAGAGTGTATAAGCCTTACATAACATCAAAAATACATTTGATGTCCTTTTATTTAGATGCTATTCTTCATTTTGTATGTTGTTATTTTATTGCAACAATAGTAAAACATAATCTTCAAGTGTATTTTCCAGATTATACCTTTTATATTTATGAAGCATTTATGGGGTATCAACTTGTAGTTCTCCTTCTGAAAGCTACCCTACTAATTCAAATAGAATTGCTGCCATGTCTATCCCAAAATCATATTTTTGCATAGTTTTGAAGTTCACATGCAAATAAGGGCAGAAGGGGCTATTTCTTGACATGTTCTATTTTTTTTAACTTGTCAATATTGTATGAATAGTTTATGTCAAATATCGATTATCATACATTAAATTCTAAATACTTACTATGACTAAATGCAAGAAACACATACCTTAATATCCTAAAAATTGATCATGCACCTTACAAGTTGCTTTTGATGATTGTTAGCAAGCTATATGAAAACATAAACATAACACATGTGTAGTGTGAGATTTGTATAATGGTGGAACAATGATGGGTGGATCAACAAGGCAATGCATGCCAAAAAATCGGTTTTCATGCAATCCAACTCAACAACGCCTCAAGGAGGTTTTCACTACTGAATTTTTCATTTTTTTTCTATTTTTCTTTTCCTTTTTTTTCATATTTTTGTTTTAGAAGAGGTTGCCATTTTGGGTTTTCAACCAAATTCTATTTTTTTAAGTGCTTAAATGTGGTATAATGTCTCTCACTCTTATTTGTATAAGAACAATCCTTATTCTACAAAAACATGTCAATTTTTGTATGAAAAAACCATCTTTTCTTGCTGAATCCTGCAACAATTATGCAACTATCCTTTCTATATGAGCAATAAGCATGATGTGGTCTACCGACATGGATGCCACTTGCATTATCGATGATTGAACCTGAGTAATAATGCTTATGTCATTATTACCTCCTTTATTTCCTGAAATGAAGTATTGACTTCATTGTTCCTTCTCCATGCTAAAATTGATACTTGTCCTCATGTATCCTCATTTTTTGGGACATGCCTTTTGCTGCAATTTTTTTTCTCTCTTTTTTTTATCTCTTTTTCTTTTTCAACTTTTTTTTCTCTTGTCTTGCTTGTGCCCATGAAGAAATTTCACAAAAAAGATTATTCTCTTTTTGTTTTTCTTGTATTTTATTTTATTTTTTATTTTTGTTAAACTTTTAGCATCACTCTGAATTTGTCATGGAAGAGAAATTCTCCTTCATCCTATGTACATCCAATGGAATCTACTTCAAGAACCTCTCCTTATTTAATGGTGCATTGTATACCCTAAGGCAATATCCATTCACCACTAACTTCCTCCATGAATCACTAATGGGATAAAGAAGCATCGCTCCATATATGAAAACTTCTTCAATCAAGTGTTGTCCATGCCTCCTAGTCTGCACAATATTGTCAATCTGTTATTGAAAAAATTCAATACCAATTTCCAAAGATGTTAAAAGCATTGGTAACTCAAATTCAATAGAAAAATATGGTTTCTTATCATAAACCAGTTCATGCAGTGTGAAATTGAGTATGTCTAATATATGATCATAAAATATAAAATGGTCCTTATGTGTGATTGCATTCAGTTCTTGACAATCTTCACACACTCTCATTTTCCTATTTTTCTTTGGAATAATAACTAATGAAGGAATCCATCGGTTATCAAAAATTGGATAAATGAATCTAACCTTCAAGAGTTTATTTACTATAGTTTGGAAAATATCTCTTAGGGTAGATTCTAATTTTATTTGCAGTTGTTTCACAGGTTTAACATTTTCAATATATATCTTATGAGTGCATACATCAAGATGAAATCTTAATATACCCTTGTATTTACATCCAAAGAGATTGAAATGTTGTTTCAAAATAGAAAACAATTTTGCTTTTTGTTCATAAGTCATCCAACTAATAATGTTCAAGAATTTTATTGACTGTACTTCAATTTGCTTCATTCCTAGGAGGAAAAAATTTACCCTTTTGTAATTGCTTACTAAGGAGTTCAATAGAAGTAAATTTTCTATGTGCATATTTTCTAGTTTTTCTTCTTTATCCAATGCTGATTTTTGTGTGTCTAGACTAAAGGATTTTTGTGTATCTCCATTGACTTTTATCTCTTCAAACTCAGGTAAGTTCTTGTTTGAGCATATTTGGATGTTGCTGTAGTCAATAATATTTCTTGCAATTTTTTTACTAGATTCATCTACATAGATAGGGGTTGCCTGTCCTATATTATTCAGATTGGACACAGGTTGGGTTGGAGGTAGTGGTTAATTTCTTGCTCTATTTGTTTTTGTTGGGATCTCTCTTGAGAATAATTTAGACTAGGCAATAAATTTTTCATCCCTAGGATATTTTTGAGTTGTGTAAGTAAATGGCATTCATCAGTGATATGTCCTTGTGAAAAAATTCTATAGGTAGCTGATATGGTTGTTTTTTTCAAGGGATGGTCTTGTATCTCTGCCATGATATCTTCCCAACACCTGATACAAATTTGTTTATACTACCCTGATGAGATGGATATAAAAAGGGCAATACTAGCAGATGGTTCCTCTAAATTTTTCAAGAGAACATATAGAGAATGGTAAGAGACTCAATATGTTTCACACTCACAAAAACACAAAACTCAACTTAATATATTTCATAAAACCTCTTCAAAACCACAAACAAGTTTCACTCAAAATCTTTTTTAACCATGAAAACATATAGAGAATGGTACGAGAATTAATATGTTTCACACTAACAAATCACTCTATAAATTTCAAACTCACTTTCAAATAAATTTAGGAATAAAGAACAATTTGTTTCAAATAACTTGAATTATCACTCCAATATTTTCAATCAATAATGCTCATCCAATTTCACTCAACCATTCACTCAATGAAACACAACTTGCTTACAAACCCTAACCAAGTGTTTCACTATACTTCCAATAACTCTCACTATGAATCTCAACCCTTGACTCAAGATGATTCCACATTCACATAACAATGATACTCATGATCTTTTCACAAACCCTAACCATGCACATGAAAGTTTACTCAAATATTTCCAACAATGCTTATCAAACAATTTCACATAACAATGATACTCATGTTCTTTCACAAACCCTAATCATGATAGTTCTCAATTTCACACTCAATTGTTCTCACAAACATTCACCAATCATGTATATGAAAACTCACTCAACAATGCTTATCAAACAAACCTTTTCACTCCAACTTTGCATTTCACAACATTAAACTCAACAATATTTTACTCACAAGGAAGATGTGCCTATACCTTTTGTTTTGATGGAGATATGTCTTCATACCTTGTCTTATCACAATCAAAACCTCTTTGCCAATTTCAAGGTTAGGTGGAAATAATCTATCTCAAAATCTCAACTTTAAATTCTCCTCAATATTTAATTCACCATACAAAAACAAGTCTCAAGTACACCTTATAATCTCCAATATTGTAAAATACAACTCACTTTCACAATAATTCACTTCAAAATTTTAATGCATAAACTAATCAAAATAACTTCCTTATATCTCCCTACTCAAAAATGCAATATCAAATAATCAACACACCTTTCAGAAATAACTCAATTCACTTTTAAGTCAAAATCAAATCTTTCTCAAACTTCAACTAAGACAAAAAATAAAATTTTCTTTAATCACCTTATAGCTCCCTAAGCACTCACAATACAACCTTAGACCACATGCACATTACAACAAAATTTAAAGTACCTTTGTACACTCCTCGGTGGGATTCGATCCCAGGTCAAGCTGTCACCTGCACCCTAACCACGACCACACTACTGCTTGCGTTAGGCACTCATGTGGGAGGTAAAAACACTTTGAGTGCTTTGTTTCTTCGAACAGCGCTGAAGCCAAAACAAAAGGCTTTGTCCCTTTCATAGTCGTCGAGACTCGAACATAGAACCTCTGCATACCATGCACCTTGCACACCAATAAATTGCCACTAGCCCAACCGATTGGTTGATGACAAGGTTTTATGCCTTGGTCACTTTGTCCTTCACGTTTTTTGGCTGCAATAAAAATTAATATCCTCTTTTCTTTATTTACTCACAAAATTTTGCATTCACTTTCAATAATTGCATGTGCATTAATATTCAGAGACTTGCATTTGTGAGGCACGCCTTATGGTATTTATACCATATGCTACTTTCCTTTGAACATCGATGAGGGAAGAAAAAATTAAATCGAATTTGCGCCCAACCCTTCTTTGGGTTTAATAATTTTATTTTATAAATTAATTTATAATATAAATATTATAAATAATTTATTGACAACCTTAGGCTTTATCTTTAAACCTTTAATATTATAATAAAATTATTATAATATTATTTCCTTTGGGCCTAAGTATTTTTCTCTTTCACCCTTAGACCTTTTATGACCTCTTTTAATATTATAATAATAAATATTATAATATTATTTCCTTTAGGCCTTTCCTTCAGGGTATTTAACCATCCTTTTGACCAATCATGTAAAGCACTTAAACCAAATATCTTGGGCTTAAAATATAAATATTTTAACCCTTATTTTGCCAAGTCCTACACTGATCATTGACACTTACTCTTGATATCAATGACAACACAACTAACTCAAAATTTCCAACAAACGGATCAACTATAAAGACCATAGAAAAATTTACAAGTTGCTATCTTCTGGTTCAAATAAAAACTATAGTAGCTATGGGATAATTCAAAGGACTAAAACAAGTACACAAAGTTTCTAGAGATTGCATTCAAAATATACATCCCATTTATTATATCATAGAACTTATGATAAAAGGAGAAATTGCAAGTAATCAAGGACTTGACTACAATAAAAAATACATAAATTTAAAGCAACAAAGGAAAAAATACTCAAATTTCATTCCATCATATGCAAGCCAAAAATCAATGGTGGATCAATTTAATAAATGATGTTGGATGCATGGTAATGCATGCTTCACTTGAAGATATTGAAAAAAAAAAATTATGCATTCAATAAGTATTTTGTAATAAATTTATTTTGGAGTGCATGTTTGGTGGAACTTGACACTCCTATATGTCAAAATTTGACAATCACCATTAAAAGGGAAATTTCTCTATCAAATTTCAATATCATCCTAAACATTATTCTTTGGTCATAAGCAATATAAAGATTTTGAATGTGATGTAATAAGAGGGGGCATGTTAGGAGTTATTACATCATAGACCATGTGAGAAGTCAAGTGGATAACTACCCCTCATAAGGCTTATGCATGTAGGATAGGGAAAGATAGTTGCAAGCTTGTTTGAAGGTTTGTTATTCCTAAAATATGTATCCTATATACTTAAATGCCCTTCGTCTCCATAACATAATAATTAAAGCATTGAATTCTAACAAATTCACCAAGATAAAGTGCTCTCTTTCTTAACTTCTTTTTTCACATAGTTACTTTAAATTTTTCCTTAACAAATGCCTTTATGTCCTTGTTCTTATTTAACATTCAGTCAAGTTTATGTTCCATTTGTTCATCCACTTGTTAATTTTATCCATCCATATATTAATTTTCGTGTTAAAATATTCTTCTATTGTAAACTTAAAGGATTTATTTGCATTTATTTTTTTGATTATTTTAAATATCTTAGAAGATAAACCATAGCAAGTGCTTCTATAGAGAAGTTACATGCTTTAGTTAAAAGAATACCATAAGGAACTATAATTTTGACTTTGAATTTATTTATAATTAGGTACTTTTGTATCCTCCTTATTCGTCTCCATTTTAATTTTGATATATTTCTAGCCTACACTTCACACACATATGGCACCATTGGTACAACTAATAGCCCCAATAAAACCATATAATTTTCTAGTCCCATGATTTAGCCTCGCTACTTCTATTTTACAATGCAAAAGGTGTTATGGATTTTCTTCCTATCTAATATTATTGAAATCTATCCTAATATATTTGTACTTCCTTAATTCTTCAAAGAGACCCCTTTTAAAATAGAATTTTAATTGATTATTTATATTTTTTGTTGAAGAAGATCAAAATCTTGGACTTGGTATTTACTTGCATATCTACCTTCTTGGAGAATTCGTTTAGAGGCTTACAATAAAAATGAGATTGTTTGAATACTAAAGAAGTCTCACTATATACTTTCTCAATAGAACACAATCCCCTCCTCCAATTTAAATCAATTTTCTAAATTTTTAATATATCAAACAAATAAAATTAGGGATAATAAGCATCCTTGTTTAACTCTTTCTAAACCATTTTTAAAGGACTACTTGAATTCTAATTTTAAGCTGGACCTCCTCATAAAATCTATGAATTATATTGTTATGATTTGCCTAGGTCTTTTATTCTATTCTATAGTTTACTTCTAAACACTATGTCAAATACTTTCTTAAACTCCAGAAAACAACAACAAACATCTTTTTCATTTCATATTGTTTAGTAATATATCTCAAAATGAAGTCATGATTTATTGTTGAGTGTTTTGTTTTGGAACCTACTTATCCTTTAGCCCTATTTTATTTATTTTTCTTTTTTTATTTGTGGAAAACATCCCAAAAGGGATGCCACTTTCGGGTAAGACCCAAGGAGGCAGGGGTATCCATTCCACCAAAAACGCCCAGGACTCGGACTTGCCTACCACCTTTGACATACTCAAGGAGCAAACAAACACACAAAACCAATTTAAAAATAAGTAAATAACAACAAAAATAATAAAATAAAATAAAAAACATGCTCCTTGAGTGTGTCAAAAACAAAAGCACAACCAAACACGCACAATAAGATAAAAGAAACCACAACACAAACCACATAGAAAAACACAAGAACCACATAACAAAACACAAACAAGACAAAAACAACATAACACTACAAAGACATAACCCAAAAAAACATGAAAAATAAACACAACCAAAACCTAAAAAAATAAAAAAATAAAAATAAAAAACAACCAACAACAGACAATAAACAAAAACAAAATACATAGAAAACACTCACACATAAAAACACGAAATAACACAAACAAAGAGAAACCCAAGAACAAGAACGAAAAAAACACAAGAACAATAACAAAAAACATAAAAAAAAAAAACAACAAAAACACAAGAACAACAAAAAACAACACAAAGAACACAAAAACAAAACAAAACAAAAGAACCCACCCACCTTAAAAAACTAAACAAAAAAATAAAAAATAAAAAAGAAAAAAAAATGAACAAAACAATGACCTATCTAGACCAGAAGACTATTAAGGCAAGAATCAACAGAGGAAACAAAATAAAGAATAGAATGAGCTAGGGAACTAAAAAAAACTGAATGAACCAAAGAGAAGCAAAAAAAAAAAAGAAGAAACTAGGTACCTTCAAACTCGGAGCCATCCAAAGAAATGATAGAAAGAAGAGCTTCCCTAATTTGAGAAGCCCACCATATAGGAGGGTGGCCATAACAAGTAAGATCACCTTTGTCCAAAGCCCAATTAGCTAAAGCATCAACACTCTTGTTTTGATCTCTAACCACATGATTGTAATCAACTTTCAAAAATCCCACCTGGATTAACTGAATCTTCTCAATAATTCTTTTTATTCTCCAATCCACCTTATGATTCTTAGAAGGAGTCTTCAAGAGATTAATCATAAGTTGAGAGTCAGACTCAACTAACACCTTTTCCCATCCAACCTTAGTAGCCTCCTCAAGACCTCTGAGGATACCATACCCCTCAACAAGGTTATTGGAAAGAATACCCAAATTCTCAGCAAAAGTAAAAACCAGGGAGCCATCTGAAAGTCTACCAATTCCTCCCACACCGGCTTTTCTAGGGTTCCCTCTAGAGGCTCCATCAATATTGACTTTTCCAAAATCCTTAGGAGGAGGTTGCCAATTTCTAGTCCTATCCATCTTACTAATACTCACATTCCCTTTAAGTTGGTTGCCCTTAGAAGGTTTAATATTCAATATTTGCATCACTTGATCCCATATTTGGTGGGAGTTTTGGGGGTGATTAAGGAGTTGATGGACTGATTCAACTAAGTTGGCTATGGTCTTTTGCCAAATATAGTGAATATCCTTCCTATCTTGATTAAAAATTTGGTTGTTCCTTTCATTCCAAATATTCCAAAGAAGAATGGTAGAACCCATCCAAACTAACTACCTAATAAAATGATCAACACCCTCTTGATTAGGCCAATCCCTCCAAAGTTGTTCAAAAGTAAAAAAATTGGACCACTGTAAGCCAAGTAAAGTGGCCATTCTCCTCCATAGCTCAGAGGCTAAAGTACACTCAATAAAAATATGGTTGATATTTTCTACATTCTCTTCACACATTTCACATCTAAAAGGGCCATGAAAACCACGCTTCATAAGTTGCTCACCAGTAAGCACCCTACGATGCAATAAAAGCCAATTAAAGAACCTCACCTTAGGCCAGAGCTTTTGAGCCCACAATCAAGAAAATATGTCAAAAGAATGGTTGGGATTATTATGGCATAAGGTCAAATAACCTTGAGCAACTGAATACTCACCCTTAGTAGTGTTGTTCCATCCAAAACAATCTTTTTCATGGGACCAAGAGAGGGATCTCATATGAAGGATGCCTTGGATATCTTGTCTTTGCCTTTCTGGGATTTGAATAGGCCAGTCCTCAATAGGGATCCAATATCTACCAACATTTGAATTACCAAGTATGGTACCGACAGTAATTAGCCACCTTTATCCAATTAGCTCGGTGAAGCTCCTCCATCCAAGGCCTCCAATCGAGAAACTGAGTTATCAAAGGCTTGTGACCATCCCAAGAATCTGTCCAAAAATTTACATGTTGACCATTATGAATGATCCAAAATAATTTTTTCTTTATCAAATCCTCACCAGTCTTAAGAACTGCTAAAATGGGAGAACCTTTGGTAGGAAGTTGATAGCGAACAAGGTCTTCAAGACTTTTGTTCTCAGCATATTTAGCACGGAGATTATTGGCCCAAAGAGCATTGGGGTTATGCAACATCCTCCAATATAATTTAGTAGCTAAAGCTTTGTTGTTATTAATTGAAGACCGGAATCCTAACCCCCCTTCACTCTTAGGAAGACATAAAGTATCCCATTTCACCAAGGCCCATTTTCTTTTCTCCTTAGTACCACTCCAAAGGAAACGATGACTGATTTGATCCAATTCTCGAAGAACAACCTTTGGGATATTCAAAACGGAAGAAACATAAATAGGAATAGCTTGAAGGACTGATTTTACCAAGGTGATTCTACCCCCGTAAGAAAGCCACTTGTTGGTCCACTTTCCAATTTTCTTCTTGACTTTGTCCAACAACCAATTCCAATATTTATTTTTTTGCCTTTGAATATTTATGGGAATACCTAAATAAGTGATTGGAAGAGAGGTCTTCTTATATCTTAATTTATCCAAGACCATGGATTCTTGTCTAGCAAAGCAGTGAAAGAAAATAACTTTAGATTTGTCTTCATTGATCAACTGCCCAGTAGCCTTAGAAAAATAGCTAATGATTTGCTTAATATTAGAAGCTTCCTTAACCGTAGCTTTACCTAAAAGAGTAGAGTCATCCACAAATTGAAGATGAGAGATAGGTCTAGCTCCATGAGCAATGGTAACTCCCTCAAGGGTTTTGTTTTCCCTCTTTTTGGTTATAGTCCTACCCAAGCATTCAACAAGAATGATGAATAAATAAGGGGATAGCGGGTCACCTTGCCTAATACCTCCGGAAGCTGGGAAATACTGAGAAGGCCTGCCATTGATAAGAACTAAGTAGGAAACTCGAAGAGATACATCCCATAATCCAATCCATCCAATCCTTAGAGAAACCAAATTGCCTCAAAACTTTGATAAGGAAGTGCCAATCCACTCTGTCATAAGCTTTGGATAAGTCTAACCAAATGAACATGGAAGGAGAATTTTGCATATCCATGGAATGGATGGCTTCCTGAGCAAGAACTATCTCATCTACTATTTGACGTCCTTCCACATAACCCCCTTGCTCTGGGGAAATAATCTTATGCAAAAGAGGCTTCAACCTTTCTCGCCATGATTTTAGTAATGATTTTGAGAAGAACATTACATAAAGCAATAGGTCTAAAAGCTGAGATATGATCAACCTCTTGAGCTTTTGGAACAAGAGTAATATAATTTTTATTGATAACCTTCAAAATTTCTTTGGCTTTCCTGGCTTCTTCCACCACCTCTAATAAATCAACATGAAGGATATCCCAAAACTCTTGGTAGAACTCAATAGGAAAACCATCCAGACCTGGGGTTTTCCCTTTTTGCATTTTAAAAACTACTTGTTGAAGCTCATTGATAGTAATAGGAGCAAGTCAAAATAGAGTTCTCCTCGTAAGTGATAAGAGAAGGGATTGCTTGAAGAACATTATGTTGAGAAGCCGAGTCAAGAGGAGTAGAAGCAAAAATATTGGAAAAGTAATCAACAACAATAGAGTTCATGCCATCCCAAGTATAAACAACATCTCCATAATCTGATTTTAAGGAAGAAATAAAGTTGTGAGATCTTCGAGCTAGAAGAGATTTGTGGAAGAAATTTGTGTTTCGATCTCCTTCTTTGAGCCATTGAATTCTAGATTTTTGCTTCCATAAGATTTCTTCTCTTTTTTCCCATTCCTCTAACCGAGTTGTGAGTTTAATTTCATCTACACTTCTCTGTGAGGCCATCTAAATGGATTTTCTTATTCAAATTTTCAAGATGAGCAATAACTTCATGTTTTTTTTATGAACATCCCCAAACTCTTTCCAGCTTCCAAGTCTTGATTTTGGATTTAATGTATTGCAGTCTTTTGGCAAAATAGAACATCTTAGTCCCATGCCTAGGTTTACCTTCCTTCCACCATTGTTGCACACGAGGTCTAAAGGAAATGTCTCTAAGCCACATTAATTGAAAATGAAAAGGAGAGAAACTCACATTGGTTTTCCACATTTCCACCATGATCGGCCAATGATCCGAACCAACATTATTAAGAGTCTTCACTTTAGGAATGTGACCATGGATTAAGAAATTTTCAGAGAGCAAAAAACCTATCCAATCTCTCCATTATACAAGCTAAGCCTTGCCTTCTGTTAGACCAAGTCATAAGGCCATTATCTGGTTGGATATCCACAAGATGGAGGTTTGCAATATATTCGCTCATGAGGTCGGTGCTTTTGTCCAAATTTCTATTTCCCCCCATTTTCTCATCCAGAGAGAGGATGGTATTGAAATCTCCTCCGATCAAGATCCAAGCTTTAGGAAAATGAGAGATAATATGAGTAATATCCTTCCACTGTCTTCTTTTTTCCTCCAAAGAAGTCGAAGCATAAATAGTAATGCAGAGCATAATCTGGTTGGAATGTCTACTTTGAATAGCTATAGCCAACAAACCCCAACTGCCAACCATATGGTGAATAACTACCTCTTTTGGGTCCCAAAGACAAGCAATGCCACCCGAAGTCCCTTGGGAACTGAGGGAAACCACTTTTCCAGCTGGCCAAATTTTACCGGCAATTAAGTCCATATCCTCCATTGACATCTTTGTTTCTTGAAGGAAAACAAGATGTGGATGATTTATCTGAATCATTCTTCTAATTTCATTTTGTTTTGAAAGACTCCCTTTGAGTCCTCTAATATTCCAAGTGATGATCTTCATTAATACCAGGGCTAAAAAAGTTGGGAAGGGCATTAATCTTACCTTCCTCTACAAGATTTTCACCTTCTTTTACCATATGATATTGATTGGTCTTGCGACCTACTTTTTGATTAGAATCCATCTTCAATTTTTTTTTCCCTGTTTCTTGACTTATTCCAATTGAATCTGAGATGGCTTCTAACCTTGAAGAATGCTCGTACACAACCAAAATTTTACTAGATGGTTCAACGGAGTCTATATTGGGACTCGCATTATTTGAAGTTTTGACATTTGAAATATTGTTTTTCTTGTGTAAATTTTCTCCTTTTTTTTTTCCTGTTGAAAACCATTGATTTGTTGGTTTGTCTCTCAGTTCTTCCCTTCATATTTAAATTGTGTTTCTAAGATTTCAGTTTCCATTATTTCCTCTTCCTCACTTGGGACATCATTTGTGGAAAGGATTTCAAACATATTAGCAGATGACTTTGATTGATCCTTCATAACTCGGTTTTTTTTAGTGTTCTTCTTCTTAGGTATTTGGAAACCTGCTCGAGTTTATATCTTCTTTCTTTTGATCAGGAATTTTATTTGGGCAAGCACTGGCCAAATGACCATATTCATGGCAAATTCTACAACGAAAAGGAATGTTCTCATAGTCCACTACTTGCTCCCAAGTGTCTTCCCCAAATTGTAATGTGATCTTTTTAGGTAGGGGTTTGTCAAAATCCATTAAAACACAAATTCGAGCATAAATAATATGTTCAAAATTTTGAGTACAATCAACAATCATCATAAAAGTTCCTAAAGAGTTTCCAATTGAAGAAAAAATAGTAGGATTCCAAAATTCAATAGGGAGGCCAAAGAGTCTAACCCACACGGGAGCTATAGAAGGCATCTCTTCTTCGGCTTTAAATTTAGTATGCCAGGGCTTCATGAAAAGCCCTGCCCTTCCAAAAAACCAAGGACCCCCTTGAAAAGTTTTCTCTATCTTCATTATTAGCAAATAAAACAAGAAAATAACCATTTGGATAAATAGAGATTTGTAACTCACCTTTAGTTTTCCAGCTTTTTGCAGCCTCAGACTTTGAAAGCGAGATAGACTCGGACGAAAACCCATGAACCGACAAATTAGTCCTCTTTTTTCCAATTCTTCAATTCTAGACTGAATGTTACCCATATCAAGCTTAACAATAGGAGTTCCATCACCTGCTTTAAGACATCCTGACTCCGTTTTCCTGGGATCAATCTTAGGCATTCTTAGAGGTTTATGGGAAGCCCTAATATTGATATTAGCATTGGGCTGAGGCTGTCCACCACGAAGGGCATCCCTAAAATTCATTTTTGGGACCGAGTCTTCGAAATTCTTACCCTTGACAGGGGTTTTCATAGTAGAATTATTTTGTGGGTGCACCTTAGCACCAGATTCACTTGAGATATGAGCCATTTTTTGATCAACTGCTTGAAACTTGTTTCGTGATCTCTTTAATCCTTGCCCTAGACGTCGTGGAAAGGTATGGTTTTCACTTTTCTTTTGTGCAGACAAATTGGAAGCCGTTGTCACTCAAGTTCACAGTATGATCTGTTGAAAGACAAATTTCTAACCCATCTTGTATCCCCTGCAACATTTCCTGCTAAAATATTGAGCATAAACCACAAAAATATTGGCCGCTAGGGCCCGAAGGCCCTAAAAACCAACCTCTGGAGCTGCTTGCACTCAACCCGAGATGAAACCCTCGCATAGCCGCTTGCCAAATATATCGTTCACACATAGGGATGCGCTAGGATCTGTGTTGCTCCAAATGATATGAAAATTGGTGGAGATGTTCTAGGGTTTTTTAGGCATCTACCCTCAAAATTTCAGCTCAATTCGAGTCCGGATGAGTGAGATATGGCCGAAACGAGTTCGGCAGTTTGGGCAGTCCTACAAAAAACGTCTAATCCCACATCATCAACTTATTGTTTTTCTCTCTTCAAGACCTTATTGATAAGCTAGTATCCAAAAAAATAATTTATAGTGGAAAACACCCCTTTCGGGATGCCACTTTCAACAGGTTGGGTATAGGAGGAATGGAGCCTTGTCGGCCTCTACCAGCACATAGGACATTCCTAACTATACCATATATCTGCAGGATGGAGACAAGGGGAATGGATCCTGGGTCGGCCTCTACGAGCACCCAGGGCATTTACCACTGCACCACAACAAGCAGATTAGCCCTATTTTCTTGTTATTCTATATGCTTGTTGATTTTTACTCTCAACCATATTTCAAAAAAGCTTTACAAAATAAATTAACCATAATGATCTAATAATTTAAAAGTTTGTTTAAATCTCCACTCTTAAAAAAATTACTAATATAATTAACCTTGAAAATATGTATAAAAAGTTAAATTCTACTGACCTTCTCAAATACCTCTTGTACCTAAGCCTATCTCAAACTCATCACTAAATAATAATAATAACCTAGACTAAAACAATATTAATTAAAAATAATAATATTTTTATATATTTATAATTAAAAAATCCACCAGACATACAATACTAAATTAATTAAAAATTAACCTTTTAAAATTAATCCAATTATGTGTAAATGAGGACGAGGTATGTGCCCCGTGTATAAACGAACTTTGTTAAAAAAATAATAATTGAACCTATAACGACTTATTCTTAAGAATTTCCAAAAGCATTGCAAGCAAACTTGGATTTCGTGCATCCCATTTCACAACGCGCTTTCCATCACCGACACTGCTTTTCGTACCCCGGCGTCGTCTTTACCAGGAGCTCAAGTCTATAATAACACATTCGCATGCCGGCAAGTTCGTTGAAAGCGCACCTTTCATAATTTGGGTGGATAGCGGAAGGGGAGTTTACTCTCACCATGTTTCGATGTTGTGTATTGCATTTTTTTCACGAAATTTTCAATATGTTTTTTTAAATATATTTTTATTTATTTTTAAATTATTTATTAGTGTGAGAAATTTTATAAATAAAGTATAGGGGTATAAGGTTAAGCAGGCTTTTTTCAACTATTATCTTTGAAAAGTTCAACCATTACCCCTGAAAAGTTGAATTTTTGTTAACTACTTAATTTTTTGAGCTAAATAATAGTTTAGGAACTTGAAATTGGAGGGTTAATTCTAATAAAACCAAGCCACAACTGCTACACGCATCCCCTTATACACTCCCATATCCCAGATGCATTTTTAATTTTGATATTTTTAATTTTGAATTTATTAGTTTTTTTTCTTTCGCTCATCTTCTTATATTGTTTTTATAATTCTGATTTGACTAAAATTTTTCTTAGTGATTATTTTAAAAACATACACCGTGTAGTTATCAAATTTGTCGAATTTTTAAAATAAAATTGAAAATTCGGCAAACTTAAAACCTTAGCGACTAAATTTTATCTTCTTTAAAATCATTTTTCGGGATGATTCTATGTATTCTGTAAAGTCATTCCTTTTTCAAGTATTTCACATGTAAGGGAAAAAACAACATTCTAATGAACACGTGTCAATGGCGGGTTTATCCCATTCGTTACGCAGCTTTACCAGAGTCTTTGATCGACAACGAATATTCTTGCGTTTTTCTCACCACTACAGACGGACGGGCCAAAGGCCTTTGGATTCTTTCAAAAGTAATTATCACCATGCCGTATCGGACCTCCATTTCAACGTGCACGCTAAACAAACTCTTACCATGAAATGTTGATCAATGTGAACCGTACAAAATTGATGTGTGGTTCTATGTATTTACTTTGACCTTGAGGGTAGAATAAATTCAGAATTTTGGGTAGAATTGAAACTCACGAGAAGTTTCAGCGTGTCTCTTTTTTTTAATCTTTTGCCGCTGAAATACTGTTTCCTTACGCGGATTCCAGGACTGTGGTTTGCTGCTATGTAGAATAATTTCAGAATTTGGATGAGAAGTTTCAGTGGGTCCACATGTTTATTTTTTTTTTCCCTTTTTTCCGCCGAAAGTTTTTCGTTACGCGGATGTCTAGACAGATGCTTTCACTGTTGTTTTACGCGCTTGTGTACGCGTTTCATTAGAATAACTTTTAGCGTTGCCTCTTTGTTTTGTTATACCTGGTCTGATCATCCCAAAACCAAGTTCATTTCACGTTCTTGGCTATCTTGCTTTCCTTCTGTCAGTTCAGTTCACTTTAATTCCATGGGAAATCCTTTCTCTTCAGCGAAAAAGCAACGTATAAACGAGAACGGCGCCTTTAACCAAGTTGCCCAACCATCTGCATTTGCATATGCACCCTCCTCCTCCACTCTGCCCAAGTTGCGCTGCGATGTCTTCATTAATCAGAGGTGGCCTGACGTCCAACACACGCTTGCCAAGGCTATCTACGAGAAACTCTCTATCATGGGAGTGCAGGTGTTTCTCGGTGAAAAAGCACTGGAACCAGGGGATTCCTTACCAACGGAAACACAGGAGGCAATGGATAGTGCTTCTCTTCACGTTGCCATATTTTCTGAGAGGTACGCGCAATCGCCTTGTTGTTTTGCGGAGCTCTCCTACATGCTCAAAACTAGAGTTCCAGTTATTCCCATCTTCTATCACGTCGACCCTTCTCATCTCCGCTGGGTGGACAAAAAAGGAGGAATTTATGCTGGTTCGTTTGCTCAACTTAAAACAAAACGCAGATATACAACAGAAAAGCTAGGAGAGTGGAAAGAGGCTTTAGAGACAGTTTCATATATGGATGGATATGTGCTTAGCAATGAGTAAGTATCTACTTCCTTAGTTATCTTGAATATTTCATTTCATTCATTATTATTATTATTTTTTAATATATTTTGGTGATGATCAGTAGAGTATTCTTTCACTTTACTGATTAGTTTTGTTGTGATTGTTTAGTGATTGGGGGTGGGTTTTGGAAGGCCTTGCAAATCGTGTGATGGCGATGAGCAAAGCGCAAGTAGCAGAACCCATGAATGCACTTGGGCTGGAGGAAAGAGTAGGAGAAATTGAAAAAATGATTCAGGGTGAGAGCGTACACATTGTGGGGATCGTGGGTATGGGTGGATGCGGCAAGACAACGCTGGCAAAAGAATTATTCAACAGGAAATCGTCCTCCTTTTTCAGATGCGTCTTTGTTTATGAAGTTCGAGAGAAAGCAAGTAAAAACCAGCTGTCTGGTTTGCAAAAGAAAATTTTAGAGAAACTTGGCGTTGAGGATCCACAATTTGAAAGTATACACGAAGGGAGGGACCTTCTGGCAAAACTTTTGAGATCCTTAAGCGTGCTCATAGTTTTGGATGACGTTGATTGTACAGAGCAAATCGACTCTCTGTTGCCGGCAAAAGACAGGCTTCGATCAGGTAGCCTCATTATTATTACAACACGAATTGCGGAAGTCCTTACATCCTCGGGCATCTCGGAGAGGTCCATTTACAGAATGAAAGGACTGAGTAGCTGCCATGCTAAGAAACTTTTCTGCTCGCATGCTTTCCAAACATCCGATGCACCCGACGGATTTGAAGATCTGGTGGAAAGGGCTCTCGAAAGTTGCCAAGGTTTGCCTTTGTCTCTCAAGGTGTTTGGAGGGCAGCTGCGTTTCAAGCCCAGGGATTACTGGGGGTCTCAGTTAAATGAGATTTCTAGAGTATTGCCAAAGGGGATTTTGAGTAGTCTCAAAATAAGCTACGATGCTCTAGATCCGGAAGAGCAAGAGCGTTTCTTGGATGTTGCATGCTTCTTTACTGGGGAAATCAAAAGTTTAGCTCTTCAATTGTGGGATGGATTAGGCAGAGGAAAAGAGGTTTTTAGTTGGGAAAGGCTTCAGAATAAGTGTCTTGTGGAACTTGACGAGGAGAATCGAATCAGAATGCATGATCACCTTCGCGATTTGGGAAGAGAAATTGCTGACAAAAAGTTACCCTATCGTATCTGGTATGAGGGCCAGAGTAATATCATTAAGACACAAGCCAAGGTCAGCTTCATCTATATATATGCTGTCATTAACCATTGCGTCAAAGCCTTATTCTCTGATTGCAATTAATTATTTGTAATCTTTACTTTCAGGAAAGAATGCAGGTTCGAGGGATAATGGCAGCCACGACTTCTTTTGACGACAAGCATCATGTGAAATGCTCGTCGCACTACCCGCCGCCTTTTGAAGAGTGCGTGGAAGCCATGGGAAGCTCAAACCCAAAAGATGCTTTTTCACTAAAGTATCTTGTTTTCAACAACGAGCATTTCAATGCGAAGATTGGCGAACTATCGAGAGGCCCGGTGTGGCTCCGCTGGTTTAATTTCAACAATGCAAATCTATCGTCATGTCTTTCATTGGGAAGTTTAAGGGTTTTAGAGCTATATGCTGTGGAGCGATTAGAAACGATATGGGAGAATGAAGGAGATGTAAGCATCTTTCATTGTTTTGCTCTTGTTTGCAAAACGATACTTTGAAAATGATCTCCGTCTAATAGAATATAATTGAAATTTGGTTGCAGGCTCCATTGCAGTTGAGAGAACTGATTATTGAGATTCGTACAAGTGGATTAACTTGCCAAGGGTTTCCGCCCTCAATAGGAAGTCTCACGTATCTCAAAAAGATTGTCATTCGCCGATCTTCCATGACTAGTCTTCCAAACGAGTTCTGTATTCTCAAATCACTAGAGTACCTTGAGTTGAGTGAATGTAGAGAATTGTCATCACTGCCCATCAGTTTTGGGTATTTGAGAAACCTCACGCATTTACTCTTGGATTTCTGCTTGAGAATAAATATGTTGCCAGTTTCTTTTAAGGAGCTGACAAACCTGCGATGCCTGCATTTGTCTGACTGTAGAGAGCTCACCTTCAACTTAGAGAACTCAAGCATTCTACAAAACATCACAAAGCTGAAGTACGTGCAGATTTCAGGTTGCAAACTGGAAATTTTGCCTCGTCATATCGTAAATCAGTTTTCTCTGACAAAGCTCGGGTTTGGTAGTAGCCAGGTAAGGAATCTGCCGGCAAACATTGGTCAACTAAAGAATTTGGAGGAGCTCTCGATGGCAAGTCCCTTGTTGACAAGTCTGCCGCACTCTTTTGGTAATTTGTTCTCCTTAAAGGAACTTCATATTTCTGATTGTCGGAATTTGGGATCTCTACCGGACACTTTTGGTGATTTGTCCTCCTTGAGAAAAGTTCAGATTTCTTCCTGTCCAAATTTGAAATCTTTACCGGCCACTGTCGGGCGTCTAAATGCTCTAGAGGAGTTACACATAGGAAGGTCGGGAGTGGAGTCTTTACCAGAAACATTTGGGCAACTCGCTAATCTTCGCATATTGCAGATTCTTGTTTGCCCAATCAGAGAATTGGATTTTGGCTCCGGCTCGAAAGCCTCATTGAATAAGCTCAGGGAGATATATTTATTAGATACACATGTGTCAACAATATCAATTTCTGAAGACTGTTGTCCCAGCCTTGAAATTCTGGATCTCTACAAAAATAAGTGTTTAACGGCGATAGAAACTCTGCCAAAAACAGTGCAGTGGCTGAAGTTGAGATTATCTCCGGAGGTAGACACGCTAAATTTTGCACATTTGACTAGTTTGAAAGAATTAGAATTTCATGTTTCCCGCAAAGCGGAGAATGTAGAAGGTTTCAAATATTTGAGATCACTGGAGACTTTGAAAGCACAGAGCGAGTGGGAGGTGCCGGCGATACAAAGTCTGCAGCACATGGACAGATTGACGACGCTGGAGCTCTCAGCCAACAACTTTGCAGCTTTGGAACCTTGCATTCGAACTATACAGGTAATAACAGCTGTCAAGATTTCATTATTTTTTTTATAAAGAAGCTTATGTTAACACTGGCGGAATCAAATTCTACTTCGCTAAAAAATAAAAAAAAATCTATAGACAAAATAAAAAACAATTAGTATAAGACACTGCCTAATTTGCTGTCAAGATTTTATGTGATATTATTATATTATAAAATGTTTATTTAAGGAACGAGTGATTGAACAAATTGGCAGAAATGGCCATCTGAAATGCAGGCATGGGCATGGGCAAGGGCAAGGGCAAGGGCAACGGATGATGTGGAGTCGATTGTAAACGGCTTTCCATTTGTTGATTCAATTACTGACGAGGCCGATGAATGGACGTTAGCAACCCCGCACATGCAATCGTCTGATGCCGCTATAGTCTGTTTTGTTATTCAATGGCTTGGAGAAGAGAGAAAATTATGCATATGTGATAGGAAAACGGTGGAGTCCACGCGCTTACTGTTCCATCTTTGTTTGACATCCACACCAAAACAAGTACATTGTCCATACGAGAACACACAAGCAGAGGGATGGGTATGGGTATGGATAAGCGTATGTGATTTTTCAACTATCGCAAATGAGTACCACATACCCAAAGAAGCATATACTAATGCGATAATGAAAAGAGGAACGTTGGTGGTAGGCGAAAAAGAGTGCGTTAAAGAGGCCTTTAAGAAATTACTTCTCCTTTTCAGAGGTTAATATTTGGTTGTAATTTTTTTTTAAACTTCTTATAAGTTAGGAAATTGTGATTGATTTTGATGAAATGTTATAAAAAAACAAAATATGATAGTTTGATTTTGTAGGGATTGTAATATTTCTTCTCTTGGCATGTTTTGTAGGGATTGTAATATTTCTTCTTTTGGCATGTAACATGATTGTAATATTGATTTGATGGCCGAGTCTAAATCATTAACATTTTTTTTATGTCAGTCTAAATCATTAACATTTTTTTTTTATGTCAGCCAAAAGATAGTTGTATAAATAGTAGATGTATTATTGCAATATTTTTTTATAATTTTTTTTTGAAGTCTATTATGTATTTAAGATTTCTTACAAAGTAAGATTTTTAATTGTATATTTTTGAAGTATGATTATAGCATTTTTAGAGTTAGATATATGATAAAAACCCTTTCATTAATGAATGGATACCAAGCAAAAATTTTGAAGCATATTATCTTTGAGTTTTAGAATGATTTCAACATTTTATTAAAGGTTCAATGGAATGTAACATTATTTTTTTTGTTGAAATATTTTGTTTTGATGCATATATATGAGGCAAGTTTTAATACGACTACAACACTTTATTAAAATTCAAAGAGGTTATAGTTTCTATTAGTATGACTACAACACTTTATTAAAAGCTAAATATATTGTAGCCTTGATTGGTACACGTATGAGTACAACACTTTATTAAAAACTAAATAGGTTATAACTTTTATTGATTCTAGTATGACTATAGCACTTTTATTTCTTAGATGATAACATGATTATAACATTCTAGTTTGGTGTTGAGTCTAAAACATGTCATCCTTGCAACACTTCTTTTTTTAATATAAGCAAATGGACTTTTGTGAATATACACTTATTTTCTAGAGGCTTGAGTGCAAAGAATGAAGTATGTCATTTATGTAAGCAAGAATGACTACCTAATTTCTCTTCTTGATGCATGAATGCAAAATAAACAGATGTATACATTGCTTCATGTATGCTAGTTGGTAAATGCAACCTCCTCCTTTCTAGATGAAAGGGTGCAAAATGAGGAATAAAGATTTTATGTTTGAAGCAAGTTTGTTTTATTATATATAATTGAAGGGTGAAATAGTGTTTATTTTAGTGATAGTTATGGTAGCAAATAGGAAAGCAAAGACTTGATGTATGTGATTAAGGACTAAAGCATGATCCAAGCATCTAACTAAACCAATTTATTTTCTTATTACATATATATAAGCATTTTTTTGTTACAATTTTATGAATAAAAATGAATGAAAGAGTCGTTGCTTCCTATAAAATAACAAGAGACTATAGCTTCCATTAAACTCATTAAAGTGACAAGGATAGACCTTATTGTTTAATCAAATAATTCTTTAGTATTTCATATTCTTATGATCATTCCATTGTATGCATGTTGCTTAATGCATCAAAAAATATAATATATCAACTCTTTATCTAATTACCACACGTATGATTAAGCATATGGAATGAGATTCAATTGAAAATTATATCCAATATAGACCATCCTAGCTAAATAGAGAGAAGATCTGGTATAATGATGTGTGCACCATTAACTAGAGATAATAGGATAGTGCATTCATAGGAGATTGCTTTAATAGGAAGGGTGAAATGCATGTCAAAATATGCAAATATACTTGGACATTATTAATACACAGTAGGTATATCACAAGTGTAAGTTTATTATTACACTAAAAGCTAGATCTAGTTATGGGTATATACTCATAAGTCCTTGGAATGATTGCATGTATGAATGATGCATGAGTAGAATGCATCGATTTTTTCTTTCTAACTGGATTATTTCTGTGTATTTGTTCCTTCACAAAGGGTTAGAATTTCATATATGAAGTTGATACAAGGGCATTCATCTGAATACCACTTGGTTAAATGATAAAGCCCTTTGATGACATCTTCCCTCAACTTAGTCAATAGATAATAGGAAAAATCATTCTCAAGATTAAATTCATGATTGAAAAGCTTTTGTACTATTATGTAGTATTGATTTACATAAATCATGTTGTATAAAGGGTTGCTTGGACAAGATGCATTTTGCATAGTAATTAAGATTGCAATTACACCATTGAAAGGAATTTAGTAGTATCATTTATGTTGTACTCTAAAATTAATGTGTATGTATTGTAAAATTTTAATAGCTACCTTGATATTTACAAGGTTTATGAACTCATATGCTAGTCTTTGCATTGAAGGATATACATATGGAATGGTTATCATGTTTTATAATATTCATGAAGCTTCTTGACATTGACGTAGTTATGAATAATAGTTTGAATACTTTTTAATTTTCACAAATTATTTTAGTAGAAATTGGTGTTGATGTCATTATACTAATCATGTATGCAATTATAAAATATTATCTTGAAATGAGTAGTAATTGACACATTTTTTTTAAGTTTGTTGATAACACTAATAAATGCAACTTCATATTACTAGTTGAACCTTTAACATGCCTTGAATATATTTTGTGGAAAAACATTTATAGTGGTAACTAAGGGAAGAGAAAAGTTTTGAAAATTTCACTAATTCTAAAACGGGACATGGATGAGAGTATTCAACAAACAAGATTATTGGATCCACAATTAGATATTGATGGTATTAGCCTTGGTCCAACATTGAACATAGGAGGGAAGAATTCCAATTACTTCACAGGTTATCAAGCGAAATTGAGATTAAATAATAGCTTTCCTCTAAAATATTACAATTCATGGATTGACCAAGAGCATAGAAGGAACTTACCAACTCATAAGTCAAGGAATCAGACATTCCTTTTTTAGCAATTCCAATAGGAGCATGGAAGTGATAAAGGAATATGGAACACACCACAAAAATAGAAGTGTGAAAATCATCCTAATTTCAAATAATTATCAAACATGCAATAATTCATATCTAAAAAATGCTTTTGATTAAAATCAAATTAGGATACATTGATACCTTAAATAGCTTGAAAAAATCTTTCTTTTTGCTATTTTTGGTAAAATTTTATAATGGGTTGTTATATCATGGATTTCTTGATCTACTTTTATTGAACTATATAATTTTTTAATAAAAATATAACAATGTAGAGATCTAGGTGAATATCTTGGTTTCTTGTTATGTCCCATCACTATCTTCTTCAACCCAAATATTAATACTGAAATGTAAAAGATATCTACTAAATACTAAAGTATAGTTTTTTAGATAAAATATATTGTTTTTAAAGGTCACATGGAGCAAATTTTATGAAGGGATTTGTCTTTACCTATGAAAAATAAATTAGTGAGTAATATAAATTTAATATATAATGATGGGACTTACATAAAATTGATTAGTAAGCCACACTTGATCCTTCACCATAGGAAAAAGTTATATAGTAGTCTAAAACACCTTGCCATTGTGAAATTTGTGTATAACATTTTGGTTATTCCACATATATCTAGATTGAAACTAATGAATGAATACATTATTATCATTTTTAATGCTAATTTAACTTTGCATATCCTAAATATCTAAATATTCATGAAAGATTATTTTTACTCAATATTTGAAAATATAAAAACTAGATTTATAGATATATAAAAAAGGAATATCTTCTTTATGGAATTGTTATGAGATTGACCTTGTAGTATTTATGGATTACAATTATAATGTTGTTGCATCCATATTATTAATTTTCAACCATGTTAATGAGATGATTGGTGTATCTTAGACTGTTACATTGGCATTGATGTTACCTATGGTACTTTGCAACATTCTATACGTTTAATTTTAACTTAGCTTACTTTTTATTGGTGAATACAATTATTGGTAAGTGTTTTTTAGGTGGATATTGACATTTTATTGTTTAGGATATTGACATTCAAAATTTTAACAAAGGTAAAATTTGATAAATCATGAAATGTGTATAGAATATTAAGATGATCTTGTGAAGTGAAGAGGATGAATGGCATACTTGGCCCTAGGAAAGGATGAAACATAAACTAATTTTTCAAACAACAATATGTTGAGCTTTGGATTTTTTCTCCTTTAAACCAAAATTAATTCATTAGGTCTAATTAAGCCAATTTGGACAATTATATAAAATCAATATTTAATTAAACTTCAAAAATTACATTACAAACTGCACAAAAACCTTAGAATTTATAGGGAGTAGGGAATTATGGAGGAAGAGGAGGTGGAGGGATAAGGTGCATGGAGGGATAAGGAAGGATGCGGTGGATAATGTCAACGAGGGGAGATGAGGAGGAATAAGGGATGAGGAGGAAGCGGGAAAGGTGGCGGGAAAGGTGGGAGGAGAGAATTTCGGAGAGAATTTAGGCAAGGGAGTTCGACAATTAAAAAAATCATGCCGACAAATTCTTGATGTGTTCACACTTGGTCCTAGAAATATCTATATATTTTTGGGCCTAAACCCTTTTTAAACTTGCAACATTCTCCTCCTTAAAGTTGATAGAACTGACTACACAGTCTCTCAGCTTTAAAAATTGAGCTTTAGCCATCACTTTGGTGAATATGTCAGCAATGTTCTCCAAAGTGAGACAATATTGAAGATCAACAATTTCATTTTCCACCATATCTCGGATGAAGTGGTACTTCATATCAAAATATTTCGTTATGCTATGGTGGATCGGATTATATGCCAACTGAATGGCACTGATGTTGTCGTAGTAGACTCTAGTCAGACCACTTTGCTGCTCTCCAATATCTTCTAACATTTTTCTTAGCCATAGGGCTTAAGTACTAGCATAGGTGATTGCTATATACTCAGCTTCTGTAGAAGACAAAGCTACCACTGTTTGATTATTGGAGCTCCATGTTATTAGTCCTGATCCCAAACTAAAATAGTTCCCTAAAGTTGATTTACTATCATCAATATTATTGCCCCAATCACTATCACTGAAGCCTGCAAGCTTAAAAATGTTACATTTATGGTACTGGATTCCAAAATCCAATGTACCCTTCACATATCTAAGAATTCTCATAGCTGCCTCTAAATGCAGCTCAGATGGGCTAGCCATAAATTGAGAGATAAGAGAAAAAATATATTGAATATCAGGTCTGGTGTTGGCGAGAAACATCAAACTCCCAACTATGCTCCTGAAAGTGGTCATGTCAAATTTTGATGCTCCATAATCTTTTCTCAATTGGATCCCATGTCCAATTGGAGTTGCAACTGGTTTGCAATGCTCCATAGAAAATTTACTTATCATATCCTGAGCATACTTATGTTGACAGATGAAGATCCCTGTATCTGTCTGATGAACTTCCAATCCAAGGAAGTAGTGCATTAAGCCGATATCCTTCACCTCAAACTGCTTCATCATGGAGCGTTTGAACTCCATATTCACTTTTCTATTACTACCCATGAATATGATATCATCCACATACAAGCAAACTATGAGGATGTCGTTACCTTGATTTAGGTAGTAAAGTGTGGGTTCATTTCTACTTTTGGTGAATCCAAAATCTTTGAAGTACCCATCAATGTGTGAGTACCAAGCTCGTGGTGCCTGCTTGAGGCCATATAGTGCCTTTTTCAGTTTGTAAACAAGGTGCTCCTTACCTTACTCTTGAAATCCATATGGTTGCTCAACATACACTTCCTCTATCAAGTATCCATTGATAAAGGTACTTTTCATATCCATGTGTTGGATTTTCCATCCCTTGTGTGCAACTAAAGCAAGAATTGTTCTGATGGTCTCCGGTCTGGCTACATAAGCAAATGTCTCCTCATAATCAATACCATACTTTTATGTAAATCCTTTTGCAACCAATCTTGCTTTATTCCTTTCAATGCTTCCATCAGCATTGAATTTGGTCTTGAAGACCCATTTACATACAACACACTTCTTTCCTTTAGGAAGCTCTACTAGCTCCCAAGTATCATTATTTTTTTATAGAGGTTATCTCCTCTTTCATGGCATCTTGCCATATCTTTTGAGTACAAGCCTTCTCATAACTAGAAGATTCAAGTTGTGCACTAGTTAACAAGGCATAGTTAACTACATCTCCCCAAGGTTCTTGGGAGTCATCATCTCCATACAATTGCATATTTTTAAGTCTTTGCAAATCTGAACCCATTTCACTTGCTTGACTTCTGTATATCGTCTTTGAAAATTTGTATCCAATATCTAATAATATGGATGATGTTGGATAGTTCTCTTACCTCTAGATGGAGAATCAATATCCATTGGTGAGGAACTAACTGACCTTTGTGGAGAAGGATTTGATGAAGATGATGAATTGGAAGTCGAATGTCTACTTGGGCTTGGAGGAGGAGGAGACTTCTTGCTTTTTTGTGGGGCCTGTTGAATTTTTGAAGAACCTGCATCATGAGATTCAACATCAAAAATCACATCCCTGGAAAGTATTATCTTTCGAGTCCTAGGATTGTAGATTCTGTAACCTTTTGTGTTCTCACAATACCCTACAAAAAAGCATGCTTGACTCTTAAGATCAAGATTTTTCCTTTTTTCATCAGGAATATGTGAGTAAGCCAGTGAACCAAACACTTTAAAATGCTTGACATTCGATTTCTTACCATACCATGCTTGATAAGGAGTTTTCCCTTTCAAACTTGAAGTAGGACTCCTATTCAAAAAATACACACTGGTCCTGGCTACATCTTCATAATACATATTGCTTAAATGCTTCGTATGAAGCATAGATCTTGCCATCTCTACAATGGTGCGGTTTTTCCTTTCAACCACACCATTCTGCTGTGGAGTATAGGCAGTAGTGAACTGCCTCTTTATTCCATGTTTTTTAGAAAAATTCAAAAATTAATTACAAGAGTATTTTCCTCCTTTATTTGATCTAAGACACTTAACAAAATATCCACTCTCATTTTCAACTCTTGCTTTAAAATCTACAAAGCAATCAAATGCCTCATATTTATGCTTCAAAAAATATATCTAGCATATTCTTGAAAAATCATCAATGAAAAGAAGAAAGTAAGAGTTGTTACCAATGCTCTTGGTCTGCATCGGACCACAGATGTCCGAATGCACTAGCTGGAGTGGATAACTGGCCCAACATGCTTGTCCATGAGGAAATTTAGTTCTAACGTGCTTGCCCAAGGCACAACCTTCATAGACTTCCTTATTATCCTGAACTTTAGGAAGTCCGGTCACCATCGCTTGAGAAGTTAACAACCTCAAACTGGCTGAATTCAAATGATCGTATCTCAAGTGCCACAACACACTTGGATTTGCAATAGCAACATTTACTAATTGATCTCCTCCTGGTTGGCCAAATTTAAAGGAAATAACCTGTTCCTTGTCATTGGTACTTGAGTAATGACTCTATCACTATTACTCTTATCAAAAATAGTACATTTACCCTCATCAAATAATAACTTATAGTTCTTCTCTAACATTTGACCAACACTTAAAATATTGTGTTGGAGATGAGGTGTGTAATAGATATCACTTACTTGTTTCATGCCTTCTTTTGTTGGAACCTCCATGGCTCTAATGGCTTCAACCGCAAATGACTTGTCATCTCCCAATTTGATGCTGGATTTGTAGGAAGAATCCGAGTAGCAAAGAGTTCTTCTTTGCCACTCATATGATTTGAACACCCAGTGTCCAAGATCCAGGTGTCATTCGAGTTTTGATCTAACTTGCCATATGAGAGAGAGAGATTTGAGGTCTCTTCCTCTTATCCAAAATTTCCATACTGACTACTTTGGTTGCTATTCCCGTGTGAATATTTTGACTAGCAGTCACGAGCGAAGTGGCCAAGTTTACCAAATTATAGCAAGCTTGTTTTGACACTTCCTTTTCCTCATCCTGGATGCTTCCCTCTATTCTGACCTCCATATATTTTTTAAGATCCTCCTCTATTAGGAGTTCCACCTCGTGGACTATTCCTACCTCTACCAATGTGCTGACCTCTGCCACGACCTCTGCCTTGCCATTTTCATTCTTGTGAAGTGAAAGATTTGTTATCACCTTCATGGCTAGTGGAAGGAGATTGCTGTAATCTCTCTTCATGTGAAAGAAGAGAACCAATTAGTGCATCAAAGGAAAGTGCAGTCAAATATTTTGATTCTTCAATAATTATTGTTACATGATTCCACTTAGGAAGAAGTGTTCGCCATACTTTCTTCACCACAACCTCTGGTTTAATTTCTTCACCTAGAGTAACCATTTTATCTACTATGGCTTTGACTCGCACACAATAGTCTCCTACTTTCTCATTCTCCTGCATTATGAGATTTTCAAAATCTCTTTTAAGAGTTTGAAGCCTGACCTGCTTCACTTGATCACTCCCTTGAAAACTTTCCTTTAAAGCCTTCCAAGCATCTTGAGCTATTAGACAAGATGCTATTCTAGGAAATATGCTTTTATCTAGGGCTGCTTGTAAATTATATAGGACAAAGGAATTGTTTTTCTAGGATTCTTTCTTGGATTTTCTATCGGTAGCACTTAAGGTAGACAAATCAGTAGGAGAGGGTTATGTGTAACCCTCTTCAACTATTTCTCATAAACCTTTATCGATCAACATAGTTTTCATCTTTATTGACCAGTATTCATAATCACTACCATTAAATTCAGGAATTAGGAGATTCGAATTCGAATCCATTTCTACTACTTGAAAGCAAACTTTGATTTGACCAAAAATAGGAAGTACAAAGCAATTACAAGTTCAAATCAAATCTAGATTTCTTAACTCTCTCACTGATTTCTTCTTCTTCTTCTTGTGGATTACCCAGTACTGGAGGTTCAAAATTGTTTGCAATGGAATCCTCATTGTCATTGATGACAACAATTTTAGGAGCTATCGTTGGCTCGACCTATGCTGGCTCAGCCTTTGTTGGCTCATGTTTCGTTGACTCGGGCTTTGCTGGCTTAGGTTTTGGAGAGCGTGGGGTATAGCTCTCACTGGATTGTTCCTCAGGATCAAATGCAACTGAATCAGACTCCTCCACTCGTTGTCCAAATATATTATATTCTAAGCCAACATCGTAACCATAATTTGAATTCATTTGGTGGGCTATAACAAAATTCTGCAGCTGACTGAATATGACATGCATTCCATCTCATCAAACTTGTTCATTAAAAGCTTAAACAATTTCTCTCTATAGTAGAGAGCACAAAGCATGGTAACATCCGGTAGATCTGATCATCTACTCATCAAGGCAAAAAGAAAACTTCGTTACAGCTTTTGAGGTTACAATTTTTGCTTTTTTACAGCTGATGAGGCTATTACACAAACATTTTAGCATTGAATGGGGTTTCAAGGGGCAGCACTCTGGAAGGCTTCTGGAAGTGCTAAACGGGTGCTTCGAAAGGCTTTTTGTTACTATTATGCTCCCCCTTTTTACAAAGATAGCCATTTTAAAGTTTTCAAAATTTTATAAAGGTTTTTTAAGAAAAATTATTAATATTCTTTTATATTCTTAATTAAATTTTAAATAAAATTTTTATTTAAAACTAATTAAAAAATATAAAATTGAAATAATTATAAAACTTAATTAAAACCTTAAAAAAATTTAAAAACTTTAACAAAATGAAACTTTTTTTTTAATTTATGACCTTTCTTAGCGACATTCGAACACAACACCCTGTCGTGCAATCGAGGACTTTGGCCGCTACACCACGCAACCCTTGTTGGTATAACAAGGCAGATCACGCTTTTTATCCACCACCTGTTGCAACCAAAAAAAAAAAAAATTATTTTTTCTTCCCCCAACGGGTTTCGAACCTAAATCTCACCACTGCTCGCGGGCAACGTTTACCGCTAGACCACAGGACCTGATGTGTTTACCAAAAGAAATCATAGCTCAGTTGTAAACGATTGTCGCAATGTTTTTTTAAAAAAGAAAAATTTAGTCCCACATGCAGTGGGCAAAGAGAATTTGATTATTTAAATATGCATGCAGGCACATATTAAAACGATTACCTTCCGGTAATCTCGTTGGCTAAATTTTTGACTCGTCAACCAATCATAAGTCACCACGTCAGCAGGAGCTCACCACCACATGCCACGTCACAAGAGCTTGCCATGTCACTCAACTGCCATGCGTCCGCCTCAAAATTCTCGCTCGTGCCACGTCAACTACCATGTGTCCATGCTACCACGTCGTCTTCTCGCGCTGCCATGTCATCACATCAAAATTTATGCCCAGGCTTCCAGCTCAACTTGTCCAGCCAGCACCTACATTTTGCCTCGAGATTCATGCCCATCTACCACCTCAGCCAGTTCCTACCTCAAACTACGTGGCGCTACCCAATCAGTATCCACATCAATGCATGCTTCAAGATCCATGCCTCCAGCCTTGGCTCTCGTGCCTCCATGCCTGTGCCTCAAAAAGTGCACCTGACTCTGATACCAGTGAGCCGATTCGGACAATTATATAAAATCAATATTTAATTAAAATTTAAAACTTACATTACAAACTACACGAAAACCTTAGTATTTATAGGGAGTAGGGAATTATTGAGGAAGAGAAAGTGGAGGGATAAGGAAGGAGGCAGTGGATAATGTCGGCGAGGGGAGATGAGGAGGAATAAGGGATGAGGAGGAAGCGGGAAAGGTGGCGGGAAATGTGGGAGGAGAGAATTTCAGAGAGCATTTAGGCGAGGGAGTTCGACAATTAAAAAAATCATGCCGAAAACACTTTGTCGATAAATTTCTGATGTGTTCACACTTGGGCCTAGAAATATCTAGATAGTTTTGGGCCTATACCCTTTTCACACTTGCAACACTAATACTAAATATATTTAGATCTTTTATAATCTATAATACTTGATTCAAAAATTATTTGAATGAGTTCTAAGTTGTTATATTTTCTTGGATCACTTTCAAAGTTATAAGGTCCCAATATTCTCCTTCGAAATCAAAGGTTTCATACGAAAAGAGCTATGGAGGCTTTATGATATCAATTCCATAGTACTAGATGATGACATGATGAGTAATCCTATGAGTCTATCCCTTATGGCATGAAATCTTGCAAACATTTTTTACAACTAGATTTGAGCAAGCATTTGTTGACTGAAGAGTTGACATTCTCTAAATAATTTCTCAAGGGGATTTAAAATAAATTTAACTTGAAAAGAATAATTATATTTGTGCTAGCAATATATTATATCTACTTTTTCCTTCTAAAAGAATTTAATATTGCATAAAAGATTCCTTTATAAAGTTTTTGAAACTCAATGCATAGGTGAAGAATGGAGCTTAGTGTATAGTAGCTTCTTTGAAAAATCTTTGTTCTAGGAACTTTCAAATATTGTGTGGATTGTATGTAATTTATTCCTTTAAAAAATATGAATGTGTGTGGGATCAAAACTTAAAAATAAGAAGAATGGTATCAAATTAAATCAATTTAATGCATCTTAGATTTACATTAAAGAATATAAGATGAAATTGTAGGATATACTTACAAATATTTTTATATTATTAAGAAAAAATTATATGAGAGGAAGTTTTCCTCCTTTTAATAATTACTAGTCTCTAATCAAATTAATATTCTCAAGCAATTCAAAATTACTTCATGTTGGAAACAAGTTATATCACTTGTCCTTTAAACCAATTTATTTTCTTATTGCATATGTATAAGCATTTGTTTGTTACAATTTTATGAATTAAAATGAATGAAAGAGTCGTTGCTTCCTAGAAAATAACAAGAGACTTTAACTTCCATTAAAATCATTAAAGTGACAAGGATAGACCTTATTGTTTAATCAAATAGTGCTTTAGTATTTCATATTCTTATGATCATTCCATTGTATGCATATTGCTCAATGCATCAAAAAATATAATATGTCGACTCTTTCTCTAATTACCACATGTATGATTAAGCATATGGAATGAGATTCAATTAAAAATTGTATCCAGTATAGACCATCCTAGCTAAATAGAGAGAATATTTGGTATAATCATGTGTCCACCATTAACTAGAGATAATAGGATAGTGTATTCATAGGAGAATGCTTTAATAGGAAGGGTGAAATGCATGTCAAAATGTGTAAATATACTTGGGAATTATTAATACACAGTAGGTATATCACAAGTGCAATTTGATTGTTACACTAAAAGCTAGATCTAGTTATGGGAATATACTCATAAGTCCTTGGAATGATTGCATGTATGAATGATGCATGAGTAGAATGAGTTGGTTTTTCTTTCTAACTAGATTATTTTTATGTATTTGTTCCTTCATAAAGGGTTAGAATTTCATATATGAAGTTGATACAAGGGCATTCATTTGAATACCACTTGGTTAAATGATAAAGCCCTTTGATGACATCTTCCCTCAACTTAGTCAATAGATAATAGGAAAAATTATTCTCAAGATTAGATTCATGATTGAAGAACATTTGTACTATTATGTAGTATTGATTTACATAAATCATGTTGTATAAAGGGTTGCTTGGACAAGATGCATTTTGTATAGCAATTAAGATTGCACTTACACCATTGAAATGAATTTAGTAGTATCATTTATGTTGTACTCTAAAATTAATGCATATGTATTGTAAAATCTTAATAGCTACCTTGATATCTACAAGGTTTATGAACTCATATGCTAGTATTTGTATTGAAGGATATACATATGGAATGGTTGTCATGTTTTATAATATTCATTAAGCTTCTTGACATTGACTTAGTTATGAATAATAGTTTGAATATTTTTAAATTTTCACAAATTATTTTAGTAGAAATTGGTGTTAATGGCATTATACTAATCATGTATCCAATTATGAAATATTATCTTGAAATGAGTAGTAATTGACACATTTTTTTAGATTTTGTTGATAACACTAATGAATGCAACTTCATATTAGTAGTTAAACCTTTAGCATGCCTTGAATACCTTTTATGGAATGAAAAATTTATAGTGGTCACTAAGGGAAGAGAAATTTTTTAAAAATTCACTAGTCCTAAAACGGGACATGGATGAGAGTATTTAACAAACAAGATTATTGGATCCACAATTATATATAGATGGTATTAGCCTTGGTCTAAAAGTGAACATAGGAGGGAAGAACACCAATTACTTCACACGTTCTCAAGGGGAATAGAGATGAAATAATAGCTTTCCTCTAAAGTATTACAATTCATGGATTGACCAAGAGCATAGAAGGAACTTACCAACTCATAAATCAAGGGATTAGGAATTCCTTTTTTACCAATTCCAATAGGAGCATGGAAGTGATAAGGTAATATGGAACACACCACAAAAATAAAAGTGTAAAAATCATCCTAATTTCAAATAATTATCAAACATGCAATAATTCATATATCAAAAATGCTTTTGTTTAAAATTAAATTAGGATGCATTGATACCTTAAATAGATTGAAAAATATTTCTTTTTGATATTTTTGGTAAACTCTTATAATGGGTTGTTATACCATGGATTTCTTGATCTAATTTTATTAAAATTATATAAATTTTTAATAAAAATATAACAATATAGAAATCTAGGTGAATCTCTTGGTTTCTTGTTATGTCCCATAACTATCTTCTTTAACCCATATCTTAAACCTATTTTTGTCAGTACCTTACTAAAATGTAGAATATATCTACTAAATACTATAGTGTAGTTATTCAGATAAAATATATTATTTTTAAAGGTCACATGGAGCAACTTTTATGACGGGATTTGTCTTTGCCTATGAAAAAGAAATTGGTGAGTAATATAAATTTATTATATAATGATGGAGCTTACATAAAATTGATTAGTAAGCCACACTTGATCCTTCACCATATGAAATAATTATATAGTAATCTAAAACACCTTGCCATTGTAAAATTTGTGTATTGCTCACTAGGCTATTTGACATTAGTTTCTTTTCATGACCAACATTTTGGTTATTCCACATATATCTAGAGTGAAACTAATGAATGAATACATTATTATAATTTTTAATGCTAATTTAACTTTCCATATCCTAAATATCTAAATATTCATTGAAATTTTATTTGTAATCAACATTTGAAAATATAAAAACTAGATTTATAGATTTTAAAAAAAGGAATATCTTCTTTATGAAATTGTTATGAGATTGACCTTGTAGTATTTATGGATTACAATTATAATGTGGTTGTAGCCATGTTATTAATTTTCAACCATTTTAATGATATGATTGGTGTATGTTAGACTGTTACATTGGCATTGATGTTACCTATGGTACTTCACAACATTCTATACCTTTAATTTTAACTTAGCTTACTTTTTCTTGGTGAATACAATTATTGTTATAGTGGTTTTTAGGTGGATCTTGATATTTTATTGCTTAGAAGATTGACATTCCAAATTTCCATAGAAGTCATATTTGATAAATCATGAAATGTGTATAGAAAATTAAGATGATCTTGTGAAGTGAAGCTATGAATGACATACTTGGCCCTAGGGAAGGATGAAACAAAAACAAAATTTTCAAACAACAATATGTTGAGCTTTGGATTTTTTATCCTTTAAACCAAAATTAATTCATTAGGCCTAATACTAAATATATTTAGATCTTTTATAATCTATACTACTTGATTCAAAAATCACTTGAATGATTTCCAAGTTGGATCACTTTCAAAGTTATTAGAACCCAATCTTTCTCCTTCGAAATCAAAGGTTTCATACAAAAAGAGCTATGGAGGCTTTATGATATCAATTCCATAGTATTGGATGATGACATGATGAGCAATCCTATGATTCTATCCCTTATGGTATGAAAGCATGCAAACATTTATTACAACTAAATTTGAGCAAGCATTTGTTGACCAAAGACTTGACATTCTCTACATATTTTCTCAAGGGGATTTAAAAAAAAATTACTTGAGAAGAATAACGATATTTGTGCTACCAAAATATTATATCTACTTTTTCCTTCTAAAAGAATTTAACATTGCATAAAAGATTCATTTAAACTCAATGCATAGGTGAAGAATAGAGCTCAGTGTATAGTAGCTTCTTTGGAAAAACTTTGTTCTAGGAACTTTCAAATATTGTGTGGAGTGTATGTAATTTGTTCCTTTTAAAAATATGAATGTGTGTGGGATCAACACTTAAAAAATAATAAGAATGGTATCAAATTAAATCAATCTAATGCTTCTTATATTTACAATTAAGAATATAAGATGAAATTGTAGGATATAATTACAAATATTTTTAAGAAAAATTTATATGAGAGGAAGTTTTCTCCTTTTAATAATTACTAGTCTTTAATCAAATTAATATTCTCAAGCAATTCAGAATTACTTCAAGTTGGAAACAAAGTATATCAAATTAAATTAAAGGATTTTTGTTTAATTAAATATTTTCTTATATTTTTGTTTTGTTCCTTTCCATGCACAAAATTAATATGTGAGGAAAATATTACTAATTGCATATACTAGTATATTTAATAAATCTAATTTATTTGTTAAAATAAATAAGAGTGGCATGTTTTTAAATTCTATCCAACATATGTGGTAATTGTTTCAAGTATAGATTACAAGAATTTAATAATAATGATAATTTTTTGAGTTGCATCCTCCCATAATTAAATTGCAATGTGACACTTATTCTTAAATTGTATTATTTTTACACTTTATTAATTTCTTTCCCAAAATGTCAATATTTGGTATGTTGATAAGCTTTAAGATATAAAGTATAAGAATAGTAAATATTAATGTCTATATAAAATATTAAAATAAATGTTATATATCTTATTAACTTTATGATTAATTATAATTAATGTCAATGTTTAACTAATACGATAATATTAAACATCCAACATGGATCAACATTTCCAATGCTTATCATATCTTTCATGATTCTAACAAAGCATAGTTTTATGAAATATTCAAGAGTTGATTGCACCATTATCATTTTTTTTAAAAGTAATAGTAAGAAAAATACAATAATAAGTACAATCAACTATCCAAATAATTGCATTTTTAGTTGACTTGACTTAAGAAGGTTTTTATCTACTTAGATTTTTAAACATTGTCTTCCTCTTTCTCATTAGCGATGTTTCCAAATAATAATTAGATACTTTCTTGTCTTCCACAATCCTTGATTTATGATTTGAAAATCTGATTAAGATGATGGGGTACAAAGTTATATGGTTGTTTAAGTACTATTTTGATAATCTTGTATAATTTACCTCTACATGTTCAAGAGTGTTATCTAAAATTACTTACTTGATTGAGTTGTCTTCCTTTTCTTGAGTTATTGTTCTTTCTATAATGTTCTTGAAATATTTACTAAAATTTTTAAAAGGTAAAGGTAAAGTAGTTTTTAATGCCCATGAGACCATAGGTGATATGAGACAATCCTAATAGAGGATATTATTTTTCCAACATATGTTTATCCAAATAAACTTTGGTTAATAAAGTATTGTGTACAAGTCTATCCCCCATTGGCTTTAAACCTTAGGCATCCTATTCGAAGTTCTAAAGTCTTACCATTATGACCACTCAAGTTGTATATTGTCCTTCATCCCTCTTTTTCAATAGGTAATTTCAATCTATCAACTTGCTCATAAATATCAAAATTTTCAATAATGTGCTTTTTAGTTCCATTGTGATACTTAGGTATAGAGAAATTGAAGGTATTATACATGGGTATGGTTTGACTTAACTAGAGATCTAAAAATGGTAGTACAAGAATAATAGTAGAATGAAATCTTGTTCTATTAGCCTAGTGCAAGTTTATCATTGCACTGAAAGCTAGATTTAGGTGTGAATATATACTTATAAATTTATTGGACATTGTTGCATGTAATGAATGATGCATTAGTAGGTTAGCATGCATTAGTAGGTTAGCAAAAGTGTGTCTCTCTAACTAAGGTTTCATAGATCTATCCCTTTGTGAAGGGTTAGAACTTCATAAGCAAGTTGATATGGGAGTGTTCAAGAGAATACCACTTGGTTGGGTACTAAAGTGTTCTTGTGATATCTTTCCTCTAGACATCATACTCAACTAATATGAAAACCTACATATTTTTTTAGTTATTGAACTTCTTGTACCTATAAAACTTGTAGTTACCCCAAAAGGGAGCATGTAAATGTATGATTGAATTCTTTTAGAAGTAGCAAGTTATATGAAAATGTATTCAATTCTTGTAAAGGAATTATTTCCACTTTGATTTGTAATCATAACATACTATATGATAATTATTCATGACAAATCTATGATTGCATTCTTTTAGAAATAAAAACTTATAATATGTATTTAATTCTTAAAAAATAATGATTTTCACTTTGAATTACAAAGATGACAATGCACTTTAGGACTGGTAATTAAGATAGATGTATGATTTTTTTCATTAGATAGCAAGATATATGAAGATGTATTCAATTTTTGTAATAGACTTGAATGTTAAACTTAATAATACATGATGTCATTGTAATGTAGTTTATTAAGAATATTTTTACATATATTATTCTTAAACATGACAATAACATGACTTTGATACTTATTTCTTTTAAAAAATATCAACGCTCTTAGGTTGAACTTCAAAGTATTACAATATAAACATTATATAAACATAAGTTATGATGTTCTTAGATGAAATAAAGGTATGATATGGTACTTATGATACAAACATGATGCTTGTTCATGATGATAGTATATGATACAAAATAATATTATATTCACAATTTAAAGGAAAATTAAGATATTTTTTGCTTGGTTATAAGTAGGATAAGTTTTTTAATCTAAATACATGCATACTTGTTGTCACTATAACATAATAAATTGACATGTAACTAAGTTATTAAATCTTAAAAGTGGAATCTGGATAAAAGTAATTTGGTTAAACCATACATAACACTTGCAAGTAATCTTGTCTAGCTTATTCCTTCAAGACTTGTAACTAGCTATATATAAAAATAGTTTATGACCACAAACCATTGAGATGTTTTAGAAAATAGTCATGTGGATACCCAATTCTATGTGTTATAAATATTTAATTAGCACTTGGAGCAAAAAGCACTATTCATCCCACAAAAGGTCAACACCCTGCTTGCATAACATCTAAACTCATCTAGCCCACATCCACTAAATCTATATTGATGGGTTTGTCTACATTTATTTGTGTTTTTTGCACCCCAAAATGGCTTTTCAGGCACAAAAATGACTTAAAGGCATAGATTAACATCCAAAAGTGTGGATCTACTCTCATATTGAACAAAAACAATCAATGAAAATCGACTTGTTGTCATGGAGCTAGAACCCACATGTCACATAGCCCGTCAACCATCCTACGATGCATCCAAAAACTAGTACCAACAAAGGATGAATCCCTTTATGAGCTAGTGCATCACATCAAAACCAATAATTAATTCATTCTACCCTAAAATAAGTAGCTCACATAGGAGTATTAATCAAAATAGTCTCACCCTAGCCATTATAGGTAAAGTTTTAGAATACTTCCACAAGATCTTTAAATTATTTATCCATTTTATGAAATCTATCATAATTGCCTAGGTAAACATATCCTAGTCAACCACATCGAGTCATAATAAATGGCCTAAAGTAGTTGTTCTTATTCATCATGAAGCAGTGACCACAATTTGAGGTAGGTGGCATATTAGCTTAATGGTGTATCCCCTACAACAATCTTAAATAAGTAAGATTTTGAATCTTGTCTATAAATACCACCTTTGAGAAAGATGTGGGCAATGAATAAATGAGAAGTTCATGAATTACACATGAAAACATATAACAATATACTAATAAAAGAACTATAACCATATTTTATACTTTTCTAACAATTGATGATTTGTTTAACGCTCTCTCATTAAATATTTGCATACTCTTTATTCCTCATAAACATACTAATCCTAACATTAAATATTGTTATCTTTATTTCATTTTTTATATGGTGGATGAAAGGAAATTTGAAAGGACCTTCAAAACTTTTACAAAAAGGAGCTAGTCCCCAACCATAGATGAAGACTCGATAGAAACCAAACACTATAAAACATAAAAATTATACTAGACTTAGAGAGAAACCAACCTTGTAACCAAAGAACCCATACAAAGCCTGAACAAACCAAAGACCCACAAAACCACATGGGGATAGAAAACCTAGGCACATAGGCCCACAAGATCAAAACAGAACCAAAAAAAAGTAAATAAGGAAGATAAAAGAGGCCACTCAAAATTTAGATTCACTAGGGCCCATCCCATTCTCATCCTTGAACTCATTTACTCTCATCACCTGCTAGCCCATGAGAGCTAAAACCTAGTGTAGGAAATCATCACCTACAAGGAATCAATCAAAGTGCACAAAAATTTCATCATCATCGTATTTAAGAGAATTTGGGTTTGAAAACCCCATCTAGATATTGAGATTCTAATTCTTTTCAAAACTACTCAATCCCAAAATTAATTTTAGCTTATTGGGTGGTGGTAGGTAATCCTCAGAGTCCAAATCATTGATCATCATAGGATCCTTCCTATTATTCACCATATTCATAACCAAGCGCTTAGATCTCCTTGTTCCTTGCTCACTACATCCTGGATCTCTAGGAGAGGACTCCATTCCATCCACCAGTTGCATTGCTAAGAGAGTAGCTTCAACAACTTCCTGGCTCAAAGTTTTCGAGTCCCCTGAAACATAGGTCATATAATCAAAAATTAGGGTCGAGACTCTATTTAAGGAATTAAGAATACTATCACCATCCAGGCCATGCAATTTGACCACATGATCAAATATCATCTTCAACAATCCTTTGTGGACTAAGTCAGAGGCCACCATTTTATTAACCTTATAAATTAACCTATTCAAATATTGAAATAAGAACGATGGAATAATCATCATTTTATTATGGTAGAGATGGTTCAAAATCATAAAGTGGTAGCTCTATAGGATCTCCTAGTTCTCATCTAGGGTAAAATACTGCATAATTACTAGAAAAATGTGATCCTATGGGGCTCTTAGGGAGTTACGTTTAAACCCATTCTGGATTTTGGTTAGCTTCTCTTCATCTCCTAAGAAAACTTGAACCTCTTTCACCAATGAATGCTTCTCCTGATTATGCACTAGCTCATCCGCTGCCAACCTAGTCACCTAAGTAATTAAAGGGATATTAATTTTTAACTCCACTGTGTCGACTCTGACCACCCATTCACACCATGATTATACCAGAAGTTTAGCCATATCCCTATGATGGCCATTAAACATCAAGAGTTACTAGAGAATTTTTCCATTTTTCAAAATCTTATGGACCTCCTCGTCCACTGTAAGGGATTTTTGCTTCGATATTAGAGCAACCATCCTAACACTATCTCTAGCACCACACAAAGATTCTTCAAAAATAATAAAGCCTCCTCTATCCCATGCCTCCTTGTCATAGATGAAAAGGATGCTTGGTTGAGTAGAAATAGCCTGACACCTTTGCATACCCTTCGCTTGCGTTAGGGATTCGTTAATCACCACAAATGATGAAGAAAGAAAAGAAGACATGGCACTCTACCATAAAAATTAGAAATAGAACAAACAATCCCATCATCTCCAATTTTCCAATATGCATCTTGGAACTCACACTAAAGAAAATCTTCCCCAATTGGAACTATAAAAATATTTGGAAATAATACAATTTTAGATTTTATAGAATTAACGCAAAGGGACCAATAATAGAGCTAGGGGGTTATGATACCCATGACATCCTCCTAGTTGATGAAGAACTTATTGAAATGATTCACACTTGGAAAACTGATTATCTTTCCTTATCTAGCTCATCTTGCAATACTCAGAAAATAAAGTTGATCGACTCCCCAAGCGAATCATTATATGCCAAGGCTTAAGAGGGATCTACCAAGGGGAAGATATGTCAACCACAATCTACCACATCATCCTTACCCCATACTTCCTTAGGACTTGACTCAAGATATATCTCTTCCCATGGATGCTGTCCTCTTTATGAAAATCTAGAGACTTACTATTGGACCAATTGATAGAACACAAATCGAGGCCATTAACACTGGACATAGTGGGTCGTCTAGTAGAATTAATTCTATTACACCACCTTAAATTTTTCTACCTCATCCCCTAATGGTGTTTAATAAACATCCACAAATACCCCTTTGTACCTTGGACATTTATGCTCCATATGTCCAATTGATTAGAGCTAGGCAAATTGGATCTCTTTGGGATGAAATTGGAATTTAAATTTTGGTGGGTTAACAAGTTTGAAAAACCAAATGCTAGAAAAAAGAAGAATCCAAAAACCCTACATATTAATTTTACATGGATATCTGACTTTGTCTAAACTCATTATCCAAGATTCTAATACAATTTGGAAAATTTTCCCTCCAAATATGTAGATCTTGTTGCAAAAGGTCGTGGTTTGCAAGAAAGTTCACTACTTTATTACCTTCTATGAAGTGGTTATTAAATTGAACATCTTATAAGTTTTGAATCATTCTTCAAACTTCCAATAGAAGGTTTGAGATGGTCTAAGAAGGAGTTTGGGTCCCCTTAATCATGTTTATCACATTAAGAGAGTCTCCCTCAATGATCAATTTCCTACATTCCACCGAATCTAATTGAGAAACTCCTTGGAATAATACCCGAGCCTCAATAAAGTGACTAGTTTGATGGATAAATTTTTTTGCAAATGCAAGAAGGATCTCCCTGCTTGAGTTCCTAATTAATCCACTCGATCCAACGAAGCATGGGTTACCTTTGGAGGCTCTATCAAATTTTAAACTTAGCCACCCCAACAAAGGGGGTTCCAAAATAATTTTAGACCTATCCAAAACCACTTAACTTGTTGCTACCTAATGTTGGGTTGAGAAACCCAAGGATCTCTCCATACCAATCTCCTTTTCACTAGTAATTTTATCTAGGCTTAGAGCTTTGACATTTTCAATGATGTCCACAATAGCCCTCGAGGAGACAAAATATTTTGGTAGATAGACATCCTTAAATTCCTGAGCATTCCTCTCCTTCCAAACTCACCACCATAAATGAGGTAACCCAAATTTCTAGAAATGACAAAAATGAGGGGAGGAAAATGGAGAGACCCATTGGTCAACTAAATCCTCCAAAGAATTGGGAAAAATCCAAGCAACTCGAATCTCCTTTAAGAATAAATGAAAGACTTCAATATTAAAGGAACAATAATAAAATAGGTAAAATGGATATTCTACTACACATCCACACAAGAAGCACCTATTTAGAATCACCAAACCATGATTTTGGAGGTTATCAATGGTAAGACACTTGCCTTGGATGATTAACCAAAAAAATACATTAACCTTGGGATTAATACCTTTAACCCAATCATTAATCACAAGGAACAAAGGGTCCATACCATAATCCATGCAAAGGTAAGCTGACTTAACAGAGAATAGACCATCCTTCGTAGAATCCCAAATTAGCTTGTAAGAGGAACCTCTACCAGGGTTCAGAAGCCATTTAATGGATTCCATAAAGGATTTGAAATATAATTTATCTACCTAAGAGAGATTTTTGAAATCAAAGGTTTTCCATTAGAGGTATCCATTAGACATTTCAAAAAAACCACAGACCTTGGGTCCAAGAAAATGATCTATAATTGGCTTCAAACCAATGAAATCCAGATAGGATTCTAATGGGGAGCCAGAGACCCATGCATCTCTCCAAAAGTTAATGGATTGATCGTCTCCCAAAATACATATTAAACCTTTAGAAATATCAGCCTGAATTCTCACCAAACTTGACCAAAAAGCAGATCCCTAAGAGCAATTTTGCACCTTTAAGAAATTGCTATCATTAAGGAGATACTCGACCTTCACAAAATTTACCTAACTAATGTTATCATCTTGGACTAGATTCAAATATTGCTTAGCTATCAAGGCTCTATTCAACACTTTTATCCTTCTCATGGCTAAACCCCCTTCCTCTTTCCTACTACAAACTCGATCCTAGGCTACAAAGGTGAAATATCTTTTTTAGCATCTACATCAGACCAGAGAAAGAAGCGTTGAATCTATTCAATTTTTTATAGAAATTTCCTTGAAATATTGAAGAGTAATAATAAGTACACCAAAATACTTTTTAGAGTAGCTTTGACCAATAAAACTTTCTCAACTTGACTTATTAGGGCACCCTTCCAACCTACTAGCTTCTTCTGAACTCCTTTGTCAATTGACTTCTAAAGGGATGGTTTAGAAGCACCTTTAAATAAGGGTATTTCAAGCTACACCAAGGGAAGGGATCCAATGCTACAACCTAGAATCTCATAAATCCTTTTTTGCCTAGCTAGTGAAGTGTTAAAGAATAAAATAAAGCTTTTCCTAAAATTCACTTTTTGACCAACTACATTCTCAAAATCTTCCAAAATAGATTTGACCTTTTTGGCTTGTGGAATCGATGCCAGAAAGGAAAGTTTCATATACAAATTGATAATGAGAGATAGGTTTGACCTAGCTTATATGCTTATGTATTTGATCATTAATATTTTGTTTATCATTCACCATAAGTAGAATTAGGGATTGGTTATCTAGCAAAGGATATAGTTCATGTGTCTGGATCTCAATAGTACCCATAAGCACTAATGCTATCTACTATTCCCCTATAGACATTTAGATTATTTTTCTCATATAGATGATAGTATTGCATTTTTAATACTAGGAAGTTTTAGTTTGTTAATATGAGACAAGGCTATCTATATATTGAATCCTCTTACTTGAATCCTTGTTGCTTATACTTTTATTTCTACATATCTCTTAGATGTATGTTTGCTTAGCTTTATTGTAATAGATTATTTATTTAATATGTTATACTTATTTAACATTTTTCTATAAGTGCATGAAAGGTTGGCTAGGACTAATATAACCATAAAATCTTGTATACAATCCTTAAAGTTAAAACCCCTTTATTATTGTACATATACCGTGTACATGTTGAGGTAAAGAAAAAGCTAAAGGATAAATTTCAACTACCTAGAACTTTTTCATCTTTAAAATTTGGTGAATCCAATGTGAAAAACTGCATGGGTTTTTCATTATCTTCTTGAGCCTTTTCTTCGATTATACCTGTAAACCTTTACCCAAAAATCATTCATAGGCTTAAGCCATGGATGACCGTTCTTTTTTTTGTGAAGTAAAACCTGCATTGACTTCTCTTGATTTACCCTTTAATGGCATTCATGAGGAAGAGGATCCTTTTTAGAATCCTACCTATATTGAAGATGATGAATAGAACCAAAACTCTCATGAATAAGACATTCTTAATAGAATGACATTCGTCTTGATAAACCACCTACATGATTTCATGAAGATGAACCATTATATCTTCATGGATATCATTTAAGATGAAGATCATGACTAAGGCCTACCCTAAGAGAAAAATCATCAATCAACATCCACAAATATATTTTTGATCCTCGTTATTGACTCAATGATAACAACAATCCACTTAAGAAAAGTGTGAACTAGGTTGCTGCTATAGATCCAAATATATATATTTTCTTGTATGTTGATTCTACCATATCTCCCATAATATCTGTAACCACTGATAAATGTAGATGGTAGCAATGTAGTATTCCTAAATGGGGTGGTGGTTTAGGATATGTATAAATTATTACCATAATCTTAGAACCTAACTTGCATAAATCATACAACTCGTACTGGCTCCCTCGTACACTATGTCAATCTACCAAATAGCTTGTACGGTCGCCAAATTGTACATTTGTACAATCCAAATCATACAAAACTGCACCTTGTAATATTTGGTACTCAACCATTTCACTGAAATAGGTTTTGCAAGTTAAATCGATCGTTTATGTAGTATATTTCTCCAAACTAGCATTATTTCCTTAATTGGCAAGTTTTGGGTTGCAGCCTTATTACCAAATCAGGTAAATGATTGTTTGTACAATTTGGGTACAACACTTGTATGGTTTGTATGAACCCTTGCTACAACTAATACTAATATTTATCACTCTGCTCAACCAATCCTTCCAGACATATTTCAGAAAGTTTATATGTGTCAATTGCTCCAACTCTTCATAACATGCAAGCCCTAAATCCATGACAATGAATTGTATTCATCCTAGGCAATTCCAAAAATCATATAACTACCTGGAAGTGTCAAATATGGTTGTAATTATTCATACCATCACTTCCATTCTCCACACCAATTTGGAAAAGTAATCAGGATCATTCAGAATGCAATTCCATCCATATACATGCCAAGTTATGCATCAAACATGAACTACACAACCTGCAACATTCAAAATATCTGGTGGAATTCACAAGGGCAAGGAAATAAGGGAAAGTATTGTAATATCCAGATTACGAGGAATCCTATACAATATAACCATTGGCATTGCTCACAATCACCACAACAATCACCTTGAACAATATGTAACTCAACAATCAATACTCCATGAATTATGTATTAATGTTTCAAAAATGAACAACAATGATCTACGAACATGAATGAACAACCAAAAAATGAATGGAGGGCTATATAATGCATGCCCAAACCATTCCAAAGATATTTCTAAAGCATTGTAATATTTACAACTACCTTCCCGAACTAATTCCAAAACAATTCTTTTACAAGGTTTACTAAGGTCTAATTTGATTTTTATCAAATTCACTCCAAATGTACATTTCACCTAATTTAATTTACATTTCATTTCATAATTTTCAACCTTGTATGTTTTGCTCCTACTTTTACATTTTCAGACTTGTACATTTTAATCAAAATTGAGCAAAAGTACACAAAACTGTGCAAATCCAAAGATCACTTCTTCTTTTGGGAGGTGGATTTACTGCCTACAAATCCTAAACCATTACTTTTGCTTGCTACTATAACCTACCCATGATACATTTCAATATATTATTCCCTAAGGATAACTCACCTATATCCTAATCTAGCTTTCCCTTACTACATATTCCTTTAGCTTGACAACATAGCTCTACCTTCGATTAGAGTCTACCTTTGTTTGTCCTCCCCCCCACTATTTGCACCAATCCTTTTCCCTCTAGTGGCTAGAATATGGTTTCTATTTCCCCTATAGTTTTATTCCCTCAAATCCCCCAAGGCTATTTGACTATTTTAAACTTTTTTGAATTTCCCTCCTCCATAATCATCTTGACCTAGCTCAAAAATAGAGGATGAACTAAAGCAAATAAAGAAGCAACTATCCTCCATCCAAGGAACCTCCTTAATTCAATAATACTTCTTGGATGAGTTCTCTTATGAACCCTTATACCCATACATTACTAATCAACCCTTCTTGAAAAAATTTGAGGCACCCTGATTCTATATCTATAAAGAATTAGATGATCCTATTAGTCATATACAATACTTTAAGATTACCTATGTGAATATTACCCATTATGAGTCTATCTTCCTATGCGAATATTACCCATTATAATATTTTAAATGGAATTTTCATTATCCCAACTCAAGAAAGTTAGGTATGAACTTTTATAGAATTCTTGGCTAGGTGGTAGGCCCTCATAAGAAACATTTAGTGCATTCCCCCACTTGAGGACCTCTATGGGTCTTTATACATAGTCTACATGAACAATTATCTTATCATTTAGAAATTGTACCCATTATCACTTTTGAGTCTGTGGTTGATCTTGTTATGCAAGTTGAAACTATTCTTATATGCATAGGTCAACTCAAACTCTAGAAATAAGAAGATAATACTAAGAACCAAAATAAGGATAAACATGTTGTGGGTGATGGAGTTACTGACACTTGCTAGGAAAATAATGTGAACGCAACAACCCTAGCTCAAAATATCAACTTAGCTAAGCAACAAAATTATAATAGAATTTTTTTAGTAGACTAGCATTGCATTAATTTGTTATCCTAATATTGCTCCTTGATGCTAAGTTAATCAATCTTCCACAACCAAGACCATAGACTTATCACATGATACTCATAATTGGTACAATCTTGATGAACATTGTGATTTCCACGAAGTGGTTGATCACAAGACTAATAGGTGTAATACCTTATGTAACATTATTCAAAACCTAATTGATGAATTTTAGATTATTGTTTATGATTTTAATGCTTAGATTTTTCTAACCAAGACCTTGCGATTTTCTAGAATATCCTACCCAATTATAACTAAAGGATTGTCAATAATGTGACCTTCCAAAATATGATCGATATGGTTTCAGTATAAATGGTCACCCGATAGTAGTAGAGAGTTCAAACTTTATGTTTGTCTTCCTAACCTCCCATAGTCATCCAAAATAGAGGCAAGAACCCCATATTGTAAAAACCTCCCATCATCATCCTTGCTACTCTATAAGCTCTTTTGATCTATGCCAACAATTGGAGATTTTTCTTGCTAAAATTTCCCTTCTTGAGTTATTCAGGATATCTCCTACTCATTACGATATGCTAATACAAATTCTAAGTGAGTGAGTGATCCATCAAGACTTTTCACCTAATGACATCACTAATATTATTGGGACCTTGGGAGGCCATCACATTATATCCTTTTAAAAAAATTATGTTCTTGCATATGCTCTTATTAATGATCATTTCATGCATATCACATGCTATATTGAAGAAATATACATTAAATGTGTCTTGGTAGATAATGAATTAGGACTAAATATTTGTAAGTTAGACTTTATCTATTGTCTTCGCCTGACACAACTTGATTTGTAGAAATTAAAGTTAATCATCCAAGCCTTCAATGGTGGTGAGCGAGGAACCTATGACACTATTTATTTACCTTTGAAAGTTGGTACCCATGTGCTCATTAATCTAATCTAAGTCATTCCCTATGAAACCTCCTATAATATCCTTTTAGGATGATCATTTATTCATGTTATGTGAGCTATACCCTACACTTATCATCAGTGCCTCAAGTACAAGTATTAGAGTAAAATAGAGTACATCTCTATCGAATTTAAGCCATTTGCCTATTACTAGATGATTTCAGTATTAATCCATGCCTCGAGCTACCACATTAGAGCCATCCTTACTAGACCAATCTATCCTACGTATGGCATGTTTATCTTTCCACACCATTAACAACCCTTCACCACCTAATATTTTTAGGGTGGGTAATGTTGAGTCCATCTCGATCCTGTATCAAATCTTGCTACTTTATTTACTTCACCCTACGACTATGGACAATCCACCATAAAATACTTGATTGTATAATTTGGAAGTTGCTCTTTTCTATGTTGGCACCTCCAATGATGAACATTTATATGGTAAAAACATCTTTCCATCCAAGAGATAGTACCTCAGGAAAGATCTTGGTTGACACAAACAAGGCATTAAGGAGCATTTAGAAGCCAAAACTTGGCCTGGTAATTTTGGTATTGTCTACATTTCCTCTTGATATTATCCCTATCATAGATGTCAATCCCTCTTCATAGTCCCCTTATGTAGATAATCTCTCCCTTCATGGTTCACAATGGGGTGAGGAGTATGAAAAAGAACCTTGGTCCTTCCTTAAGAATGATGCTTGTCGCTTTGTCTTCCTTATAAGCATGAAGTATACTACCCTAGTCTCGCTTATGTCAGTTTTTAGTCCTTGCCTATTCGAGGTGACAACTATCCCTTATGATTCATCTACTACAAGATTGCATATGGATGAATCCACTTCCATGAAGACTAGTTCCCCTGTCTTATACACACTTGAGCCATTCCCTATTGATCCAATGGACCTTGATGACTTAGGAGTATTTTCAGTCCCTCCTCATCTTGAAGATGACTCTCATATTCTTATAAAATACACCATGGATATTAACTTGGGAACTAACACTAACCCTAGAATACTTAAGTTGGGTGCTACTTAAACACTTGATAAACACTAGGAGTATACAACTCTTCTCTAGGAATTTTATGACATCTTTGCATGGATTTACGTTGACATACCTTGGTTGGATCCATCCTTGATTGTTCACCACCTAGTCATTCATCCCATTCCTAAACTACTTAAATAAAACTACATAAAATGAATCATAGGGTTGCTCTAAAAATATTGTTATATTACCAACTAAATTAAGAAAAATAATATGCATAACATTTTTCACTCTTAATACTCTTAAGGGATAAAACAAAAGACAAGATGGCATAATTGAAAATTTGAATAATACATCCAAGATAAAAGATGTGAGTTGTGACACTAATGATCTTCATAAAAGGAGAAATGAAAAGACCATAATGGTAGATAATATTTGTGATACTTGTGATTTGAGGCTCATGATAGCATATGTATGTTGTGAGAGAGATCTTGTTCAAGAAATAAACATTGCATGTGATACAAGATATTTAAACATTGGTCATGAAGATAAAGAATATACAAAAAAAGTTTATGTTGGTCATAACAATAGTTCAAATAAACATTGTAATAACAAGGATAGTGATACTCTAAGTTGTATTGATATGAACTCACCAATGTCCTGAGAAATTCCCCATAAAATATCCTCATCCTAAAAATGGAGAGGAAGACCCAAAAGATGGACCCATGTCAGAGCAAGGTTTATGTTTTGGATATCTGAGTCAAAATCCATGTTCTATTTCCTAAGAAAAATCTCTCTTCAGCCATAGAACCACAATCCACCTGATAAGATTCTAATTGAATCAATGGGATTATTTAATGGATGAGAAAAAACTATCTAGGAAAGGCAACCGAGTCCATGGATCCTTGAGGGTGCAAATGGGCACTGGCCCATTTGTGGATTGACTTCATGTTAGGGCAAGGTCCTAAAAATTTTCCCACTAGAGAATGAGAGTCTTGATCCTTGAGGGAGGAGACAAGCTCCGATAAAATTTAGAGGGTACCTTAAGAGGGGCACATATCAATCTTGGGGTGAGGGGGGAAATAGAAGAAGCAAGAGTTTTGAAAAGGGTTGCAAAAGAGTAGGAAGAAATATTTAAGAATATTATTTTACCTTGTGTTTTTTTAGTAAAATTTCTTCCTCCACTTTGATCCGATAGACCCCCACCTCTCTGCCTCTTGAGATTGAGATTACTACTTTGATGCTATCCAAATTCACAGATGTCTTCCCACCAATGAGGGATGAAGATCAGTTATCTGACATTGGCATATTCACATTGTTAATCTAACCTAAAATGACATTAGAAATACTATCTTGACCCATTGAAACTGAAGTGGACCTCCACTACTACCATCATCATCAATCATTGCATCACCATCACTTGATTCTTCTACCATTGTCGCATTTGCCATTACACCCAACTAGATTAGTTTAGTTCTTTGTCAATTTGGAATCACTCCAAATTCAATTCTTTATTTTCCAAGAAAAACATATATAAAATCTTTGAAGTTCTTTCCTCCCAAGCAATTATTTCCCTTCTTTAATTTAGATCCTACTATGTCAATAGCTGCCATGGTTTTTTACCACCTATAAATTTTAATCACAATCAAAACCCTTGCCATTGCTTGTAAAATTTTAATCACAATAAAAACCCTTGCTAGTAGTTTTTGTGGTTTTGTGACTGCTTTTAAAATTTTCATCACAATCAAAAACCTTGTCATCACCTATAAAATTTTAATCACAATCAAAACCCTTGCTACTGCTTGTAAAATTTTAATCATGATCAAAATTCTTGATGCCACCCGTAAAATTTAAATCACGATAAAAAATATTGTTGTTGCCTATAAAATTTTAATCATGATCAAAACCCTTATCATTGCCTATAAAATTTTAATCACGATCAAAACCCTTGTTGTTGCCTGTAAAATTGTAATCGCAATTAAAACCCTTATTGTTGCCTATAAAATTTTAATCACAATCAAAACCCTTGTTGCCACCTATAAAATTTTAATCATGATCAAAACCCTTACCATCGCTTGTAAAATTTTAATCATGATCAAAACCCTTATCGTTGCCTACAAAATTTTAATCACAAAATCTTATGTTAAGGAAAATCATTCCCTGTATCCCTTGGGGGCCAGGACTTTCTGTTCCACGGGGTCCATTCCATCCTAGTATACCCCTCAGGCTAGCTGGGGGGATTTTTTTGTATCTTATGGTGATATTAAATTTAGTTATGTTAAATGGAATGAAAATATAATTAGTAATGAATTAAGAACCAATTTTGTAAACAATAAATCTAAATATGTGTAAAAACATCAATCATACATAATTTATTAAAAATATTTATAGTATTATCAATTGTAATCATTCTAGGTTCGAGGTGTTTTCCAATTGGTTCAATCAAAACCCATAAGGAGAAAAAGGTCCATGATTCAAATCTTGGGCCTTATCAGACTAAATCCTTGTCCCTTTCCTGGTGCTTTCAGCGGTATAAAAAATTTAAAATGATTGTGACACAGTGGTTATAGGGATGGACTCCACATAGAACTATGTGGCAGCTTACGATGCAGACAATGTAGAATATTATGGTGTTGGTCACAAATCTGCCACAGGAAAGGATTTTGTACATGTATGTGCCCTAGACTTGGCCAACATTGAAAGGCCGAGAGAAAGAGAAGTCTCCCGAGCCAATCTCTAGAGAGGGTTGGCTCCCAAACTACTCTAAACTGGTTTTGGAGATAAAGATGCAGGAAAGAAATGGAAAAATGCTGAAAGAGAGGGAAATAACAAGAAAGAGATGAAAAAATGGCCACAGGCTGAAGTGTATAATTTGGGGCAGACTAACAACAAGAATTCCACCAAGTTTTATGATAGCATCTAATAAAGGGAAAACAACATAATTGAACTCACACCTTTGTAGAGATAACCTCTAGATCGCACTTAAAAATATACTCACTAACCAACAACATTTGAATTTAGAATGCAGAATTCAAAACCTAATAGCAAGAGCATGAGCATAAACAGAAATGACTTTTAAAATAGAGGGACATCACACACATAAGAATGCTTGCAAATTTTTGGAGCCGAGTCTCTTCTATTGATGCAGAGAACTTAGAGAGTTTTCTCGCAAAATGTCCAACCTTTTTTGCTTTAGATATACATGAATATTTATAGAGGTCTTCCCTCTCTCTTTTGCATCACAACATTTAAAACATACAACAGATTTTGAAGAAGAGGTCCACAAAATAGGCACTTGAAAAGAGAAACAATCCCCCTTAATCTGCCTCGGAGAAATCACACATTAAATGACCATTATCAAGGCAAGCCAAAAATTGTTAGGAGACCACGAACATAACTTTTAATGTTGGAGGCATCTTTAATTCTGGTGGCATCGAAAACTGCCTCAAGTTCTTCCATCTAGTGCACATCGATAATCAGCAACATTTAATCTTTGAGCTTATTTGACCACGATTTGAAAATTAGTTGGAGAGATTTTACTTGATCCTTATCTTCTCTTCACATTCTCCTATGCAATCCTGAAGGAAAATGCAAACAAAACTGTATCGAGCCTTTGTTATTGCTCTGGTCACGAAAATGTGATAGGTCATGAAAATGCGACATGTCATGAAATCACAACACTTTTACCTTACTGTCTTCTATTTCTACCACCAATCACAAAAATGTGACATGTCGCGATATCGCGACGTCTTCTCTTCGTTCAACCTTGTCTTCCTGACATGTCACGAAATTGCGATATTCTCCTTTGTTTGGGCTTCTTTCCTCAACATGTCACGAAATCGCGACATTTTCCTTCACCTACCTTCTTCGCTACTCCAAGTTGCAAAAACTCACCATGTCATGAAATCGCGACATCTTCTTCCTTCTATGTCCTTTTCTTTTGTATACCTGTGAAACTGCAACATGTCACAAAATCGTGACATTTTTCTCCTCCTTGGCCTTCATCTTCCTGCAAGTAGCGAAAATGGGACATGTCGTGAAATCGCGACAGTCTGTACCATTTTGCTCCGTTCGTGCTTTCACATCGTGAAAACTAGACATGTGAAATCGCGACACTTTTCTCCTATCCGAATCTGTTTCCAAAAATATCATGAAATTGTGACACTTTTCTTCTGCCTGACTCTGTTTCCAAAAATGTTGCAAAATCTCAACACTCTTCTTCCTTTGGCTTCATCTCCTCGTCATGTTGTGAAATCGCAACATTTTGTACTTGGCATTGTCCTTCTGGCTCTTGCATCGCAAAAACATGACATGTCATGAAATTGAAACATTTTCTATCTACCTTGTACTTGTCAGTCTTGGTTCCAAGAAAACGCTACAGGTCGTGAAAATGTGACATGTCACGATATCGGGACATGTTTCTCCATTTGGCTTCATCTCCAAAATATGTCACGAAATCGTGCCATTTTATGTCTTCTCTCACTTTGATGCGTTTAGGGCATGAAAATTTGACATGTCGTGAAATCACGACATTTCGTACAATCTGGCTGCCTCCTTGCTTCATCCTCGCAAAAACGTGACGTCACGATTTTGTGACATTTCTTTGCGCTTTGCTCTTCTGCCCTAACATGTCATGAAATCATGACATTTCTTGTGTTCTCCTTCATTGATGCTTCCTGTCGCGATATCGCGACGTCTTCCTCTTGCTGAGCTAAAAATGTCATGATATCACGACGTTTTTCATTCGCATTGTGTTTATCTTCAGCCCTTCCATGATAACGCAACATGTCGCGATATCGCGACATTCCATACCATTTTCTCCTTTCTTGCTTTTCTGTCATGATATCACAACATTTTTCATTGACATTGCCCTTTGCTGCTTTATGTCGCGATATCGTGACATTTTCTATCACTTTGCTCTGTGGCCATCGCAAGTCGCGAAAAAGTGACATGTCGCAATATCGCGACAACTTTTCCTTTTGACGCTTTCTTACCGCAAAAAGTCATGAAACTCCAACATGTCGCGATATCGTGATAGTTTGACCTCCTTGCTGCTTTTGATTGCGTTGACTACGAAAACGCGTCAGGTCACAAAAACACGACAGGTCACGAAAACGTGACATGTCATGATATCGTGACACTTTTATGCCTTAGCTCTTTTTTTGGTAAGGACGTCACGAAAACGCAATAGGTCACGATTTCGTGACATGTCGTGATATCGCGACACCTTTGCTTTAGCATAAAATTTGTTAAGTGTCTCTACAATTTGAGCATTCTTTTGCTTGAACAACAACAACAAAAACAATGTGGCAAAAATGCCAACATTCTTGGCGGCTTGCGGGGTATACAGTTCTACTATATGCATGAACCTTAGGCCTTTATCCATTGGGCAATAGAGTCAAGAAATAGGAGGGATAGAAGAAGCGAGTGTTGGTTGATGTTGGACGTCTCTGCGGGCTACTGCAACAAGCTCTTGCTGGTACTCGACACTCAAAAATAGGACCTGCAACAAAAAATTATGGAAGAGCAGAACTCCCTTATTTCTTTAGAACTACTACACTTTGCCTAGCTCGGTTGAGCCAGGTAATCACCAGGTGCTATGAAAGGATCTTCATGGTAGTAGAAAAAAGCACCTTAACTACAAAAAGGGAAATGAATGGAGTAATGACCAGCGGATGTGCAGGCCGTGGAATGGGAATGGGGAATGATGGAAAGAGGGATAATGACAGAGTAGAAGTGGTAGATACAGAAATAGGGTGCGAATGTGCTACCAGCTACTATGAAACAGATAATGAAATGGAAGTGGATGGAATGGAGATGGTAGTAGGAACTGTGGCTGTGACGAAGTACTCACAAGACAAAGGACTAGAAGAAAGAGAAAGTAGAAATGGAAACATCAGAGATGGGAGTAGAAACAACGACAATGGCTTGATTATGTACAGAAGAAGAAGGAGAGAGAGAAAAAGGGAATGGAGTAGAAGAGGAAGGGAATTCATATAAGAAAGGGGGAGAGAGAAGTAGATGAAAGCCACTATCTGTTAGGAAAGGAGAGAAAGAAAAATGAAAACATACCTGCGGGCTCGTGTGCAAAAGGAGCCGAAGTTGACGAAATTTTGTCTTTTTTTTTATCGATAATAGGCCTTCAAATGAAGACCATTAACTAGAATTAACATTGCATGACCATCCATATCTTGCAAATAAAAATAATTAACCTGATTGGCACCTGTGATTTGAAATGGACCTTCCTATATTGCCTTGAACTTGTGATGTTTGCCAGGCTTTGATTTCTTTTCATTCCACTTCAATACAAGATCACCAACCTTAAAAGTCCTTTCAGAGACCTTTTTACTGAACCATTTATTTGTCAAAAATCATGTTCTATAAAATTCTGGTAGGATTTCTCTCGTTCTTCTTCCAACTGCAAGATTTGAGCCAATCTCATGTTCATTGAATCAGATTCCTCATCCTGATCATCAATCAAATGCCAAGCTTGGAGGGCCGGTAATTCAATATGAATGGGCAAGACCGCTTCTTTTCCATATACCAATGAATAAGGGGATGTATTGATAGATTTTTTCACAGAGATGTGATCAGCCCACAATGCTTGATTCAAAAGTAAGTGCCAGCTCCGCTTATTATCACCAAGGGTCCTCTTCAAAATTCAAAGCAAATTCTTGTTTGTGGATTCGGCCAAGCCATTCCCCTGTGGATAATAATTAGATGAAGTTTTCAAATAAATTCTATGCTTACTCACAAATTCACTGATTTTGACCCCTATGAAAGGAGTTCCATTATCTGTTAGAATCGCATCTGGGATACCAAAGCGAGTGATCAACCCCTCAAGAAAAGTGATGACCGTGGCTTGATCCACCTGTTTAGTTGGAATTGCTTTAGTCCATCTAGTGAAATAGTCAGTTGTAGTCAAGATATACTTGTGACCAGCAGATGAGTTAGGATCAATCACCCCAATAAAGTCTAGGCCCCATTGTTGAAATGGTGCTTCTACTTGAATCGGGTGAAGAGGTAATGATACATTCCTAGTTCTACCGATGTATCTTTGGCACTTATCACATTTTTGACTAACTTTGAAGGCATCTGCAAAAAAAGTAGGCCAAAAATAACCTGCTCGAATAATCTTTAATGCCATGGGTCTACCTGCACAATGACCTCCTGATAATCCATAATGGAATTCTTCTAAAACTTTCTCCTTATCTGATTCTTTGACACATCTAAGAAGAACCCCATCAATATTCTTATAAAACAAGCCATTTGGTAGCAAGACATACTTGAGATCCTACAGTCTAAATCTTCTTCTTTGTGAGGCATTCAAATGTGAAGGACATTTTCCAGAATAAAAATATTCCATCAGCTCCTCTATCCATTCTCGATCCACTACAAAATGATTGTCAAAATTACAATTATCTACTATATCCTCATATTCATGAATTGAGGATCCAGAGGAAGCATTCTTTGCAAGCTCTTGGCACAATGCCCGACCTCGAACAAGCTTGGTCGGTCGGATCTCAACATCAAATTCCTGAATTTTAGAAACCCAGCCAGCTCTCCTATCTCCAAGTTCTCCTTGTATAATAAAATTTCAGACATCTAGATGAACAACATAAACTATTGTTTTACTCTGTGAAACAAAGTGCCAAAACTTCTTCAGAGATTTCATTATCGCATACACTTGTTTCTCAATGAAGTTATACTTCTATTGATGCGGTTGGATGACTTGGCTTAGGAAATCAATCGGACGTTCATTTTCATCATCGTCCTTCTATGTAAGCACCGCAACATAAGCTTCTTGTTCATCGACGGCATAAAACATAAAATCCTTGGAATAATCAGGATTCACCAGGACCGAATCTTGAGTGATCCTTTATTTGATTTCCTCAAGTGATTGCCTCCTCTGCTTGGTCCATTTGAATTCAACATTTTTCTTTAAGAGCTTCGTCATTGGCTTTATTACTTGAGCGAAATCTGCAACAAACTTTTGAACAAAATTAATTTGCCCAAAAAAAGACTACAAATCCTTCTTATTGGCCAACAATGGAAGCTTTAAAAGAGCTTGGGCCCTAGCTGGATCAATAGCTAGGCCATTTTCTGAAATTAGATGTCCTAGGAGCTTTCCCTCCTTTATAGAAAAAATTGACTTTTTTGGATTGATAGATATGCCAAATTCTTGAAATTTTTCAAATATCTGCCTTAAATGAGATCCGTGGTCCTCCCTATTGTGAGAAAAAATAGTCATATCATCCAAATAAATCACAATAATGCAATTTAACAACTCACCAAAAGCCACATCCATTACCCTTTGAAAAGTTGTGCTAGCATTTGAGAGTCCAAACGGTATTCGCTAGTAAGCAAAAGTTCCCCATTTTGTGGTGAACGTTGTTTTATGTTGGTCCTCATCCCTTACCCAAATCTAGTTATACCCAGAGAATCCATCCAGCAAAGAGAATCTCTGATCTCCCGCAACCACGTGAAGAATCTGGTCAATTTGAGGCAAAGGATAATGATCTTTTAGCAAGGCTTGATTCAAATTTCAAAAATCAACACATAGGCGAATATCTCCATTCTTTTTCCGTATCGAGACCAGATTTGCCACCCAAGTTGAATGCTTGATGGGGTAAATGATTTTAGAATCCAACATTTTAAGAAGCTCCGCCTTCATCAATACCTCAATCTTGGGATTGACTAGTCTCTGCTTTTGTCTGAAGGGTTTCACCCCATCATGCAACTCAATAGTATGCTAGATTATATCTTTGTTATATCCCTTCAAATCATGGTAACTCCAAGCAACTGTGTTAGAAAATTCATGACATAAATCTCTTATTTTTTCTAACTCCTCGAGAGTGCAATCCGTTCCAACCTTTATCAATTTTTGAGGACCTATCTCTAGTTCAGTATACTCCTTCTCATCTACTTTGATCCTGTGCTTGAGAAACAATGGTGAAATTGTTCTATTGATCAACAATGCATTACATAGTTTTATAGTTCTTGAAAGAACTAAAAATAGACATGGTGGTTGAGAGAAATCCTCTTAAACTTATTACAAAAAACTAACTTAAAGATAGCTCTTATCCTAACAACATGCTAATCTTGGACTATGGTCAAACATTAATTAACCAAGCCAAAACCTCAATGTATGCTAATCAAAAACTAAATACTAGGACTTAATACTTAGGACTAAGGAGGCAATGTTGAAAATATTCCAACGTTCTCCCCCTTGATGCTAAAGACACTCATGCAAGAGTTCTTTAAGCATCACAAAGTTGGAAGAAAATATTTCTCTTACGTTTCCTCCAATCTTGAATCAAGAAATCAGAATTTACAAAATACTTATGGTGGCACTCCTTCCACTCTTTATGTGGGATTTCCTGCTAATGCTTGAGTGCCTTCTTTTGTTGATTAGCTCCCCATTCAACAAAAGTATCTCCTCTTGTGGTTTTCAGCAACCACTCTCTTACCTATTTATCATTATGGTCTTTAAACCATGCTCTCACATTTTGATCTTCTTTTACATCTTCAAAACTAAACAATACTCCACATGAGTATTTACAATTAATCATCTCACATAGATGATTATACCATACAACTCTTTCACATATTTCCACACAAAATATCATAATAAATATGGCCATATAATGACCAACTACATATGCAACATAAAGTTGCTCCTCACACAAATATTCTCTCACAACAATGACTTTACAAGAATCCTTCTCCCAAGGAATTTTTAACACATAATTTTGATCCATGTGACCCAAGTTCTCCATCACTGTATTCTCTCCAAGAATATCCTTCATCAAAGTTGTCTCAATGAGACAATCACCTCTCAATAATGCCTTTGGAAGACATTCTCCTTTCTTTTCATGCCTGCTCACAAAAAACAAATCATTAATCATAAAAACATTACCTTTAGTATGAGTAGATTTGGTGCTTCCCATAAAGCTATTTTGTAGCAGTTCTCCTTCATTGTATGGTGCTTCAATATCAACCATCAACTATTCACTAATAGTTATCCTCCTTTGTTCAATCCATGTTGGTGTGTTGAAACACCATTCATTCAAGCAATCATACATAGTTGCCTTTTCAAGACAACTCTCTTTCTGCAATGTAGTCACTCCAAGCGAGTGATCTTCATCCATGAGTGTTTCCTTTGCCATTACGATAAGAAAATAAGCAATCTCATTTCCATTTTCTGTTTCTATCTCATTTTTAACATTCTTCTCCCCCTTTAGAGGAACTCTAACAATTTTATCTTCTCCTTGTAGGAGATCTTCATTTTCTCTGTCAAGAGAGCATACATCCATTCCAAGTGAATGGTCTTCAAGACAATGGTCTTCCATAAACATTGCTTCTCCATCAACATGCCAACAATTTTGGTTGATCCTATTATCTTCTTTATTCTCTTCCATGATAATTTTAGGTGCATTATCCATAATACACTCTTCATTTATCTCCTCCATGAGATATTTTTTATCACTTTTTCTTCTATCAACAACAAATCCTCTTCTTCCTCCTCGTCCTCTTGAGGAATACACACCTCTTCTTATCTTTTCATCACAAAATTTAGCAACATATGCTTCCTCCATGAAGCATTCTTCATCTTGTTGGTTTTCTACATACATGCCTTCCTCTGCAAGAAATAATTCTCCATTACAAAGCATGGCTTCATATGAGTCTTTACAAGACTCTTCAAAAACTCCTTCAAAAGGATCTAATTCAGAAACTACTTCAAGGAATCAAGGCTCCTCCTTACTTAAAAAATATTCATGATTGTCACTCATGGCTTTATGGGTATCCTCATCAAACCCATAAGCATATTTTAACACTTGCCATGCCATTGTAGCTGATCTACAATTGGCTATGAGAGGAAAAACATTCTTTTCCATTCCTCTCCTCAAATCCATAAGAGCTAAGCAATTTCCATACTGCTGCTCCTTCTCTTTTCTCTCCTCACCTTGTAGCTTATTCCAAGAGGGTTCCTCATAGCCTTATTGAACTATATCCCATAAGTCTTGAGCCTTCAAGAAGGTCTTCATCATTATGCTCCAAATAGCATAATTATCTCCATTGAATTTGGGTACTTCCAATTCTTTATACATGGTGGCCATTCTACAATCCACCATTCATCAATCTTCCACCTAGCTCTCAGCCACTCCTTTCCTGTAGACTTCTGATATACTTATATGAAAATCCACTAAATTTCAGATCCAAATTCACACAAATGAGAAATATGTGATCAATTTACTTTTGCCCTTTCTAGATCTTAGAGTGTTTTTGAGACAACCTCAATGTTCTTCACATAAATCAATACATACAACCCCAAAATTTCTAAAAATTAAACTCTGTATTCTTGAGACAATAATCTAAAAACCCTCTAAATTTCAGAAGAAAAATCACAAAGGTGAAAAATATGTGATCATTTAATTTTTCCCTTTTTATCACAATTTCGGATCTAGGATTGTTGAAGGAAAAATAAATATTCACATAAATCAATCAATAAAGATCCCAATGATCTGAATTTTTTTTTGAATTATTATTTTATCGAAATAATATTTCTCCCAAAATTTGAGAAGCAAATACCGTGTATTCCACCTTATACAACCATTTTATTGAAAAACTAAAAATGCTAATAAAATCAGAAAATTAGCTCCAAATCACCTAAAATTTTTACTGCATCCTCTTGATACAATTATCTAACAACCCTCAAAATTTCATAATCAAATACCTCAGGATTCGTGAGATATTAATGATTTACTCGAGATCTTCCTTGCAAATCTGCTGAGTGCTGGCCACTTGAGTTTCTCTGACAAAGTGTGTGTTTCAGATCTCTTCACACCACTCTCCATAGGTTTTGATCCATTTGAGAAAACCTGCTCTGATACCAAATGAGAAACAATGGTGAAATTTTTCTATTGATCAACAATGCATTACATAGTTTTATAGTTCTTGAAAGAACTAAAAATAGACATGGTGGTTGAGAGAAATCCTCTTAAACTTATTACAAAAAACTAACTTAAAGATAGCTCTTATCCTAACAACATGCTAATATTGGACTATGGTCAAACATTAATTAACCAAGCCAAAACCTCAATGTATGCTAATCAAAAACTAAATACTAGGACTTAATACTTAGGACTAAGGAGGCAATGTTGAAAATATTCCAACAAATGCTTCTCTACCCTATCATTCTGATAAAAAAGGCTTTCAAGTGTAATAAATCCTTTGGGGATATGATTATTCCTTAATTGAATAATCCCTTTGGCTTCTTCCTCATCAAGCGTTCTCTCTTCCACAGTACTCGCTTCTCTTATCAAAAAATCTATAATCTGTTCATCACTTTCGAATACTTACCAATACATGTTCTTTTTCGGGACTGAAGGTCTGTAAACTAACCTTACAGTCTTGGGTTTCCTCACTACATGCTCAATCGGAGAGAAGTTTGCTCCAAGAGATGCTAAAACATCAACATGCTTATTCATATCTTGTGAAATGGATTGAACTATTCAATGCTATGAAAGCTTCAAACAGGTCCCAAACTTTGTTGTAATACGCCTTTAGATAATGCTTCTTGGAGATGCACTTATTTGTTATTTGATTCACAATCAATTCAGAGTCACCAAAAATCTGCAATTGTTTAATCCCCAATTTTTTTGCCTTCTTCAAGCTTAGGCACAATGCTTCATACTCAACGGCATTGTTAGTACAACTCCAGGTCAGTCGATGTGAGTATGTTTTCTGTAGGCCAGAGGGAGAAATAATAACAATCCCTACTCCTGCACCATTTTTGCATCGTGCTCCATCAAAATACAACTTCCATAATTGGTTGAGCATAGAGTCTTGACTAATTTGATCAAGAGGCAGTTTTACTTAAACCTCTTCAGGCTTTGTAATAGTATAACAACCAATTTTAGTTTCCACCATGGCATTAAAATCGAGCATTGAAAACTCATCCTCTAAGCGAGGCTCATCCAGTACTCCATCCATGAAATCAGGATCTTCCAATTATTTAGTTATCATGTGAATAGAAGGTGTGGAATTTTCTTCTTCTCCCATCTTCTCTATATGAAAAGTAGAAGGCTTCTCATTGGAGATCCGAATTCTTCTTCCCTTGAAAGGAATCTCCAAGTGGGAATAATCCAGAGAAAGGTAGCCTCCCATCTTGGCAGTAAATTCTCTTGACAAAAACATGCTGAAATATGGTTCCAAATTGACCACAACTATCTCCTGAATTACTGTAATCTGAGGCATACTATGTAGGACAATAGGAAAATCCTTGATTACACCCATCATTTCATAGGAGTCCCATCCAACTGTAAGACACCAGGGCTACTTCTTGTATACTCCATACCCACGACTTCGCAAACTGCCTTTGGCATGACAGTTGTCGTAGCACCAGAATCAATCATGCAGTTGTGCACTATCCAACCCTCCATCCTGAGTGACAAATAAAATGGGGGTGGTCCATTTTTTCCAGTGGCTAAAGTAGTTAATTTTTGAGAAAAAATCATCTGGGTAGGATTCTTCTCATTATATTTCACAGACTTCAATGATTCTTGTAACAAATCAACTTGCCTAGGTAATTGCAATGCATCGTAGAGACTAACCTTGGCTGGAATCTTCTTCAATTCTTCAACAAAATTGTATGCAGATGCACCAGACTCCCTCTTTTCAATGGTGTCTTCATATTTGCTTCGATATTGCTGAGTGGGTTCTACCCTCAGCCTTTTAGTCAAGTATGGGTACTTGAGCTTTTCTCTGGCTCGGTCCTCTGTTTCAGCTCTTGCTTGCCAAGCTGAGGCTTTTTCTTGTAATATTTCCCTTGCTTGTGGTGGCAAAATATCTTTCAACAAAACAGGTGAATCTGGATTTGGTACTAAAATAGGAGCTTTCATTTGTACTTGTTTCTTCTCATTCTACATCTTTGGATCAGTTGGCACCCTTAATGGTTCCATCTCTGTTGGATCTACGGTGACTGGCTTCTTCCTGGTTCTTGTGAGAACTGAGACTTGTTCTTTAGATGGAACCATAAAATTATGATCTACCTCAGAAATCATATTAACTTATCCTCTAGAATAGCTTGCAGCCAATGTTTGCACATAGTTCAGATGAACCATACAAGTGTCTTTGCCATGTGGATCATTACATGTAGAGCACCAGTATGTTCTTTCTGCAGGAACAGCTTCCTCATTCATCAACACAGCCAGGTTCTTTTCAGGCACTTTACTTGTTGAAGCTGATTGTTCTCTAGTGATCAGCAGAGGTTGAAATATCCTGGGTTGGAAATCTCTCTCGACCTGCTTTCTTTCAAGAACTATGATTTTATTTCCCATCGCTCTTATAGTTGAATTAGCCGATTGTACATCTTGTAATAGGATTGTGAAAGGATCAAGATTTGAGGGCATAGGAGGTGCCTATAGAGGTAGAGGTGCTAGCGATGCAGGTAATGTAGGGAATTAAGTGGGAGCTGGTAATTGCAGAATGCTTGGTGTAGGCAACTGTGGAATAGTTGGAGCAGGAAGCTGGGGAATTGGAATGGGTGCGATCTGAGGTGCACTTGAGCTCCATGATGGAATAGGATACATGGAAGGCATAGGCTACGAAAATGAACCAAAATACAAATTCTTAGGAAGATCAGGTATGATAGGCATCGTTACCTTTGGAGGAAGCCTACCTATGAAAATTAAGTCAGCTTTCACCTTTTGCGCTTGTTCAAATAGCTCTGGAAATGTAGTCACATTGGATTGCCAGACAACCAAGCCGATGTCTGTGTTGAAATCTCTGAGATAATAGAATGAAGCTAGCTCATGAGCAGGCTGAAGACCATCAGGAATTCTTTTCCAGCTTCTGGTAAATATGACATTGAAGTCAGCTATCTCCTCCTGCGAGTGCCTTTGGATCGCATTAAATTGATGCAACAAGGAGTATGGATCAGTTTGTTCATGAAAATTTTTGACTAATAGTTCTCCTAATTGATCCCATAATGCGATAGTGTCTGGTTGCAATGTTTGGTACCAATACAACAATTTTCCTCTTAGTGAAAACACCAACAATTTTACAATCACATCCTCGTTCGTTATGTCATGGATAGCCGCCAAAGAGGCTACATCATTAATATGCTCATAAGCAATTTTACCAATACCATCATAGGTCGAAAAAGCTTTCAAAGCAGCTTGAGGGACTTGATTTTGTGTCGGTAGATTCAAGGCTCCCGAATCATTCCATGTTGAGAATTTCCTTGGTGGGGGATGCTGGGCCATTTGGACTGCTACATATGGTTGTAGAGGTGGAAAACTAGTAGCAGTACTAGATGAATTTGAAGGAACAAAAAACACACCAACAATTTGTTAGAATGTTGCAAAGGATATAAGTGGTAGGGAGACCAACTTAGGATGTTCGCTTAATTTTTGATTGTCAAGTTCAAAAAACTCGACAGGATTTTAAGATTTTTTGGCCTTCGATCTTGTGATCATGAAGTACAGCTCTCACTGTATCCACGTTCGAAGGCTTTTGGGTAGTGTCGAGTCACCAAATGTTCTAATTATACAGCATGAATGCGAACATTAAACCTTAATACTATTGGAAGTGAAACTTTCAGGGTCCCATCGGGCGTGCCAAAAATTGTTGGTCACAAATCTACCACAAGAAAGGATTTTGTACATGTATGCACCCTATACTTGGCCAAAATTGAAAGGCCGAGAGAAAGAGAAGTCTCCCGGGCCAATATCCAGAGAGGGCTGGCTCCCAAACTACTCTAAACTAGTTTTGGACATAAAGATGCAGGAAAGAAATGGAAAAATGTTGAAAGAGAGGGAAATAACAAGAAAGAGATGAAAAAATGGCCACAGGCCAAAGTGTATAATTTGGGGCAGACTAACAGCAAGAATTCCACCAAGTTTTATGATAGCATCTCATAAAGGGAAAACAACAGAATTGAACTCACACCTTTGTAGAGATAACCTCCAGATCGCACTTCAAAATATACTCACTAACCAACAATGTTTGAATTCAGAATGCAGAATTCAAAACCTAACAGCAAGAGCATGAGCATAAATAGAAATGACTTTTAAAATAGAGGGACATCACACACATAAGAATGCTTGCAAATTTTTGGAGCCGAGTCTCTTCTATTGATGTAGAGAACTTAGAGATTTTTCTCACAAAATGTCCAACCTTTTTTGCTTTAGATATACATGAATATTTATAGAGGTCTTCCCTCTCTCTTTTGCATCACAACATTTAAAACATACAATAGATTTCGAAGAAGAGGTCCACAAAATAGGCACTTGAAAAGAGAAACAATCCCCCTTAATCTGCCTCAAAGAAATCACACATTAAATGACCATTATCAGGGCAAGCCAAAAATTGTTAGGAGACCACGAACAAAACTTTTAATGCTGGAGGCATCTTTAATTCTGGTGGCATCAAAAACTGCCTCAGGTTCTTCCATCTAGCACACATCGGTAATCAGCAACATTTAATCTTTGAGATTCTTTGACCATGATCTAAAAATTAGTTGGAGAGCTTTTACTTGATCCTTATTTTCTCTTCACATTATCCTATGCAATCCTAAAGGAAAATACAAATAGAACTATATCGGGCCTTTGTTATTGCCCTGGTCACAAAAATGTGATAGGTCACAAAAATGCGACATGTCACGAAATCGTGACACTTTTACCTTACTGTCTTCTATTTTTGCCACCAGTCATGAAAATGCGACATGTCACGATATCGCGACGTCCTCTCGTTCAGCCTTGTCTTCCTGACATGTCACAAAATCACGACATTCTCCTTTGTTTAGGCTTCTTTCCTCAACATGTCACAAAATCGTGACATTTTCCTTTGCCTACCTTCTTCGCTACTCCAAGTCATGAAAACTCACCATGTCACGAAATCGCGATATCTTCTTCCTTCTGTGTCCTTTTATTTTGTATACTCGCAAAACTGCAACATGTCATGAAATCGTGACATATTTCTCCTCCTTGGCCTTCATCTTCCTACAAGTAGCGAAAATGGGACATGTCAGGAAATCGTGATAGTCCGTACCATTTTTCTCCATTCGCGCTTTCGCATCGCGAAAACCAGACATGTTGCGAAATCGTGACACTTTTCTCCTGCCTGACTCTATTTCCAAAAATGTCATGAAATCATGACACTTTTCTTTTGCCTGACTCTGTTTCCAAAAATGTCACAAAATCGTGACACTTTTCTTCCTTTGGCTTCATCTCCTCGTCATATTGTAAAATCATGACATTCTTTACCTCGCATTGTCCTTCTGGATCCTGCATTGTGAAAATGTGACATGTCGTGAAATCATGACATTTTCTATCTTCCTTGTACTTGTCAGTCTTGGTTCTGCAAAAATGCTACAGAGTTGCAAAAATGCGACATGTCGCGATATCGCGACATGTTTCTCCATTTGGCTTGATCTCCAAAATATGTCGCGAAATCGTGCCATTTTTTGTCTTCTCTCAGTTTGATGCATTTAGGCCGCAAAAATTTGACATGTCACGAAATCATGACATTTTGTACAATCTGGTTGCCTCCTTGCTTCATCCTCGTGAAAACGCGACATGTTGCAATTTCATGACATTTCTTTGCGCTTTGCTCTTCTGCCCTGACATGTTGCAAAATCGTGACATTTCTTGTGTTCTCCTTCATTGATGCTTCCTGTCGGGATATCATGACATCTTCCTCTTGCTTGGTTTCATCTTCAAAAACGTCGCAATATCGCGACGTTTTTCATCCGCCTTGTGTTTATCTTTAGCCCTTTCGCGATAACGCGACATGTCGCGATATCGCGACATTCCGTACCATTTTATCCTTTCTTGCTTTTCTATCGTGATATCATGACATTTTTCATTGACATTGCCCTTTGCTACTTTATGTCACAATATCGTGACATTTTCTATCACTCTGCTCTATGGCCATCGCAAGTCGCAAAAAAGCGACATGTCATGATATCGTGACAACTTTTCCTTTTGATGCTATCTTACCGCAACAAGTCACGAAACTCCAACATGTCGCGATATCGCGATAGTTTGACCTCCTTGCTGCTTTTGACTACGTTGACCACGAAAATGTGATAGGTCATGAAAACGTGACATGTCGCGATATCGCGACACTTTTATGTCTTAGATATTTTTTTGGTACGAATGTCACGAAAATGCGATAGGTCATGATTTTGCGAAATGTCGCGATGTCGCAACATGTCACGATATCGCGACACCTTTGCTTTAGCACAAAATTTGTTAAGTGTCTCTACAATTTGAGCATTCTTTTGCTTGAACAAAAACAACAAAAATAATGTGGCAAAAATGCCAACATGTGGTAACCATAAAATCCAGATAGCCTTGTGCATATATGGACACAAGATAGAAATATTATTCGTACCTTCATTGTTGTGAAATATACAAAGGTAATAATCAGTCTCAAAGATATTGTCAATACAAAGAAAACAATAATATTGAAAATGAATTATGGATGGATAAGCATGTATGAATGGGAGAAGATGAAAGAAATATTAATGTTAAAAAGGATAGCACTAAATGTATTTCTCCAAAGAATTATGATTTTAATCCTTTCAATTTTAAATTTGTTCATAAGAATACTAGCACAAGAAAAGGGTTTGCTTTGATTGATAGAATTGATGAATAGTGTGATAGGAAAATTGTTGAAAATTGTTGTGATATCAAAATATTTGTCAAAACTAGAGTAGGAAGACCAAGATTAGAATCAAATATTGAAATATTATCAAATAATATAATATAAGGAGTGTTGAATATTATTACATTATTTTGTACCTTGCATATACATTGCAAAAACCGTGTTAATAATTTGTAAAAATATGGTGTGAAAAAATTTTGTAACTATGAGTCATTTAGAGTTTATCATTTAGTAATTATTAGGGGTTTTTCATTATTAGTAAATAAAATATATTTCTTACAAAAAATATGAAGAATCATATCTCCAAAATGTTTAGGAGATGAATAGTTTGTTGAATTTGAAATGTCAAGTCTTTGTAAAGGCTATATGTAGAACCATATGAGATACTAGTACTGAAATGTTTTAGTACTTGATTGGTACTAGAATACTAATTTTGTGATCAATGATAATATAATAATTTTATCTATTTGCATGAATACTTGTGAATATCATTTATTTTGAGAACTTTAATATTGATTTATTGTGGAATAATAGCATATATGCTAACATTCGAGGTAGGACAGTTTGGTCACAAAATGAAATGGTTCATAAAGAATCAAATAGAGCATCAACGTTTACACTTAATATAAAAAGTTCATATTATTGGGACCTTTTTTTTTCAAAAAGGATGAATGATACAAGCATGTGATATTAATGTGGCATGGATTTATCTCCCAAAACTTATTTTTGTATCATAATTATATTGTGGATGCATAACTTTGTGTTCGAGACTACATTTTGATTTATTCAAAATGTATTAGAGAGCTTAGAGATAAAACAATAAGTTTTTACAATGAATCTAGTAGTAGGCTTGATAAATTATATAATTTCCAAAAAATGACACTCTAGAGGCCCTAAAAAATTCAAATAAAATAATTACTAAAAATAATATTTTTTACTTTTAAATATTTATAGCCAAAAAGCATCTCTAGTCATGTTGGTTGTCGCACTACTTGAGGCCAAAACACAAAGGAACAAATCATTTGCCTATAATTTTCATTTTGTAACCCATGGAAGGTGAACCACCCCATTTCCATATGATTGAATTTTAATATTTGTATTTTCAAAGGAAAAAATAATGTTTATGCCCTATAAATTTGGTTGGATCAATTGTCTCCTTACTTTTTTTATAAATAAATTCACTAGTAATGAGAAGATCACTTTTACACTCTTGAAATATTCATTACATGTTTGGAACTAGTGGGAAATATATTGTAATAAGGTTAAGGAGGAAAACTAAGATGAATAAGTAGGGTTCACATGATAACTTCATGGAAGTCATTAAAGAATAATATTATCCCACGAGATCCTATGATGACTAGTAAATACAATGGAAATATATTATCCCATGGGATTCTAATTTGCCAAAAATATGGAGAATGGTGCCAATGGTTATAGTGCCCTTATTTTTTAGGTTTTGGATTTTTTTGTTGGCAATTTTGGGTTTGAGATCCTAGCTTCTTGTCTATGAGTTGTCATTGATGTCAAAAGGAAATGGCATTAATGTTAAGAGGATGTGTTGGCTTCAAAGGTGGAAGATTCCAAGAGAATCCGGAGAGATTCCATTGGCAAGGGTTTTTCATTAAAACCAAGTTAAATGGTTTTTATTAAAACCAATGGAGGTTCTCTTTATTATTTATTTAATTATTATTTAAAACCCTTCAAGGTTTTAATTAATTAATTATTTAATTAATTAAGGGAGAAATTATTTTTAATTTATTAAAAATACTTAAGGGTTTTTAAACCCTTTAGAAAGCAAATTTCGATTAAATTCGAAATTACTTTTCTTTGCAGCCGACGTGTTCTAAAGTCCACGTATGGACTATAAATATGAGAAGGTTCCTAAGGTTAAACTCACTTGGAAAATCGAAGGCAATTAATTGGTTTGGCTGCGATCGAATGTTCTGTTTACGCTGCGAAAGAGGAGAGCTCGTGGTTTGAAAAGCTTTCGAAAAGCTTGACCGTTCATGTGGAAGGAAGTCCGTCTTGGACTTCGTAAGCCTCTTGTGGGCTAGTGGCAGCGAAGGCTGCGTTTGGGCCTTGCGTAGGCGGAGGTCTGCGTTTCGATCCCCGCGGAGGGAGCTGTGCATGGATTAGTCACGTTTTTATTAAAACGTGTTTTGTGCCGCGAATTTCGGATTCTTCAAGGGCAGCCATTATAAGGTGTGATTATTTTCTTGATATGATTTTTGGCATTGTTTAGCATTGTTTAAAAGACATAGGAGAAATAAGGGGATATTTCTTTGGTTGTATTTTTGAGATTAGTCTTTTGCTATGCTAAATTTAAAAATGGAGATATAAGGTGTAAGTTTTGGTTGTTGTGTTTTTGGCTTCTTTGGTGGTTGTTTTTAAAGAAGAGGAGCTAAAAGGTGTATTAAGGAAAGTTTTTATATATGCTCATTTATCTTGGTTCTAACCCTAACTTGGTTGGAAGTTTGAGGGTTGTGTGTGGTGACAGAATTTAAGGATCAATTTTCTTCTACTCCAAAAAGGTATGGGCACATTTTTCTTATGAGTATGATTGGTGTATGTTTTTCTGAAATAAGGTTGGAGTGAAAAGGTTTTCAACTAGGTTTCCTTTGGTTGGGTGTAAATCCTATTTTCTGGTTTGTTGAAGACTACTTATGCATTGTTATCCTTAAGGAGAGTTTTTGGTGAATGCATAATTTTTGGTTTGAGATAGTGGAAGCTTTGTGCACTAGGGTTTATATTTGTGAGTCTAGCTACTTGCATTGAGTTGGTGGAACCCTTGGTTGGCTGTTTTGAGTTTGATGGTTGAGTTGCTTCCATAGAGGTTGTTTGATCAAGTTATTGCTTTACTTGATTCATGATATTGGGCTTACTCCATTGAGTTGATTTGAGCAAGTTATTCTTTGCATTTGGTGATATTGTGTTGGTGGCTGTTTTGTTCAAATATCTTTGGAGGGAAAAGGATTTCTACTTGTTTCCTTTTCTTGTGATGATTGGTTGAATGCTTCAAGGTTGATGTTGAGTTGAATGGTGTTGGTTGACTAAACCTTGTTTGATGAGCATTGTTGTTGAAACCCTAATTGATGGTGAAAAGAACATGAGTATCATTGTTATGTGATTCTTTGCATAGTTGGCAATTGTTGGGGTTTCATGTTCTTGAAAGAAAACATTCTATCCTATCCATTTCAGATATTGAGTTGAGTTTTCAGATTTGAGATTGAGATTGAGCTGAGTTGATTTGAGTTGAGTTTTGAGATTGGGATTTGAGTATAGAACATATTGAGTCTCTAACAATTCTCTTTATGCTTCTATGAGTTTGACAAATCACATTGGGTCTCTAACAATTCACTTTGTGATTTCCTACTAAGAAAGTTTTTCTTTGTGAGCTTGCGAGTTTTTGGACAGGTTCCGATGGGGACTTGTGAGCAGTTTTGGACAGGTTTCGATGGGGACTTGTGAGCAATTTTTGGACAGGTTTCGGTGGGGACTTGTGAGCAGATTTGGACAGGTCCTAGCAGAGGACTTGTGAGCTGAGTTTGATAGTTCTATCAGAGAACTTGAGGATAGAGGTGCATTGGTTCTATGAGAAGAACCTGAGGACAGATTTGGCAAGTCTTTGAGAAGGCTTGTATGTAGAGGATTGATTTGTTCAAGAGTTGGACAGATCTGACAGATAGAGGAAGACTTGTACTAGATCGACTGACTATGTTTGGTACAGGTTGTTGAGCTGCTATGGACGTGATCATAGAAGGCAGAGGTCTCTTAGGCTAAGCATTGAGGATAGGAGGTCTTCGGTGGAAAGGAGTTCCACGTGCTGGCAAGAGGTAGAGGCAGTTGATCTTCTAAGGGATCATTTCCAGAGTAGAGGGGAAGGTATCTCCTTTGAGCAGAGGCTCATAAATTCTGATTGGGGGAAGGTATCTCCTTTGAGCAGAGGCTCATAAATTCTGATTGGGGGAAGGTATCTCCTTTGGGCCGAGGCTCATAAACATTGTAATTGGGAAGGATTCCCAAAGAACTTTGAGATAACTTTTAGAGAAAAGTTTTGTGGACGTAGCCCAACCATTCTGGGTGAACCACGTTAAAATTGGTGTCACTTTGTGGATGATATTGTGCATTGCTTTGATATTGCTTTGGGTATATTGCTTTACTATTTTGAAGTATAAAGGAAAAAGTAAAAAGAGGTCTTATACTGTTCACCCCCCTCTCAAGTATAAGCTTGTGTTCTTCAATTGGTATCAGAGCGGGTGCCTTCGAAAAGTTTAACAGACTTGAAGGAAAAGCTAGTAAAGAACACAATGGATCATTCAAGTGGCAATGAAGCACCTATTCTTGATGGGTCAGATTTTGGTCTTTGGAGTGCAAGGATGAAGGTTCATCTAATGGCACTTGGGAATGAGGTTTGGGAAGTGATTGAAGATGAGTACACTATTCCTGAACATGGTCCTAATACTAAAGAAGAAAGGCTCCTACATCACAGCAATTCAAAAGCAATGAATGCAATCCCGAAAGGCTTACAGAAAGCAGATCTCACCAAAGTGATTCACTGCAAGACAGCTAGTGAAATGTGGAAACAGTTGAAGGTGGTTCATACAGGTGATACAAATGTCAAAAAGGCCAAGTTGAGACACTTCAAAGGTATGTTTGAACAACTCAAGATGAATGATGATGAAAATATTAGTGACTACATGCTTCGTATGGATGAGGTTGTTAACTCCATGAAAGACTTAGGTCTTGAGCTTGCTGAAAATGATGTTTGTGATAAGATTTTAAGATCTCTTCCTAATAGATTTAGTGAAAATATTTCTGCTATTGAGGAAGCTAAAGATTTGGATAAGTTGAAAAAGGATGAGCTCCATAGTATACTTGCAAGCATTTGAGTTGAGAACTCAAGTGAAGGTTGATGTCAAGAAAGAGGCAGCTTTCAAGGCTACCAAGAATTCCAAGGGTAAACAGCTTCAAGATAGTGATGAGTCTTCTAGTGATGAAGAGGCATATTACAAGCAAGAAAGGCAAGTTCTCTAGAAAGCACAAAAGTATGAAAAATATAAGATGTTTCAATTGTGGAAAGTTTGGTCATTATGCTACTGATCGTACTGTTCCCAAGAATGAAAGTGATGAAGATAAACAAGATTCTAAGAGCAAGGATTCTGAAAAGCACAAGCATCACAGGAAAAACAAAGATGAGCACAACAATCAAGGAAAGAGGTATTCTCACAAGCACAAGAAGAGTTTCTACCTAGACAAAGCAAGTAAGTGTTCTAGTAGTGATAGTGAAAGTTCTTCAAGTGATAATGAAAATGAGATGTTGTTCATATCAGAAAAAAGAGGAAGAACCGAAACATAGATTCATTATCATGAAATGTCTTAGATGTGGAAATTTTGGTCACCTTGAGGATGATTGCACAAATAATGATTTGGTTTCTAGTATGTATGAGGATGCTTCAGAAAACTATAAGGAAGATGCATGTATGGTTTTTGAAAAGGGTAGCACCTCTAGTGATAAGAAATCTGAAAAAGGCTTTGATGATTCAAAAAGCAAACAAATAAAGGATCTTGAAAGTGAACTTATTAGTGCTCTTAGTGTTTTGGAAAAGGAAAGAAAGAAGAATGCTAGACTCAAGGATAAGTTAGATGAATGTTGTATGGAGAGAGATGATCTTATAGAAAGTCTTGACTTCTCTATAGCTAAGACACAAGAACTCAAGGATGAGTTAGAGTCTAAGGTTCTTGAGTATAGTGAGTTAGAACAGAAAATGGCTTCTTTGAAAGAGGAAACTAAAGAGTACAAGGATAAGCTTTACAGGTTCCAAGATAGCTCCAAAAAGGTTAAGTCACTCATCAAAGGTCAAAGAAAGACAACAGATAAAATAGGCCTTGGTTTTGTTAAGCCACACAAGGAACAAGTTGGAGAGTCTAGTAAGAGACTCCAAAAGAAAGAGAGTTCTGATGAGGAAAGTATTTCAGAAAAGGAGTCCTTGAATGATAGATGCACAGAAAATAGAATTCAGAATGAGAAGAAGAAGTTTTCAGAACCTAAGAGGTCAATTAAAGGAAAGTTTCAAGGCAGATGTTTTGCTTGTCACAGGTTTGGTCACATGGCTTCACATTGCATGGCTCAAGTGAAGGAGGTAAATGATAGTTTCAGAAGTGCTAGTTACTTTCAAGGGTATTGCTACTCTTGTCAATTAGTTTGGGCACAAGGCGATTTAATGCAAGGTGGATTCAAAGAACAGGTCTCCCCAAAGAAACAACATCGTCACGTTGTTTTAAGTGCAACAATGAAGGTCACATATCCAGACAAGTGTAGAGCTGAAATTCCAGAATACAGGAACAGGAACAATGGCATGATCAGGTCCAAGGATCAAGGCATGGACAAGAACAGGGATGAGAACAAGAACAAGAACAAGGACGAGAACAGGAATATGGACAAAGAGTTCAAGAGAAGGCCCGACAAGGAAGTTATAGACGCTGATGATGATCGGTGCCTAATGGGAGTTTTACTCCCACCCAAGAATTAATCACCTCATCAGGAGGTGGGGGAGGGACTAAGCTAAGAGGCTCATTCTTAGTCCCGAGCCCCAAAGGTGACCCTTTGCCATTGATGACAAAGGGGGAGAGATTTGAGTAAGGGGGAGAGCCTCAAGACAGGGGGAGCTGTTTATGTTGAGTTTCTGTGTTGTTGAGAAGCATGGTTTGCCATCAATGACAAAGGGGGAGATTGTTGGCAATTTTGGGTTTGAGATCCTAGCTTCTTGTCTATGAGTTGTCATTGATGTCAAAAGGAAATGGCATTAATGTTAAGAGGATGTGTTGGCTTCAAAGGTGGAAGATTCCAAGAGAATCCGAAGAGATTCCATTGGCAAGGGTTTTTCATTAAAACCAAGTTAAATGGTTTTTATTAAAACCAATGGAGGTTCTCTTTATTATTTATTTAATTATTATTTAAAACCCTTCAAGGTTTTAATTAATTAATTATTTAATTAATTAAGGGAGAAATTATTTTTAATTTATTAAAAATACTTAAGGGTTTTTAAACCCTTTAGAAAGCAAATTTCGATTAAATTCGAAATTACTTTTCTTTGCAGCTGACGTGTTCTAAAGTCCACGTATGGACTATAAATATGAGAAGGTTCCTAAGGTTAAACTCACTTGGAAAATCGAAGGCAATTAATTGGTTTGGCTGCGATCGAATGTTCTGTTTACGCTGCGAAAGAGGAGAGCTCGTGGTTTGAAAAGCTTTCGAAAAGCTTGACCGTTCATGTGGAAGGAAGTCCGTCTTGGACTTCGTAAGCCTCTTGTGGGCTAGTGGCAGCGAAGGCTGCGTTTGGGCCTTGCGTAGGCGGAGGTCTGCGTTTCGATCCCCACGGAGGGAGCTGTGCATGGATTAGTCACGTTTTTATTAAAACGTGTTTTGTGCCGCGAATTTCGGATTCTTCAAGGGCAGCCATTATAAGGTGTGATTATTTTCTTGATATGATTTTTGGCATTGTTTAGCATTGTTTAAAAGACATAGGAGAAATAAGGGGATATTTCTTTGGTTGTATTTTTGAGATTAGTCTTTTGCTATGCTAAATTTAAAAATGGAGATATAAGGTGTAAGTTTTGGTTGTTGTGTTTTTGGCTTCTTTGGTGGTTGTTTTTAAAGAAGAGGAGCTAAAAGGTGTATTAAGGAAAGTTTTTATATATGCTCATTTATCTTGGTTCTAACCCTAACTTGGTTGGAAGTTTGAGGGTTGTGTGTGGTGACAGCTTTAAGGATCAATTTTCTTCTACTCCAAAAAGGTATGGGCACATTTTTCTTATGAGTATGATTGGTGTATGTTTTTCTGAAATAAGGTTGGAGTGAAAAGGTTTTCAACTAGGTTTCCTTTGGTTGGGTGTAAATCCTATTTTCTGGTTTGTTGAAGACTACTTATGCATTGTTATCCTTAAGGAGAGTTTTTGGTGAATGCATAATTTCTGGTTTGAGATAGTGGAAGCTTTGTGCACTAGGGTTTATATTTGTGAGTCTAGCTACTTGCATTGAGTTGGTGGAACCCTTGGTTGGCTGTTTTGAGTTTGATGGTTGAGTTGCTTCCATAGAGGTTGTTTGATCAAGTTATTGCTTTACTTGATTCATGATATTGGGCTTACTCCATTGAGTTGATTTGAGCAAGTTATTCTTTGCATTTGGTGATATTGTGTTGGTGGCTGTTTTGTTCAAATATCTTTGGAGGGAAAAGGATTTCTACTTGTTTCCTTTTCTTGTGATGATTGGTTGAATGCTTCAAGGTTGATGTTGAGTTGAATGGTGTTGGTTGACTAAACCTTGTTTGATGAGCATTGTTGTTGAAACCCTAATTGATGGTGAAAAGAACATGAGTATCATTGTTATGTGATTCTTTGCATAGTTGGCAATTGTTGGGGTTTCATGTTCTTGAAAGAAAACATTCTATCCTATCCATTTCAGATATTGAGTTGAGTTTTCAGATTTGAGATTGAGATTGAGCTGAGTTGATTTGAGTTGAGTTTTGAGATTGGGATTTGAGTATAGAACATATTGAGTCTCTAACAATTCTCTTTATGCTTCTATGAGTTTGACAAATCACATTGGGTCTCTAACAATTCACTTTGTGATTTCCTACTAAGAAAGTTTTTCTTTGTGAGCTTGCTGAGTTTTTGGACAGGTTCCAGTGGGGACTTGTGAGCAGTTTTGGACAGGTTTCGGTGGGGACTTGTGAGCAGTTTTTGGACAGGTTTCGGTGGGGACTTGTGAGCAGATTTGGACAGGTCCTAGCAGAGGACTTGTGAGCTGAGTTTGATAGTTCTAGTAGAGAACTTGAGGACAGAGGTGCATTGGTTCTATGAGAAGAACCTGAGGACAGATTTGGCAAGTCTTTGAGAAGGCTTGTATGTAGAGGATTGATTTGTTCAAGAGTTGGACAGATCTGACAGATAGAGGAAGACTTGTACTAGACCGACCGACTGTGTTTGGTACAGGTTGCTGAGCTGCTGTGGACGTGATCATAGAAGGCGAGAGGTCTCTTAGGCTAAGCATTGAGGATAGGAGGTCTTCGGTGGAAAGGAGTTCCACGTGCTGGCAAGAGGTAGAGGCGGTTGATCTTCCCGAGGGATCATTTCCAGAGCAGAGGGGAAGGTATCTCCTTTGAGCAGAGGCTCATAAATTCTGATTGGGGGAAGGTATCTCCTTTGAGCAGAGGCTCATAAATTCTGATTGGGGGAAGGTATCTCCTTTGGGCCGAGGCTCATAAACATTGTAATTGGGAAGGATTCCCAAAGAACTTTGAGATAACTTTTAGAGAAAAGTTTTGTGGACGTAGCTCACCCATTCTGGGTGAACCACGTTAAAATTGGTGTCACTTTGTGGATGATATTGTGCATTGCTTTGATATTGCTTTGGGTATATTGCTTTACTATTTTGAAGTATAAAGGAAAAAGTAAAAAGAGGTCTTATACTGTTCACCCCCCTCTCAGTATAAGCTTGTGTTCTTCATTTTTATGGGCTACATTATTGTGAAACCCTTGCCAAGCATTATGTTGATGTCAAAAGTACATGCCACATAGAAATAAACATCTCAATGGGCTAGCAAAGTGCCATGTGGCAAGGAAAGGTGATTATCGCATATTTGTTGGTTACTACCTCTATTTCAATTGTATGGTTTGGCCTAAATATTTTCCTCCTAGTGCACCAATTTAATACAAAGATAGTAGCAATAGAAATCATGGTTAAGTCATGCAAGGCCATTCCACGTATGAAATATTGTTTGCATATAGAACTCCAATATTAGGTGTCCACACAAAAAAGAACCAGAAAGTCTCCCTTAGGTGAAAAGAATTTGATTAAGAATGAAAATGTGACACATGGTAGCCTGGTGATGTCCACAGAGTGGAAAATATATTGTTGACCGTTGAAGCAATTTAGCGCTCTTGTGGGGAACCTTAGAAAAGTTTTTATAAAATAAATTGATTTAAATTAATTTATTTATATAATTAATTTATATGCACCAATTTTCATTTTTCTAAGTTAATTACTAGAATAAAATTAGAAAATATAGCTCTCCTTTGTATGCATTGAGCAATTTTATCCACTTATCATTGTTGATTTATAATACGATTTATTGGGTCATCAGAAGTACTTAAGGATTATGTTGTCTTTTTAGTCCTCAAATTTTGATTTTTGAACCCTCCTTTATACACTTCCTTGAAAGTGTTATTATATGTGGATTTGTAATATGGAGTGCAAGATCAATGTGCCCAAAACTCATCAATCTAATGTAAGTGAACCTCATAAGCAGTGATCTATTTTAGTAAACTTAGTGGTTGCAGCGACTGGTTATCCATACAATATGATAGGATGAGAAGATTACCATAAGGACACTTGGAAGATTTGTATCCTTTGTTATTTTTCTCTCTTTGTTAAAAATTTCCCATAATGAAATGACTATAGTTAGAGGCACCTGCATAACAAGAAAGGGAATCGACTCTTGGTTTGAGGCACATGCTTTCAGTTTTGAAGCACAAATGATGTGAGGAGTAGATAATATTTTATAAATAATATTGAAATAAATTAACACAATGGCCCTTTTAGGAATTGTTTGCTTTTTAGGTACTCCCTTCGTAGGAGTAGTAGTCATTACTTTGAGGTGATTGTATGCTTTATAGAGTAGAGTCTTCAATGATTGTATGCTTTGTATTTTAGAGAAGAGCCTACCAAAGGGTCTTTGGCTTCTTCATTAGTTTGAGGATTGTATTTTGGGCATGTTCTCTTCCACTTTATTGTAAAATCATTTGATTCAAATACTTCTATGGTGGGGAGGGATGATAAGGATTATCCTAGGAATATTATTATTATTTTATAATAATTAGCCTAGGCATAGATATTATTATTTTTAAAATCATTAGCATTGATTTGAATGTAAATAGAAGCTTCCTAATCATGCAATAAAATAAGAAGCTTCCTACTTATTAAGTTTAAGTTAGCTGAAATTAGTTAACTTAAAATAACTACATTTATCTTCCTCATAATGCTATCAAACAATGTAATAAGATGATAGCCAAAATAAGAAAATTTATTATTTTGATGATCAATTTGTAAAGCAAAAGGATTTTAGTTGTGTTCATCATGTAATATCCATAGTAGTAGTTAGACAAAATTATAGCAAAATACAATAAATTGCTCAAGACAATAACTAAGGTGTCCCTTCCTTGCAACATAAAGTATTCCATTGATTTATTCTTGGTTCTTCTTTGCCTAACATACTTTTGTATCATAATTGGTCCTTAAAAATGATAAAATAAGGAGGTATATCCAAAAAAGTAGTTCAAAAAGGGTACACTAGATCAAATGTTTCACCATATGGTAGTCCAATTATTTTGGCTCTAAATAGAGATGGAATATAGACACTTTGTATTGACTATGGATCTTTGAGTAAAATTACTATAAAGAACTACTATCCACTCCCCTGGATAGATGACTCGTTGGACTTGCTCTATGGTTCAAATTTCTTCACCAAACTTAATCCCAAATCTAGCTATCATCAAATATCCATCGAGCCCACTAACATATGGAAGACTACATTCAAATACAAAGAGGGTTTATTTGAGTAGATAGACCAATATATATTTCATATTTATAAGGTTGATAGATAACATCATATTTCCCTATACCAACTCATTTATAGTAGTTTTCTTAGTTGACAATATCATCTATAGTAAGACATGGGAGGACCATATATAACATATTTTATGGGTACTTCAGACTCTTCAAAGACACAAAATATATGTGACTTTAGAGGTGTTCATTTGACATGATAAATATTCAATACCTCTACTATATTATTTACAAAGGATTCAATGTTGACCCTAAATATTTAGGTAATTAGAGACCAGCCTACCCCAAAAATTCTAATTGAGCTTTGTAGCATTTTAGATCTTGTCAATTTCTATAAAATATTTGTATTGGGATTCTCACATATTGCTTTGACACTATACTAAATGACGAAAGGAGGTATCAATTCTAATTTCCATTGGAGAGACACACAAAAAATGATATTTGGGAAGCTAAAGGAGTAACTATATTTAGCTCATACACTTTTCCTACCTGATATGGAATAGCCTTTTGATATAATATTGATGCATAAAAGTACATCTTGGTAGTTATCATCACATAACATGGACAACCAATTACCCATCATAGTGATACATTCAATAAAATTAGTTTAAAAATAATAACATATGATAAAGAGATCTATGTCATTATATAAATATATAAATAATGGAGGCACTATATCTTGGTAAATAAAATAATCATTTATACAAATCATATACCTATGGAGTTCATTTAAACATAGAGTAAGATGAAAAATAAAAGTAATCCAAAGTGGACCACATATTTATAATAGTTTCATTTGATCATGAGGCACATAAAAGGGAGTGTCAATTTAGAAGTAAATTTTTTGATCCCTTCTCCAATCATAGCAATCACGACCATTGTTTATTCCTATGGACAAGATAATTTTAGTTGGTCCACCTTCTATGAAGTAGATCCTTATTTTGTAGATACATACTAAGGTCTTGGAAATGAAATGTTTCTCTAGCAAATAAATTCCCAAATTATACAATCTAGAAAATAATCCCCACTTTTATAGATCCATTCCTCTAATATCACTTGTTTAAAAAAATCTCATTAATATAAATGATTTATTAATATGCAAAAAAAATCAAATGATTCATTCATAATGCAATAATGCATAAAATGAGACATAGATAGATAATATCCTTAGGGTAGATTAACTCCACTAATATTTCTTAAGGAAGGAATAACTCCATAGGATATTCCAATTTGGAAGTGCCATTTAGATATAAAAAAATCTCCTTACCACTTAGATAGGATAAATTATCTTATGCATACCAAAGGTATACAAGTATGAATGATGACTGTAGTGACAATATGTTTTATTTATATACCCATCATCTAATGCTATTATAGGGAGGTTGTTGGTGCTTATATTTATTTTATTATATTATTAGTGCACCTATGATTAGCTTACTTAGGTTAGTCTACTCTAGTTGACTTAGTTGGGTTGGTTAATAAGTATCTAGGATATTTGTGCTCCAAGTTGCCATAATTGGTGCACACATATTTAGTCTTCTATTCCATTCAAAACTCTTCTCTATGACTATGGTGTCACATCTCTAGTCTTTTATTCCATTTCAAACTCTTCTCTATGACTTTGGTGCACACATCTCTAGTCATCAATTCCATTCAAAACTCTTCTCTATGACTTTGGTGTCCATTGCATGATGACACTCAAGTCTATATATGTATACCTTCCTCTTCCATTTTAGAGAGTTGTGATATATATGAGCATATTGAAAAATTGCCATTTTTTCTATTTTGAAAGCTTATGTGATTTATTTTGATATATTTGTATCTTGGTTTGATTGCTTGTATTCTAGCCTTCATGGTTAGTTGAGCAATCCTACATGGTATAAAATCTGGTTATGTCTTAATCTAATCCTTATGTTTATATTTAGTTATGTGGAAATTTTTTATTTTGGGTTGTTGCAAGTTTAAGCGTCAATCCTTTCTAAGATCATTTTTATGTGTTTTTTGTATGGTTTCTGTTAAGGGAGTGAAGAGCTTCGAGCTTATCAAGATTTTTTTAAATCCCATTTTCAAAGCATTTATATCCATTTCTAACCTATCCTTTGGATCCAGTGCCGCTATAAACCCTACTAATACCTCCAAAAATATCCACCTTTGACATATTTCATGCCAAGAAAGTGAAAAAAATTCACAAGGGTCATTTTCTCACTCATATTCCATACACAAAGAAAATTATCGGGTATTTTTCATGACCTTCATGTTGGTGAATTCAGATTTATTTCTATAAACCTTTATATCATCAAATTTGTAGGTTTTTATAATTATTAGCTGGTTTCTTCTAGTTTTTGGAGACTAAAACACTTGTATCTTTCAAATCGTTGCCCGGTTCTGAGCAACACTTTTTTTAAGTGTATGCTTTTTGAGATCTACATAGGGGTAGACTCTGTAATTTCCATTAGTACACTAAGATAACTCATAACAACTTTTTACACATTTTTGAAGGTTAATTTATGTATATGCACTACTTGTAAAGTATCATTTGTAAAATTTTGGAGGGTACAAAATTTACTAATCAAAGAGAGGGTTGTAATTGTGATTTGTATTGATTTATTTTTCATTATGGAGTACACACTTCCCATTTTAAATCCTTATAATTATTTTCATTGGAAAATGGATGTTTTGGGTAAACTAAAGGAAAAAGGGTTTCAAAGGATAATTCAAGGACTTGATCTCAAACCACAAGATGAAATGATAAAGACTAAATGGTTGAATAAATGTGATATGGCATTAGGATTTCTTTGTATTTGTGTGTCTCCAAAACTTAGATTTCACGTGGTAACACTTGATACTCCAAAAGAAGCATGGGACACCTTAGAAGGCTTGTTTGGAAAACAAGATGAAATCCAAAGTCACTTGTTAGAAAATGAGTTGATAAGTCTAAATCCTAGTGACTTTGACAAAATTAATGAGTATATTACAAAATTCAACCATCTCATAACTCAAATTAGGGATTATGGCATAGAGAAGAAGGACTCTCAATCGGTTTAGAGTGTGCTCTCAAAGCTTGGACCTAATTTTTTTAGTTTTTGTGTCTACTTTTCATGCTATAAGGGCATCCATGGGGACAACTTACACCATGCCTTCTTTTAGTTATTTTTCACTGGAGCTATAAAAGAAGAAAGATAAGATTATCCAAATGGATGTCATAAAATATTTGAAATCTCATGCCTTGGTTTCTAACCAAAGCAATAAATATAAGAAGAATAGTATCAAAGATAGAAACAACAACAAAAGTACCAATTAATATAACACATAGAAAAAATAGTCCTCTGGTGCTCCTAAGGAAAGTTTTGACACCTCTACCTCCAAATTTGAATGACCAAGGAGAGAAAATGTAATTTGTGGCTATTGCAAAAATAACCATAATGATTCTAAGTGTATGAAGAAGGAGATTGATCACCTGAAGGAGCTTTTTCACAAGAACGATATCAACACACCTTCACACATCGCAAAATAATCATCATCATCAAAGAAATATAAAGCTATGGGTAAATCACTTCTAGTGGTACAAACTCCAATATCTAGCACTTGAGTTTTAGATTAGGGTGCTTCTCATCACATGGCCTCATCTTTCAAAGAGTTTTCTTCTTTGGAGCCATGTGTAGTACCTTAGATTTTGATGGGTAATAAAACCTCCATTGATGTCACAAGGAGAGGGTCTATTGACATAGGAAAATAAAACATTTTAGGATCTTCATCATGTGCCTTCATTATCAACTAATCTCCTATCTATCTATCATATCACACATACAAGAATAGGAAAGAGAGTTGAGTTTTATCTTAATTTAATGACAGTTCAAGAATTACACAATAATGCCATAGTTGTACATGGGATAAAAAATGAGTGGATAAGATTGTATATGTTTACACGCTTTACACTAGATGCTCCATATCTTGTACTTTTGACTCACATTGATAATGTGAACAAGTTATGGCATGAGCAATTCGACCACTTGAACTAACGCTATCTTCAACAACTTAACATGAAGGGTATGATTTATGGAATACATCTTGTTCACTTTTTAGATGAATTTTTCCATGCTTGCATCCTTAGAAAACATCTCGAAGAAAAGTTTGACAAAATAACATGGAGAGCTTCACACATTTTGTATTTGGTACATAGTGATCATATGGGTCCATTTCCAGCCTTGTCCTTCAACAAGGCTAGATATGCCTTAACATTTGTTGATGAATTCTCTTAATTTACTTGGGTTTATTTTTTTGAAAGGAGAGTGAAGTCTTTGGATATTTCCAAGACTTCAAATCCCTTGTAGAGAAACAATCAGGAAAGGTTGTTTAGATTCTTCGTACTAATAGTAGTGGTGAGTATGCCAACCACTGAATTCAATAGTTTTGCATTTTAGATAGGATTAATTTAAAGAACATAGTGGCCTACTTTCCTTAGTAGAACGATGTGGAAGAGCATAATAATCGATCACTTAAGGAAATAGTAAATTGTATGAAAAAGCCATCAATAATGCAAATTATATCCAAAACCATGTGCCTCATAAGGCATTGAGGAAATTTACACCTTTTTAATCCTAGCTTGGTAGAAAATAAAAATTCACCCACTTTTGAGTGTTTGGGGCTCCCACCTTTCCCCACATCCCAACAAAAAATATAAAGTCATTCAACCTCAAAGTAGGCCTTGTATTTTTTTTAGATATCTTGAAGACAAAAAGGGTATAAACTTCTTCATCCTTTCACACATGATCATACTATAGCTAGGAGTGTTCAATTTGAGGATATTTCACCTAATCCCCCCTTGAATGCTTCTTCTACACCTTCAATGATAGTGGATTCAGTGATCTATTTTAGTGACTTTGATTCTTCCCTGTATAGTTTAGACTTAGATACTTCTTATAAAAGTGACTCAAAGGATTCTACTTCCTCCACTTCAAACCATTCTCATAGAGAGGATTCACCTCTTGGTTCTCCTTCCTTACCTACCTCTACACATTTATAGGCTCATAAAACACTTCAGTCAAGTTTATCTATCTTGCATAATGATGTCATCAAGTACTTTATCTATTCTTCAATGTGCTTTCGTCAACTAAAGTAGATTGACATATTCTACCTAGAATTTGGTTAACCTCTTAAACATATAGAGAACGATATGCACTAAAAAATTCTTAATATGTTCTTCACATTCATTAAGTTTGTTACTTTCACATGTCTCACATTTATTACATTTTAAAGGTAGCTCTAGTCTAGCACTTGATAACTGACCTGGTATTTTTTGAATTGCAATTTCACTTTAAAACAAATCACAATGCACAAGTCCTTATCATCTACTCACAAAATCAATCATGAACAATGCACAAGTCTATTATTTTTTATATACTCCCAAATTCAATCATGATGATGCACAAATTGGCTTCACAAATATGATCTATAACTCTTGCATTTTCATTTCCAATATCACTCAAAACCAATGCATAGATTTGCTTTACAAGATTGGTCTATAACCCTTGCAATTTCATTTCCAATATCACTCAAAACCAATGCACAAGTTTACTTTCAAATCCTTGCTAGTATATTTTCAAATTCATTCAACAATAATGCACAACTTGTTCTCAAACCCTTGCATACATATTCTCAATTTCATTCAATACAAATGATGCACAACTTTGTTCTCAAACCCTAGTTCATATATTTCCAATATTAATCAAAGCAATGCACAAATACTCTCAACTTCAATCAATCACTAATGCTCATCAAATCAATCCTTATACCTCCACCATATGATATCACAAATATTTCCTTCAAATAACACCACTTAGAGTAGGATTTAAAACACCATACCTCAAAAATACCTTGATGACAATGTGCCCTCAAAAACCTGTCTCAAAATAATTTTCTTTTTGATCCTTCAAAAATCTGGTTAGTGATTTTCAAATTCTAGCATAGATAGAAAAATCATCCACTCAAATCTTTCCAAAATGTCCACAATAAATCTAGAAAATAATACCTTATTTCTCCTCTTTAATATTTCAAAAAGAATATTTTAAAACTCTAAAATATCAACTCCCAATGCATAGAATATAATAATCATTAAGTACACCTTATAACTCCTAAATTATAATCATTCAAAAATACACCCTAATTTTCAACTCACAATACACATAATATAATAATCATTAAGTACACCTTATAACTCCTAACTTTAGAATATAATAAAAAAATTGTTTTCCTTACCTTGCTCAAGGCATTGGTGTGCTTCAAATCTCATTAACTATCATCAACACCAAGCAACCTTAGTGTGTTTCCCAAAAATCATCAACTACCATCAAAAGCCAAGCAAAACACACTTGAAAAGTTTCGACCCATAGACCTCTCTAACACAACGCTATCATGAGCACCCTAACCAACTATGCTATCATGGAGTTTAGAAACAAAGGGATCACCCACTAAATATATCTTTGTTCTTAGCACGTAATCCAAAAAATCAACACACAAAACAACGCCCAAGGGTTTTGACCCTGTGACCTTCTACCTGCCCATGCCTTAGCACTGTTTAGGTTGGTACCTGGGTCAGCTGTCCGTATAGGAACCAATCAAGAAAAGTATTATCTTTATAATATTTATTCTCTGCTTAAAGTATTTCGTCTTCTTCCCTTGTCTTCTGTATCTCATGATTTTGCACGAGGAGCATTCGATAAAAACATTAGCAAGCACATTTATAAAATGGATTAAATCAAACCTTATTTATATGCACTTTGGTGTTTATGAGGGTACATCGATGCTTAGGAAATTATGCACGTTGGTGCTCTTTGAGATATTTAAAAATATGTTCCCTCCAAGACTTTTGGTGCCTCCTACCTTTTCAAACTTTTATATTATAATATTTCAAATATTATAATATTATTTCTTAAACCTTTGATCTTTGCAAAATAAACCTTTTTCAACCTTCTTTTTCTTTTAAATTGTAAATTATTTTTGTCCCATGCACTTTAAAATATTCTCCATCTGTTTTAATATTTAAAATTTAATCCTTGAGCCTTATCTTTTAAACCTTTGTCCTCAAGCCTCTTGAACCTTTATAAACTCTCTTTATAATATTTAAATAATATAAATCTGAAATATGTTTGCCTTGCTTTCCATTGTCCAACCTTGTAAACTCATAATTCTTGAAGAATATTTCTACCTTGAAAATCATGCTCTCTTTGGCATTAACCCTTTGACATCAATGACAACTCAATATTATTAATATTTTGAAAACTTACACCTTTTGAATTCTGTCTTGGTAAAAAACCCAAAGTCACCCACTTTTGAGTGTTTAGATCTCCCACCTGGGCCCACATCCCAACAAAAACATGCAAAGCCATTCAACCTCAAAGTAGGCCTTGTATTTTTGTTAGATATACTAAAGATAAGAATGATAAAGACTTCTTCATCCTTTCACACATGATCTTACTATAGCAAGAATTATTTTATTTGAGGAGATTTCACTTGATCCTTCCTCAAATACTTCTACACCTTCCATGATAATGGATTTAGTGATCTATTCTAGTGAATTTGATTCTTCTCGAGATAGTTTAGACTTAGATATTTATTCTTCCAGTATTTACTCGAAGGATTCTACTTCCTCCACTTTTAACCATTATGACAGAGAGGATTAACCTCCTAGATCTCATTCCTTGCCTACCTCTACACCTTTACAAGCTCATCAAACACTTCAATCAATAGGCAGTTTAGTTGGGTATCCTTATGATTCTAGGAGGACTAGAGCATATATGCATGATCACCCATATGATTTCATAGCCATAACCTTAGATCCATAGTCATTTTTTAAGAATTCAGGTATAGTTGAATGGGATTCAACTATGAAGTAAGAGAATTATTTTTTACTTAGGAATCACACTTTGGAATTAGTTTCAATTTTTAAGGGAAGAAATTTGGTATGATGTAAGTGGATATATCACACCAAGTATGAAGCATATGGAAAGGTGAACAAGTATAATGTATGCTTAGTTGTAAAGGATTTTTCATAGGTGGAAGGTATTGAGTACTCCAAGATCTTTGCACCCGTGGCTAAGATGACATTGATATGCCTTACTATTGTAATTTTAGTTGCACACCTTTGGGAGATTCATCAGTTGGATGTGAAGAGTGTTTTATTAATGGGTATCTATAGGAGGATATTTACATAGAGGAGACACAGGGATTCATCCATGATTCTTCCTTGGACTACATACTTAGGAAGTCTATATATAGCCTTGTTGGAGAAAATTATTGCACCCTTAAGATATTTGTCATGTTGCAAGACTTTACTAATCTAAGAAACAATGTGGACTTTGGTGGATACACCTATTTTACTCAAGAAAATATTATCACAAAAATCTATACAGATCGATTAAGGTAAGGAAACCCTAGAGGTGAGCCTATACTAGTTCTCATATGCTTGTGCTCATCCAGATTTGCAAAATAAAATAAATTTGCAACATAAAAGTTGACCAAGCTTCGAAGAAACTCCCAGCTAGTACTTCAAAAAGTATATTGGTATCTTATCCATTAGGCAATTGTAGCCAGACTTAAAACATGATGAAGAAAGAAAGGAAGAGAAGATAAAACTGAGCCAATCACATCCATTCAAATAATGTAATAGAAATGATTAAACATACCAGTGAAATAATATGATATTTACACATTCAAATGATGTAACATGTAAATAGGATAACACATAAAACTTCACATAGAACTACTAAAATAAGAAATCATGATTGCATTAAATAACATATCATTACAATGGGATTCTGATCAGAATAACAAGATCTCACTAAATAAGTACAAAAAAAATTTCCATTTAAATGATGTAATAGAGAATTGCAACTCTTCATTCAAATGATGTAACAAAGAGCCCCCTAGATTCCAACTTCAACCACTAGAAATAATTTTAGTAAACTGGGTACCTCCTCAGCAAAACCTGCATAATAATGGGGAAGAAAAAATGGTGACTAGACAAGAAACACAAAGGAAAATACAATTGACAAATATTGTATACCTCTTGCATAATTATACTAGGCAAAAACTTGATTTTTCCTATTGCAACAACCCTCTTAAATAGCTTAAACATTTGGTCCATAATTATGAAAACTGCAATTATCTTCATGATGGCCCATATTATTAGTTGTGCTTATAGTGGTTCTTATTTGTGGTGTGGCAGTGGTCTTAGTTGCTTAAAAATACCTATTACATAAAGCTTGATAATAATAATATTTTATAACTACAATTACAAGGGTTGAATGAGGGCATCTCACTATATCTTAATTGGATCATAGATATGGCCCATAATAGCCACTGTTATATATGCATGACACTTTGCATGTGCTAGGACTCAAACATAATCTTTTGAGTATTGGACAATTATGCTCTAAATATTATAAGGCTATTTTTAGAAACAATTTTTGTAGAACCCTAAATGAGACTAATAATCATATTGTAGATGAAGTGTTTATGTTAAAAAACAAGATGTATATGTTGTAAATGCATCCAACTATAGAATGTTTAAAGACCACTATTGATTTTGCATGGTTATTGTATAAATGGTATGGACATCTCAAATTCAGCTCATTGGATAGAATGCAAAAGAATATCTTTGTTATAGGGCTGCCCACATTTACAAATCCTCTAAATAATATATGTAAAGCCTATAATTTTTGGGAACAACATAAAGAGAAGTTTCCGCACCACAAATTTAGAGTTGAGAAGCCATTATAATTGGTGCATGTTGATCTACGTGGACCCATGTAGACCTTAAGAATTGGTAAAAGCAAATATTTATTTTTATTTGTTGATGATCATTCAAGAATGAGTTGGATATATTTCTTGCATGATAAATCACAATATTTTGATTATTTCAAGATGTTTAAGGATCTAGTTGAAAGCAATCTAGTTTTTGTATTAAGATATTAAGGATTGACCAAGGAGGTGAGTTCACTTCTAATAATTTTTAACAATTTTCTAGTAGCTAGGGAAGCAAAAGGAAGTTGAAAACCACCTATAATTATCAATAGAATGGAATGGTAGAATGGAATAATAGGACCATGGTGGAAATGGCCTATTGAATTGAAGGAAATTGAGTTACCAAACAAGTCTTGGGGTGAAGTTGTATGTACAACTATTTACATTCTCATTTAAAGTCCTATAAAGTTGGTAGAAAATTTGACTCCCTATGAAATTTGGTATGGTAATAAGCCAAGTATTGGTCATTTGAAATTTATGATTCAATATATGATGTGTACATTCTTAAAAAAAAAGAAAGACAAATTGATGATAAATCTATCAAATGCATTTTTGTTATCTATTCTAATGAATATAAAGTTTATGGATGTTATGATTCCACTATTAACAAGTTGCATGTTAGTAGATATGTGGTGTTTAATGAAGGGGGTGCATATAACAAAGAGACTAAATATGTTGTTTTTGTTACCCTACAAATCAATGAATTAAATCCTAATATAAATGGTGAAGTATTACAACCCCAAAGTGAAGAAAATATAGCTCTCCTATGTCAAATAGTGACTCTCCATATTCAAGTTCATCAAGAGGGAGTATTGGTATAAAAAGGTTTAGCAAATATCACCACAAACACAAATGTTGGATGAGGATTATACAAGGAGAGTAACTAGATTACATTTAAAATTAGGTGAGAATATAAAGAAATTATGCATTATTGTTCTCTTTTAATGTTGAAACTTTAAATTTTAGAGAAGCATGTGCTAATAAATATTGGGTAAAGGCTATGGAAAATGAAATTGAATAAATTGAAAAAAATGATACTTGGGAGCTTGTTTCTCCTCCAAAAGACAAGACTATTGTTGGTGTTAAATGGGTTTATAAGCTGAAATATAATATTTATGGAAGCATAGCTAAACACAAGGCATGATTGGTAGCCAAAGGCTATGTTCAACATGTTGGCAATTTTGGGTTTGAGATCCTAGCTTCTTGTCTATGAGTTGTCATTGATGTCAAAAGGAAATGGCATTAATGTTAAGAGGATGTGTTGGCTTCAAAGGTGGAAGATTCCAAGAGAATATTTTTAAGAGAATCCGGAGAGATTCCATTGGCAAGGGTTTTTCATTAAAACCAAACCGGTTTTTATTAAAACCAAGTTGGATAGGGTTTTTATTAAAACCAATGGAGGTTCTCTTTATTATTTATTTAATTATTATTTAAAACCCTTCAAGGTTTTAATTAATTAATTATTTAATTAATTAAGGGAGAAATTATTTTTAATTTATTAAAAATACTTAAAGGTTTTTAAACCTTTTTTTATTCTTAATTTATTAAAATTATTTAAGGGTTTTTAAACCCTTTTTGAAAAGACTTTTGATTAATTTCGAAATGGTCTTTATTTCCACTGACGTCAAGGTGTCTTCGAAGAGACTATTTATTCTCCAACTCCTAAGGTTGGAAGGCTAATTAATTCGAAATTCCTCGAATGCAATTTGCGGTGTTTGTGCTCTGTATTCGCTGCGATCGAAGGAAGACTTAGAAGCACGTGCGGTTGAAAAGTCTTCGGGAGTTTTTTCGAGGGTGAAGTGGAGGGAAGTTCACTTGTGAACTTCGTAGCCCGCATGGGCTAGTGGCAGCAAAGGCTGTTGTTGGGCATTGCATTGGCGGAGGTCACCGTTTCGAGTCTCGCGGGGGTGCTTTGCTAGAGTAACACACGTTTTTATTAAAACGTCTTTATGCCATGAAATTCGGAGTTTCTTGGACAGCGATTTATAAGGTGTGATTAAATTTTATGAGTTTTGGCTTTTGTGATTAGCATTGAATAAAAGCTTAGGAGAAATAAGGGCATATTTCTTTGGATGTATTTTTAAGATTATTCTTTGCTATGCTAAAATTAAAAATGGAGGTATAAGGTGTGAGTCTGTGATTGTTGATTTATTGGCATGTTATGGTGGTTGTGTTTAAAGAAGTGGAGCTAAAAGGTGTAATAAAGGAAGTTTATATTATTGCTCATTTCTTTTTATTCTAACCCTAACTTGGTTGGAAGTTTGAGAGTTGTGTGTGGTGACGGCTTGAAGGTTCAATTATCTTCTACTCCAATAAGGTATGGGCACATTCTTCTTATGAGTATGATTGGTGTATGTTTTCTGAAATAAGGTTGGAGTGAAAAGGTATTCTACTAGGTATCCTTTGGCTAGGTGTAAATCCTATTTTCTGGTTTGTTGAAGACTACTTATGCATTGTTATCCTTAAGGAGAGTTTTTGGTGAATGCATAATTTTTGGTTTGAGATAGTGGAAGCTTTGTGCACTAGGGTTTATATTTGTGAGTCTAGCTACTTGCATTGAGTTGGTGGAACCCTTGGTTGGCTGTTTTGAGTTTGATGGTTGAGTTGCTTCCATAGAGGTTGTTTGATCAAGTTATTGCTTTACTTGATTCATGATATTGGGCTTACTCCATTGAGTTGATTTGAGCAAGTTATTCTTTGCATTTGGTGATATTGTGTTGGTGGCTATTTTGTTCAAATATCTTTGGAGGGAAAAGGATTTCTACTTGTTTCCTTTTCTTGTGATGATTGGTTGAATGCTTCAAGGTTGATGTTGAGTTGAATGGTGTTGGTTGACTAAACCTTGTTTGATGAGCATTGTTGTTGAAACCCTAATTGATGGTGAAAAGAACATGAGTATCATTGTTATGTGATTCTTTGCATAGTTGGCAATTGTTGGGGTTTCATGTTCTTGAAAGAAAACATTCTATCCTATCCATTTCAGATATTGAGTTGAGTTTTCAGATTTGAGATTGAGATTGAGCTGAGTTGATTTGAGTTGAGTTTTGAGATTGGGATTTGAGTATAGAACATATTGAGTCTCTAACAATTCTCTTTATGCTTCTATGAGTTTGACAAATCACATTGGGTCTCTAACAATTCACTTTGTGATTTCCTACTAAGAAAGTTTTTCTTGGTGAGCTTGCTTGAGTTTTTGGACGTTGTGGGGACTTGTGGGGGGTTTTGGATAGGTTTGGGGACTTGTGGAGTCTATTTTTTTGGACAGGTTTCGGTGGGGACTTGTGAGCAGATTTGGACAGGTCCTAGCAGAGGACTTGTGAGATGAGTTTGATAGTTCTATCGAGAGAACTTGAGGACAGAGGTGCATTGGTTCTATGAGAAGAACCTGAGGACAGATTTGGCAAGTCTTTGAGAAGGCTTGTATGCAGAGGATTGATTTGTTCAAGAGTTGGACAGATCTCATAGACAGAGGAAGACTTGTACTAGACCGATTGACTGTGTTTGGTACAAGTTGTTGAGCTACTGTGGACGTGATCATAGAAGGCAGAGGTCTCTTAGGCTAAGCATTGAGGATAGGAGGTCTTCGGTGGAAAGGAGTTCCACGTCTGGCAAGAGGTAGAGGCAGTTGATCTTCTGAGGGATCATTTCCAGAGTAGAGGGGAAGGTATCTCCTTTGAGAAGAGGCTCATAAATTCTGATTGGGGGAAGGTATCTCCTTTGAGCAGAGGCTCATAAATTCTGATTGGGGGAAGGTATCTCCTTTGGGCCGAGGCTCATAAACATTGTAATTGGGAAGGATTCCCAAAGAACTTTGAGATAACTTTTAGAGAAAAGTTTTGTGGACGTAGCCTAACCATTCTAGGTGAACCACGTTAAAATTGGTGTCACTTTGTGGATGATATTGTGCATTGCTTTGATATTGCTTTGGGTATATTGCTTTACTATTTTGAAGTATAAAGGAAAAAGTAAAAAGAGGTCTTATCTTGTTCACCCCCCTCTCAGTATAAGCTTGTGTTCTTCAATTGGTATCAAAGCAGGTGCCTTCGAAAAGTTTAACGGCTTGAAGGAAAAGCTAGTAAAGAACACAATGGATCATTCAAGTGGCAATGCAGCACCTATTCTTGATGGGTCAGATTTTGGTCTTTGGAGTGCAAGGATGAAGGTTCATCTAATGGCACTTGGGAATGAGGTTTGGGAAGTGATTGAAGATGAGTACACTATTCCTGAACATGGTCCTAATACTAAAGAAGAAAGGCTCCTACATCACAGCAATTCAAAAGCAATGAATGCAATCCTGAAAGGCTTACAGAAAGCAGATCTCACCAAAGTGATTCACTGCAAGACAACTAGTGAAATGTGGAAACAGTTGAAGGTGGTTCATACAGGTGATACAAATGTCAGAAAGGCCAAGTTGAGACACTTCAAAGGTATGTTTGAACAACTCAAGATGAATGATGATGAAAATATTAGTGACTACATGCTTCGTATGGATGAGGTTGTTAACTCCATGAAAGACTTAGGTCTTGAGCTTGCTGAAAATGATGTTTGTGATAAGATTTTAAGATCTCTTCCTAATAGATTTAGTGAAAATATTTCTGCTATTGAGGAAGCTAAAGATTTGGATAAGTTGAAAAAGGATGAGCTCCATAGTATACTTGCAGCATTTGAGTTGAGAACTCAAGTGAAGGTTGATGTCAAGAAAGAGGCGACTTTCAAGGCTACCAAGAATTCCAAGGGTAAACGGCTTCAAGATAGTGATGAGTCTTCTAGTGATGAAGAGGCATATTACAACAAGAAAGGCAAGTTCTCTAGAAAGCACAAAAGTATGAAAAATATAAGATGTTTCAATTGTGGAAAGTTTGGTCATTATGCTACTGACTGTATTGTTCCCAAGAATGAAAGTGATGAAGATAAACAGGATTCTAAGAGCAAGGATTCTGAAAAGCACAAGCATCACAGGAAAAACAAAGATGAGCACAACAATCAAGGAAAGAGGTATTCTCACAAGCACAAGAAGAGTTTCTACCTAGACAAAGCAAGTAAGTGTTCTAGTAGTGATAGTGAAAGTTCTTCAAGTGATAATGAAAATGAGATGTTGTTCATATCAGAAAAAGAGGAAGAACCGAAACATAGATTCATTATCATGAAATGTCTTAGATGTGGAAATTTTGGTCACCTTGAGGATGATTGCACAAATAATGATTTGGTTTCTAGTATGTATGAGGATGCTTCAGAAAACTATAAGGAAGATGCATGTATGGTTTTTGAAAAGGGTAGCACCTCTAGTGATAAGAAATCCGAAAAAGGCTTTGATGATTCAAAAAGCAAACAAATAGAGGAAGATATAGAGGAAGGTGAAGTAGATCTTGAAGGTGAACTTATTAGTGCTCTTAGTGCTTTGAAAAAGGAAAGAAAGAAGAATGCTAGACTCAAGGATAAGTTAGATGAATGTTGTATGGAGAGAGATGATCTTATAGAAAGTCTTGACTTCTCTATGGCTAAGACACAAGAACTCAAGGATGAGTTAGAGTCTAAGGTTCTTGAGTATAGTGAGTTAGAACAGAAAATGGCTTCTTTGAAAGAGGAAACTAAAGAGTACAAGGATAAGCTTTACAGGTTTCAAGATAGCTCCAAAAAGGTTAAGTCACTCATCAAAGGTCAAAGAAAGACAACAGATAAAATAGGCCTTGGTTTTGTTAAGCCACACAAGGAACAAGTTGGAGAGTCTAGTAAGAGACTCCAAAAGGAAGAGAGTTATGATGAGGAAAGTATTTCAGAAAAGGAGTCCTTGAATGATAGATGCACAGAAATAGAAAACAGAATTCAGAATGAGAAGAAGAAGTTTTCAGAACCTAAGAGGTCAATTAAAGGAAAGTTTCAAGGCAGATGTTTTGCTTGTCACAGGTTTGGTCACATGGCTTCACATTGCATGGCTCAAGTGAAGGAGGTAAATGACAGTTTCAGAAGTGCTAGTTACTTTCAAGGGTATTGCTACTCTTGTCAACAGTTTGGGCACAAGGCGGTTTATTGCAAGGCAAATAACAGGAACAGGTTTGGTCAAAGGTTAGGTTTGGAAGGTTTGGGAGGTTTGGGAAGGGTTTGGTCGAATAGGTTTGGTCGAAGCGGTGGATTCAAAGATCAGGTTTACCTCGGAGAAACAACATCGTCAAGTGTTTCAAGTGCAACAATGAAGGTCACACAATCGGACAGTGTAGAGCTGAAATTCTAGAATACAAGAACAAGAACAGTGGCATGATCAGGTCCAAGGATCAAGGCATGGACAAGAACAGGGATGAGAACAAGAACAAGAACAGTGACAGGAACAGGAATATGGACAAAGAGTTCAAGAGAAGGCCCGACAAGGAAGTTATAGACGCTGATGATGATCAGTGCCTAATGGGAGTTTTACTCCCACCCAAGAATTAATCACCTCATCGGGAGGTGGGGGAGGGACTAAGCTAAGAGGCTCATTCTTAGTCCCGAGCCCCAAAGGTGACCCTTTGCCATTGATGACAAAGGGGGAGATTTTGAGTAAGGGGACAGCCTCAAGACATGGGGAGCTATTTGTGTTGAGTTTCTTGTTGTTGAGAAGCATGGTTTGCCATCAATGACAAAGGGGAGATTGTTGGCAATTTTGGGTTTGAGATCCTAGCTTCTTGTCTATGAGTTGTCATTGATGTCAAAAGGAAATGGCATTAATGTTAAGAGGATGTGTTGGCTTCAAAGGTGGAAGATTCCAAGAGAATATTTTTAAGAGAATCCGGAGAGATTCCATTGGCAAGGGTTTTTCATTAAAACCAAACGGTTTTTATTAAAACCAAGTTAAATGGTTTTTATTAAAACCAATGGAGGTTCTCTTTATTATTTATTTAATTATTATTTAAAACCCTTCAAGGTTTTAATTAATTAATTATTTAATTAATTAAGGGAGAAATTATTTTTAATTTATTAAAAATACTTAAAGGTTTTTAAACCTTTTTTATTCTTAATTTATTAAAATTATTTAAGGGTTTTTAAACCCTTTTTGAAAAGACTTTTGATTAATTTCGAAATGGTCTTTATTTTCGCCGACGTCAAGGTGTCTTCGAAGAGACTATTTATTCTCCAACTCCTAAGGTTGGAAGGCTAATTAATTCGAAATTCCTCGAATGCAATTTGCGGTGTTTGTGCTCTGTATTCGCTGCGATCGAAGGAAGACTTAGAAGCACGTGCGGTTGAAAAGTCTTCGGGAGTTTTTTTGAGGGTGAAGTGGAGGGAAGTTCACTTGTGAACTTCGTAGCCCACGTGGGCTAGTGGCAGTGAAGGTTTTTGTTGGGCGTTGCATTGGCGGAGGTCACCGTTTCGAGTCTCGCGGGGGTGCTTTGCTAGAGTAACACACGTTTTTATTAAAACGTCTTTATGCCACGAAATTCGGAGTTTCTTGGACAACGATTTATAAGGTGTGATTAAATTTTATGAGTTTTGGCTTTTGTGATTAGCATTGAATAAAAGCTTAGGAGAAATAAGGGCATATTTCTTTGGATGTATTTTTAAGATTATTCTTTGCTATGCTAAAATTAAAAATGGAGGTATAAGGTGTGAGTCTGTGATTGTTGATTTATTGGCATGTTATGGTGGTTGTGTTTAAAGAAGTGGAGCTAAAAGGTGTAATAAAGGAAGTTTATATTATTGCTCATTTCTTTTTATTCTAACCCTAACTTGGTTGGAAGTTTGAGAGTTGTGTGTGGTGACAGCTTGAAGGTTCAATTATCTTCTACTCCAATAAGGTATGGGCACATTCTTCTTATGAGTATGATTGGTGTATGTTTTCTGAAATAAGGTTGGAGTGAAAAGGTATTCTACTAGGTATCCTTTGGCTAGGTGTAAATCCTATTTTCTGGTTTGTTGAAGACTACTTATGCATTGTTATCCTTAAGGAGAGTTTTTGGTGAATGCATAATTTTTGGTTTGAGATAGTGGAAGCTTTGTGCACTAGGGTTTATATTTGTGAGTCTAGCTACTTGCATTGAGTTGGTGGAACCCTTGGTTGGCTGTTTTGAGTTTGATGGTTGAGTTGCTTCCATAGAGGTTGTTTGATCAAGTTATTGCTTTACTTGATTCATGATATTGGGCTTACTCCATTGAGTTGATTTGAGCAAGTTATTCTTTGCATTTGGTGATATTGTGTTGGTGGCTGTTTTGTTCAAATATCTTTGGAGGGAAAAGGATTTCTACTTGTTTCCTTTTCTTGTGATGATTGGTTGAATGCTTCAAGGTTGATGTTGAGTTGAATGGTGTTGGTTGACTAAACCTTGTTTGATGAGCATTGTTGTTGAAACCCTAATTGATGGTGAAAAGAACATGAGTATCATTGTTATGTGATTCTTTGCATAGTTGGCAATTGTTGGGGTTTCATGTTCTTGAAAGAAAACATTCTATCCTATCCATTTCAGATATTGAGTTGAGTTTTCAGATTTGAGATTGAGATTGAGTTGAGTTGATTTGAGTTGAGTTTTGAGATTGGGATTTGAGTATAGAACATATTGAGTCTCTAACAATTCTCTTTATGCTTCTATGAGTTTGACAAATCACATTGGGTCTCTAACAATTCACTTTGTGATTTCCTACTAAGAAAGTTTTTCTTGGTGAGCTTGCTTGAGTTTTGGATTTGGAGGGGACTTGTGAGTGGGGACTTGTGGGTTTTGGAGGTGGGGACTTGTGAATGTGGGCTTGTTTTGGACAGGTTTCGGTGGGGACTTGTGAGCAGATTTGGACAGGTCCTAGCAGAGGACTTGTGAGCTGAGTTTGATAGTTCTATCAGAGAACTTGAGGATAGAGGTGCATTGGTTCTATGAGAAGAACCTGAGGACAGATTTGGCAAGTCTTTGAGAAGGCTTGTATGCAGAGGATTGATTTGTTCAAGAGTTGGACAGATCTGACAGACAGAGGAAGACTTGTACTAGACCGATTGACTATGTTTGGTACAGGTTGTTGAGCTACTGTGGACGTGATCATAGAAGGCAGAGGTCTCTTAGGCTAAGCATTGAGGACAGGAGGTCTTCGGTGGAAAGGAGTTCCACGTGTTGGCAAGAGGTAGAGGCAGTTGATCTTCGAGGGATCATTTCTAGAGCAGAGGGGAAGGTATCTCCTTTGAGCAAGAGGCTCATAAATTTTGATTGGGGGAAGGTATCTCCTTTGAGCGAGAGGCTCATAAATTCTGATTGGGGGAAGGTATCTCCTTTGGGCCGAGGCTCATAAACATTGTAATTGGGAAGGATTCCCAAAGAACTTTGAGATAACTTTTAGAGAAAAGTTTTGTGGACGTAGCCCGACCATTCCGGGTGAACCACGTTAAAATTGGTGTCACTTTGTGGATGATATTGTGCATTGCTTTGATATTGCTTTGGGTATACTGCTTTACTATTTTGAAGTATAAAGGAAAAAGTAAAAAGAGGTCTTATATTGTTCACCCCCCTCTCAGTATAAGCTTGTGTTCTTCAATTGGTATCGGAGCGGGTGCCTTCGAAAAGTTTAACAGCTTGAAGGAAAAGCTAGTAAAGAACACAATGGATCATTCAAGTGGCAATGCAGAACCTATTCTTGATGGGTCAGATTTTGGTCTTTGGAGTGCAAGGATGAAGGTTCATCTAATGGCACTTGGGAATGAGGTTTGGGAAGTGATTGAAGATGAGTACACTATTCCTGAACATGGTCCTAATACTAAAGAAGAAAGGCTCCTACATCACAGCAATTCAAAAGCAATGAATGCAATCCTGAAAGGCTTACAGAAAGCAGATCTCACCAAAGTGATTCACTGCAAGACGACTAGTGAAATGTGGAAACAGTTGAAGGTGGTTCATACAGGTGATACAAATGTCAGAAAGGCCAAGTTGAGACACTTCAAAGGTATGTTTGAACAACTCAAGATGAATGATGATGAAAATATTAGTGACTACATGCTTCGTATGGATGAGGTTGTTAACTCCATGAAAGACTTAGGTCTTGAGCTTGCTGAAAATGATGTTTGTGATAAGATTTTAAGATCTCTTCCTAATAGATTTAGTGAAAATATTTCTGCTATTGAGGAAGCTAAAGATTTGGATAAGTTGAAAAAGGATGAGCTCCATAGTATACTTGCAGCATTTGAGTTGAGAACTCAAGTGAAGGTTGATGTCAAGAAAGAGGCGACTTTCAAGGCTACCAAGAATTCCAAGGGTAAACGACTTCAAGATAGTGATGAGTCTTCTAGTGATGAAGAGGTATATTACAGCAAGAAAGGCAAGTTCTCTAGTAAGCACAAAAGTATGAAAAGTATAATATGTTTCAATTGTGGAAAGTTTGGTCATTATGCTCTTGATTGTCTTGTTCCCAAGAATGAAAGTGATGAAGATAAACAGGATTCTAAGAGCAAGGATTCTAAAAAGCACAAGCATCACAGGAAAAACAAAGATGAGCACAACAATCAAGGAAAGAGGTATTCTCACAAGCACAAGAAGAGTTTCTACCTAGACAAAGCAAGTAAGTGTTCTAGTAGTGATAGTGAAAGTTCTTCAAGTGATAATGAAAATGAGATGTTGTTCATATGAGAAAAAGAGGAAGAACCGAAACATAGATTCATTATCATGAAATGTCTTAGATGTGGAAATTTTGGTCACCTTGAGGATGATTGCACAAATAATGATTTGGTTTCTAGTATGTATGAGGATGCTTCAGAAAACTATAAGGAAGATGCATGTATGGTTTTTGAAAAGGGTAGCACCTCTAGTGATAAGAAATCCGAAAAAGGCTTTGATGATTCAAAAAGCAAACAAATAGAGGAAGATATAGAGGAAGGTGAAGTAGATCTTGAAGGTGAACTTATTAGTGCTCTTAGTGCTTTGAAAAAGGAAAGAAAGAAGAATGCTAGACTCAAGGATAAGTTAGATGAATGTTGTATGGAGAGAGATGATCTTATAGAAAGTCTTGACTTCTCTATGGCTAAGACACAAGAACTCAAGGATGAGTTAGAGTCTAAGGTTCTTGAGTATAGTGAGTTAGAACAGAAAATGGCTTCTTTGAAAGAGGAAACTAAAGAGTACAAGGATAAGCTTTAGAGGTTTCAAGATAGCTCCAAAAAGGTTAAGTCACTCATCAAAGGTCAAAGAAAGACAACAGATAAAACAGGCCTTGGTTTTGTTAAGCCACACAAGGAACAAGTTGGAGAGTCTAGTAAGAGACTCCAAAAGGAAGAGAGTTCTGATGAGGAAAGTATTTCAGAAAAGGAGTCCTTGAATGATAGATGCACAGAAATAGAAAATAGAATTCAGAATGAGAAGAAGAAGTTTTCAGAACCTAAGAGGTCAATTAAAGGAAAGTTTCAAGGCGAGATGTTTTGCTTGTCACGAGGTTTGGTCACATGGCTTCACATTGCATGGCTCAAGTGAAGGAGGTAAATGACAGTTTCAGAAGTGCTAGCTACTTTCAAGGGTATTGCTACTCTTTTCAACAATTTGGGCACAAGGCGGTTTATTGCAAGGCAAATAACTAGAACAGGTTTGGTCGAACGGTTGGAGGTTTGGGAGGTTTGGTCGACGGTTTGGCGAAGGTTTGGTCGAAAGGTTTGGTCGAAGCTGGTGGATTCAAAGATCAGGTTTACCTCGGAGAAACAACATCGTCAAGTGTTTCAAGTGCAACAATGAAGGTCACACAATCGGACAGTGTAGAGCTGAAATTCTAGAATACAAGAACAGGAACAGTGGCATGATCAGGTCCAAGGATCAAGGCATGGACAAGAACAGGGATGAGAACAAGAACAAGAACAGTGACAGGAACAGGAATATGGACAAAGAGTTCAAGAGAAGGCCCGACAAGGAAGTTATAGACGCTGATGATGATCAGTGCCTAATGGGAGTTTTACTCCCACCCAAGAATTAATCACCTCATCGGGAGGTGGGGGAGGGACTAAGCTAAGAGGCTCATTCTTAGTCCCGAGCCCCAAAGGTGACCCTTTGCCATTGATGACAAAGGGGAGATATTTGAGTAAGGGGAGAGCCTCAAGACAGGGGAGTTGTTTATGTTGAGTTTCTGTGTTGTTGAGAAGCATGGTTTGCCATCAATGACAAAGGGGAGATTGTTGGCAATTTTGGGTTTGAGATCCTAGCTTCTTGTCTATGAGTTGTCATTGATGTCAAAAGGAAATGGCATTAATGTTAAGAGGATGTGTTGGCTTCAAAGGTGGAAGATTCCAAGAGAATATTTTTAAGAGAATCCGGAGAGATTCCATTGGCAAGGGTTTTCATTAAAACCAAAGGCTTTATTAAAACCAAGTTAAATGGTTTTTATTAAAACCAATGGAGGTTCTCTTTATTATTTATTTAATTATTATTTAAAACCCTTCAAGGTTTTAATTAATTAATTATTTAATTAATTAAGGGAGAAATTATTTTTAATTTATTAAAAATACTTAAAGGTTTTAAACCTTTTTTATTCTTAATTTATTAAAATTATTTAAGGGTTTTTAAACCCTTTTTGAAAAGACTTTTGATTAATTTCGAAATGGTCTTTATTTTCGCCGACGTCAAGGTGTCTTCGAAGAGACTATTTATTCTCCAACTCCTAAGGTTGGAAGGCTAATTAATTCGAAATTCCTCGAATGCAATTTGCGGTGTTTGTGCTCTGTATTCGCTGCGATCGAAGGAAGACTTAGAAGCACGTGCGGTTGAAAAGTCTTCGGGAGTTTTTTGAGGGTGAAGTGGAGGGAAGTTCACTTGTGAACTTCGTAGCCCTGTGGGCTAGTGGCGACGAAGGCTGTTGTTGGGCGTTGCATTGGCGGAGGTCACCGTTTCGAGTCTCGTGGGGGTGCTTTGCTAGAGTAACACACGTTTTTATTAAAACGTCTTTATGCCATGAAATTCGGAGTTTCTTGGACAGCGATTTATAAGGTGTGATTAAATTTTATGAGTTTTGGCTTTTGTGATTAGCATTGAATAAAAGCTTAGGAGAAATAAGGGCATATTTCTTTGGATGTATTTTTAAGATTATTCTTTGCTATGCTAAAATTAAAAATGGAGGTATAAGGTGTGAGTCTGTGATTGTTGATTTATTGGCATGTTATGGTGGTTGTGTTTAAAGAAGTGGAGCTAAAAGGTGTAATAAAGGAAGTTTATATTATTGCTCATTTCTTTTTATTCTAACCCTAACTTGGTTGGAAGTTTGAGAGTTATGTGTGGTGACGACTTGAAGGTTCAATTATCTTCTACTCCAATAAGGTATGGGCACATTCTTCTTATGAGTATGATTGGTGTATGTTTTCTGAAATAAGGTTGGAGTGAAAAGGTATTCTACTAGGTATCCTTTGGCTAGGTGTAAATCCTATTTTCTGGTTTGTTGAAGACTACTTATGCATTGTTATCCTTAAGGAGAGTTTTTGGTGAATGCATAATTTTTGGTTTGAGATAGTGGAAGCTTTGTGCACTAGGGTTTATATTTGTGAGTCTAGCTACTTGCATTGAGTTGGTGGAACCCTTGGTTGGCTGTTTTGAGTTTGATGGTTGAGTTGCTTCCATAGAGGTTGTTTGATCAAGTTATTGCTTTACTTGATTCATGATATTGGGCTTACTCCATTGAGTTGATTTGAGCAAGTTATTCTTTGCATTTGGTGATATTGTGTTGGTGGCTGTTTTGTTCAAATATCTTTGGAGGGAAAAGGATTTCTACTTGTTTCCTTTTCTTGTGATGATTGGTTGAATGCTTCAAGGTTGATGTTGAGTTGAATGGTGTTGGTTGACTAAACCTTGTTTGATGAGCATTGTTGTTGAAACCCTAATTGATGGTGAAAAGAACATGAGTATCATTGTTATGTGATTCTTTGCATAGTTGGCAATTGTTGGGGTTTCATGTTCTTGAAAGAAAACATTCTATCCTATCCATTTCAGATATTGAGTTGAGTTTTCAGATTTGAGATTGAGATTGAGCTGAGTTGATTTGAGTTGAGTTTTGAGATTGGGATTTGAGTATAGAACATATTGAGTCTCTAACAATTCTCTTTATGCTTCTATGAGTTTGACAAATCACATTGGGTCTCTAACAATTCACTTTGTGATTTCCTACTAAGAAAGTTTTTCTTGGTGAGCTTGCTTGAGTTTTTGGACGAGGTTCCGGTGGGGACTTGTGGGGAGTTCTGGGGACTTGTGAGTTGGGGCGTGTTGGGCTTTTGGATGGTTTCGGATGGGGACTTGTGAGCAGATTTGGACGAGGTCCTAGCGAGAGGACTTGTGAGCTGAGTTTGATAGTTCTATCGAGAGAACTTGAGGACAGAGGTGCATTGGTTCTATGAGAAGAACCTGAGGACAGATTTGGCAAGTCTTTGAGAAGGCTTGTATGCAGAGGATTGATTTGTTCAAGAGTTGGACAGATCTGACAGGACAGGAGGAAGACTTGTACTAGACCGAGTGACTTGTGTTTGGTACGGGTTCGCTGAGCTGCTGTGGACGTGATCATAGAAGGCGAGAGGTCTCTTAGGCTAAGCATTGAGGACAGGAGGTCTTCGGTGGAAAGGAGTTCCACGTGCTTGGCAAGAGGTAGAGGCGGTTGATCTTCTGAGGGATCATTTCCAGAGCGAGAGGGAAGGTATCTCCTTTGAGCGAGAGGCTCATAAATTCTGATTGGGGGAAGGTATCTCCTTTGAGCGAGAGGCTCATAAATTCTGATTGGGGGAAGGTATCTCCTTTGGGCCGAGGCTCATAAACATTGTAATTGGGAAGGATTCCCAAAGAACTTTGAGATAACTTTTAGAGAAAAGTTTTGTGGACGTAGCCCAACCATTACGGGTGAACCACGTTAAAATTGGTGTCACTTTGTGGATGATATTGTGCATTGCTTTGATATTGCTTTGGGTATATTGCTTTACTATTTTGAAGTATAAAGGAAAAAGTAAAAATAGGTCTTATACTTTTCACCCCCCGCCCTCTCAGTATAAGCTTGTGTTCTTCACAACAATAAGGAATAGACTATGAAAAGCTTTTGTACTAGTTGCTAGATTGGAAATAATAAGATCTCTTCTTTCACTAGCTACCCATTTTAGTCTTGTTGTATATCAAATGGATGTAAAATCAAAATTCTTGAATGGATATTTGGAGGAAGTAGTTTGTGTGGATCAGCAATAAGGATTCATAGGTCATGAAGACAAAGTGTACAAGTTGAAGAAATCTCTTTATTAATATTAGTATGAACCTAGAGCTTGGTACTCTAGGGTTGATTCCTACTTGCATAAAAAAGGCTATGAATTATGTTCAATTGAAAGTACACTATATATAAAGGTAGTTTGATAAGATTTTATTATTATATGTTGGTATGTTGATAATATAATTTTTATGGACTTCTCCACTATATTGTTAAAATAATTTAAAAATACACTGGATGAGCTTGAAATTAGTGATTTGGGGGGAAATGCAATACTTAATTTATATGCCAATAAAGAAATCAACTCAAGGTATATATTTTACTCAATCCAAGTATGTTGAAGATATTTTGGTAAGATATAAAATTAATGGTTGCAAATCTATTAGTACTCCAACAATTATGGGTTGCAAATTAATGAAGGGATATTCTTTTCCTCCTGTGGATGCAACACTCTATAGGTCTTTGGTTGGTAGCTTGATGTACCTTACAACTACTATGATGGATATTATGTATCCTGTTAGCTTAGTAGCAAGATTCATGCACTATAATCATGAGTCTCATTGGTAGAAAGCCAAGGGAATCCTTAGGTATACGAGTTGTACAAAATAATTTGGTTCATGTTATTATGATACTAATTCTTGTGATCTTAAGGCCTATATAAATGCAGATTGGGTAAGATGCCTTTATGATAGGAAGAGTATTTTAGGTTATGCTTTCATATTTGGAGGCAAATTGGTGTCTTAAAGTAACAAAAAGTAACAAACAATTGAATTATCAATAGTTGAACCAGAGTACATGGCTATCTCATTCACTTTCACTCAAGCCATTTGGATGGTAAGTCTCTTTGAAGACTTGGAATGAATATTGATTACTCCATTAAGATCTATTGTGACAACACCAACACTATATCCATGATAAAGAATATGGTGTTTCATAGTCTGAGTAAACATATTGACATACACCACCACTTCATTCATGACTTGGTATAAGATGAGTTTATAGATTTCATGTTTTACAAATCCAAAGATCATTTTGTTGATATTTTTAGAAAGGCTTTGAATAGAGATAAGGTTCAAAATTTGAGAACATTGATTAGAGTCCGAAACATTGAAATCAAAGGGAAAAATGAAAAATTATGTCTAATATTTCATTCCTCGTATGTGTCACTTAGCATTGATAATCTTAATTTGTGATTAAAACAAATAAAAAAATACACACTTCTTGTGGAAATGCTCTATTACTAAGTTTAATCGATGTTTTTTTGTGTATCTATAACTAGAGTTATTTAATTTTTTTGGTTATAGATTAGAAGTTTTATTTAAATGCATTAGTTACAACTAGAAAAGCATCTTGCATGATGTTGTGAACTAGGAATTAGTTGTAGTTGTCTTTAGTCATGCAATTGCAAGTTGGAGCTTATTTTTCTTAGGACCAAATTTTATATTAAAAATATTGTTATTATGTTATATATAGGGTTGTTGTTGTAGCCTTTTAAGCAAGAAAATTTTATTGTATTTCAATCACCTTTATTAATAAAATACTACTAATAGTGAAGCATGAATTTGTTGGATTATATTACATTATTTGGTTCCTTACCAATGTACCTTCATGGGTAGATATTTAGATTAGAAGTGTATTAGGAGTTAAGTACTTTATTTAAGCAATGTAATAATTGCACCTGTTTTATAATGTGCAATGATGTAAATGTGTAGGTAGTCCATATGTACATGAGTCTTTAGAATAGAATAGTGAGGTGTAATATGAATATTGAAGGCAAAGAGTTGCATATCATTATAAATAGGCCTTCGTAGAGTAGAAGTGTAAGATATTTTTGGAGTGCATAGGTGAGATTAGTAGTAGACACAATGTAGGGCATATTTTTCAAATGGAGAGGTAGTTGCCTCCATTGCATGTCTTTGTATATTTTTGTGAGCTTTCTTATATGAGAATTTATTGAGAATTATAACAAGTTTTATATCATATTTTCATGCATATTAGTTAGCCATTATCATAGTTGTAATATTGCATGCTTATTTCCATACTTGTGGAAATATTTCATTTAATTTTATAGCTTCAAAATCTAATAATGATATTAGAGCACTATGTAGATCAATAGAAAAGATTGTAAATCTCATTTTTAGATTTCTAAAATTGTTGTTGGCTAGATTTTTTCCACAAAGTTCCAAAATAACTTATGAACACTAGAAATTAGCATTTCATCCACTAGATTGGCAATCCAACTAGTGAAGACCAATTTCTATAGATTGATAGAATTTTTTATTATAATTTTCTAATATATTGTTGTAGAAGAAATGATATTCAAGAGCTTCCTGAAATATCTAGTAATAATATCTCATTTGGAATCAATTTGGTACCTGAAGCAACAAGTTACAAATTGAATATTTGGAGGCTTGAGGAAATGGACCGATTATAAGAGTTTTAGATTAGAGACTCCAAGTTGGATATTGAGGAGAGATCTAGTGGCCAAGGAAGTCACACTGGAAATTGCAAATATAGGAAGGATATCCTAGAAAGAAGACCCCATAGAGGAATAAAATACTCTAATAGAGGAGTCTTGGTGAAGAATAAAGATTGAAAAATTCACATTGAGGAAGAGGTCCATAGAAGGCCCTATTGAAGAACTCCCCTAGTTCGAATATTGAGCCTAGAAGGACTAATAAAATTCCTATTATAAATTTTAGTAGTAGTGGATCTAAATATCTAAGAAGGATATCAAGGAAGGTCTCACTCAAGTTTTCTTGAAGCTACAAGATTAAAGATCTTGGATAGGTCTCAAGGAAAAACAAGGAGAAGGCTTGGAGAGCCTTATTGGAAGAGTTCCTAGAAAAACTCATTGGAGAAATTTATTACCAAGGATTAGCTCATGATAGTAAAAGATTTGGGACAATTATCGTCATCCGACAACAAGCCCAAGGTAGAAGGATTTGGCAAGAAGATTGTCAAATTTCAGAGTAGTTTAGAGAAGATATCAAGACTTTAAAATTATTAAGAAGGAGATCTAGTTTGAATTCATAATTTGACAAGAGGAAGGAGATAGTAAAATCACCAAATATAATAAATTTTGGGATTGCCATTGAAGGGTTCTTGAGTGGATATCTCAGCTACAATTTGGAGGAGGTTCCTATGAAATTTTTGAGATTCAATGATAGCATTTCAGTGAGTTTTGTGACTACTTGACAATCTAAAATTTATCATTTAAGGGAAACAATTTTGGTAGCATTAGTGCCTAAAAAGAATTGAATTTTAGAGGTATATCCTTAAGGAGTATTGGAGCCACCAAATCATAGTTTTGGGTAAAAAAATAGTGAAGTGTTAAAGCTACAAAAAGGTGAACCAAAGAGTTGTTTTTTAACAACCGAGAAGAGTTGCAATATCATATACAAAAGGTAGCAAGCTGGGTGACTAAAATCACCATCATATTTATCTTCTACAGAGGTAGAAAAGGTATGCAACAAAAGGTACAAAAGTTTCATTAGTTGAACTTTCATATTTGGTATCATATTAAGTTTATTTGGCGCTAGTTTCAAGGTTTAAAGGTTGCATATATATTATTCATTCAAATTTTAAAGGTAGTGTAGAAGTTATAGTCTACAAGATTCAACCTACACAAAATAATAGAAGTTAGATATATTTTGAGATAAAGAAAAATATTAAAATTCTATTGTATGTTCTATTTAGCAAAGGAATACTCTACAAATTTACATATATATTAGTGCAAAGTTTAGTTTATTGTTAGCTTTTGATGCAGTATGCAATGGGAGATAGCAATCACAAGATGCAAAATAATATGAAAGAAAGTAAATCTACGAGATGACTGAAATATGCTATAAATAGAAATGATGGAAATGAATACAATGTAGCTATGGAGGAAATGGACACTCCATGAACAAAGCTACTGGACTACATTGCACCCATCACCAATATATGGTGATCTACACAACACTATGCTACTACCTACGAATATGCTCTAAGCTTCTATATCCTACTTGTTACAATGAGGCCCTTTTTATATAGGAAGATAGGTTCCTTGGCCAACACTCTACCTAGCTGTGCAAGGGACACCTTGCACATATACAACTTGCACATTGACACTTGTGCATTTATTACATTGCATGAAGTAACTAGATAACTTCCCCCTAAAGTAATCTAATGTCCTAAGTATGTACCTAGGAAGGTACATTTACATGACCCAAATGATGTAATATAATCTATTTCTAACACCCCCCTGTATTACATTATTTGGGTATTGAAGACTTTAGTCTTCAATGTGGATCTTCTTCCAATGGATGGCTTTGATTTGGTTCTTCTTCTTTAGCTGCTTTAGTCTTCATGTCATGGCTTCTGATATTTTCTAGTTCTTTGTCCCTTGATGCCAGGCATCTTTGATGAACAATTATTCTCATGATTTTGCATGTCATGAGTGGATCTGAATAGGTTCTTCTCCTTTCTTTTGTACCTATGTAAGACTTGTTTCTCTGTCCTTCATAAGTATCAACCTTGAGCTCAATGTTAGTAGATCCATCTGAAATAAGTTCCTAAAGATAACAATTTATTCTTTGTAGTAATCTTCTTTCATAGCCCTTATAGTACCTGTATTTGAAATGATAGGAGAAAGATGAGTGATTTGTCCCATCACAATATTTGCATGGATGGAAACTCCAACAATTGGTCTTTTCATGACCATATTGATTGCAATAGGTGCACAGTAGAGATGATCTGACAGTTTTGAAGTCTATTTTAGGAATATCATGTTTGTCTATCTCCTTGATAAGACCTTCTAACCATATGTGCACAATTGAAGCTATTCCATATTTTCCTTTTTGTATAAAATATTGTTGATCAATATTTTCCTGTTTTGGGTCTCCTTTGGTATAGTTGTCATCAGACTCATTGGATGAATCTTCCTTTACATAGCTATTAATTTCAGAACTTATTTTGCATTGTATTGGTTCTTCCTTTTCTTTGCCCTTTTCATCATTGTAATCCATCAGGTTTTTAATCCATATTGGTATTTTCCTTATTCCACTTCTAAGAGTGTTGCTTAGCATGCTAGTAGTCATTTGTATTACCTAAATTCTTTGGGATAGAGTAGTCTACCTTATAGCTCCCTACTCAATGTCTATGAAATCCCAATTAAAAATATATAAGCTTGTTTTGATGAAACCTTTATCAATCCTTAGGTTTTGTAGACTTCCTTATGTCTCCCTAGTAATGAGAGTATATAAACCTAATGGAATTTTAGGTTTTGTAGAAAGCTTATATTTTGCCAATGGATTTGCAACTTGATAATCTTTGATAAATGCTGATATTACCAAGTTTTGTAGAATGCCTTATGACTCCCTAGTATGTTTTGGATAAGATATAAGATGAATATAGTGCTTTTGTAAATTGTAGTTCAATTTTTGGTTGATTTTGTAAAGTTTTTGTAAATCCCAAAATCAACTTCTATTATCCCTTATTGCTCCTATTGAACTAAGCACTTTTCCAATTTTGAAGAGGTTTTAATGTTGGATTTCTTTTGTCCCTTTTTGAGAAATTTTGAGACAAGAATATTATAAATTTCCAACCTTAGCAAAAACCTTAATAACCTCTTTTAATATCCCTTTAGGATTTAATTTTAGTGTTTCTAATTTTCAATAACCTAATTTGGTGTTGTAATCCTTATAGCTCCCAAATATAGAAAATTAGAACACAATAATATTTGCAAATATTTTAAAATCAATTTCCAGTAGAAACCCTTATTACTCCTAAGTTTAATATTGCAAATATTATATTGATTTGATAAATTATTCCCTTTGATGTATGGCTTTCAATATGGTTAAATTCTTCTAAGTTTAACCTTGATTTATCAACCTTATAACTCCCTAAAATGAAAGCACATTAAAATAGGGAATAAATCTTACCTTGCAATATTTGAATACCATAATAATCGATGCTAATTTTGGGTGTGCAAGGGCTGCAATATTAATGTCTCTGCTTTGGTCATTCCCTCCAATAGAATGCTTGGAATCCTCCTTGGATTTAATGCTTCAAATATGGTACCTTTAATCTCTACCTTTGACCTCCTTTGACTAGAGCATTAAAGGCTCTTCCACCTTGCTTCCATGCTGCAACTCAACCCTGTGCATGAAGACTACGAAGTGTTGAATGTGGATGCGTGAATGCTCCAAGTGCTTGGTCTTTGGTACCCTTAAAATGGAGGAGAATCTTGTATTAAGTGCCAAGTGGCACGTCCATTTTCTTCTTGAGCACTTGAGGAGTAGAAGGTGCTAGAAGACACTTGTATCTTCCTTTGAGTAATGTATGAATGTTACATTCTTTAGTGGAGTGCTTGGTCTCTTTGTGGACAAGTGTCTCTCATATTCTCAATGCACCAACCTATTGTTAGTAACTCCTTTCTTTGTCAATATGAGCACTCGTGTGAGGAGTATTAGGGTTTTGCCTCAAGTGACAAGTGTCACTCCCTCCTTGTGCATGGATGTCTTCTCTAATGCTTCTTCAATGTACCCTTTGGAGGTTATTTAAACCCTATAAAATTTCTAGCTCCTCCTTCATTCAATAGCACTTGCTTGTGAGTTGTTTCTAGCTGGAATGAGGAGCAACGATTTGGAGGCTTGAGCATCGATTTTGAGCAATAAAAATGTGGAGTTTGAAACACTCCAATGGTGCCTTATTCTTCTTCTTTTCACACCTATTATATGTCCTCCTTTTTTAGATAATTTTGCTCTTGAATATAATGTTGTTTCTCCCTTTGTTTTGTGCCTTGTATTTTGTAGGTTCGATCATCCAAGATATGAGGAGTATGAGCCCTTTGAGTGGCTCATTTTGCTATGCTTGGGAGAATGCTAGTATTCAACTACCTTTGGCTGGTTTACCTTGGAAATATTGTGCCTTTGAGGCACCTTCAAATCTTCCCTCTTTCCTGTATAAACCATATTAGGATAGTGCAATACAATGTAACAATTTATATATAAAATAACCTTTATTGCACCCTCTTTTGCACTCCTTTTTTTAGGTCTGAATTTCTGGTTTTGTGGCAGAATTTTTGAATGCAATGTAGGGGTTTTGAGGTTGTCTCTTTGATTAGACACCTTCCCCTTTTTGCTTGGATACTTTGATGACAAATCCAAGCTTAGATAGAAGTAGATAGAAGCTCCTTATTTGATGCAATTTTCTGCACTTTTCTCCTTGCAACTAACCCTGTAATGCTTTGGATTTGAGACTCACCAAGTCTCAATCTTTGAAGCTTCTATTTCTGATTTTGGTTAGTTGTCTTCTTCTCCAATTTTTGGAGGATTCTAACCTATTTTTGTGGCTTCACTTGGCCACTATGTGTTGCAGATTTTTGTGCACTAATAGTGTCTTTAGACACTTTATCAAATTCTGATTTTGTGCCCTTCTCAAGAACACAAACACTAATATTTTTGAGAGTAATAGAATAGTGCAAATGAACCTAATAATATTTCACTTTTAATGCACTAACAATCTCACCTTATCACTCCAATCAACTCTCAAAATAAATGCACTTAATCAATTTACTGCAACTAATCAAGAATAATCTGAAATGAATCTTCAAGAGTTATTCTACAATTTCCTTACAATTAATATTGTAGGACTTAGTCTTCTTTTTCTTTTCCAAAGTAGATGATAGGTAGTTGATAGATAGTTGTAATTCTGAAATCTAATCAACTCCTAACTAATGTGCAAATGAACCTTAAAAGGAACTTTTCTCTTTTTGCACTTTTGAAGACTTGTAATCCAATTTTCCTTCTTGTAACTTTAATCCAAATTAAGGTGCTTTAATAAATCTGATAAGTAATCCAATTAATGAATCTACTTGCACCAATAGTTGCTTACCTTTTTTGAAATATTTTGTAGAGGATGTATCTTTTGTAGAGGATCTTGGTGTCTAATATCACCAAGTTGTTTCCTTGAGTAAGATCTTGCAACTCTTTGTAGGCTGTCCTAAAAACTTCTTCTTCACCAAAATATGGTCTCAAACTTTCTTTCACGAGCCTAGGATTTGGTGGCTTGTTCTCCTCTTGTAGTCTCCTCATTTTTGCTGTAGATTTTTAGAAGTCTTTATCTCAGAAAATAATGCCTTCTTGTTGTGAGAGGTAATCTTCAAATCTCTTGGATTTGGCAGGCTTCTCCTGTCTTCAAGTCTTCTTGTCGAATTCTGACTTCAAGCAGGATCTTCTTCTCAAGATTTTGAATGTCTTGAGGTCTTCTGAGATTTGGCACTCCTTGCCAAATTCTTCTTCTTCTTTTGGGCTTGTTTTCGGATGGCGATAATTGTCCCAAATATTTCACTATCTTCTGTAGTGAATTTCTCCAATGAGTTCTCCTTTGATGATTTCTTCAGTAAGGCTCTCCAAGCCTTTTACTGGATGCTCGTTGAGACCTCCCCAAGGTCTTTGATCTTGCAGCTTCTTCTGGTCTTCCTTGAGACCTTTTCTTCAACCTTCTACTCCTAGAAGTGTTGGTGGTGAGATCTTCTTCTGGATCTCTGATTCTGCTACTTTTGGATTCGAGCAGGACTCTCCTAGTCCTTCTTCTTCTTCCAAGACTGGAAGTTCTTCAATGAGATCTTCTCCTGATCTCTTTACCTTCAATTTTGCTTCAGGTGCTGGATTGATTCTGAAGAAGATACTCTTCCTAACTTTCTTGTAGGAAGTTTCCCAACTCACTGAATCTCCTTTCCCTACAACAAAGTATTAGTACTAAAATATTAATCTGCTTCTGAATTAGATACTCTCTTCTAGAGTCTTCTTCAGGATCAAGGCTTTTGTGGCCTTTTTTTAGTATCAAGGCTTTTGTGGCCTTTTCTTTAGTATCAAGGTGTAGACATGGAAAATTGATCCAATTTTAGTGCAAAATATTCCTTAGAGCCCCTAAGAGGTCTCTAACCCTTGCCCTAGGCAAGGGTAAGCATCTTTTCCCCTTTCCTTGCTTTTATTTATCCCTTTAGAAAAATTGTGCCCGATTACGATGGGACATGATTTCATAGAAGCGATATCACACCCCATTGGCACGGGTGTGACTTCACTATTTTTAGGTTTTTAATTTATTAAAACCTAGGTTTAACCTTTTTAGCATGTTTGGCATTGGCTTGTGTTTGTTTTCCCACTTATTTCACCCTAATTTTTGTCTATAAAAGGAGGGATCAATCTCACTCTTTGGATCACAACGATTTTATATACAAGCGCTCAATCTTGGAAATTGATTAAGCTCAAAATTCTTATGATTATTTAGTGCTCGTATTCTTACTTTCACTTTGCTTCCTATTTCTTCTACAATCTAACCCTGAAGTGTGAATTTTGGATTTGATCTTCTGTTGCATTGATTTGGATTATTGTGTGGTTTGATGGATTCTTGGTGTAGTTCAAAACGAAAGAGAGTGCCCATTTGGACATCTTGATCTCTTCTGCTTGATTCTCCATTGTCCATTAGGTTGTGCACATTTTGTTTCTACATTTATTTATGTTCTACATATTTATTTTATTTTGTGTCTCTAAAGTGAAATCACGCTCTGTCCTGATGAGGCATGACTTTAATAACCCTAATTTAGGGTTTTTGCTCACAAAAATGAGATCGCACCCCATTCTGATAGAGCGTGATTTCATTGAGAGTGTTATCACACCTACCATATACAAGGCACGATTTTGCTTAAGATTGAACTAGGGGCATTTGTCAAATTTTGATTGCATTTAGGGCATGATAGCATAATCTATTTTTTTCTCTCTACTGTTGCATTGCTATTTTATGATCAATTATCCAAAGGTTAATTTTTGCTTTTGTTTTCAAAGGTCATCTAAAAGGAACTAGGGGCTTGATTTTTGCACCTTCAAGCATTTTTGTACAATAGCCTAAGCAGGACCCCTAATTCTAATCCCATTTTCAAGTGTTTCATAAGTTATCTTGCAAAACAGGTTTTTTTGATATCATTGGACAAGAGGTAGAAAAAGCTAAGTCAACTATCGGTCAAGATAAGTATTATAACTATTGATTGAATATCTGATCTAATTATTGGTTCTTAGGCATCTAAAAGTGAAAAAGCATATAGTGTGCATCTAGGGTTAATATTATGCATTTATCTTGTGTCCTTGCTTTAAATATTTTTTGGATAAAACCCTAGGTTAGGAAGCATTCAAAGAAATAATCATATTAGGTTAGCTCTTGTATTCTTGCATTCTGATTTTTGTATTGTCATTTATATTTTATAGCATATATCTAGAAAGGTCAAACTTAGGTGATTGCTTAAAAACTAAATACATCAAACATCCCAAAATCTTGAGGACTTGGAGTGAGTCCTAAAACTGTTCCTGGTGAACCCTTCCCCTAAAACCAAGTGTAGAGAACAACATACCCTCATAGTTCACCCCACAAGGCTTTCTATCTCTTGTGGATCCAAATTTTTGGAAATTTTATGTGGTAGGGCAGTTTTCACCTCTACACAAGGTATTTGTGGTCTATTCTTTAATATCAAGGCTTTTGTGGCCTTTTATTCTGTATGAAGGCTTCTATGGTCTTTGCTTCTGGATCAAGACTTCTATGGACTTTTCTTCTAGATCAAGGCTTCTATGGCTTTTTCTTCTTCTATGAAGTTCTCAATCTAACAATGGATATCTCAAGTCTCCTAATTTCACCATGACTCTTCTCCATAAGTCTTCTTCTATAGTTTTATTTTCTTACACAAGAAACTAATATTTGCACTATGAAAGCACATCTACCTTCAAGCAACGAAGTTGAAGTCTACTAGATTTCTATTGTAGGAGGAGTCCCAATCATCTGAGAAATAATTTTTTGATACAAAAGAAAACTTGGGCAATAGTTAACAAATTCTAGATATCCTAAATGATCTTCACTAGTTGATTTGTCAATCTAATGGATTAAATGTTGAGTCCTAGTCTTCACATGTTTTTCCTGCAACTCTGTGGAAATACTCTAGTCAAATGTAATCTCAATATTTCCATAATTGAGATTTCTTTCAGTCCTCACTTGTGCCTCTCCCTAATTCTACCACCTAAACTCTTATAAGATTTTTTTATAGTGGTTGGTCCAGTAGCGCATCAGGTTGATAAAAAACTTATGCATAATGATAATGGTGGTTTTCTTATTGATCTATTATGGATAGATCTACCATGGTTCTGATACCACTGTTATATTTTGATGTAGTATGCAATGGAAGATAGAAATCACAAGATGCAAAATAATATAAAAGAAATTAAATCTATGAGATGACTGAAATATGCTATAAATAGAAATGATAAAAATTAATACAATGTAGCTATGGATAAAATGGACACTTCATGAAAAAATATATTGGACTACATTGAATCCATAACCAAAATATGGTGATCTACATAACACTATGGTTTGACCTATGAATATTCTCTGAGCTTCTATATCCTACTTATTACAATGAGGTCCTTTTTCATATAGGAAGATAGGTTCCTTGGCCAACACTCTACCTAGGTGTGCAAGAGACACCTTGCACATATACAACTTGCACAATGAAACTTGTGAATTTATTACATTGCATGAAGTAACTAGATAACTTCCCCCTAAAGTAATATAATATCCTAAGTATGTACCTAGGAAGGTACATTTACATGATCCAAATGATGTAATATAATATATTTCTAATAGTTATTAAGCGCAAAAGAAACCAAGAAAGAAAGGCATTGCCAAGATTTTGAAGGTTGTATTGACTTCAATCTATATCAGCCTACAAAGGAAGTTGAAGCATGCATTTTGAGAAGTCAATAGGCTTATTTTAAGAGCATAGGAGGATAAATAACTACATCATCCTATTCTACATTTGCATAGCATGGTATTGGATCCATTCAAAAGAGATCTAAATAGTAGAGTATCTCTAAGGAAATGGAGGTTGTATTGGTAGCATTAACCTGCGTCAATCACCTACGCATTAGCAGATATTGTTTTCAAGTAAAAGATAGTAATAAAGGTGAAAGAGCTAGGTAGAAGGTATAACTACAGTAAGGATGCCAAGGTTGAATACATCAAGCATCATAGTAGCTTTTGGATAAGGCAAACAAAGACTAATATGATAGCCTTTGGTAAAGGTATTGAAACGTGTATAAAATGACATTTGATAATTTAACACAAAATGACAAGATGCATTAAAAAAATAAATTGCATTCCATTGAAATTAATAAACATGTGTTACAAGAGGGTCTTTGTGCCCTTTATCCATATCTATTCCTAACATGGTTATAATCAATCTGATGTCTTCTCCAATTGTCCCTTAGTGTAGGTGGGCTTCTTTGTATGTGTGCCATCATTGGGTGTTGTTTGCTACTGCTCCTCTTCTTCAAATATACAAAATGACCTATGGAAGACCTGCAAAAGGGGATTAGTGTGATGGGGGGCTTGCCTTAGTCAGGCCCCATGTTTAGAAAGATAAATCGACTGTAAATATATGATAAAAATTGAAATAAAATGTGTAGAAGCTGATAATATTCCAAAATAGAGCTTACCTCCCAAATTTGGAATGATTTGGGGCCTGTAGACCCAATTTGCCACTCGGGGGCGAATTAAGGCCAGATTCATGGGGCAAGGGGCGATCTGAGCTATGATGCTTCTTTGGTGAAATACCTTCGATGGATCGGTCCTAAGGCAGCTTGGGTGCCTCTATGCACTCTTAGATTCTGATTGTATGTTCCATAAACAGACTGCTTAAACTTCACTCTCCTTTTTTGTAGAGTTTCTATACTTTGTTGAATATGAGTGAGAGAGATAATTATGATTGAGGACCCACTACTTACAGGAAATAGCAAGTTTTAGGGTGGGAGTTAGATGAACTAAGCCTAGGATGAAGTCTAACCAAGGTTAGGTTAGAATTTGTGACATGGAAGTGTCCTATTCCTTATGGGAAATATCCTATCCTCACACATGTGTGAGGAAGGATCAATGCTAATTAGGATTAAGAGGTCCTAAGTCCAATTAGTATTTGATTAGGATTTCTCATGAAAATATCTTAGCTAACCCTAATTACACATATGTGGGAGGATGTAATTAGTGTTAATCAAGATTAAGGATTCTTTTAATAAAATTTATCCTAAAAGGTGACTTAAGTGAAGTCAACATTAAATTACATTTTAGGTATTGACTTATTAATTGTTTTGGTCAAATAATACCCCTTGGGGGCCTCAATTGAGTGTGGATAGGCTGTTGAAGGGTATCCTAGTGCATGGGATGTAATTTTTAAGGCTTATGAGGGTTTAGGATCTAAAATTTGATGTAGTGGTATATGGGAGTCTACACGATGCTACGACAATATATGGCAATCTACACACGACTATGCATGACTATGGTTGTATATGTATGACTACGCATAACTACAGTAATCTATGCATGTCTAGGATCATCTATAATAGTATACGTTGGTCTAAAATAGCCTAGGGATATCTAGTAGGGTCCATGTAAACCTACAAGTATCCAAAAGGATCTACGAGTACGTAGGTACAACAATGTGCAACTTTTGGGTGTCTACATTTGTCCCTTTTTGTACTATACTATGTGGAACACAATTTAATACAAAAATATAAAGGGTTTGTGTAGAAGGAAAAAGGATAGAATGGGAATGGAATCCAATCAAAGGTATGTAGCCACTCAAAGTGTGTCCATACAACATTAACTAGATGTCCAAGGGAAAGAAGAGAAATGAATGGAATCCAATATAAGGTATGTAGTTGCTCGAAGCATGACCATAGAACATTAACTAGATGTCCAAGGGAAATAATATAAAGGAATGGAATCTAATCAAAGGTATGTAGCCACTCGAAGCGTGACCATACAACATTAACTAGATGCCCAGGGAAGAGAAGGGAAGAAAGAAAGAAGAAGAGGAAATAAATAAAAGCAATGTTGGTAAAATAAAATATATGATTGTGGATGCAATGATGTGATTTTGCTGAGTTCATATGACATTTTTTGATGTCATACTAGTTGCTTGTGGTAGGAAACATTTGACTGCTTTGCTTTTGTGACTAGATCAACGTGGTCCAAAAGTATGATTAGGACAAAAGCCTAACTAAATCTTTGTTGTTGATTGATTGATGAGAACATGATGACAAGAGTAAAACCATTTGAGTTAGTTGAAATTTGGATCATTAACTCATGACCAGATCAGCGTGGTCACGAAGTCCTTTTCCAAATATTGTGTTAGGATTAAATCATGACCAGATCAGCGTGGTCATGAGATTATCCATAAAAATACATAATTCTCATGATGTAACCCATGTCTGTTTGTGATTGAGATTATTTTGGATGATAATCTTCAACAAAAAAATTTGTAGACAAATGTGCTAACTGTGCTTTTGGATTGTCGATGTTGTGGTTGCATGCAAAGCTGAATTTGGATATGAATACCCCCTCAAACAAGAAATCAGCAATGAGGTGAATGGAATGTGGTGAATTGATGATGCAACGATTGATAAGATACCAATGCATGATGAATATGATTGCAGAAAAGAAAATAAGCAAAAAAAATGTTAGAAGAATGGTTTGGAACAGAGGAGACAAAGGAGAGCGGCTTGTGATGTTGCCTTAGGTTGGGGAGAGGGATCCTCCTATGGATATTCTGGATGTAGAGGATGCAGGGATGACTTCAGATTTTGATGTATGGTGGGCCCTATAGACTTGGGAGCCTAGTAGAGGTGTCATTGATCGATGGGTGGTACATGCTGTTGGGGCACCTCCACTAGAGCGGAGAGCTGGTAGGATGACTCAAGCTAGGATGGCGAGCATGTATGATGATGAGGAGGAGGTTCCTCTATGATGGTCATGGTGTCGTATGGGTGTTGGAGAGAGCACCTAGGATGTGAGGGTGGAGGAGGTGGATGTGGGTGTAGATGCTGGTATGGGACAGGCTGTTGGAGCCGAGGCTGATGGAGGCAGGGTGGCTAGTATGGGTGGTATTAATGATACCATTGATGTTGGGGTATTTTTTGATATAGCATAGTATATTCCTATCGATGTCTTGGAGAGGCAGATAATGGAGGATTTATAGGGACAAAATGATAGGGTTCAGCAGTTAGAGGCAGATATGATTGAAATGAGGGCTGCTATGGCTAGGTAGGGGCAGATGATTGATAATCTAACTAGTCAGTTGGTGGTTGAGACTAAAAATAATATGAGTGTGAGACTGCTATATCAATGCATGAGATTCCTCTCCTTGACTATGGTCGAGTTGTGGTGCAGTATGGCTCACGGTCATAGATGCAGTTGACGTCACATCAGATTCAACATAATGCTGCTACGATGGGCCAGAGGGGTGTTAGGGATAAGGTGTAGGATCAACCTATTATGGATCCAGTTCCAAAACTTAGAGTAGATTTGAGTTGGGCTGCAGAGATGCAAGCAAGTTGGGAGGGCCTCAGGGAGACTCATAGTGGGAGTTAGGATACCTATTTTTGATTGTAGCTTGTGAGCATTTTTTTTTTTATGCTAGATGATGATGGACATGATCCCAGGTTGTAGCCTTTGGGAATTTTGTATGGACGATATATATACCTTTTTTACTTTGGCTATTACATATACATGTGTTATTTTGATGGTTTGAAATATGTTCTTGTTTATATTTTCATGGATTAGCGTAACATAGTTTGTAGGTATGTATGATAAGTAGATATACATGTATGACATGGTTTAGATCTATTATCGTGTTGTGGTTGTACTGACCCAAATTTTTTGCACCCTTACCTTCAGGCTAAAGGATCCATGCCCGAAAGGGGGATGCGAGAAGGATGGGACAATACCTCGGACTGAGAGGCCCTTTGAAGGTCACGCCTCTCGGGGGAGGGGTATAAGGGTGAATTTTTGATGGATGGTGGGGTTCACCAGGAAACTTTGAGTGGCAGTTTCCATGCCTAGGTTGAGAATGGGTTTGATGTGTTCATTTTATACTCAATCATTCATATTCCTAGGTTGGCCAAAATGAATCTAAGCTATTCTATATGAAAATGCCGATTTATATGAATACAGAAAGCATGAATGAATCCTAAATACAAGGAATATGTTAAATGAGAAAGAATGCACCTGATTTCGGATGTCTGATGAAGATTCTGAAGCTTGTAGGAGTCCAGATCATCCCGAATATGATAGGATCATCTGCAATTGTACATAATCATCCCAGATCATAGGCGATCATCTAAGATCAGACAAGATCATCGTCGATCTGACGAATTCATCAAGAGAATTCGTCAGAAACCTACAATCATAGAAACAGACACCAAAAACCAAAAATGCAACTGCAAGAATAATGCAAAATGATAGAAATGACAGTATAAATGCTTAACTGATAAATCTAGATAGCATATTAAAGGAAATGCATTGTTTTAATAACTTATTTTAACTTTATCATGCATTTATGCTAAATGAGGTGAACTCCAGGATGCAGAATGAAAATAAATCAAGCTAATGCATAGTAAAATAAGGAAGGAAGATGAGAAATGCAAACTCAGGGCTCTGATTGCCCCCAATCTGAACTACAGTCGAGATCGCCTCCAATCGTACGAGATCATCGCCGATCTGTGACAGGATCGTCCAAAATCATGTGGAATCGCCTACGACGATCCGAGCTTCCTCCAGCTGAAGCACAGTGAAAACCTGCAATGAAAACTTAAAACTACGAGTGCAAACAATGGTGGATAGGACGTCTTAACACAGCAAAACTAAATGGCAGGGAAAATCAACCAAGGAGAGAGTCAGGAGGAGAGCCAAGGGGGATAAACTAAGAAAATCCTAGTTTATATAGGATTAGGGGGAGGTTAGGAGGTTGGGGATCATCCCAATCTAGGAGATCTCCAATGGAGGAATCTCCAACTACGCAGACACGCTTCTGCCCAAGTTGGAGAGGCTGTTGAAACAGAAGCTAATTATGAAAATTCAGTTTTGGGACGAAATCGTCTGGACGTTCTGTTCCAGACGAATTCATCCGATCTGGGACGATTTCGTCTGATCGGCGATGATATCGTCCAACGGTCAAAACAACTCCTAAAAATGGCATGAAAAATGGGGTGAGCGGTTAACGGGCGGTTTCGGGGTTAAAATTCAAATTTTTATCTTTTTACTAAGGGTTTAACTGCGCCAATTTTAGGGTGCTACATTTTGCCCCCTCTTTAGCGAATTTTCTGAAGAAAATGCGTTAAAGACGAGTTCTTCCCGCTTTACGAGAAAGCAAAAATTTATTCCATTTTTTAGACGACGATTCTAGGTCGAATCGTACGACTGCTTACTATGGTGCCCCCTCCGTGTTTTTACCCAAATCGAACGTTTGAGGTAAAAGCGCGAAAAAGCAAAATTTTAAAAAAGTTGTTTTTTAAATAAAATTAAAAAAATAGGGTAAAACCCTAATTCATTTTTACTGTTCACTTTTGCTGTTTTAGAGCTCTACAGGCAAAATGGTGGAAATGGCACACAGATCGACAGAGGTCCGATGCGGGTTGCGGGTAAGGATCTAAACTTGATGTATTATGTTTTTAATTTGATTTGTGTGATTTTTAATTTGAATTTTGACTATTTTTGGGGCATCATGGCCGTTTTTAGGCCGTCGACGACGTCGGGATGAAATCGTCCCTAGATCTCTGATTTCGTCTAGGGGCGAAATCGACGAAATAGGGGCGATCCCGTCCAACAAGGGGCGATCCCCAAGTTGAGAAATCGGAGATGATTTCATCCTACTAAGGATGATTTGACTTAATTTAGGACGATATCATCCAATAATGGACGATATCATTTTTTTATGAGATGAAATTGATTTAATTGATTTTAATGATTATCTATTAATGATTTTTGTTGTTTTATTGTTTATTTTGTAGAGGGGATTACTAAAAAGTTAGGAATGGAAATATGGGGGTCTAAGAGACGATGTAGCCACGCTCGATCAGGCGGAGCGAGACCGACTATCGAAGGTTGGGCTACAGCATGTGGCAGAGATGCCACAAATACCTACAGACATGGGGCTACTGACAGCCCTAGCAGAGAGGTGGTATCCGGGGTCATCCTGCTTTTGGCTACCGATAGGGGAGATGGCTCCCACTCTAGAGGATGTATGGAGGATCTTGAGGATCCCCATACATGGGCGGTTTATGACTCCTATGACCAATCAGGGCCATGCCATGATGCGACTATGCGGAGACCCTAGCTTCGCCCTGGAGAAGGGCGGAGTGAACATCGAGACATTGAGGCAGATGCCTGGGGCATCTCGATTGACTCAGGTTTTGGTAGGGGTAGTGGGTGGCCTACTGCTATGCCACCAGAGTGGATGCAGGTTACCATGGCTCCTCTCAGATGTGGTCTACGACATGAGAGACCACGGCTATAGGTTTGCTTGGGGCAGCTTTGTACTATGCCGCTTGTATAGGATCCTATACGGGGTCATATACAAGGGAGGTCGATGTCTAGTATTGACATCGCTACTACAGGTTTGGTGCTAGGAGCACATTGTGGTGCGGAGGCCGGTAGGGCTTCCACTGATAGGGGTTGATCGGGAGAGACCCCAGGTTTTCTATTGGTGGCTCTAGAGAGGGTCATAGTGGTGGATAGATCTATCGATGTCTCAGAGGTTGCTAGATGACCTCATCCTTGACCAGATCACCTGGAGGCCATGGAGAGAGCATCCAGGGTGGGGAGAGGATGGATAGGAGTTGGCTCGCATCAGGCGAGTCTTCTGGCTGAGGATGGAGTAGGGAGAGGTAGAGCTCCACCGCTATGACCGAGTTTTGAGGTAGTTCGGTCTACAGCAGGGGATCCCTTCTCTCAGGGATTATGAGTACTCCTAGACTATTCGGGATAATACTACACTGAGCGGGGCTCTAGATATGCAATGATTCTGGAGTCAGGACGTTGATGATGCCCCCATTTAGCTAGTGGATGGGGACGATGTTGGGGTCACAGATGGGTATGATGCCTGGTATGCAGGCATCCACCCTCCTCGGATGATGAGGGCATAGGGTCCGATGCACGTTGTTGTGCGATGGATGGGGAGGCGGTGCCAGGCTACCATCGATGCAGCGAGGAGTCATGGAGGGAGGGAGCAATGACGGTCTCCTTAGGAGAGATGTCGAAGAGTGCCACAGGCTCTAGAGAGACCATAGCAGCTAGAGAGGAGGGAGGAGGGACTCCCTTCTCAGTAGAGGGATAGGCCACCATCTCTCGATAAGGGCAAGGGTGTCGAGGTGGGGGAGAGCAGCGAGATGGTGGCTCTTCGAGCTGAGAATGCCCACCTCCGGGCTTAGGTGCAGACACTATAGGATGAGGCTACATGACTCAGGGCTCGGAGCGGAGGGGCGAGCACTCGGGATCTAGCATGGGCTATTGCTCAGACCGCATTCTACCAGGGATTATACTATCATGTGGTTCTAGAGGAGTAGAGGATACCATTGCCATCCCCCATTGTAGAGCCGATCATGATGGGGTCATCGAGGACATCCTCATGATCGATGTCGAGGACCCACGATACAACATGGACCTCGATGGGACCACCTCCTCCACCTCAGGGTGGGAGAGGAGATGAGGCTGAGAGCTCGAGGGCTTCTCGAGACTAGCTGCACATTGACTATAGACTGTATATTTTTGAGAGGATTGAGTATGCCAGGGTATAGATTGTGGCATACCAATCCAGTTTTGATATGATGTACATATATTTGATATATATATATATATATATATATGATATTTTTGTGATATGACTTGTCCATATGTTTTATGATGCTTTAATTTTTGAATTGTTGATTGATTATTCATGTAATTATGTCGTTTGGAAATATTATAATTTTATGTCATGCTGTAAAATTTAAATGAAATAATCTGATGTAAACAAATTGGTTGTTGGTGGTGTGATTTGATGAAAAATAAAGGGACTTCTAACAATAATTTCAAAGGACATTGTCGTTGTTATATGACCATTTCATGGAGTCACCGCTCGCTAGGTCATCAAGCTAATCCCAGTATAGAAATATTGCTAAAAGTAAAAGAGTGCTTAAGAGACTGTCTTAAGACTTTGTGTTGTGATGATGAAAAATGATGATGGTGATGATTTGTTTTCAGATTTTCATGAAAATATTATGCATGAAATATTAAAAAAATATGATTTTTGCTAGGCATAAAATTCCTAAGTGTGATAGAAATTTTGAACAATTCCTTAGGAATTATACCATCGTTGCAAAATTGAATGTTGACATAATGAAATGAAATAGAAAAAATGTGTTCATTCTTTTTAAAGCATAATTGTGTAACATAATGATTTAAGCCATATGTTTTTATGAATTAAAATAAATGGGAAATAAAATTAGAACAATGGTTTGCGCTAGGCATAGAATTATAGGTATAGACTTATACCATCATCGCGAAATCCAAAAGGAAATAATTTTATTGCATAATTGATTTTTGATTTTGAGATAAACAAAAAATATATAAGATGAGGACTTGCGCTAGGCATAAAATTCTAGTTTAGGTTTTAGGAACTATACCATCATTGTGAAAGTCAAAAGTATATATAAATGTGACTTTATTGCTAGATTTTTGAACATGTTTTGAAAGAAAATTTTGGATTTTTGAAAAAATGTATTTAATTGTTTTTATACTAAGCAGATGTTCTCAAATAAGAAGATGAAATTATTCCAAAAGATTTGCATAAATATTTTAAATTATCTCAAAGACAAAATGTAGATTTATAAGGAACCCCATGTGCATATGTGAGTTCATTGCCGATCTTGATTTATCATAATGATACAAAATCTCTCAAATACAAATGTGTGTGCAATTGTATTGTTCATTTACCAATTTTGAGCAAGATAATTTGATACAAGTAATTTGAATTAACCAAATAAGTGTTCATTGACCATGATTTATATGCATGTAACCATACCAGACTACTATGTAAGTCGGGTCATCAAGAGCTAGCTGATCCATAAGCGGACATAGGTCTGTACAAAAGAAGGTCGCTAATGTGACAGACATATCACCACGCTAGGAGTTACCCAAGGCCAAGCGGGTTGGGCACAAACCACCTGTTATGGGGCTTACCTCACAGTTTTCGAATAATTGAGAATTCCAGGGATTCAAGCTCATTCACCCTTCTTTTCTTTTCAAGGGGTAGGGAAAGGGATTTTATTGCATTTTGCTTTTTCTTTTCTCTTTCTCTTCTTTTCTTTTTTTTTTGTATTTTTGCTTGGAACTGAGATAATGCTGAAATATTGCTGAGATGGTACAAAAATGATATTTCTTCTTTTTCTCATTTTCTTTGACTTTTCTTTTTCTTCCTATACTAGGGATACTTGCTCGGATTGGTTGTAGAGCAAGGGATTTTTATTCTGGGTAGGGGTGAGCTTGTCCTTTTGTCAATTCTCAAAGATTCTAGACCATGTGCATGATAGGATAGCAGGGGAAACTTTTCGCTCAAGAAACCACTTCTACTATGTAGCATCGTATTGAATTTGCAATGAAATCATTTTAATGTGAAAAGATATACTTGGTTCAAGTAAATAACAAGATCAATTCTCTATGCTCAAAACTTTATTTAATTCAACTTGTGGACTTTGATATAAGAGAGATTAATAATCATACCAAATAAAATCAAGATATTTATTCATGTGAGTGTGAAAGTGCGGGATTCCAAATAAATGCTAATTTATCCAAAATAACTAAAAATATAACTGCAATACTTCAAGAATTGACAGGTGCAAAAATAAAAAATGTTTTTGAAGATTTTGATGATTTTGATTTTTTTTATATTTTGATTTTAATTTATGAATTGGTTGATTTTTTTAATTTTTATGAATTTAAATGAGAATTGGTGGTATATACAAGATGATCTATGTATACACTATACAAGGTTATTTGAGTATAGCATGTCTAAGGTTGCTTCAAAAATCAAAGTTGAGTTGAAGGTAATTCAAAGGATCGATGATGAATTTTTAAGGATAATTTGATTATGGTGAAGGGAAGATGTCAAAAGGTTGATGTTAATAAAAGGTAAGAGGTAGCAAGGAACTTTTTATTTTAATGTAAAACTATGCTTTGTGGATGTAGATTTTGTATATATGTGATGGATGGGTCATATTATATGTATAAAATGTTATAGGAGTAGAAAAATAGGTCTTCATTCTAGGTTAGGATCTTACACTATATTCCAAGTCTTGATAAGATGGAGGGAGCATATGTGGAGGTGGAACTGATGGAGAAGAAGTAGATGATGTTGTGGGTGTGTGTTTCACACGTTTAGATGGATAATGAGAATTAGGATGTGTGGATGATAGAGCAGGGCAAAATTGAACTCCAATAGGTTCTGCCAAAGCACACATATCAAAGGGTCTAGGATCACCATGAATGGTAACCAACTGATTCTTAAATTAGAATTTAACACATTGATGTAAAGTTGAGGGAACAACTCGCATTGCATTGATCCAAGGGCGACCCAAGAGTATATTGTATGATGCAGGGCAATGTACAATAAACACGGTCGTATCCAAGGTTCTCGGACCAACCTGCAATGGGATGGTAATAACTCCACACGTTTCTTGTGTTTCGTCATTGAAGGATTTTATGATCATATCAGTTCTTTTCATTTCATCACTTCTAAACCCAAATATTTGGTAGAAGTCAAAAGTGCAGATGTTTAAAGATGAACCATTATCAATCAAGACTCGTTTAACTGCTACATCTCCAATTAAGGCAGTAATATATAAGGGGTTATCCTTATGTAAACTATGTTGCGGTATGTCTCTATCCCGAAAGTCAATACAATCAACTTCACGAGTTATTATAGTATTGGCCATGGCTTCAGGTTGAATGTCTTGTGGTACCATCATCTGGCTTAATGTGAGCATTAATTCATCTCTATGTGTAGGAGAAGATCTTAAAAGGTCCAAAAGAGAAATTCTAGTTGTAATATTTGATAGTTGCTCATTAATATTATAAGGAGGTTTAGGTTGAACATTAGGTGCATGATTCCCTTTATTAGGAACTTTCAAAACAAATGGAGTTGATCCATCATTCTGCATTTGATCTTGTTGAGAGTTTTGAGCTTGTTGTCTAGTAACAACTCCGATGGTACCCACAATATTATTCTGCGGATGATGAATGGGTCTTGGTCTAGCATTTATGGCTTGCTCATTAGAAAGTAATTGGTGAGAGGATGGTCTAGTAGTGACTCTTCTTGGAAATGGTTCTTCCAGAACCATAGAACTTGTGATAGGGTGAATAGCATCCGATTCATCTTCAGAGCTATTCGATTGATTTGATGTGATTTCCATATCACTCTCGGTCTCATATTCTGTATCACTAAGATCGAGTGTCCGAATATTATGTAGAGGCCTGGTCGTAACCACGGATAAAGTTGTGTCAAATATTTCCAGATCATGAGCAGGTAAATGCCCACTAATAGTCCCTACATATCGGGTAGGAGGGGGAACATTATGATGTTCAATTTGATTAGCCACTTCCTTGCCATGTTTTGGTAAAGGATGTTGAAATATGTCCAATGATTGATTGGCATTCTGATTCTGGTTTTGGGGGATGTTCTTTTGAGCATTATTAGGAGGATTTTGCTTAGGTTGAAAGGCTTGCACCTCCATCTCATTGTTATCAATTAAGTCCTGTATTTTATGTTTTAATATTTTACAAGAGTTGGTAGTGTGTCCAGGTCCTCTATGGAAGTCACGGATGTAAATCAGCTCTGTATCCGGGTATAGTTGGATCAGGTTCCCGGATATTTGGTAATTGAATCAAACCTCATTCTAATAATTGTGGTAGAATGGTTGATAAAGGTTGATTTAACCTAGTAAATTCTTGAGGAGGTTTATCAGGAGGTTTCAGTATAAACTTCTCTGTTGTCTTCGCAGCATTAACATTAGCAATATTTCTACTATCGGTGACTCCATCACCCACAACTTGTTTATTTTTATATTGATTTCTGGATGTTTTCTCATCATCTTTCTTTTAAGCTGACCTCTCCTAATGAGAGCATCTTCCACTCTTCGGGCTAAGTCTATAGCCTGATCGAAGGTGGTCAAGGTAGCAGTTGATAACTCGTAGGATAGTTGTTCTTGTAAATTATTAATAAAGATGTCCAACATCTCCCTATAAGGTAACACAAAGTGCAATTTTCCTATCAACTGTCTCCACCTAGCTAGGAAATCGGCAAAACATTCATCTTTGTCTTGTTTTAAGTTGTACAAGTCTTTAATGGTCACATGCATTTCGATGTAGGCACTAAATTGATGAACAAAAGACTCGACTAGTTTCTTCGAAATTCCTCAAAGAATTAGTGGGTAATTGATAATACCACTCTAATGCCATTCCTCCTAAACTTTTTGGGAACATTTTTAGTAATAACAAGTCATCATGTGATATATCATGACATGCTATCCTAAACATACGAAGATGCTCTATGGGATCTTCGGTTCCTTTATATATGGGAAGGACAGGCATAGGAAAATGTTTAGGATATGGTTGTGCTACGACTATAGGATCTAAAGGCTGACTACACATCTCTCGATAATTGTACGAGGGACGGTAGGGATCTATCTGGTCCATGCGGGAAACTAACTGTTTCACCATGGCTTCAAGATTACTAGTTTGTCCACCATATTGGTTTGGTGGGACATAGGTATGGGATTTGTGAGTGTATGATGGCGTGACATAAGGATTAGATGCTATATTGCTATTATGTAAAGTGTTGGTAGGAAGAGTATTATGAAGAGGATTTGTAATAGTATTATGTTGTATCCCAGATTGTTGGTAATTGGTGTTTGGTTTTGTTTTGGGTTTTTGTTGATTTGAGGTATATTGATCAATAGCTTGGCGAAATAGAGCAGTAAATGATGGTTTCTTTTGTGTGGGAATGACCCTAGGCTTGCTAACAGGCACTTTAGATGGTTGGGTAACCTATTGTTGTTGCATGTTCTGGATTATAGCGGCCATATCCAAATTGGATGGTCCAGCTTGATCACTCTCTTGATCAATAAAGGACAAGGGATTAGTGCGTGTGTGAAATACTTCTTCTAGAGTTGCTTGAGTGTCACTAATTTGATCCTTGTCCATATGGACTGCTCTATTAAGAACACCAATATTAGTATTGATGAACTTCCAAAATTGTTCCATGTTCTCAAAAGTAACATCTCCTCCTGGAGACATTTTAGGGGATGAGGATCCTTCCTCTCTAATGGTTTCTTCTTGTTCATTTCCTACAACAAGCTCTTCTTCTTGCTGGTCTAGGGTTCCTTCTTCTTGAATTTGATCTTCAGGAAGGACATCTGGGTTATTTAATGGTTTTCCTAACCAATCTTCTTCTTCTTCAGTCTGTTTTCCATTCCTAAGTCTAGGCATTGTGCTTAAACTTAGATTTCAACAAATATATATATATATATATATATATATATATATATATATATATATATATATATATATATGTGATAGGTTTGAGAGGTATATATTTTAATTATATACCTACTATAATATTTTTAAAAGGAAATGTTTTTGTTTTTTGTTTTTGTGTTTTTTTTTGTATTTATTATTTTTATAATAATAAAGATAACAAACAACATACTAGTTGCAAGAAATAACAATAATAAAAAGAATGACTTAGTTTTCTATAAATAGTTTATGGATATCATTGATAGGATCAAGTTCATCAAGAGTCATGAAATGCTCCTCTTCAAATTGGAAATGGTTTTTCAAGAATTTGACAAAGTGTGCTATGGTAATATGATCTATTTCGGACTCTGACCTGTAGAAATAAAGTTCATGGCAATACTCTCGATATAACACAACTCTAGGAACTCTATTCCATATTTTTCTATCCGTAAGAATGACTTCTTGATCCTCTATACGAGATAGAAATTTGTGTACTATAACTACGTTCTCAAGGTATTCCTCAAAGGTGTACAATTCAGAAGACACAAGTGCTCTTTTATCGGCTAACCACCTATGGCAAGCTCTCTGAAGTTCATGGTATAAAGTCACCTGATCAGGATCCAGGATTCTATCTAGGACAAACCTCTTAATTTGCCTAAGTTCTGTTGATCTAGATGAAATAATACCCAATCTCCTATCAAGTTCATCCCACAAAGGTTGGACTCTATTTGTTTGAGGTACTCTAAGCATATAAGTAATCTCTATGGTTGTTAATTGATTTTCAACATTTATGGTGACAACTCATCTTTTATTATAATCTACCATCTAAATATGATATGCAATCTTAACAATTTTCTAATGATTCTAGATGTTCTTAATAATGTTTTTATATTTTATTTTTATTTTATATTTTTTGTTTTGTTTTCAAAAGGTTTTTAGTTTCACGTCGGGTTCACCAAAATGTATCGACCCAAATTTTTTGCACCCTTACCTTCAGGCTAAAGGATCCGTGCTCGGAAGGGGGATGCGAGAAGGATGGGACAATACCTCAAACTGAGAGGCCCTTTGAAGGTCACGCCTCTCGGGGGAGGGGTATAAGGGTGAATTTTTTATGGATGGTGGGGTTCACCAGGAAACTTTGAGTGGCAGTTTCCATGCCTAGGTTGAGAATGGGTTTGATGTGTTCATTTTATACTCAATCATTCATATTCCTAGGTTGGCCAAAATGAATCTAAGCTATTCTATATGAAAATGCTGATTTATATGAATACAAAAAGCATGAATGAATCCTAAATATAAGTAATATGTTAAATGAGAAAGAATGCACCTGATTCCGGATGTCTGATGAAGATTCTGAAGCTTGTAGGAGTCCAGATCATCTCGAATATGATAGGATCATCTACAATTGTACATAATCATCCAGATCATAGGTGATCATCTGAGATCAGACAAGATCATCGTCGACTAAATTCATCAGATGAATTCGTCAAAAACCTGCAATCATAGAAATAGACACCAAAAACCGAAAATGCAACTGCAAGAATAATGCAAAATGATAGAAATGATAGTATAAATGCTTAAATGATAAATCTAGATAGCAAATTAAAGGAAATGCATTATTTTAATAACTTATTTTAAACTTTATCATGCATTTATGCTAAATGAGGTGAACTCCAGGATGCAGAATAGAAATAAATCAAGCTAATGCATAATAAAATAAGAAAGAAAGATGAGAAATGCAAACTCAGGGCTCTGATTGCCCCCAATCTGAACTCAGTCGAAATCACCTCCAATCGTACGAGATCGTCGCCGATCTGCGATAGGATCATCCGACATCGTGTGAAATCGCCTGTGACGATCCGAGCTTTCTCCATATGAAGCACAGTGAAATCCTTCAATGAAAACTTAAAAATACGAGTGCAAATAATGGTGGATAGGACATCTTCTAACATAGCAAAACTAAATTGCAGGGAAAATCAACTAGGGAGAGAGTCGGGAGAGAGCCAAGGGGATAAACTAGAAAATCCTAGTTTATATAGGATTAGGGGGAGGTTAGGAGGTTGGGGATCATCCCAATCTGGGAGATCTCCAAGGAATCTCCAACTACGCAGACACGCTTCTGCCCAAGTTGGAGAGGCTATTGAAATAGAAGCTAATTATGAAAATTTAGTTTTGGGACGAAATCGTCTGGACGTTCTGTTCCAGACGAATTCATCCGATCTAGGACGATTTCGTCTGATCGACGATGATATCGTCCAACGGTCAAAACAACTCCTAAAAATGGCACAAAAAATGGGGTGAGCAGTTAATGGGCGGTTTCGGGGTTAAAATTCAAATTTTTATCTTTTTACTAAGGGTTTTACTGCACCAATTTTAGGGTGCTACAGTGGTATAAATGGATTGTAGAGTAATGTGATGATTGTATTTCAAACGTAGTATGATGTGATGTCAAGTGTGATTTTGTAATGAATGTATGTAGAGTAAGTGCAATGATGTGACTCGATTTTGATGTGCATATGGGATGAATGCAATAAATGTAATTTGATATGAAATGCATGTAGAATGAATGCATAACTATAATGTGTATCAAATGTATCTGACATAGATGCATGGATGCATGTATGGACATACTAAAATGTGCCAAGGAAGCACTTATATCGTGGTATTGACCTGTATGGATGTGATCCATTCCATGATTTTAGGAAAGTTGGATAATGTAAGGCATGTGTAATGCATTTGACCAACATAGTTGTGATGATCCAATCTCAAACCCTAAGCTATACAAGTGTTTGTGGCAACTTATAACATAATCAGGCTAGTTCAAAATCTATCATAGACCTATGTGTGTGAATGTGTGAGGTTCATTTATCCATTTTGAGGGTGATAGGATTAACCCATTGTAGATGCGATCGAAATATCTAGCTCATCCGTCTGCAACAGTGATCTATACAAAAGCGGTATGCTAATGTGACATATATGTTGCCACCCATAATATTATTCCACTGGTAGGCAGGCTCTTGGAGCCTATTGCTAGCGATGGAAATCATCCCATGGCGGTATGTTGAACCTAAGGACTAAAGGTGATAAGCATAACATAGGTGATATCAAGAGGTGTTTCCTTTCATTTTTTGCCCCTATTCTAATGTTGACCTACTGATAGTGGTGGTGCTCTTTTGTATGGACGATGATGTTTGTTTTCTACCCAATATTTTATTTTTCCATATGCTTGATCCCTTGTTTTATCTCCAAGTCGTATGTTGACCATGCAAGCGATAGGATGAGCAGGGGATACCGTTCGCTATATGGCAATATATACTCTAGATTTCCTCTTCCCTATACTCAAAATTATAACCTGTTGTGAGTGGTGTATGAGAGAAGTTGAACCAACCTAAAGGACCATAAGAAGAATATACAAAACTCTTTAGCTAAAGGTGATACTGGATTGACTAAACTAAAGAGTAGTCAAAGTTGAACATGACACCTATGTATACCTTAATCCTGAAAAGGGGGAATGGACATCTAGGTGGTGATGCTAACAAGTGCATTTATTACTCCTATTGGAGGCACATTTTGGGGGAGAATATACAAACATGAACTAAAATTTTAAATTAAAAACATATGGATATGTGAAATGCATGTAAATGTAAATGATGCAAGTGGATGAAATGCAATATCTACAAGAGGAATGATGAAGGTGTTTGGAAAATTTATCTACAGGTGAGTAAAGTGTGTGATGATGACAAAAAGTGTGATGCTATAATTATGGTTTCCATAGCATGTGGGGTGTGTGTAGTAGATGTATGAACAATGTGTTATATCAGTAAATACTGTAACTATTAAAATGAGAAAGAAGGTATGTGATAGTATGTACAGATAGAAGAAGTGAAAAGAAATAGACTTTGGTCACCAACAAGAAGAGGGGATCATTGAAATTCCAAAAAGGTAGAAGAGAGGAAGTAGATCAGGGTGGGCAAGAAATAGAAGAAGAAAGAAAGAATAAGAAGAGTAAATACAATAATTACTATCAGGTGAAGTGGCATGGATCTGGTCAAGAATGTGATGGTGAAGCGCTGATGCAGCTAGGACTGTGGTCATTGTTGTAATTGGATATGCCATGGATGTAACGGGTTGGTGGTGTTAGGGTGCTACATGATGGTAATGTTCTTGGTGTAATGCGATGTGGGGGACTTAAGAGCCTGTTGAACAGGATTGAACACTCGGGTGACGGGGTTCGTGTGCCATGTAACATATTATGGACTAGGTTTTTGAATGAGCGATATGCTTCAATATCGTGGTCTGGATGGCAATGATAAATGCAATTATGGTTCTCATTGTGATTGTGAGGTTTAGGAAATGAAGTATCATGAGGTCGTATTTTTGGTAACTCAATGAGACCCTGATGCATCAAATGGTAGAACATCTCAAAAATAGGCTTGTATGGAATTGGCATAGGGTAAATGTATGGTTCCGTTGGAGGATGTGAAGGTAGGTCTACCTATGGATGCATAGGTCGGGAGTTGGACATGGATCAGCTATGGGAGCAAGAGGCATATCTATGTGGGGGTGAAGTTGCATCGATCATAGGATACTGACGTGGGTGCACATGACAATGACAATGGCTCATCTAGAGCTCTAATGCCTCGATGTGGGAATGAAGATGCTATAAGTCCTGATGATCTAGTGATAGTATCATGGAAGATGGTGATCAGGTCTAGATGTAGGTGGTGTAGCCTGATACACTTGAGAATATGGGTGAGGTCTCGATGATGATGGGGAGGAGTGTAAGGTCTAGGTGACCAGAAAGCTTGCTGATAAGGCAAGCCTCATAGAGGTGAAGGTGGGGCCTAAATATGGGTGGCATAGGAGATGGCCCTAAATGAATATGCACATGGGATGGCAACATACACATGGAAGTGGTTTGGGCAGCTTGTGCAGCATGAGCTTGCACAACTTAGGCTTAGGTGGACTCACCACTGGGAAGTGGGGCAAGTAACAATGTAGGGTAAGCTGGGTACAGGGTGTACTCTCTATTAGAATGGTGATAAGCTCCTATGGGATGATCGGGATGGTTTGTTTGTGAATAGTGATGTATTAAGGCATCAGCTAGGTGATAGGGGGACCATTTCTCTCTAGGGTGGGATGAATCCTCATTTTCCTTGAAAGAAGATAAGGTGACCTGACTTTCTTTGGATTAGGGTGAGAATGATGAACCTCAACAATGATGGGATTGGTGTGGATATGGGGTACGCTGGCCTTATTGGGATGAACGTGAGGATCACCTAGTGTGCAAATAATTGATGAGTGGGCTAAGTCAGCCGGTGTGATGGGTATATTTTGCAGTTGTAAATGGCCCTGCACGGTGGCACGTGAGGGTGTTGTAGGACTCTCCTGCTACTGGTGTTGATCCTATAAGAAAAAAAATAGATACCCATAGCATAAAAATGATAGAAAGATGAATAGTGTATATAGAATAACATAATAAAACAAAATAGCATATCTATGTGGTGATGTGCTTGGTGACTTTGTAAATAATATGTGATATTTTTGATGATGAATGCATGTGTGTATTATGCATTGAATGCATGGATATGCAAGATGTTGATGGGTTCAGGATCATTGAGGCCTTCAAGACTGGCTAGACGATATGCTCCTGAATCGTACTTGTGTATAATCATGAATGGGCCCAACCAATTTGGGGTAAATTTATCGTGTTGATGGTGAGGTTGATTCATGATTTGTTGGTTTTCTTTAAGGACCAGATCACCAATTTTGAATTCATGCTGGTTTACCTTACTATTATAGGCACGGTGAAGGTGATCTTGGTAAATCCATGTGTGCTCGATTGCATGAATATGAATTTCATCAAGAAGTGTTAATTGATCTAAGCGATCTTGATGAGCAGTGTCATTGTCAATGAAGTCCTTCATAGATATCAGTAATGAAGGTATCTCAAGCTCAAGGGGGCATGATAGCTTCAGCCCCGTATACTAATGAAAATGGTGTTTCCCTAGTTGGAGTACAGATGCTCATGTGATAGGCCCACAAATCTAGTTCCTACACTTGATTGACTATTAGGAGTGAATCGCCTATGATGTGGAGGCATCTAATGTGCATAGAATGTGCTTGTTTCAGTCATAGGATGAGGGCTTCATATTCTACATTGTTATTGGTGCATGGGAAATCAAGTTTGAATGAAAATAGAAGTGGCTCTCCTTCAGGTGTGAAGAAGACAATGTCTGCGCCTCCAACATGGAGAAATCTAGAACCATCAAAAAATAGGGTAAGGTCAACTACGCTCTTAGGTTCCACATATTCTTCAGCTTCAATTATGTGTAATATGGAATCATATGGAAACTGGATGAGGAGAGGTTGGGTGTCAGTCAGAGGGACTTCAGCTAGTTGGTCCATGATGACCTGGCCTTTGATATATTTTTATGATACGAATTCTAGGTCAAATTCGGTTAAGAGCATAATCCACTTAGCTATACATGAATTGTGATAGCTCTTGCTCATCATGTACTAAAGGGGATTGTATCAGGTGATGAAAAAGGTTGTGTGGTTTAAGATGTAGTGGCATAAATTCTAAGTGTCGAATATGACCACTAGGCATAATTTCTCCATGTATCCATATCTTTTTTCGTAACTAACTAGTGTACAAATGATGTAGTAGATAGCTTGATCCTTGTCGAGAACATTATTTTGAGCTAGGAGCATGCCAAGTGCAAACTCTATGGCTGATATGTATAGGATCAATGGTAATGCTGGATGTGGAAATGACATAACCAATTATGATGTGAGGTAGGTTTTGATGGCATCAAATTCTCCTTAGTAGTTTTCATCCCACTTGAAGTGCACTCCTTTTTATAGGAGATGATTGAATGGTTGGCATTTGTCAAATAATTACGCTATGAATCTACGAATGGAGGTTATTTTTACCTGGAGGCTACGTAATTGCTTTAATGTGGTAGAGGGGCATCTCGGTGATGGATTTCACCTTACTAGGATCTACCTCAATGCCTTACTGAGAGACAATGAATCCTAGTATCTTTCTTGAAGTAACACCAAACATGCACTTCTTTGGGTTCAAGTGCACGTTGTGATCTAGTAATTGATCAAAAATCTGACAGAGATCTTTGAGATGGTCTACGTATTTCTTGGATTTGGTAATGAGGTTTTCTATATAACATTCCATGTTTTTGTACATCAGGTCATGGAAGATATAAGTAATTGCACGTTGGTAGGTTGACCCAGCATTTTTAAGGCCAGAGGGCATGACCTTGTAGCAAAAGGTCCCCCAAGGTGTTGTAAAGGAAGTTTGTTGATCGGTTGGATTGATCTTGATTTGGTTGTATCTTGAGAATCCTTCCATGAGGGAGATCATCTCGTGACCTGCTATGTAGTCAATAAGGGAGTCGATGTTGGGTAGAGGGAATTTGTCTTTGGGACAAGCCTTGTTTAAATCACAAAATTCCGTGCAGATGTGAACTTTTCCAAATGGCTTAGGAAAAGGGACCATGCTAGATACCCACTTGGGATAGTCAATGGGTACTATGAAATCAATGTCCAAGAGCTTTTGAAGCTCAAACTTCACTATTAATGCGATAGTTGGATGCATTTATCACAACTTTTGTCTTAATAGTTTGGCATTAGGAACGAGTATGAGATTATGGACTACTATAGCTGTGTCAAGTCCAGGCATGTCTTTGTATGACCATGCAAAAACTTAGATGTACTTGCGAAGGAATTGATTGAAAGCAATGCACTCCTCAGTTGAGAGGATAGCGACTAGTTTAAGTATGTGGGGATTTTTAGGATCATCTCTAATATCGACATCGATGGTGTCTTTGATGAGCATGCGAGATCTGTCACATAACTATTCAAGAATGGGGATGAGGTCAGGGTCATCTATGGCTTCACTGAATATGTACTCGTCATCTTTGTAGATGCCCGCATGATATGCCTAAGAGTTTTAAGGTGACATGGATGAGGAAGGGGCATTTGCTACCCGTAAAACATGAGGGGAAAGAAGGAAATCTCAGGACGCTGGTATGGGTGATATGTGCACAAGATCTATAAAAATTGGATTTGGGATATCATCTCGAATCTTCTGGCAATTGTACCAAAGAGGAGAGCATAAGTCTACCTCAACCATGTTGATCAATGTTGTGGGTAAGGTTGGTGGGGAAGGATCTAGTACGTAGGGTTTAGTTGCTTATGCATTTCCAAGTAGGCTCAAGGGAGGTCATAGAACAACTAGAGGTGAATGAGAGCGAGTCCTTGCTCTATGTAGCTACCTATGTATAGGTAGGAACATGGAAAAACATGTGAGTGGTGACTCAAGAGGGACTAGGTCGGGCTCTATCAGTGGTGATGCTAAGGATAAGGAGGCGAGATGCTCTGTCAACCTATCAATATCATAAAATGATGAGGTATCAGACATAGGGGATTCCTAAAAGAAGTCATGGGGAATTGCGATGGTGGAATGAGGTGATGAGGTGTCTTCTATTATGTCCATGTTGACATATTCCTCTAAGGTGTGCAACATACATGGAGGAGGGTGCAAGGATAGATCTTGGAGTTCATATTATAAGGTATGAACTGCTCTTAGGTTGTATCCTAGGCCATATTTGTTTGTAGGTGATCTAACACGTGGGTTAATAGGTGCGCGTAACCCTTTCTAATAATGGCCTAACTTGAATCCATGCTAATGGAAGCATTGGAGGTATCAATAGGTAAAATGAAGGTTGGCTAAGTACCTAATGGCATCACAAGAGCTAGATTGTGGTACTGGAAAGGGTGGTTTGGGAATTGAAGAGTCAACTCATACATAAACAAAGTTGGTATGGTTGTCATGACTTCCTAACTGTATGATGGTTTTGATGGTAAGGACCAAGGCTGAAGGGTGGTCGAAGTCACGGGTAGACTGGATAGGGGGGTCACATACATGGGAATCACATATATTATAATATCTCAGGCCATTGTTTGTCATGAATATAGATATGCATGGTGTAGCATGCTCTGGTGACTGGGGTGGAGTTTCTGAATTAGTTGATGAAGGTGAGATATGAGACTCCCTAATGGTAGCGATTGAAGGTTGTGGTAGTTGTTCATATATACTGAATGGTGGTTTTATTTTTTCATGACATTTAGTTGTATTTTGACTAGGATGTTTGGTTTGTGTGGGGGTAGGTATTGGTGTAGGCGTTGGGCTATGTGGGGAAGTGAATTTCCTAGGCCACGATCAAAAGGAAAGATGCGGTGTACTTGGAATAAGAAGGATAGGAGCTATCATGGGAAATAGAGGGGAGGTGGTGTGACAAGTTGTGTGGTGGGTGGTGATGGTGGTTGCAACACTGTGGGTGAAAATTAGAATGATATAGGCTGTGATTGTTGTGGAGGCCATAAGTACAATGAGGAGAATAGCACGCTAGAGGTTTTGGTTTCCCTAGAGGGTGGTGCTAGTGCTGTAGACATCGAGGCTTGTGTTGTTGATGAACATTGGTATGTTGATGTAGAAGTTGGGGAAGATATCGAGGCTTCGACCAACTGATGAGAAGATACAAAAAATAGTTGGGAGGATGAAAATGAAGATGCAGGGGGAATATCTGCAATGTTTCAAAATTTAAATGGATCCCCATCGATTGGGACACAATGAACAAGTTCATTATAAACATACTTAATGCAATGGTGTAGTGTGGACAAGAAATAGTGCATGTCTCTAATCCATGGATGACTAAGGATAATATTGTATTACATTTCCCCTTGGATTATGTGGAAGAGGATGGATATGGTATGTATACCTACACGAATGGGCAAAACTATTGATCCTATGGTGGGTCTCATGGAGCCATAAAATGCACGTAGGTCAAGGGAAGGTGTGGAAAAATGAGATTGTGAGATATGTAGGTGATGCAGGGATACTGTATATATGATGCTAATGGATGATACTATGTCAAAAAGTACTCGTTTGTAGGTAATTTTGTTGATTGCAGCTTGTATGTGGAGAGGAGGATCTAATCCTTCTCCTACAAGCTCTACTATCTCATGGTCATGGAAGCTAATTGAAGGTTGAAGGCATCATGGGATGTTTCCTATAAAATTGACAAAGGCATTTGCATCATGTGTCTCTAATTCAATGGAGCATAGGATTTCATTCAACACCTCATGGTGGGGTTGAGATTGTTGCATGAGATCAAATATGGACAGTCGCACGAGAGCATTGCGTAACTAATGGGTCAGGCTATCGTGAATGGTGATCACATTATGAGGTGGTGGTGGTACTGTATTAGGTATATATGGTACTATTGGTGATGTAAACTGAGTTGGTGGGGAAATAATAGGTGTTTTCTGATGAGATGGGTATCATTGATTTCTTGTAGTAAGATTGATCATGCCTACCATGCCATGTGATGGAGGGTCACACTGAACACTATTCACTTGGCGAGGTGGCACAGGGTGATTTTTTAGAGGTATAGGTGGGTTGGATCATTTGTGATCTAGTAGGAGGTTTCGAAAAATCCCTAAGTTTTTAATTTGGTGGGCTAGGGGGTTTTTTACCTTGATGATGCCCCTATCGATTAGGTCTTGAACATGCACACAGAAGGAGCGACACGAATCGATATTATGGCCTTGTTGTCTATGGAAAGGGCAAAAGAGTTGCTCATTATATCCATGAGGCTTGGGTTTATTGGGATCCAATGCATAGATATAAGGTAGGACAAGGTGATTACCCTCATATAATCTATGGAATAGAGCTGGTAGTGGTTCAGATAATGGTGTAAAGTTGCATGGTGGAACCTGTGGATGCATGCCCTGGTATTGTTGTGATTGTAGTGGTCCAGGTGTATTATTCTAGGAAAATTGTATTTGTGGTGTATAGGGTAAAGGAGCATGTGTTGGTACTAGGGTAGTGGCTGCAACTTGGTTGGTTTAAGGTGGTCAACGGTAAGGTTAATTTGGTGCAGTCTGGTTGAAGTGAAAAGTTGGGTTATAGTTCGATTTGGCTCTCAACTTAATCTTTTCGGATTGAACCTTAATTTCTTCAATCAACTTTGCTTGGGATATGGCATCTTCAAAGGTACAACTTTGGTGAAGCTATAGGTATGTGGAAATGTGTTTATGGAAATTCTTGGAGAAGAGTGTCACGAGCTCCAAGGTAGGGAGACTATGGGCGAGTTCATGGATAATCGCTCTCCATATAGTGATGAAATATGTGATGGGTTCATCATTAGCCTATAGTAAGGCATATACATAAAAAAATATGGTCTTTTTCTTGATGTTGATGGAAAAGTGTTCTAGGAAGGAGTTGGCTAGTTGCTCAAAAGTATACAGGCTATGGTGCGAGAGCATGTTGTACCAATCCAATGCTAGCATTGCAAGTGAGAGGGAAAAGGTACACAACATGAGGGTATTACTACTATGGAGCTGGTAGTAGGATGAGCAATAGTTGGTCACATGCTCTCTGGGGTCTTCCTTACCTTTATACTTATCAAATTTTGGTATTTCAAATTGATAGGGGTAGGGACAAATGGTACTGACAGGTGAACTGGCTCGTTGCATAGTTCATCATAACATGGCTTCTATGGTCCGTAGCTAGAGGTGCATAGGTTCAACATTTTGACTTCATATCGTAAGAGTTGAATTTTGGGTGTCATAGGAGTAGGGGGTTGGGCTATGGTAGGCTGACCCTGTGGATGTGGTGGATACTGGTATTGTTGTTCTTCCTAGTATTGTGAAGAGTACTGTTGTGTCTGATCCTGATAAGGTGGGTACTAGGAAACATGTGTTGTTGTATTCATGGGTACGCTAGGTTGTGGAATAGGCATTTTTTGAGGGTAATAGTATTGTGACTGTCAAGCATAAGGTTGTTGAGCAGGTACTTGTTGGATTGGGGCTTGCTATAATGGTTGGGCCATGGGTGGCGATGACCAATATGGAGGAGGTATAAATAAAATGGGTGTAGCCGACAATGGGGTAGGCGTCGGTACTACTGGTGTAGGAGGTGATCGAGATGAAGTATCAAAGGATGGGATCTATCTTTGTCCTATAGGATAAGAAGTGGGAAAGCTAAATTGTGTGGAGTACCTAGGTGGTGTAGGTGGATTAGGTAGTGGTCTGGATCCATAAGTGGAAAAGATATTGGTGTTTGGATCTTGAAAAGGAGGAGGTGGTGGTATCCTAATAGTTGTCATAGACAAGAGTGGTACTAGCTACTGGGTATCGTACACTCTGGATACCTAGGAGATCGATGAAAAGGACATTGAAAACTTGGGATAAGCTATCAAGGTAGGATATTGTGTCATGGGGAATATGTATGTGTACACTCCCTCTTGGGTTTGTGTATCCTATGTTTGAAGAGGCTGTTGGGATGTCCCTTCAGATATGGTGAAAAATGGGTCTTGGGAAGATGATGGTTGGTACTCTTGTGAAGAGTATGGGTGTGAGGTTTGGGGAAATGCTTGTGGCTCCTATTGGGGAGGAATCTATTGTGCGGTCTAGAAGAAAGGTTTATGGTTTCTTGCTGTAGATTAAGATGGGTCAAACACCATTCTTATGATAGGGGTGAATGATGTGATCTCGGGTCAGGTTTGGTTTAGAAGGGAAGAATCATTCTAAAAAAGGGATTGAGATAGATTCTAGAAAAAGGGGTGTGCAAAGGTGGGAGAAGTGGGTATGACCTCCTCATCTACGATGAAGGATGAATGAGGTTGTCTTGGAATTATGTAGATCACATGGTTGCAGAACATGGCTGGTGGGTTAGGTGAATATGGGGATGAAAGGAGTGAGTAATCCTCTGTGAGTGAAGTAGTGAGGACTTCACTTAAGATTGATGCCTCCTCTTGAGACATCATATGTGTGAACTATACATCATATCCCATGTATGAATTAGATGTGTCTATGGTCCTCCCCTTTATTATCAAAGGAGTACGAATGGACTGACTAGAGTAAGTGGAGGGCCATTCCTCTATGAAGTGTGCTTGCTCATGTGCTCTGCTATGAGTGACCACCAACATAGTGGTATGTGTGAACAGGTTTTAAAAATAAACCCCATGTGATGCTGACTCGATTATTTTTAATGTAAATGTGAAGCAAGTGGCAGGTTGTGTGTAGCAAAATAATATACAGTGTAATATGTTGAGACCATTCTATGATCATGGAAACAACAATGGACAAGAATCAATTCTAAATGCTAAAAATAAAAGTGTTTTGTTCATTTTTGTGTGTTATAATGTTGATACTCCCTAGGTAGAATCATGGGTAATGAAGTTAAAACTCTAGAAAGTCAAGAATGTCATCAATATCAAACCTCCTGCAACACCCAAAGATGCACAGAATAGAATGGTACCACAACATGCAAATGGTGACCTGTATGGAAGGTGTAATAAAATGATATCCTAAATGGGGAGAACCCACTATGCTGAAGTGAGATCATAAATTCCTCTCACGAAGAGAGGTGGAACTATCTAAGACCTGCTATTGGCATACCCATGCTTTCACTTCACCCTCGGGTAGGCTTAGTCAAGAAAAAAAGTTACCAATTTCACAAATTATACTAGCCTTGTGGATGAAGGCGCTAATCTTATCCCATTATGCAGGTAACCGCTGGTGATGAAATCCAGGGCCCAATTACAAAAGTGGGTGATTTTTCGGTGGTGAAATACAAAAAACACTCATGTGGGGCTACTATGTGTCTAGGTGGGGTGAGCTGATGGAGAGTGCAACTCGATCCACACCAGTCTCAAGCGATGGATTGGGGATGAAGTCCAATCTCACCACTTGTTTAAGTACCACGTGAGTGTGTGTGGGTTTGTGTTTCACTATCGATGTATGCAAGATAAGAAACTAGCTACTTGCATTTTCAAAATAAACTAACCCTAATGCCTTTTTTAAAGCAAATGATTAGATAAATTACTCTTAAAGAAAATAAATCTAACCCTAAATGCCTTTTCAAAGCAAATTAATCTACTTTTGAAAGCATAGAAACATGCAATCCAAGTGTGTAGAGTGAAGGGGATTAGAACCCTAATTTAAACTTTTAAAATATAAAAATTATTTCAAACAAAGGAAGAGGGGATTAGAAACCCTAATTTGCTATTATAATGCAAAGATATTTCAGAAATAAGAGAGGGGATTAGAAACCCTGATTTACTTTAACATGTAAAGTTATTTCTAGAAATGAAAGCTATTAACGAAAGGAGACTAATGTAGGCTTGTGCTACATTCAAGATACAAATACATATGCAAATTTATCTCAGAAATAAATTTTATGAAGTTGCTAGAAATTTGTAGGTCTTAAAAATTTTAGAAACCCTAATGCTTTAACAACTTTGTAATGAACCCAAAACTAGGCCTAGTAATGGTAATTCAACTAGTTAAGGGATTTTCTACTTCCAAAACTTGCAACAGAGGCAGAAAAGGTGAAGATACCTGCATTATTATTCTAAGGTGGGATTGCTTGGCCCCTGTAAAGGTTACCCCAGCTAATTTGGGGGTTTTTGATGCTTCTATGATCAAATCGCCACCCGAGGGGAAAATTCTAACTGGTTCACGGGACAGGGGGTGAATCAGGTCCAGAGGCTTCAAATAAAAAATTTGCTTGCCTAGGATGGTTCCTAGGGATTTTGAGGTCTCGATGAAGTATAGTTTTGGTACCTGCAAAACACAAAAACAAAGGATAATGTCATATTTATAGAGAAAATTTATCTAGCACTATCCATTGTGGGGGTTCCACCAGACGTTCCAGAATGAAACGTGTAGAAAATGACATTTGATAATTTAACACAAAATAACAAGATGTATTAAACAGAGAAATTGCATTCCATTGATATTAATAAACATGTGTTACAAGAGGGTCTTGATGCCCTTTATCCATATCTATTTCTAACATGATTACAATCAATCTGATGTCTTATCCAATCGTCCCTCAGTATAGGTGGGCTTCTTTGTATGCATGCCACCACCAGGTGTTGTTTACTACTGCTCCTCTTCTTGAAATCTACCAAATGACCTGTGGAAGACCTACAAAAGGGGATTAGTATGATGGGGAGCTTGCCTTAGTCAGGTCCCATGTTTAGAAAGACAAATCGACTATAAATCTATCATAGAAATTAAAATAAAATGTGTAGAAGCTGATAATATGCCAAAATAGATCTTAACTCCCAAATTTGGAATGATTTAGGGCCTATAGACCAAATTCGCCATTCGAGGAGTGAATTAAGGCCAGATTCATGAGGCAAGGGGTGACTTGAGATGTGATGCTTCTTTGGTGACATACCTTCGATGGATCGGTCTGAAGGCAACTTGGGTACCCTCTGTGCACTATCAAATTCTGACTATATGCTCCGTAAATAGACTGCTTAAACTTTGCTCTTCGTTTTTGTAGATTTTTTGTACTTTGTTGAATATGAATGAGAGAGATAATTAGGATTGAGGACCCACTACTTATAGGAAATAGCAAGGTGCAGATGAGGAAGTTAGATGAACTAAGCCTAGGATGAAGTCTAACCAAGGTTAGGTTAGGGTTTGTGACATGGAAGTCTCCTATTCCTTATGGGAAATATCCTATCCTCACACGTGTGAGGAAGGATCAATGCTAATTAGGATTAAGAGGTCTTAATTCCAATTAGGATTTGATTAGGGTTTCTCATGAAAATATCTTAGCTAACCCTAATTACACACATGTGGGAGGATGTGATTAGTGTTAATCAATATTAAGGATTCTTTTAATCAAATTTACCCTAAAAGGTGACTTAAGTGAAGTCAACATTAAATTAGATTTTAGGTATTGACTTATTAATTGTTTTTGTCAACTAATACCCCATGGGGGCCTCAATTGAGCGCGGATAGGCTGTTGGAGGGTATCCCAATGCATGGGATGTAATTTTTTTTCTTTGTTTATTCTTCTTTCTCTCGTCTTTATTATTTGTTATTATATATTCTGTTTCTTTTTACTTTCTTTTTGTCCTTCTGCTTTGTTGTGGTTTTGTTGTTTGTTTTTTTTCTTTTTTTGGTTTTTTCTTTTTTTCTTGTTTTTTCTTGTTTGTTTTTTTGTTGTTTGTTTGTGTGTTTTTTTTTTAATACACAAAGATCGAGGAGTGATAAAGCACTCTAAATTTTCCTGTTGAAGAAGAGCACAAATAGAAACATCGATGTTGAAGGACACATGTTGAAGAATAAGAGCACAGGCAAAAATATCGACATAGAAGAGCAAGTTAGCCAGTAGGTTTGAAGGGTACAAATCAATACTAAAGACATCAAAGAGGAGTATGCATACCAACTAAAGAAGATAATTAAGATTTGTGAAGTGAATGATGGTAAAAGCACATAGTTCGATGATAAAGAACAATTGGAAATTCTATATAGCATCTTGAAGTTGACAAGGAGTCAACTATTATCAATTCGTAGAAGTTCAAGTTGATCACAGAGAACTGGAAGACTAAGCTAAGCATTGAAAGGTAAGATTTATACTGCAAGTCAATTAAGGTTAAAATATATTAATATATATACTCTAGGGACATTGAATATTAGGAGTAATAAGGTGTAAAGAGAGACCCTAGAAATCATATTGATTGCTTTGAGAAGGAAGTAGTAGAAATCACTAGTATTGCTTCCATTATTTGCAAACTTTAATTTAAGGAATTATAAGGATAGTAGAAATTAATTTGAAAATATGTAATATTTATAAAACTTATATCTTGGGGGACACAAGGAATCCTACATCAAACTAACATCATAGTTAAGAACACAAACTTATACTGAGAGGGATGGTTAATAGTATAAGAGACCTTTTTACTCTTATTTCCAAATCAATATTTGTTGGCAATTTTGGGTACTTTGGGTACATTGCATTTGCTCAAGTGAATAAGTTGTCATTGATGTCAAGAAGCTTTCGAAGGAATTTGGTTTGATGTCAAATAATTTGTTTTGATGAAGGTTATGGCATGACAGTTTCAAAGGTCTTTTGCAAACCCCAAGCTGACAGGTTCGAAAGAAAGTAAGTTGGAAAAGTGTCATGATATCGCGACATGTCGCAGTTTCACGACTTAGGCAGGAGAGAGAAAGCTTTTTAGAAAAGTGTCATGATATCGCGACATGTCACATTTTTGCGACTTAGGCAGGAGAGAGAAAGCTTTTTAGAAAAGTGTCGCGATATCGCGACATGTCGCAGTTTCACGACTCATAGAGGAGAGAGAATGTACGGAGTCAGAAATGTCACGATTTCGTGACATATTGCAAAGAAGATTGTACGGACGAAAAAGTGTCACGATTTCGTGACATGTTGCAGGAGAGGGAGTCCGAAAGAAAAAGTGTCACGATTTCGCGACATGTTGCAGGAGAGGGAGTCCGAAAGAAAAAGTGTCACGATTTCGTGACATGTTGCAGGAGAGGGAGTCCGAAAGAAAAAGTGTCACGATTTCGTGACATGTTGTAGGAGAAGGAGTCCAAAAGAAAAAGTGTCATGATTTCGTGACATAATGTAGAAGAGAGAGTCCATAGTGTGAATTGTCACGATTTCATGACAAGTTTGAAGAGAGAGAAAGTAGCAAGATAAAGTGTCATGATTTCGCGACATGCTACAGAAGTCGAAGTGAGAGCTATCGTGATTTCGTGACATGCTACAAAACTTGAAGTGAGAACTGTCACGATTTCGTGACATGCAACAAAGGGAAGAGTCTAAAATGAGAACTGTCGTGATTTCACGACAGGTTGCAAAGAAGACATACGAAGCTGAAAGCGTCACGATTTCACGACAGGATGAAAAGAAATCGTACGGATGCAGAAAGTGTCACGATTTCATGACAGGTTGAAGAGAAAGCTTATGGATGTAGAAAGTGTCATGATTTCATGATAGATTGAGATGGCAGCATACGGTTGGAGAAAGTGTCATGATTTCATGATAGAAATAGTTAGCAGGTCTTCAATAGAAGAAGAGTCATGATTTTGTGACAGAAGCATTCGAAAGAGCATGGAAGAAGAAGTGTCGCGATTTCATGACAAATTCAAGAAGGAAGAGCTCAAAGGCGAAAGCATCGTGATTTCATGACATGTTCCAGTTTCATGGGCATAAGGCAGAGAAAAGCATAAGGCAGCGAAAGTGTCATGATTTCATGACATGTTCCATTTTCATGGGTGCAAGTCGAGAAGAGGGTAAGAAAGTTAAAAGTGTCACGATATCGCTACATGTATTTTCATGACAGAAGCTCAAAAGGGTTACAAAGGCAGTGAAGAAAATAGAGTCAAATATTAGCTGACAAAAATTAGGGCGTGCAGTCGACGGAGATTAGGGTTTGCATTTGTACAACATCGACTAAGATCAAGGTTTTGATCTTGAAAGTGTTAGTATAAAAGGAGGGCTGTTTGGAGAGTTAAAGTATCGATTTTGAGTGTGCGTTCGAAGTGCGACATTCGTAGATAGAGTGCGGGGGAGAAGTTCGATCGTCGAGAAGCAGAGTGTGAAATTCAATCAAACTTGCGCAAGTTAAGTCCATGGTGCATAGAGAGCGAGTCGTGCCGAATCGAGCTAAGTGCGAAGCAAGAGTGCACAGAGAGCAGAAAAGCGCAAAGCTATTGGGTGCATCATTTTTGTGATGTTCGATGATAGTGCGCAGGCTTTGATGGTTTTGGACAAGTCATTAAGAGGGATTGTTGCACAGATTTGAGCAAGCTTTTCTTGAGCTTGTGAAGCAGTTTGGGCAGGTTCTAGTGAGAACTTGCAAAGCAGATCTGAGACAAGTCTTGGTGAAGACTTGGGTGAAGATCAAGCAAGCTATAGTGAAAGCTTGTGAACAAATTTTGTGAACCAGATTTGAGGACCAGTTGAGGATAAATATTGGTGTCATTTCGAGGACATTTGTGCCAGATCGAAGGACTGTGTTTGGTGCAGATCAGAGAAAGAGAACGAGGACATTTGTGCTAGACCGAAGGACTGTGTTTAGTGCAAATTCGAGGACCAGCTTTGGAGGTGATAGAGTTGAGGACAGAGGTCTCCAGCCAGAGCAGGGAGGACAGGTGTCTTCTATGGATAGAGTTCCATTTGCTAAGGGTAGCGAAGGCAGAGGTCTTCTAGAGGATCACCAGCCAGAGCAGAGCTAGGGGATTGGTGTCTCCTTTGGGTTGGTGCCCATAAACATTGTAATCGGGAAAGGTATTCCCAGAATTTGGATTGATAAAATTTAGTGAAATATTTTATCCGTGGAGTAGCCCACATTGGGTGAACCACGTAAATTGTTGTGTCTCTATTGTGGATGGTGTTTTGTGCATTGCTTTGATTACGGCTATTGATACTGCTATCTATACACTGCATAATATTGAATTGAAAGTTGAATTGAAGGAAAAAGTAAAAAGTGGTCTTATACTATTCACCCCCCCTCTCAGTATAAGCTTGTGTTCTTCAATTGGTATCAGAGCGGGTGCCTTCGAAAAGTTTAACAACTTGAAGGAAAAGCTAATAAAGAACACAATGGATTATTCAAGTGGCAATGCAACACCTATTCTTGATGGGTCAGATTTTGGTCTTTGGAGTGCAAGGATGAAGGTTCATCTAATGGCACTTGGTAATGAGGTATGGGAAGTAATTGAAGATGAGTACACTATTCCTGTACATGGTCCATTTACTAAAGAAGAAAGGCTCCTACATCACAACAATTCAAAAGCAATGAATGCAATCCTGAAAGGCTTACAGAAAGCAGATCTCACCAAAGTGATTCACTACAAGACAGCTAGTGAAATGTGGAAACAGTTTGCGAGGTGGTTCATACAGGTGATACAAATGTCAGAAAGGCCAAGTTGAGACATTTCAAAGGTATGTTTGAACAACTCAAGATGAATGATGATGAAAATATTAGTGACTACATGCTTCGTATGGATGAGGTTGTTAACTCCATGAAAGACTTAGGTCTTGAGCTTGCTAAAAATGATGTTTGTGATAAGATTTTAAGATCTCTTCCTAATAGATTTAGTGAAAATATTTTTGCTATTGAGGAAGCTAAAGATTTGGATAAGCTGAAAAAGGATGAGCTTCATAGCATACTTGCAGCATTTGAGTTGAGAACTCGAGTGAAGGTTGACGTCAAGAAAGAGGCAACTTTCAAGGCTACCAAGAAATCCAAGGGTAAACAACTTCAAGAGAGTGATGAGTCTTCTAGTGATGAAGAGGCATATTACAGCAAGAAAGGCAAGTTCTCTAGAAAGCACAAAAGCATGAAAAATATAAGATGTTTCAATTGTGGAAAGTTTGGTCATTATGCTACTGATTGTATTGTTTCCAAGAATGAAAGTGATGAAGAGAAACAGGATTCTAAGAGCAAGGATTCTGAAAAGCACAAGCATCACAGAAAGAACAAAGATGAGCACAACAATCAAGGAAAGAGGTATTCTCACAAGCACAAGAAGAGTTTCTACCTAGACAAAGCAAGTAAGTGTTCGAGTAGTGATAGTGAAAGTTCTTCGAGTGATGATGAAAATGAGATGTTTATTTCAGAAAAAGAGGAAGAACCAAAACATAGATTCATTATCATGAAATGTCTTAGATGTGGAAATTTTGGTCACCTTGAGGATGATTGTACAAATAATGATTTGGTTTCCAGTATGTATGAGGATGCTTCAGAAAACTATAAGGAAGATGCATGTATGGTTTTTGAAAAAGGTAGCACCTCTAGTGATAAGAAATCTAAAAAAGGCTTTGATGATTCAGAAAGCAAACAAATAAAGGATCTTGAAAGTGAACTTATTAATGCTCTTAGTGCTTTGAAAAAGGAAAGAAAGAAGAATGCTAAACTCAAGGATAAGTTAGATGAATGTTGTATGGAGAGAGATGATCTTATAGAAAATCTTGATTTCTCTATAGCTAAGACACAAGAACTCAAGGATGAGTTAGAGTCTAAGGTTCTTGAGTATAGTGAGTTAGAATAGAAAATGGCTTCTTTGAAAGAGGAAACTAAAGAGTACAAGGATAAGCTTTACAGGTTTCAAGATAGCTCCAAAAAGGTTAAGTCACTCATAAAAGGTCAAAGAAAAACAACAGATAAAATAGGCCTTGGTTTTGTTAAGCCGCAAGGAACAAGTTGGAGAGTCTAGTAAGAGACTCCAAAAGGAAGAGAGTTCTGATGAGGAAAGTATTTCAGATCATGAGTCATTGGATGATAGATGCGTAGAAATAGAAAATAGAATTCAGATTGAGAAGAAGAAGTTTTCGGGACCCAAGAGGTCAAATAAAAGAAAATTTCACGGTAGATGTTTTGCGTGTCACAGGTTTGGTCACATGGCTGCACATTGCATGGCTCAAGTGAAGAAGGTAAATGACAATTTCAGAAGTGCTAGTTTCTTTCAAGGGTATTGCTACTCTTGTCAACAGTTCGGGCACAAGGCAGTCTATTGTGAGGTAAATAACCAGAACAGGTTTGATCAAAACAGGTTTAGGCAGAACTGGCGGATTCAAAGAATAGGTATGCCTAAAAGAAATAACATTGTTACTTGTTATAAGTGCAACAATGGAGGTCACACAACTAGACAGTGTAGAGCTGAACTTCCAAGGTACAGGAACAGGAACAGTGGTATGAACAGGTCCAAGGATCAAGGCATGGATAAGAACAAGAATGATAACAGGAACAAGAATAGTGACAGGAACAGGAACAGGAATATGGACAATGAGTTCAAGAGAAGGCCCGGCAAGGAAGTTATAGACGCTGATGATGATCAGTGCCTAATGGGAGTTTTACTCCCACCCCAGAATTAATCACCTCATCAGGAGGTGGGGGAGGGACTAAGCTAAGAGGCTCATTCTTAGTCTCGAGCCCCAAAGGTGACCCTTTGCCATTGATGACAAAGGGGGAGAGATATGAGTAAGGGGGAGAGCTTCAAGTGAAGAGGAAAGCTTCAAGTCAGGGGGAGCAAAACTTCAAAGGAATATTCTCGGTTGTTAGCACAGTTGGTTTCAGTTTTGGCTCTTGAGAAGTGTTTTCAATAAAGGTTTGCCATCAATGACAAAGGGGGAGATTGTTGGCAATTTTGGGTACTTTGGGTACATTGCATTTGCTCAAGTGAATAAGTTGTCATTGATGTCAAGAAGCTTTTGAAGGAATTTGGTTTGATGTCAAATAATTTGTTTTGATGAAGGTTACGGCATGACAGTTTCAAAGGTCTTTTGCAAACCCCAAGCTGACAGGTTCGAAAGAAAGTAAGTTGGAAAAGTGTCGCGATATCGCGACATGTCACATTTTCGTGACTTAAGCAGGAGAGAGAAAGCTTTTTAGAAAAGTGTCACGATATCGCGACATGTCGCATTTTCGCGACTTAAGCAGGAGAGAGAAAGCAAGTTAGAAAAGTGTCACGATATCGCGACATGTCACAGTTTCGCGACTCATAGAGGAGAGAGAATGTACGGAGTCAAAAATGTCACGATTTCGTGACATATTGCAAAGAAGATTGTACGGACGAAAAAGTGTCACGATTTCATGACATGTTGCAGGAGAGGGAGTCCGAAAGAAAAAGTGTCATGATTTCGTGACATGTTGCAGGAGAGGGAGTCCGAAAGAAAAAGTGTCACGATTTCGTGACATGTTGCAGGAGAGGGAGTCCGAAAGAAAAAGTGTCACGATTTCGCGACATGTTGCAGGAGGAGTCCAAAAGAAAAAGTGTCACGATTTCATGACATAATGCAGAAGAGAGAGTCCGTAGTGTGAATTGTCATGATTTCGTGACAAGTTTGAAGAGAGAGAAAGTAGCAAGATAAAGTGTCACGATTTCGTGACATGCTACAGAAGTTGAAGTAAGAGCTATCGCGATTTCATGACATGCTGCAGAACTCGAAGTGAGAACTATCATGATTTCGTGACATGCAGCAAAGGGAAGAGTCTAAAATGAGAAGCGTCACGATTTCGCGACAGGTTGCAAAGAAGACGTACGGAAGCTGAAAGCGTCGCGATTTCGTGATAGGATGCAAAGAAATCGTACGGATGCAGGAAGTGTCATGATTTCACGACAGGTTGAAGAGAAAGCTTATGGATGCAGAAAGTGTCATGATTTCATGATAGATTGAGATGGCGACATACAGTTGGAGAAAGTGTCACGATTTCATGACAGAAATAGTTAGCAAGTCTTCAACAGAAGAAGAGTCACGATTTCGTGACAGAAGCATTCGAAAGAGCATGGAAGAAGAAGCGTCATGATTTCATGACAAATTCAAGAAGGAAGAGCTCAAAGGCGAAAGTGTCACGATTTCGTGACATGTTCCAGTTTCGCGGGCGTAAGGCAGAGAAAAGCATAAGGCAACGAAAGTGTCACGATTTCGTGACATGTTCCATTTTCATGGGTGCAAGCCGAGAAGAGGGTAAGAAAGCGAAAAGTGTCACGATATCGTGACATGTATTTTTGCGGTAGAAGCTCAGAAGGGTTATAGAGGCAGTGAAACCGACAGAGTCAAATATTAGCTAACAAAGATTAGGGTTTGCAGCCGACGTAGTTTAGGGTTTGCAACCGACTAAGATCAAGGTTTTGATCTTGAAAGTGTTAGTATAAAAGGAGGGTTGTTTGGAGAGTTAAAGTATCAATTTTGTGTGTGCGTTCGAAGTGCGACATTCATAGATAGAGTGCGGGGGAGAAGTTCGATCGTCGAGAAGCAGAGTGTAAAATTCAATCGAACTTGCGCAAGTTAAGTCCATGGTGCGTAGAGAGCAAGTCATGCCGAATCGAGCTCAGTGCAAAGCAAGAGCGCACAGAGAGCAGAAAAGCACAAAGCTATTGGGTGCATCATTTTTGCGACGTTCGATGATAGTGCGTAGGCTTTGATGGTTTTGGACAAGTCATTGAGAGGGATTGTTGCACAGATTTGAGCAAGCTTTTCTTGAGCTTGTGAAGCAGTTTGGGCAGGTTCTAGTGAGAACTTGCAAAGCAGATCTGAGACAAGTCTTGGTGAAGACTTGGGTGAAGATCAAGCAAGCTTTAGTGAAAGCTTGTGAACAACTTTTGTGAACCAGATTTGAGGACCAGTTGAGGACAGATATTGGTGCAGTTTCGAGGACATTTGTGCTAGACCGAAGGACTATGTTTGGTGCAGATCAAAGAAAGAGAATGAGGACATTTGTGCTAGACCGAAGGACTATGTTTAGTGCAAATTCGAGGACCAGCTTTGGAGGTGATAGAGTTGAGGACAGAGGTCTCCGACCAGAGCCAGGGAGGACAGGTGTCTTCTATGGATAGAGTTCCATTTGCTAAGGGCAGCGAAGGCAGAGGTCTTCTAGAGGATCACCAGCCAGAGCAGAGCTAGGGGATTGGTGTCTCCTTTGGGTTGGTGCCCATAAACATTGTAATCAGGAAAGGTATTCCCAGAATTTGGATTGATAAAATTTAGTGAAATATTTTATCCGTGGAGTAGCCCACATTGGGTGAACCACGTAAATTGTTGTGTCTCTATTGTGGATGGTGTTTTGTGCATTGCTTTGATTACGGCTATTGATACTGCTATCTATACACTGCATAATATTGAATTGAAAGTTGAATTGAAGGAAAAAGTAAAAAGTGGTCTTATACTGTTCACCCCCCCTCTTAGTATAAGCTTGTGTTCTTCAATATTATGCAATGTATAGATAGCAATATCAACAACAATAATCAAATAAATGCATAAATCACCACACACAATAGTGACACCAATTTAACATGGTTCACCCAAATATGGCTACCTCCACAAAGAAAATATTTTTTATAATTTTTTCTCAAATAATCTCTTGGAAATAATTTCCCTACAGTGTTTATAGACCTTTATCCAAAGGATATGTTGATCTCCTAAATCAGGTTCATGGATCTCTATCCATAGGATAACTCCTCCTCTACTCTCGATGGTGATACTATAGAAGACTACTGCCTCCATTACACTTTCTTGTGGATCTCTCTCCACTAAAGATTCTTATCCCCACTCAGAAGACCTATCCTCACTTCCATGAATGATGGATATATATCCACTAGACACTACTATCCTCTCTGCTTTATCACCTCTAAAACTCTATCTCAAATCTACTCAACAGTCCACTCAAAACTTGCTCAAATCTGCTCAATAGGTCCACTAAGAACCTACTCAAATCTTCTCAATAGGTCCACTTAGAACCTGCTCAAATCTGCTCAATAAGACAACTCAGAACCTACTTAAATATGCTCTACAGGTCCACTCAGAACCTGCTCAAATCTACTCAATAGGTCCACTCGGAACCTACTCAAATATGCTCAACAAGTCCACCCAGAATTTGATTAAATCTTCTCAACAATTCCACTTAGAACTTACTCGAATATTCTCAAATGGTCCACTCAAAACCTACTCAAATCTGCTCAACATATCCACTCAGAACCTGCTCAAATTTACTCAATAAGTCCACTCAAAAATTGCTCAAATCTGCTCAACAAGTTCACTCAGAACTTGCTAAAATCTACTTGACAAGCTCACTAAAAACTTGCTTAAATATGTTCAATAAGTCCACTCATAACTTATCCAAATATGCTCAACAATTCCTGTTGTGGCTGCTCCACAACGTACCCCAAAATTGGGGACCCACCTTTTTTGCATGTGTTCCAAGAAGACCGAAGTGGCCCATAGGCTAAAGATCAAGGAAAAAAGCAAAATACCACAAGGAGAAAAAGTGTCGCGATATCGCGACATGTTGCGCTTTCACGGCCAAAATAGAAAAAGTGTCATGATATCGCGACATGTTGCACCATCGCGGCCAAAATAGAAAAAGTGTCACGATATCGCGACATGTTGCACCATCACGGCCAAAATAGAAAAAGTGTCGCGATATCGCGACATGTTGCACCATCACGGCCAAAATAGAAAAAGTGTCGCGATATCGCGACATGTTGCACCATCACGGCAAAAATAGAAAAAGTGTCACGATATCGCGACATGTTGCATTATCGCGGCCAAAGGAGAAAAGGTGTCACGATATCGCGACATGTTGCATTCAGGCCAAAGAAGAAAAGGTGTCGCGATATCGCGACATGTTGCTTTCCGTAAGGAGAAAAAGTGTCACGATATCGCGACATGTTGCATTTCATGATCAAAGCAAAGAGAAAGAGCTAGAAAGAAAAGTGTCGTGATATCGTGACATGTTGCATTTTACGCAAAGAAGAAAAAGTGTCGCGATATCGCGACATGTTGCATTTTAGATTCAAAGCAAAGAGATAAGAAAGAAAAGTGTCGCGATATCGTGACATGTTGCATTTTCAGATCAAACAAAGAAGAAAGAACTAAGAAAAGAAAAGTGTCGCGATATCGCGACATGTTGCATTTTCTGACCTACAAGAAAGAAAGAGAAAGAAAAGAAAAGTGTCGCGATATCGCGACATGTTGCGTTTCGGTCAAAAAGAAAAAGTGTCGCGATATCGTGACATGTTGCATTTTCAGGCCAAAGGAGAAAAAGTGTCGCGATATCGCGACATGTTGCATTTTCATGATTCAAAGCATAGAGAGAAGGCAAAAGAGAAAAAGTGTCACGATATCGTGACATGTTGCATTGTCGTGGCCAAAAGGGAAAAAGTGTCGCGATATCGCGACATGTTACATTTTCGTGGCTACAAGCAACAAAAGAGAGCAAGGAGGCAAAAGTGTCACGATATCGCGACATGTTCCAGTTTCGCCAAGGTAACGGACCTGCATCAACGTGGACATAAGGACAAAATCTAATGAATAAGACAAAGCGTTACATGATCATTTAAGATGGTCGTTACACATGGAGGGAAATGGATGCAAGCCCATGTGGAGAAACGTAGCGAAGGGCCACAAAATGGAAACCAAAGCACACGCATAGAAGGGAAGGTGAAACGAGCAGTCATCGAAAAATAAAATGAACCGTCATGGAAGGAGAAACAATTTTTTAGAAGTTTAAATACGCCATTCAAAGAGGCCAGAAGGGGGTTGAAACCGCTGCAAGCAGAGTTGCAGAGTTGAAGGCGAGAAGGCCATTCTGGACCTGTTTGAGTTGTTTCTCTTCCATAGACTGGTTTGGAAAAACCAGAGATTCTGCTATTGTAAAATGACATATTTTTAATGCAGAAGTGTTCAGAAATTTGCATCTTGTGGGCAAGAAAGAAGGAGATTTTCTTTGCATGCTATGGATTTAATGTTTATTCTTTCATTTTTTAGATTTTGAATTTATAGATAATGTTAAATGCCATCTTTTTGGGTTACATTAGGCGAATATTTGAAATCTGAAATGTTATTTCGTACCCTAGGAACCAGCACTTAGTCTATGGGGATTGTGCATGTTTTGCAAGTCCAATAGGTTAGGTTGCATGCATGGAGACCTCACATCTTCGGTTTTGTCAGAACAGGATAGCATCATACTGAGTGCATTTTATTTTCAGTTTTTTCTGCATTTCATTTTCATTTTCTGCATTTTATTTTTTCAGAAAGTTTAACTTATTTAAAATAAACATTTAAAAATTACAAAATCCAAAAAAACAATGAACAATCACTAAAGTTTCATGATGAAATAAACCAACATTGCCCCTTGTTTACAGTTACTTGCAATCACTAAGGTGTTCCAAGCATTTAAATTGATTATCTTCATTTGAGATTACTAATACACATTTGCAAATGCTAATACAACGGAGACCTTGGAGAAGTTGTTTGTTTGACTTCTTTGCAAGAGGGGATTTGGAACCCAAATCCTAAAGGAGAGTTGTACTTTCACAACTGGGTGAAAATACCACTCAACAGATTGGCGCTAGAAGGAGGGCCGAATCGGTTTATTTCATTGTCCTAACGCTTTTTGATTGTTCATACAGGAATAAGATGTTTTGAATAAGGTGTTTTGATTCTGCATTGTTTTAGAATACTGCTTTGTCAAGGTTCCTTCTTTCATGACTAACAAATTGATTTTGAAGTTATTCTTTGAATTTCATTAATTACAGGATTTTCTTTGTGTCGCAGGTTTTCTTTGAGGTACTGAGAGTTTTGTCAGGTTCTTGTAGGGTTATCATCATCGATTTTGAATCAAATGGCCCAACCTCCACCACCTCCTTGGTACGGAGCCCATAACATTCCTTTGAATATTGCAGGGGATATTCACGAGATCCCTAGGAATATAGAGAGATTTTTGCCCAAATACAAACCGGATGGCCCAAGGACCGCAGAAGAACATATTCAGGCCTATAGGGATGTTTTGATAAGACTGCACGTTCAACATGAAGATGTGGCTTGTAGACTCTTCCCCATGAGCCTAGACCAAGTGGCTTACGAATGGTATATTTGCTTACCTACTGGTTCCATTACGTCATGGACGCAAATGGAGGATGCTTTTGTCAACCAATTCAGGTCACCATTAGATCCCACAATCATCTATAATCAGTTCATTACATGCAAAAGAGGCCAGGGTGAGCCAATCCGAACTTTTAATCAGAGATTTCAGAAGTGCTATAATAGAGCAATTCGGCATTTTGCCATTGATCCCGCAGTAGCTTTGCAAATATATTTTGGGGCATTGGATCCTATGACGACAATGTTTGCAAGGCAAAATCCTCAAGTTACCACGCTTGCTCTAGCCTACAATGAAGCTATGACCATTGAACAACAAATGACACCACAGGGTTATGGGTTTTCCCAGATGCCTATGGTAGGACAATATGGTCCATATGGTCAAGCTCCTATGATGAATCAGATCATGGCACCACAAATATCAGGCATAAATGCTTTGCCTTATCAACAACCATATTCATCAACACCCGCTTACGCACCCATTCCAATTCAACCAATCACATCCATTCCCCCCATTCCTTCATTTTTGCAAAATAGTCAGCAGACTATGCAAGGAGCCAATCCGGTTAATTCTCAGGCTATAGTTCCTTTCCCCAATCCAATTTCGATTCAAAGTGTGAATCCCTATGCAAATCAAGTGGCTCAAAATCCAACTCAAATGTTAAGTCAAGATCTCACCAATTACGCAAATCCTATTGGAACTAGCAATAACATAGCTCAACCAAAAGAGATTTATTCAGAGGTTGAAGAACTCAAAAATATGATTCACAAATTGAGTAATGATTTGGTTCAAAAATAGAAGTATGAATCCCATGCCCCTCACCCAAATCAAAATTTCAACAATAGAGGGAGAAAGTGGAATACGAAGCCAAACAATGGGGGTGTGCCTTCCCCTATTGCTAATCAGATAGATACTTCTGTAGGACCAAGTCACTCTAGTTCCATTCTTAATATTTCTGATTTTGCATGGGAAAAGGGGTGTAGATTGCATAATACAAAGGCGCATAATGAAAGGAATTGTCCCGAAATTGCTAGGTATACCCATTGTCTCCAAGCTCAAGTGGATGATTTGGAACTTGTGCCAAATGAGGGTCCACCCCAACATCAACAAGGAGAGGACAACATTTTGGTGGTGGAAACTCTATATCGTCAAGAGAGTGAGAATGAGGAAGGTGAAGATGAATGGGATGAGAAACATGTTGATGAATCAAAAGATGAAGAAGAGGTACTTGAGCATCACAATTTGAACTTGGAGGATGATTACTATGATTCATGGAAGAAATGGGAAGAATATTATCAATCTAAATCTTCTAATAAACTTGTTGCGTCAATTAATATGCAGGATAACTCAATTGCTTCCTCACATGAGGATACTATAAATCCTGTACAATTTGAGAAAGTTTTGGAAGAGGAATTAGAATCTCATCAAATTTTGGAACATGATAAGGATTCTACAACCATGAATCAAGAAGGAGAGTCATTTGCTTTAGATTCCTTGGGAGGAAAAGAAATTGAAAATCTTGATCCACTTACTTGTGCTACAATGATTATGCCATTTCAAAATGAGAAAATTACAAAACCTAAATCATTTGGGTTTGATATCATTGATGATCCAATTGAAAATCTCACGTTACCCAAAACAACCCAAGTGATTGATCATGGAAATGTGTTAGTCAACCCACCCCTAGATAGACAAGACTTATGGTTTGAAAGGGATGGACGTATTTTCGATTGGGTACCTAAGTTTGGTGCCTTTGATAAACAAGTCATGGAGAAAGAACAAGTGCTACAGGATGATGAATGTCATGAGAGAAAAGAGGAATTTTCAAATCCTCTTCAAGTAAGGTCAAATGAAAGCGGGCCAAAGGTAAAATCTCACCGTTTTGGTTTCACCATGCAAAATTCGAATGAAGGTTTGCCTAATGAATGGTTTGATTCAAATATTATTAATGTTATGGCTTTATTGAATGAAAATGAAAGCTTATTTCTACACCATGAATCAAAGTGCGGAATGGACATCTTAAAGAATAGACATAAAAGAATTGAACATCAATCATTGTCTAATCAATTTGAAAACTTGAAGCTCCACCATAGGATTATTAATGAAACTAAATCAAATTGGTATGGTGAGAGGGGCAAGTGGAGGTTTGGTTCTTTGTTTGGTTTGATCTTGTTTTTGTTGGATTCCTGCAAAACTTGGTATGCGTATCACGTCATATGTCTTTTAAAGAATTCTAATCAGGTTTGGGATCCGGGAAAATGATAATCCAAACTTTTTGTACATTTGTATATACTTTTGGTTTTCGTGTTTTGGTTTTGGAATGGATCTCATTTTGGTTTTAAGTTTTGTGTGTTGGTCCTTTGGACATTTTTGGTTTGTCAACTTAGGTCCTTATGAATGTTGACTAAGACTTGGAGAATATGAAACATCGGAATTGTATTGCGTAAAGCTCCACGAATATTGCAAACACATTAAAGAATATCGTTTGGAACTTGTGATGCATGAAGTTGTCAGTTTTTCACATTATGGTAAAGTAGGTGATATATACTCCATCCGCATTTCAAAAGGAGCAATGCATTCATATCTCATATTACATTCCGCATTGCATATACATTTCATCTCAGTTGCATCTTCATTTCATGTACAATCATTGAAAAGGTGTCGAATCCTCTTAGGGTTATTACATAACATATATTAAAAGGATCCTAAGGTTGGGAACCGATGCCCGAACTATCTTGAACCAAGCACGTTCTACGCATATTAAAGAGAATCTTGAGCAAAATGGTCAAAACCATACTTGGAAGAAAAGGTGAGGCGAAAGGAATATTTCGTGTCTGTCCTATCATGCAACATAATCCTTAAAATAGTGGTTTTTACCACTCCCATAATGCTTAAAGCCTAAAATCAGAGTAGTAAGGATAGGGTTAAATCCTCATCGAACTTAGGTTGAGGATCCAATTCCCCAAAGCTCTGATTTGACCTTCATGGAGTAGTAAGGATAGGGTCTAATTCTCATCTCGCTTAGGTTGAGAATCCGATTCCCCAAAGCTTCTATTTTGCCCATTCAAGAATTTGAAATTCCAAAGCAAATATTTTTCATTTCTTTATTAATATTGGATTGGAAGGATCGTACTACATGTCCCTTGCAAGGATGGGTAGTCATCCCCAAGGTCCAAGAAATCAAAAGTAGAGCCAAATCATGGATTATGGGGTTAATCTCCACCGGGGCTATAGACGCCTGGCTGGCAGTGGAGTATGCTCATGCGTGGCAACATGTCTTGTCTAAAAGCAAGACCATTGACTGCTCAAACGGACAGGCTAGCTTGACAGTTTCATCCATAACAGGTTAAATCATTTTGTTCAAGATGAGGTAATGAACTCCAGATCATAGTAGTAAGGATAGGGTTAAATTCCCATCTCGCTTAGGTTGGGAATCCTATTCCCCAAAGCTCTGATTTCACTTACACTTGCACATGGGTTCAAGATGGTAGTGACACATAACCAACTTTGGGATCTAGTAAATTAATTCAGTATGCATATATTTGGTCCTAAGAGGGTTTGACAGTTTTGATATGTTTGTTCATGATACTAGAAGGTTTGAGCCTTTGCAAAGCAGGTTGTTATATCTCTAGCATCTTCATCATACATCAAATCCTGCACAAATCATTCATAGCCTTGCATACGAATCATAAGTGAAACCGACAATGGAATGTTGATCAATTTCAAATGATAGGGAATGAAGCACATTGCACACACCGAGCTGATGCTTAATAATTCTAATGCTTCATGTATTTCTCGTCTAGTTTCATTCTTGGGATATTTTTTGACGCTTGTATTTGAGTCTATGTTTTCAGGTTGAGTTCTCATCGAAATGCTCAGGAGCATTTCCCAGTAGAGTCACCATTTGTTGTGGCTGCTCCACAACGTACCCCAAAATTGGGGACCCACCTTTTTTGCATGTGTTCCAAGAAGACTCGAAGTGGCCCATAGGCTAAAGATCAAAGAAAAAAGCAAAATACCACAAGGAGAAAAAGTGTCACGATATCGCGACATGTTGCATTATCGCGGCCAAAAAAAAAAAAAAGTGTCGCGATATCGCGACATGTTGCACCATCGCGGCAAAATAGAAAAAGTGTCATGATATCGTGACATGTTGCACCATCATGGCAAAAAAGAAAAAGTGTCACGATATCGTGACATGTTGCACCATCGCGGCCAAAATAGAAAAGTGTCACGATATCGTGACATGTTGCATCATCGCGGCAAAGAGAAAAGGTGTCGCGATATCGCGACATGTTGCATTCGTGGCAAAATAGAAAAGTGTCGCGATATCGTGACATGTTGCTTTCATGGCGAAGGAGAAAAAGTGTCGCGATATCGCGACATGTTGCATTTTCGTGATTCAAAGCAAAGAGAAAGAGCTAGAAAGAAAAAAAGTGTCGCGATATCGTGACATGTTGCATTTTCGTGATTCAAAGCAAAGAGAAAGAGCTAGAAAGAAAAAGTGTCACGATATCGTGACATGTTGCATTTTCGTGACGTACAAGACAAGAAAGAACAAGAAAAGAAAAGTGTCGCGATATCGCGACATGTTGCATTTTCAAAAGACAAGAAAGAAAAGAAAAAAAGTGTCAGGATATCGTGACATGTTGCATCGTCACAGCCAAAACATGAAAAAGAAAAAGTGTCGCGATATCGTGACATGTTGCATTTTCATGCAAAGGAGAAAAGTGTCGCGATATCGTGACATGTTGCATTTTCGTGATTCAAAGCATAGAGAGAAGGCAAAAGAGAAAAAGTGTCACGATATCGTGACATGTTGCATTGTCATGGCCAAAAGGGAAAAAGTGTCACGATATCGTGACATGTTACATTTTCATGGCTACAAGCAACAAAAGAGAGCAAGGAGGCAAAAGTGTCACGATATCGCGACATGTTCTAGTTTTGCCAAGGTAACGGACCTGCATCAACGTGGACATAAGGACAAAATCTAATGAATAAGACAAAGCGTTACATGATCATTTAAGATGGTCGTTACACATGGAGGGAAACGGATGCAAGCCCATGTGGAGAAATATAGCGAAGGGCCACAAAATGGAAACCAAAGCACACGCATAGAAGGGAAGGTGAAACGAGTAATCATCAGAAAATGAAACGAACCGTCATGGAAGGAGAAACAATTTTTTAGAAGTTTAAATACGCCATTCAAAGAGGCCAGAAAGGGGGTCGAAACCGTTGCAAGCAGAGTTGCAGAGCTGAAGGCGAGAAGGCCATTCTGGACCTGTTTGAGTTGTTTCTCTTCCACAGACTGGTTTGGAAAAACCAGAGATTCTGCTATTGTAAAATGACATATTTTTAATGCAGAAGTGTTCAGAAATTTGCATCTTGTGGGCAAGAAAGAAGGAGATATTCTTTGCATGCTATGGATTTAATGTTTATTCTTTCATTTTTCAGATTTCGAATTTATAGATAATGTTAAATGCCATCTTTTTGGGTTACATTAGGCGAATATTTGAAATCTGAAATGTTATTTCGTACCCTAGGAACCAAGCACTTAGTCTATGGGGATTGTGCATGTTTTGCAAGTCCAATAGGTTAGGTTGCATGCATGGAGACCTCACATCTTCGGTTTTGTCGAAACAGGATAGCATCATACTGAGTGCATTTTATTTTCAGTTTTTTTCATTTCATTTTCATTTTCTGCATTTTATTTTTTCCAGAAAGTTTAACTTATTTAAAATAAACATTTAAAAATTACAAAATCCAAAAAAAACAATGAACAATCACTAAAGTTTCATGATGAAATAAACCAACATTGCCCCTTGTTTACAGTTACTTGCAATCACTAAGGTGTTCCAAGCATTTAAATTGAATATCTTCATTTGAGATTACTAATACACAGATGCAAATGCTAATACAACGGAGACCTTGGAGAAGTTGTTTGTTTGACTTCTTTGCAAGAGGGGATTTGGAACCCAAATCCTAAAGGAGAGTTGTACTTTCATAACTGGGTGAAAATACCACTTAACAAGTCCACAAAGAACTTGTCCAAATTTGCTCAATAAGTTCACACAAAACTTAACCAAATCTGCTCAACAAGTTCACACAAAACTTATCCAAATATGCTCAATAAGTTCACATAAAACTTAACCAAATCTACTCAACAAGTCGACATAGAACTTGTTCAATCTCATAGAAGCATAAATAGAATTTTTAGAGACTCAATATGTTCTACACTCAATGCTCAATCACTTTATCAACTCAAAATAGAATATAGAAAGTTTATTTTAAGTAACTTGAACAATCACTTCACACAACCACTTGACTAGGCTCAATCAAATCTACTCAACCAATCACTTGATGAAACACCCCTTTCTCATAAACCCTAGTCCAAGCATATATCAACCAACTCAAAATGTTTCCAACAATACTCAACAACAAATCTCACATAACAATGATACTCATGTTCTTTTCAAAACCCTAGTTCAAGTTCTTTGCATGACAACTCACTTCAACAACAATGCTTATAAATCAATATTCACATAATAATGATACTCATGTTCTTTTCAAAACCCTAACCCAAGTTATTCACACAACCAATGGCTTCAAAAACAATACTTATAAAACATCAACTCTTTATTCCAGAAAACCTTGAAGGATTAACTCAAACACACTCAAAAAGAAAACCCTAATCAAGTCCTTTTCACTCCAAACTTATTTTCTAAAAAACCAATCAATCAACTCAACTATGGAATAATGTGCTCATACCTTTTTCTTTATGATGAAGGGGTCTCATAATTCCGCCACAACCAACAAAACTTCTATGCCAATATCAAAGAGGTTAGAAGATAAATATTTCTCACAATATAATGTAAATACTCAATTACACCTTATCACTCAACCTTTCAAAAACAATCATCAACATACATAAAATATTTATCCAATAACACCTTATAAACTCTCAACTAAAATAAACTTAACATCCACCAAAAATTAATTCAAACCTCTTTAATTTAATTTAATGGCAAGAGAAACTTTCATAAAAATCAAATCAACTTTCTTTATAATTCCAATGATATCAATCACTCATCAATAAAACAAACTCTCATTAACCCTTATTACTCCACAATAGTATAAAACAATTATAAAATTAACAACTTTTCTCAAGCCCTTATAGATCCAACAATAATATAAATCAAACACACAACTTTTCACAAACCCTTATTACTCCAACTATATCCTTTAGAAAAAACCTAAGGCAAAAATTAATTATCAAAAATTACCTTTCCCTCTTAGTGGGTTTCGAACCCATGATCTCTACCTCCGCAAGTGCTCTAGTCATGGCTTTGACCACCATGTGTGCTAGACACATGGTTAAGATCCTAAAGGCTCTTTATCTTCTTTTTCCTCGACTAGTGTGCAATAGCCATGTGTAAAAGGATCTTCCCTTAGTGCTCAAGACACACCACTCCACGTGAATCGATTGTGTGCCTCTTCAACTCCCAACGCATTTGCAAAATGTGCACTACCAATGGACCACCGTGCCCTCTTAATTTCAAACAATCTTCTCTCTCCGTAATCTCTTTTACCTGGTGCAAAAGACAAGTGAATTCTTTGTTGGCAATTTTGGGTACCTTGAGTACATTGCCTTTGCTCAAGTATAGTTCTTGTCATTGATGTCAAAGAAGCTCTTGGTAGTTGTTGTCTTTGATGTCAAGGAGTTCTTGGAGAAATTTGTTTTTATGTCTAAGTATGTGTTTTTGATGAAGATTTCAGCTGGTCAGTAAGTCTCCAAGAAAATCAGAGTAGCCCAGTTGCAAAAAATCCAAAAAAAAATAAGTTAGAAAAAGTTTGCAGGCGGCTGGAAAAACTGTCGTGATTTCGCGACATGTTTTAGGAGAGAGAAAGCACTGGCAAAACTGTCGTGATTTCGTGACATGCTGGAAGGCAGAGGCAAAGCTAGAAAAACTGTCATGATTTCGCGACATGTTTTAGGAGAGAGAAAGTTCGGGCAAAACTGTCACGATTTTGTGACATGTTGGAAGGCAGAGATGAAGCAGGCAAAACTATCGTGATTTTGCGACATGTTTGAGGAGAGAGAAAGTTCAGGCAAAATTTTTACGATTTCACAACAAGTTGAGTTGGTAGCTTGCAGTTGGCGAAAGCGTCACGATTTCGCGACATGTTTCAGTTTCGCAAGCAGTTGGCAGGAAAGAGCTTAAGGCAGTAAAAGCGTCGTGATTTCGTGACATGTTCCAATTTTACAAGCAGTTGGTAGGAAAGATCTTAAGACAGCAAAAGTGTCACAATTTTGCGACATGTTCCATTTTCGCTAGTGCAAACCGAGAAAAGGTTGAAGAAGCAAGAAGTGTCACGATTTTGTGACAGAGTTGCTGATGACGTCAGCAAGAGGCAAAGGTGTCGCGATTTCATGATAGTAGCGGAGAAGAAGGCTTTGAGATCTAGAGCGTCATGATTTTGTGACAAGAATCATGATGACATCAGTAAGAGGCAAAGGTGTCACGATTTCATGATAGTAGTGGAGAAGAAGGCTTTGAAGTTTAGAGCATTGCGATTTCGTGACAAGAATCATGATGACGTCAGCAAAGTGAGGGAGTGTCGTGATTTTGTGACAACAAACCAAAGAAGGCGCATGACAGGTAGTAGTGTCACGATTTTGCGACAGCAAGTAATACAAGGTGTACGACAGACAAATGCATAGTGATATCATGACATGTTTGAGTTTCGCGCTAGGAAAGCTACAGAACAGTAGAGGCGGTTAAATCCGACGAAGATAACCTTTGTCGACGAAGTGTAAGGTTGTGCAACCGATGATTGTTTTAAGGATTTACAGCCGACTAATATCAAGAATTTAATCATGAATTATTGCTATAAAATGAGGACTATTTTTGAGTTTCAATTATTGAATGTGTTCGTCGTTTTTACGCAAGCGAAGTCTACTGTGCGCAAAGAGTAGTCATATCGAATCAATCGAAGTGTGCGTTCGAAGTGAGACTTTCGCAGAAGCAGAGTGTAGGAAGAAGTTCGATCGAGGAGAAGCAGACTGTGCGAAGAAGGTGCTATTATGGCTGCACATAGGTGCATAAGTTGTTGTGCGATCAAGTGTTGTAGTATTTACACAGACTGTGTAAAGAAAGCAGAGTGTGCAAAGACTGCGCTACGATGGATGTCCAACGAAGCAGAAGCTAAGTAGAGAAGATAGTGCTACTACATTTTGTGAAGATTACACTACTATGTTTTCGTAGAGTTGAGAAGATAGTGCTACTATAATTTGAGAAGACTGTGCTGCTGTAGTCATGTAGAATAGAAGGGTTCGACAGCCGAAGGGTTGTGTACTACTGTGTGCTGCTATGGTTGCATAGAGAGTGAAGATAGAACTGCGGTGGATGCGCAAAGGAGCAAAAGGTGGTGTTGTTGCAACATTCAAAGACAGCACACAAAATTGAAGAGTTTGATAGCCGAAGTGCTGTATACTGCTGTGTACTATTGTAAATGCGTAGAACTATGCGAGAGTTGGTTACGACCAAACACAATTGTCACAGAACAGTAAAGACTTGGAGATAGCTTTGAGCATGCATTTGAAGAGCTTGTGAACCATTCTTCTTTAACCAGTTTGAGGAATGAATTTGAGGTAGAAAGAGGACATTTATGCTAGACCGAAGGACTGTGTTTAGTGCAAATTCAAGGACCAGTTTTGCGGTGATAGAGTTGAGGACAGAGATCTCCAGCCAGAGCAGGGAAGACAGGTGTCTTCTATGGAAGAGTTCCACTTGCTAAGGGCATAGGAGATAGAGGTCTTCTAGAGGGTCACTAGCCAAAGCAGAATTAGGGGAAGGTGTCTCCTTTGAGCTGAGGCTCATAAACATTGTAATCGGGAAGGATTCCCAGAGGACTTTGATATAACTTTTAGAAGAAAAGTTTTATCCGTGGAGTAGCCCACCTTGGGTGAACCACGTAAATTGTTGTGTCACTTTGTGGATTATATTTTGTGTATTATTTTTACTGTTGTTATTACTGCTATCTTTATTCTGCATGTTATTGATTTTAAAGCTGCTTTGAAAGAAAAATTTAAAAGTAGTCTTATACTATTCACCCCCCCTCTCAGTATAAGCTTGTGTTCTTCAATTGGTATCAGAGCTAGTGCCTTCAGAAATTTTAATAGCTTGAAGGAAAAGCTTGCAAAGAACACAATGGACTACTTAAGTGGCAATGCAGCACCTATTCTTGACGGATCAAATTTTGGCCTATGGAGTGCAAGAATGAAAGTCTATCTAATGGCACTTGGCAATGAGGTATGGGAAGTGATTGAAGATGGGTACACTATTCCTGAAAATGGTCCTTACACTAAAGAAGACAGGCTTCTACATCACAGCAATTCAAAAGCCATGAATGCAATCCTGAAGGGATTATAGAAGGTAGATCTCACCAAAGTGATTCACTGCAAGACAGCTAGTGAAATGTGGAAACAATTGCAGGTTGTTCATACAAGTGATGCAAATGTTCGAAATGCCAAGTTGAGACATTTTAAAGGTATGTTTGAACAACTCAAGATGAATGATGATGAAAATATTAGTGACTACATGCTCTGGATGGATGAAGTTGTTAATTCTATGAAAGACTTAGGTCTTGAACTTGCTGAAAATGATGTGTGTGATAAGATTTTAAGATCCCTTCCTAATAGATTTAGTGAAAAGATTTTTGCTATTGAGGAAGCTAAAGATTTAGATAAGTTGAAAAAGGATGAGCTCCATAGTATCCTTGCAGCATTTGAGTTGAGAACTCAAATGAAAGTTGATGTAAAGAAAGAGGCAGCTTTCAAAGCTACCAAGAAATCAAAGGGCAAACAGATTCAAGAAAGTGATGAGTCTTCTAGTGAAGAAGAGGCATGTTACAGCAAGAAAGACAAGTTTTTCAGAAAGCACAAAAGCAAGAAAAATATAAGATGTTTCAATTGTGAGAAATTTGGTCATTATGCTACTGACTGTACTGTTTCAAAAAATGAAAGTGATGAAGATATACAGGATGTTAAGAGCAAGGATTTTGAAAAGTACAGGTATTACAAAAAGAGCAAATATGAGTACAGCAATCACAAGAAAAGCAAATATGAGTACAACAATCATGGAAAGAGGCATTCTCACAAGAATAAGAAGAGCCTCTACTTAGACAAAGCAAGTAAGTGTTCTAGTAGTGATAGTGAAAGTTCTTCTAGTGATGATGAAAATGAGATGTTGTTCATTTCAGAAAAAGGGGAAGAACCGAAACATAAATTCATTATCATGAAATTTTTTAGATGTGGAAATTTTGGGCACCTTGAGGATGATTGCAAAAATAATGATTTATCTGCTAGTTTGTATGAGGATGCTTCAGAAAATTACAGTGAGGATGCATGTATGGTTTTCGAAAAAGGTAGCACTTCTTGTGATAAGAATTATGAAAAAGGCTGTGATAATTCAAAGTACCATCAAATGGAGGATCTTGAATGTGAACTCAATAATGCTCTTAGTGTTTTGAAAAAGGAAAGAAAGAAAAATGATAGACTCAAGATTAAATTAGATGAATGTTGTATGGAGATAGATGAACTTGTAGAAAATCTTGAAGTCTCTATGGCTAAGTCACAAGAACTCAAGAATGAGTTAGATTCTAAAATTCTGGAGTATAGTGAGTTAGAACAAAATATGGCTTCTTTGAAAGAAGAAAATAAAGACTACAAGGATAAGCTCTACAGATTTTAGGATAGCTCCAAGAAGGTTAAATTTCTCATCGAAGGACAAAGAAAACCAACAGATAAAATAGGTCTCGATTTTGTTGAGTCGCACAAGGAACAAGTTGGGGAATCTAACAAGAGATTTCAAAAGAAAAAGAGTTCAGTTGAAGAAAGTACTTCAGATCATGAGTCCGTAAGTGATAAATACGTAGAAACATAAAACGATATTCAGATTGAGAAGAAGAAGTTTTTGGGACCTATGAAGTCGAATAAGAGAAAATTTCATGGCAGATGTTTTGCATGTCACAGGTTTGGTCACATGGCTATTCATTGCATGACTCCAGTGAAGAAAATAAATGACAGGTTCAGGGGCCATAATTTCTTTCAAGGGTATTGCTACTCTTGTCAACAATTCGGGCACAAGGCAATTTTTTGTAAAGTAAATAACAGGAACTGGGTTAGTCATAACAGGCGGATTCAAAAAATGAGTATGCCGGATAGAAATAACAATGTTATCTGTTATAAGTGCAACAATGCAGGTCACACAACTATACTGTAAAGTTGATCTTTCGAGGTACAAGAATAGGAACAACAGCATGAACAAATCCAAGGATCAAAGCATGGATAAGAACATGAATGACAATAGAAACAGGAAAAGTGATATGAACAGGTTCAAGGATCAAGGTATGGAGAAAAATAGAAATAATGAAAGGAACAGGAACAACAGTATGAACAGGTCCGAGGATCAAAACAGTAATAAAAACAACAATGTGGAAAAAGAATTCAAGAGAAGGCCCGACAAAGAAATTGTAGACATTAATGATGATGAGTGTCTAATGGGAGTTTCACTCCCAACCCTATTTTAATTCACCTTAATAGAAGGTGGGGGAGGGACTAAGATAAGAGACTCATTCTTAGTCCCGAGCCCCAAAGGTGACCCTTTGCCATTGATGACAAAGGGGGAGAGATATGAGTAAGGGGGAGTGCTTCAAGTGAAGAGAAGAGCTTCAAGTCAGGGGGAGCAAAAACTTCAAATACAGATTCTCAGTTGTTGGATCAGTTGGTTCAGTTTTGGCTCTTGAGATATGTTTTTAAGTTAAAGGTTGCCATCAATGACAAAGGGGGAGATTGTTAGCAATTTTGGGTACCTTGAGTACATTGCCTTTGCTCAAGTATAGTTGTTATCATTGATGTCAAAGGAGCTCTTGTAGTTGTTTTCTTTGATGTCAAGGAATTCTTGGAGCAATTTGTTTTTATGTCTAAGTATGTGTTTTTGATGAAGGTTTCAGCTGGTCAATAAGTCTCCAAGAAAATCAGAGTAGCCCAATTGCCAAAAATCCAGAAAAAGATAAGTTATAAAAAGTTTGCAGGCGGTTGGAAAAACTTTCACGATTTCGTGACATGTTTTAGGAGAGAGAAAGCGCTGGCAAAACTGTCATGATTTAGCGAAATGCTGGAAGGCAGAGGCAAAGCTGGAAAAACTATCGTGATTTCGCGACATGTTTTAGGAGAGAGAAATTTTGGGCAAAATTGTCGTGATTTCGTGACATGTTGGAAGGCAGAGACGAAGCAGGCAAAACTGTCGTGATTTCGTGACATGTTTGAGGAGAGAGAAATTTTAGGCAAAACTGTCGCGATTTCACGACAGGTTGAGTTGGCAGCTTGCAGTTGGCAAAAGCGTCGCGATTTCGCGACATGTTCCAGTTTCATGAGTAGTTGGCAGGAAAGAGCTTAAGGTAGAAAAAGCATCGTGATTTCATGACATTTTCCAGTTTCATGAGCAGTTGGCAGGAAAGAGCTTAAGACAGCGAAAGCATCGCGATTTCATGACATGTTCCATTTTCACTAGTGCAAACCGAGAAAAGGTTGAAGAAGCAAGAAGTGTCGTGATTTCATGACAGAGTTGCTGATGACGTCAGCAAGAGGCAAAGGTGTCACGATTTCACGATAGTAGCGAAGAAGAAGGCTTTGAGGTCTAGAGCGTCGAGATTTCATGACAAGAATCATGATGACGGCAGCAAGAGGCAAAGGTGTCACGATTTCACGACAGTAGTGGAGAAGAAGGCTTTGAATTCTAGAGCGTCGTGATTTTGCGACAAGAATCATGATGACATCAAAAAAGTCAGGGAGTGTCACAATTTCACAACAACAAACCAAAGAAGGCGCATGACAGGCAGTAGTGTCACGATTTCACGACAGCAAGTAATACAAGGTGTACAGCAGACAAAGGCGTAGCAATATCGTGACATGTTTGAGTTTCGCGCTAGGAAAGCTACAAAACATTAGAGGCGGTTAAATTCGACGGAGATAACCTTTGCCGACGAAGTGTAAGGTTGTGTAGCCGACGATTGTTTTAAGGATTTACATTCAACTAATATCAAGAATTTAATCATGAATTATTGCTATAAAAGGAGGACTATTTTTGAGTTTCAAGTATTGAATGTGTTCATCGTTTTTGCGCAAGCGAAGTCTGTTGTGTGCAAAGAGTAGTCGTATCGAATCAATCGAAGTGTGCGTTCGAAGTGGGACTTTCACAGAAGAAGAGTGTAGGAAGAAGTTCGATCGAGGAGAAGCAAACTATGCGAAGAAGGTGTTGTTGTGGCTGCACATAGGCACATAAGTTGTGCGATCAAGTGCTACAGTATTTACACAGACTGTGTAAAGAAAGCAGAGTGTGCAAAGACTGTGCTACGATGGATGTGCAACGAAGCAGAAGCTAAGTAGAGAAGATAGTGCTACTGCATTTTGCGAATATTACACTACTATGTTTTCACAGAAGCTGAGAAGATAGTGCTACTGTAATTTGAGAAGACTGTGCTGTTGTAGTCGTGTAGAAGAGAAGGGTTTGACAACCGAAGGGTTGTGTACTACTGTGTGCTATTGTGGTTGCACAGAAAGTGAAGACAGAACTACGGTGGATGCGCAAAGGAGCAGAAGGTGTTGTTGTTGCAACATTCAAAGCCAACGCACAGAAGTGAAGGGCTCGACAATCGAAGTGTTGTATACTGCTGTGTACTATTGTAAATGCGTAGAACTATGCGAGAGTTGGTTACGACCAAACACAGTTGTGATAGAATAGTAAAGACTTGGAGATAGCTTTGAGCAAGCATTTGAAGAGCTTGTGAACCATTCTTCTTTAACCAGTTTGAGGACCAGTTTGAGGAACGAATTTGAGGCAGAAAGAGGACATTTGTGCTAGACCGAAGGACTATGTTTAGTGCAAATTCAAGGACCATTTTTGCGATGACAGAGTTGAGGATAGATATCTCCAGCCAGAGCAGGGAAGACAGGTGTCTTCTATGGAAGAGTTCCACTTGCTAAGGGCATAGGAGATAGAGGTCTTCTAGAGGGTCACTAGCCAAAGAAAAATCAGGGGAAGGTGTCTCCTTTGAGTTGAGGCTCATAAACATTGTAATCGAGAAGGATTCCTAGAGGACTTTGATATAACTTTTACAAGAAAATTTTTATCCGTGGAGTAGCGCACCTTGGGTGAACCATGTAAATTGTTGTGTCACTTTGTGGATTATATTTTGTGTATTGTTTTTACTGCTGTCTTTATTCTGCATGTTATTGATTTGAAAGCTGCTTTGAAAGAAAAAGTTAAAAGTAGTCTTATACTGTTCACCCCCCCTCTCAGTATAAGCTTGTGTTCTTCATTCTTGTCTTCTTCCTCAATGAATAATCAAGCATGAATTATTTTTCACTTTTCGCATAAAATAACAATGTCGAGGGGTAAGTTTCAAATGCCTCTTTGGCATTAATTTATACACAAAAAACCATTTGCTTCTTGGACATCGACGCTCTCCATTTCTTGATGATGTCAACGCTTTCAAACTTTATAATTTATAAATTATTTAAATTCTAAAGAATTTAAATTTTATAAATTATATTTATAACTTTAGCTTTAAGGAAATTAAAGCCTTCCTTAGGTTTAAACTTAAACCTTTAATTTGTAAAATATTCTGCCATCGTGGGTCTTTTAAAAACTTCACTGCCATATCAATGTGTGAGGAGACTTTTATATCCTCATAATGATTTTAATAAAATCATTTAATCTTCCACCATGGGTTTTCCATAAACCCTCATAAAATATTATTTTGCCAACTTTTACTTCAACTCTTCGCATTGTTCCTCGTGCTATTGATGATGTGCTCCATGGTATTAATGACAAATTTTCACCTTGAAATCAATGACAACTAAATGAACTCAAAATGTCCAACAATCTCCCCCTTTGTCATTGATGGCAACCCAATTTTCTTTTATCAAAAACTTGACCTTTTCTTTGTTCTGCTCCCCCTGGCTCAATGCTCTCTCAAATATCAAATCTCTCCCCCTTCTCAAACTCTCCCTTTGACATCAATGGCAAAGGGTCACCTTTGGGGCTCGGGGCTAAGAATGAGCCTCTTATCTTAGCCCCTCCCCCACCTTCTTTTGAGGTGGTTAATTCCGGGGTGGGAGTATTTCTACTCCCATAAAGCACTGTTCTTTACCTTTATCCTCTTTTCTTCTTATCTAAATTTTCTAATTCCTCTGACTATTTCTATCCATATCCATGTTCCTGTCCATGTCTACATTCTTGTTCCTATTCCTATTCCTATTCATATCCATGTTCATGTTCTTGTTCCTATTCATATCCATGTTCTTGTTCCTTTTCATATCCATGTTCCTATTCCTATTCTTGTTCATACCTATTTTTGGAATGTTTGCTCTACACCACTTTGCTATGTGACCATCATTATTGCACTTATAACACTTAATTTTATTATTCCTTGGAGGTGCAAATGTCTTAGGATTTCTCCTAGTGAAGCCATATCCTCTTCTGTCATGAACCCTACAATTCATTGCCTTGTGACCAAACTGATTACATGAGTAGCAATACCCATGGAAAAGTTGTTTATTCCCATATTCCTTTCTTTCATGTGTCCTGCATTGTGAAGCCATGTGCCCAAACCTGTGACATGAAAAGCATATTCCATTGAAGTTTCCTTGTCTTGACCTCATTGGTCTCTTAGTCTCTCTTGACCTATTTTGATTGTTGTTCCATTTGTATCTTCTCTGTGCATTGTTCCTATTTTTGTTGAACTCTCTATTGTCCAACTCATCCTCGGATGTCTCACTTTATTTTACACTGTCCTCTTCTGAAGTATCTACATCTGAAGTTTCTTCTCCTCCAAAACTTGAAGTTGACTCTCCTTCCCATTTCTTTTGAACTTGTTCAAATCCAAGACCTGTTTTCCTTGATGTAGTCTTTTGTGTCTTGATGAACTTATCCAAGTTATTTGAGCTATTTTTAAACCCTTTCATCTTGATCTTGGAGTCCTCTAAATATTATTTTAGTAGTGCCACTTCTTGTGCTAACTTCTCACATTCCAAGATCTTTTCTTCTAACTTATCTTTGAACCTCTTTGCCTTAGCCTTTGATTTTTCTAAATCCTCTATGAGCAAACTTCTCTCTTCATCACATTCTTGAAACTGAATTTCAAGTTTAGAGTGTTGCTTTCTTACCTTCTTTACCATTTCAAGGGCATAAATAAGTTCTCCCTTGAGATCATAACCATTATTTTATGAATATTCCTCTATTTTTTTACCTTTGTCCACATCTTTATTTTCTATTGGCTTGTCTTCTATAGGATCACTTACTTCTTCTTCTAGTGCCATTAGAAGATTTTCATCTGGTCCTTCAAGTGCATTCTCATATTCATCATCACTAAAACTATAACCATCCCTTGTACAATCATCTTCAATATGTCCAAAGTTACCACATCTAAAACACTTGAGAATTACTGGAGTCCTTTTCTTAACTTGCTCTTTTTCTTCAATCATAAATAGGACTTCATCTCTATCATTGTCTAAAAAGCTAGCATCACTATCACTTGAGTACTTACTTGCCTTATTCACATAGTAGCTCCTCTTTTGTCTTTGGAAGAACTTATTTCCTTGTCTATTTTGTCCATCCTTGATTTTCTTCTGGTGCCTATATCTTTCTTATTCCCTGTACCTGTGATCCTATTTTTCTTCACCATTGTTGTTTTTGGGTTCTTGACAATCTGTTGCAAAATATCCATACTTTCCACAATTGAAACACTTAATAGATCTTAGATCTCTGGATCTTCTGGAATCTTTATATTTTCTACCATAATTAGCTTCTTCATCATTGGATGACTCATTGCTTGATTCTGACATCTTACCTTTTGCCTTCTTGATTGCTTTGAAAGTTGCTTCCTTCTGGGGAATGGGATCTTTTGTTCTTATCTCAAAAGTTGTAAGCATACCAAGAAACTTATCTCTTGTCAAAGAATCACCATCCATTGACACTTCTATAGCAGAAACATGTTCACTAAATCTTTTTGGAAGAGTTCTTAAGACTTTATCACAAACATCTGATTCATCAATCTTCATTCCAAGTCCTTGCATATCATTAACAACCTCATCAATTCGAATTAGATAAGCACTAATATTTTCCTCATAAGTCATTCTTAATGCTTCAAATTGTCCTTTGAGATTTCATATCTTTGCTTTCTTGACACTTTTATCTCCTTCATATATACCTTGCAATTTATCCCACATTTCTTTTGCAGTTCTACAATGCATAACTTTCATAGACTCTGTTCTATGCAAACCTCTCACAAGTGCATTCATTGCTTTTGAATTATAGTGTTGTAGAAGCTTACCTTCCTCATCTGTAGGAGGATTGACTATGGGATCATATCTAAATTCCACTACTTCCCAAACTTCATTTCCAAGTGCCATTAGGTAGATCCTCATCATCATACTCCAATACATATAGTCACTTCCATAAAATACTGGTGCTAAATTATTTGAGGACACCTCCTTAGGATCCATTGTGTTCTTGTTAGCTTTTCCTTCAAGTTGTTAAACTCTTATGAAGGAACCCGCTCTGATACCAATTTAAGAACACAAGCTTATACTGAGAGGGGGGTGAACAGTATAAGAGCACTTTTTACTTTTCTTTCCAAATCAATATTATGCAATGTATAGATAGCAATATCAATAAAAGTAATCAAAGCAATGCACAAATCACCACACACAATAGAGACACCAATTTAATGTGGTTCACCCAAAGATGGCTACCTCCATGGAGAAAATATTTCTTATAAATTTTTCTCAAATAAATTCTCTTGGGAATCCTTTCCCTACAATGTTTATGGATCTCTATCCAAAGGAGATGTTGATCCCCTAAATTAGGTTCATGGATCTCTATCCATAGGAGAACTCCTTCTCCTCTGCTCTAGTTGGTGATCCTCTAGAAGACTACTACCTCCACTGCACTAGCTTGTGGATCTCTCTCCACTAAAGACTCTTGTCCCCACTTAGAAGACCTATCCTCACTGCCCTGGCTGATGGATCTCTATCCACTAGAGACTACTATCCTCTCTACTCTATCACCTCCAAATATCTATCTCAAATCTGCTCAACAAGTCCACTCAAAACCTGCTCAAATCTACTCAACAAGTCCACTCAAAACTTGCTCAAATTTGCTCAATAGGTCCACTCAAAACCTGCTCAAATTTGCTCAACAAGTCCACTCAGAACTTACTCAAATCTACTCAACAAGCCCACTCAAAACTTGCTCAAATCTGCTCAACAAGTCCACTCAAAACTTGCTCAAATCTTCTCAACAAGTTCACTCAGAACTTGCTCAAATCTGCTCAACAAGCTCACTCAAAACTTGTCCAAATCTGCTCAATAAGTCCACTTAGAACTTATCCAAATCTGCTCAACAAGTCCACATAAAACTTGTCCAATCTCATAGAAGCATAAAGAGAATTGTTAGAGACTCAATATGTTCTACACTCAATGCTCAATCACTTTCTCAACTCAAAATAGAATAAATAATAGTTTGTTTTATGGAACTTGAACAATCACTTCACACAACCACTTGACTAGGCTCAATCAACTCTACTCAACCAATCACTTGATGAAACACCCCTTTCTCACAAACCCTAGTCCAAGCATATATCAACCAACTCAAAATATTTCCAACAATGCTCAACAACAAATCTCACATAACAATGATACTCATGTTCTTTTCAAAACCCTAGTTCAATTTCTTTGCACAACAACTCACTTCAACAACAATGCTTATAAATCAATCTTCACATAACAATGATACTCATGTTCTTTTCAAACCCTAACTCAAGTTCTTCACACAACCAATGGCTTCAACAACAATGCTTATAAAACAAGGTTTTAACAACTCTTTATTCCAGAAAACCTTGAAGCATTAACTCAAACACTCTCTAAAAGGAAACCCTAATCAAGTCCTTTTCACTCCAAACTTATTTTCCAGAAAACCAATCAATCAACTCAACTATGGAAGAATGTGGTCATACCTTTTTCTTGATGATGAAGGGATCTCATAAATCTTCCACAACCACAACAACTTCTATGCCAATCTCAAAGAGGTTAGAAGATAAATATTTCTCACAATGTAATGTAAATACTCAATTACACCTTATCACTCCACCTTTCAAAAACAATCATCAACATACATAAAATATTTCTCCAATAACACCTTATAAACTCCCAACTAAAATAAACTCAACATCCACCAAAAATTAATTCAAACCTCTTTAATTTAATTTAATGGCAAGAGAAACTTTGATAAACATAAAATCAACTTTCTTTATAATTCCAATAAAACAAACTCTCATTAACCCTTATTACTCCACAATAGTATAAAACAATTATCAAATTAACAACCTTTCTCAAACCCTTATAGCTCCAACAATAATATAAATCAAACACACAACTTTTCACAAACCCTTATTACTCCAACTATATCCTTTAGAAAAACCTTAGGCAAAAATTAATTATCAAAAATTACCTTTGCCTCTTAGTGGGTTTCAAACCCACGTTCTCTGCCTTCGTGAGTGCTCTAGCCGTGGCTTTGACCGCCATGTGCGCTAGACACATTTTTAAGAGCCTAAAGGCTCTTTGTCTTCTTTATCCTCGACTGGCATGCAAAAACCACGTGCAAAAGGAGCTTTCCTTGGTGCTCAAGACACACCACTCCACGCGAATCGATCACGTGCCTCTTCAACTCCCAATGCCTTTGCAAAATGTGCACTACCAATGGACCACCATGTCCTCTTCATTTCAAACAATCTGCCCTCTCCGTAATCTCTTTTACCTGGTGCAAAAGACAAGCGAAATATTGTCTTCTTCCTCAATGAATAATCAAGCACGAATTACGTTTCTCTTTTTGCATGAAATAACAATGTCGAGGGGTAAGTTTCAAATGCCTCTTTGGCATTAATTTATACATGAAAAACCATTTGCTTCTTGGACGTCGGTGCTCCCATTTCTTGATGACGTCGGCACTTTCAAACTTTATAATTTATAAATTATTTAAATTCTAAAGAATTTAAATTTTATAAATTATATTTATAACTTTAGCTTTAATGAAATTAAAGCCTTCCTTGGGTTTAAACATAAACCTTTAATTTGTAAAATATTCTACCACCGTGGGTCTTTTAAAATCTTCACTTCCATCTCAATGTGTGAGGAGACTTTTATATCCTCATAATGATTTTAATAAAATCATTTAATCTTCCACCATGGGTTTTCCATAAACCCTCATAAAATATTATTTTGCCAACTTTTTCTTCAACTCTTCGCATTGTTCCTGGTGCTATTGATGATGTGCTCCATGGTATTAATGATGATTTTTCACCTTGACATCAATGACAACTAAATGAACTCAAAATTTCCAACACATAGAAGTTTAGAAATGTATCATAGCATTGGTTCATAGTTGAAGATTATTGCTTACATCTATACTAAAAAGTGAACTTACTAGTCTCATACTTAAATAAAAGAGACATAAACAATCCAACTAAAGACATTGAAAGTTTACTCTTTGAAATTGCATTTATAAGCTTTCTACAAGAAGATATAAATAGTTGATTACAAGTAATAGAAGTTAAACATTATTTTTCTTATCACATTATGGAGATATAAGGATGTCTACTCCAAAGAGCACATTAAATAATGTAATTGGAAAAGGACTAAGGAAATGGCTTAAAAACACACTAGACTCAATGGAAAGCATAATTGGTAATTCAAAATATTTACTGGATAACAAGGAAGATACGAATAGAAAGGAATCAATAAAATCCAAAAGGATTTCTGAAAACTCACAAACTAATAGTTTGGTGAAGAAGATTCTTCAAGAACATCATCTAATGTATTAGTAAAAGGAGTTGATGATAACCATACTAATGAAGATATTGAATACCATAGTGATCATAAAATTCTCATATATATATATATATATATATATATAAAAATATATATATAAAGGATAAAATATGGAATAGCTTCTATTGTACACCTATGGTTTAAGTATCTCATCAAGGAGATAGACAAAACATAAAATTCCTAAAATAGACAACAAAGAAGCTAGAATATGCACTTATTGAAACCAATTTAGTCATGAGAAGTTCAACTACTAGATTTTGCATCCATGTAAATACTGTGGAGGGGAAATTCATTCAGCTTTCTTCTAGTACCATAAATATAAGTATTATAGAAGTTATAAAAATTATATGCATAATAGATTAATTTTTTCAAGAACTTATTTTAGAAGCTTCCACTAACAATAAGTTTAAGCTTAACTTGTGTGAAGATCAAGAAAATAGGTCATCCAAAGAATCAAAGGAAAGAGAATGGATCAATTTTGATCCACTTGTAACCTACAAGAGTATGAGATCACTAGTTCATTAAATACATATGGAAAAATTCATGAACAAATATTTTTCCAAATACATTGAAATACCAGAGAATAGCAGACTGGAAAAGACAAAATAAAACAACATGAAGGCAGAAGCAATAGAAGAAGAATAATATTATCAAGTTGAAGAATAAGCAAGAGACAAAGATACTTATTGAAGACCAAAGTCTTCAATAACCAAATAATGTAATACAAGGGGGTGTTGGAATATATTACATTATTTGGTTCCTTACTAATGTACGTACCTTCATGGGTACATATTTATATTAGGAGTGTATTAGGAATTAAGTACTTTATTTAAGCAATCTAATAAGTGCCCAAGTGTTATAATATGCAATGATGTAAATTTCCATGTAGTCCACATGTACATGAGTCCTTAGAATAGAATAGTGAGGTATCACAGGAATATTGAAGGCAAAGAGTTACATATCATTATAAATAGGCCATCATAGGGTAGAAATGTGAATGGTTTTTGGAGTGCATAGGTGAGATTAGTAGTAGACACAATTTAAGGCATATTTTGCAAATGGAGAGGTAGTTGCCTCCATTTCATGTCTTTGTATATTTTTGTGATCTTTCTTATATGAGGATTTCTTGAGCATTGTAACAAGTTTTCTATCATATTTTCATGCATATTAGTTAGCCATTATCATAGTTATAACTTTGCATGTTAATTTCCATACTTGTGGCAACATTTCCTTTAAGTTTATAGTTTCAAAATCAAACATAAGTTTTTTATATTATTAGGTTTGGCTTGGTGATATTTTTAGCCATTGTTAGTTGAATTTAGTGTTGCATTTTTGTTGAATTTTATGTGAAATTTTAAAGTCATTTTATGTGAAAATTTATAGCCATTTTATATTAAAATTCCCAATAATTTTATGAAGAACACAAGCTTATACTAAGAGGAGAGTGAACAGTATAAGACCACTTTTTAATTTTCTTTCACAATCAATAGTATGCAATGTATCAATAGCAATATCAACAACAGTAATCAAAGCAATGCACAAATCACCACACACAATAGAGAAACCAATTTAACATGGTTCACCCAATGTGGGCTACTCCACGGAGAAAATATTTCACTAAAATTTTCTCAACAAATCTCTTAGGAATCCTTTCCCTTTTATAATGTTTATGGACCTCTGTCCAAAGGAGACACCAATCCCCTAATCAAGTTTCTAGATCTCTATCCATAGGAGAACTCTTTCTCCTTAGCTCTGGTTGATGATCTTCTAGAAGAACTACTACCTCCACTACACTAGCTTATGGATCTCTATCCACTAAAGACTCTTGCCCTCATACAGAAGACCTACCTTCATTGCTCTAGATAATGGACCTCTATACTTTGTCACCTCCGAAGCTTACTCTTAGCTATGTCTCAAACCTGCACTAAACATAGTACTTCGATCTAGCACAAATCTTCTCAATATTTATCCTCAAATATGCACTAAACACTGTTCTTCGGTCTAGCACAAATTTTCTCAATCTCTATCCTCAAATCTTCACTAAAGATAGTCCTTTGGTCTAGCACAAATTTGCTTAATATTAGTCCTCAAGCCTTAACACAAAGCTTGACTTAATCACAAATTAGCTCTACTAGATTTGCCCCAAATCTTAACTCAAGGTTTGAACAAATCAATAAATCAACTCATCTCACAAGTCTTCTCAAATACTTATCTCAAATCTACATTGTAAGCTTCCAAAAAAGCTCACACTAATTTATCCACAAGTATTCACAAAGACTTGCCTAAACTCTACTCCACAAGTCCTCACTAGAACTTGTCCAATCTCATAGAAACATATAGAGAATTGTTAGACTCAATATGCTTCACACTCATCACAATGGTCAATCACTTACAATATCTTTTTCAAATCAAATTATAATATAGAACAATTTATTTTGCAAAATTAGAACTATCATTTTAACACTTCCACTTGACTAGGCTCAATCAACTCTACTCAATCAATCACTCAATGAAATACTCCTTGCTTACAAACCCTAGTCCAAGCATATGAACACTCACTCAAATATTTCCAATGGTTATTAAAAAATCTCACATAACAATGATACTCATGATCTTGCAAACCTGAATTCAAGATAGTTCACAACTTCACATAACAATGATACTCATGTTCTTTCACAAACCCTAGTTCAAGATAGTTCACAACTTCACATAACAATGATACTCATGTTCTTGCATAAACCCTGATCATGCATATAAATGTTCAACCAATGTTTCCAACAATGTTTATCAAATAATATTTCTATCTTCAACCTTTATTCCAGAAAACCTTGAAGCATTAATACAAAACCAAACTCAACAATTCTTACCAAACAATCCTTTTCACTCCAACTTAGCATTCACAACATCCAACAATCACTCACAAGAAATATGTGCCCATACATTTTTTTATGAAGAAGTGCCTTAAAAATCCTATCTCAATTATACTTTCCTTGCCAAGAACAAAGGTTAGATGACAAAAATATCACTCTAATACTTCTTCAAAATATTTCTTCAATACAAAAAACACTCAAATACACCTTATAATCTCAAAATTTAAAATAATATTCAACAATATTCAATCTCAAAATTTAAAATAATATTCAACAATATTCAATCTCAAAATAATAAATTTCCTTAATACCTTATAACTTCTTGTTGAGTGGTATTTTCACCCAATTGTGAAAACACACTCTCCAATAGGATTTGAATTTCAAAATCCCCTCTTGCAAAGAAATTAAATAAATAACTTCTCCAAGGTCTCCGCTATGTTAGCATTTTGCACAAATAATAATATTCAATTTGAATGCTTGGAATACCTTAGTGATTGCAAGTAACTGTAAACAAGGGGCACTGCTGGTTTATTTTATTTAACGATTCAATGATTGTTCGTTTAATCAGAATGAATTCAATGTGAATCAATCTTAATGATAAAATTATTTTATTTTCAGATTTCGGTAGATTTTCAATTGTTTATTTAAATGACCATAAATTAAATAAAAATTAAACTCTCTAGAAAATAAAGAATGCAGAAAGAATGAAAATAAATGTGAACAAAAATGTAACTAAAGTACATTCAGGTTGTTACGATCCCATTTTGACAAAACCGAAGATATGAGGTTTTCTACATACAACCTAACCTATTGAACCTGTAAAACATGCACAATCCAGATAAGTTAAGTGCTAGTTTCTAGGGTTTTAACTATGGTTTTCAGATTTAGACATTCGCATGAAGCAACCAAGATAACTTGCATTAAACTCCACCTATAAGCCTAAAAATATGAAAGGGGAAAGATAAACATTTAATCTTGCATGCAAAAAATAACTCCCTCTTTCTTGTCAATGAGATGCAACTCTCTAAAATTTTTTGTATTAAAAATATGTCAGTTTACAACAACAAAAGTTCCCAGTTTTATCAAACCAGAACAAATGTGGAGGAAAACGCTCCAAAAGTAGGCCCAGAATGGCTTATTGCCTTCGGCTCTACAACTCTGCCCGCAACGGTTTCTGACCCCTATACCTGTCCTATGCTTCTGATTTTAAAATTTCTAGTGCGGTTCTTTGTTTTGCTCTGTGACCCTTCGTTTCATTTCCTAGATCTTTTTGTTTCGTCTTCCCCGACTCTTCATTATTTTTGGCTTTTGTTCGAGCGTCGAAATGTTTGATATTCTTTGCTAATCGTAACCGTTCTGTAACCCTTACATCTTTATGCCATGTGTTCAGTGCTTCAATATGAGACATGTCATAATATCGTGACATTTTTCTATTTCGAGTCGAGCAAATGCAACCTGTCGCAAAATCATGATGTTTTTCTCTTTCGGGCTGTGCAGATGCAACCTGTCATGAAATCATGATGTTTTTATCTTTCGGGCCATGAGGATGCAACCTATAGTGAAATCATGACACCTTTTCATTTCGTTATGTTTTGCTATACTTAGCCATGAAAACGTGACATGTCGCGATATCGCGACACTTTCTTATTCCATACTATCTCGCTGCTTTCTATCGTGAAATCACAACACTTTTTCCTTCCATACCATCTCGCTGCTTGGAGCCGCGAAAACATGACCTATCGCGATATCGTGACATTTTTCCTCTACGTTTATTTTGGCTACTCTCGATCATGAAAACGTGACATGTCATGATTTCACAACACATTTCCCTTGCTTATCTTGTCAGTCGTCGTGAATCGTGAAAATGAAATATGTCGCAATTTCATGACATTTTTCTATCTTCACCTCTGTGGTCGTCGATAGATCACGAAAACGCAACCTATCGCAATTTCATGACAATTTCTTTCATTTGTTCCTTCCTCACTTTTATGCCACAAAAACCTGACATGTCGTGATATCGCGACGTTTTTTCTCCTTGCCCTGTTTTGACTGCTTTGACCGTGATTTCATGACATGTCGCGATATCGTGACAATTCTGGCACCTTATCTTCTCTCTCCTCTATGAACCGTGATTTCATGACATGTCACGATATCATGACATTTTTGGTCAACACTTCTTCCTGCCTGCTTTAACCATGATTTCATGACAAGTCATGAAAACATGACATGTCGCGAAATCATGATAATTTTTGTACTTGGCTGTTTTACCCATCAAACATCGCAAAAACACAACATGTCGCGATATCGTGACAACTTTGAGTCTTCAACTTAATTCTTTGTCTTGCATCACGAAAATGAGACATGTCACGATATCGCGACATTTTTGGCATCTTGTTCTATTTGACCGCTTTGACCGCGATTTCACAACATGTCGTGAAATCGTGACATTTTCTCATCCTACTGCATTTTGTTACTCTTGGCCATGAAAACGTGACATGTCACGAAATCGTGACACTTTTCCGTTCCACTGCACTTCGCTTGTCTGAGCCGCAAAAATGTGACATGTCGCGATATCGCGACACTTTTCATTTCTAGCCGTGACGAAGCAACATGTCGCGATATCGCGACACTTCTTCTCTTTTGTGATATTTTTCTTTTTTCCTTGATCTTTAGCCTATGGGCCACTGCAATTTTCTTGGAAAGCATGTAAAATAGGTGGGTCCCCAATTTTGGGGTGTGTTGTAGAGCAGCCACAACAAATGGCGACTCTGCTAGGAAATGCTCCTGTAGCACCCTAAAATTGGCACAGTAAAATTACAATAATTACATTCACCTTAGTAAATAATTTAAAATTCAAATTTAACCTCCCAAACCGCCCGTTAACCGTCGAGAAATCCGCTTCCCCTTTTTCGTGCCATTTTTAGAGGTTGTTTTGACCGCTTGACGATATCGTCGCCGATCAGACGATATCGCCCTAGATTTGACGATTTCGTCTGGACTAGGACGTCCAGACGATCTTGTCGCAAAACTGATTTTGCAAAGTTGGAATCTATTCCAACGGGTCTCCAATCTGGGTAGAAGCGTGTCTGCGCCGTTGGGACCCTCCCCCCGTTGGAGATCTCCCAAATTGGGATGATCTCCAACCTCCTAACTACTCCCCTAAGCCTATTTAGTCTCTAGGATTTTCCCTTCCCAACCCCTAGCTGAAAATTCTCTGCAAGTTAACTCCATTTACGTTAAATCATCCCTATTTTCCATTTGCACTAGTTCCATACCAATTTTGTTGCAGGTACATCACTATTTTTCAGCCGGAGCCAGCACCTATCGTCGTCGACGAACCTGTTCAGATCGGAGGCGAACCTGTCGAATTCGAGGCGATTTCGTACTGATGCGAGACGATCTCGACTGCAGTCCGTATTAAGGCAATCAGTGCCTGAAGTTTGCATTTCTCAACCTTTTCTCTGTCATTTTATTCTACAAATTAGATAGTCTATTCAGTGTTTTATGTTATTTTGCATTTGGAGTTCACCCATTTAGATTAAGTGCATAATTAAATCCTAATTATCATCTAATTAGCACGATTCATTTCTGTCTCTGTGTTTAAGTTTCAGTTTGATAACATTGCTGCCATTTTATATCATTTCCCTCTGTTAGCACTGTAGTACTTTTTGTATTTTGCATCTATTTTCGGTTTTGCGTGTCTCTGACGAATTCGTCTACGAATTCGTCAGATCTCAGACGATCTTGTCTGATTGCAGATGATTCTGTCGAATCTCAGACGATCCAGACTGCTTCAACATCAGAATCTTCTTCAGACATCCGGATCAGGTATTCCTCATTTGCATTCTGTAATCTCTCTATTTTTCTGTCTTTAAATCTATTTTCTGTATTCATTGAACTTGCATTTTCATGTAGATTAAATCTAGATTCATTCGGCCAAACCTAGGATATGAATGCTTAAGGTTAAAAATGAACACATTTAAACACATTCCAAAACCTAGGCGTGGAAACTGCCGTTAAATGTTTCCCCGGTGAACCCACCATCCATCGAAAAATCATCAAAATACACCTCCCTTGAGAGGCGGGACCTTCGCAAAGTCCTCTCAGTCCGAGGTACCACGACATCCTTTTCCCATCCTCCTTCCGGGCACGGATCCAATAGCCTGAAGGTAGGGATGCGAAAAATTTGGAGCGATACATTTTGGTGAACCCGACGTGAATGCATCATAACCTTTTGAAAAACAAAAACAAAAACAAAAACATATATAGAACAACTAAAACATAGATGCATTTTAAAACATTTAAGTTTGAAAACATGTTTAGATGGTAGCTCCTAAGAAAAGGTTAGCAGTTACTATAAACGTAGAAAATCAATTGGCAGCTATAGAAGTCAATTCTGTCCTTAGTGTGCCTGAAACAAGTAGAAATCAATTCCTGTGGAACGAACTTGATAGAAGACTTAGTCTCATCTCATCTAGGTCCACACAACTTAAGCAAATCAAGAGGCTAGTCCTAGATAGAATCCCGGATCCTCATCAATTAGTTTTTTATCATGAACTTCAGAGAGCCTGCCATAGATGGTTAGCCTATAGGAGAGCTCTAGTATCTTCAGAATTGTTCACCTTCGAGGAATACCTCGAGAACGCAGCCATTGTGCACCAGTTCCTAGGTTGTGTAGAAGACCAAGAGGTTGTTCTTATAGATAGGGAAAGATGGAATAGAGTTCCTCGAGCTATGTTATATCGAGAGTATTGCCATGAGCTTTACTTTTATCAACCAACATCTGAAATAGACAACATCACTATAGCTCTTTTCATCAAATTTTTAAAAGAAAACTTTCAATTTGAAGAAGAACACTTCATGACTCCTGAACAACTCGAACCTATTAATGATATTCATAAATTGTTTATAGAAAACTAGATTATTACTTCAATATTATTTCTTGCATTTATTGTGTTATTTGTTGTCTTTATTATATTATTTCAAAAAAAAAAAAAAACTAAAAACTAAAAAATCAAAAAACTTAGCAAAAACTTAAACATTTCATTTTCAAATATTGTAGTAGGTATATAGTAAATATATACCTCTTAATTTGTTGCATATATATATATATATATATATATATATATATATATATATATATATTGAAATCAAAACTTAGCACCATGCCTAAACTTAGGAATGGTAAAGAAACTTTAGGAGAAGGAGAAGATTGGTTACAAGATACAACTAAAGACCCAAATGTCCTTCTTGGAGATACAAATCCGGAAGGAGAAACTCTAGGTCAATCAGACGAAGACTTAGGTGAAGATAAGGAACAAGAAGGAAGTGTTAAAGAGGATGGATCCTCATCCCCTAGAGTAGCTCCAAATGGAACTATTGCCTTTGACAATGCAGAGCATTTCAAGAAATTTCTCATGGATAACATTGATGACCTTAATGTGGCAATTCGCCTTGATAAAGGGCAAATCAGTAACACTCAAGCAGCCATGGAATATATGTGCAATATGCGCACTAATCCCTTGTCTTTCATTGATCAAGAAAGTGACAAGGCCGGGCCATCCAATACGGATATGGTCACTATGGCTCAAAACATGTCAAAACAACAGGTTACCCAACCTCCTAAGGAACCCGTTATTCAACCTAAAATCACTCCCACACAAAAGAAACCTTCCTTCACTACTTTATTCCGCCAAACTATTGAGCAATATGCTTCAAGTAAACAAAAACCTAAAACAAAGCCAAATACAAACTTTCAACAATCCGGAATACAACATAATCCAACTTCAAAATTCCTCCATAATACTTTTCCTACCAATACTTTACACAACAGTAACATGGCATCTAATCTTCATGTTCCTCCATCCTACGCCCATAACACTCATGTCAATGCCCTACCAAACCAATATTGGGGACAAACTAGTAATCTGGAAGCCATGGTGAAACAATTAGCTTCACGTATGGACCGGATAGATCCCTACTGTCCCTCGTATAATTATCGAGAGATCTATAGTCAACCTTTGGACCCCATAGTTGTAGCTCAACCATACCCTAAGCATTTTCCCATGCCCGTCCCGCCTATATATAAAGGAACCGAAGATCCCATAGAGCATCTTCGCATGTTTAGGATAGCATGTCACGACATATCGCATGACGACTTGCTATTACTAAAAATGTTCCCCAAAAGTTTAGGTGGAATGGCATTAGAGTGGTACTATCAATTGCCCACTCATTCTTTGAGAAACTTCGAAGAAACAACTGAATCATTTGTCCATCAATTTAGTGCCTACATCGAGAGGCATGTAACTATTAAAGACCTATACAATTTAAAACAAGACAAGGATGAATGCTTTGCCGATTTCTTAGCTAGATGGAGGCAATTGACAGGAAAACCGCACTTTGTGCTGCCTTATAGGGAAATGTTGGACATTTTCATCAACAATTTACAAGAACAGATATCTTATGAGCTATCAATCGCTACTTTAACTACCTTCGATCAAGCTATAGATTTAGCTCGAAGAGTAGAAGATGCCCTCATTAGGAGAGGCCAACTTAGGAAGAAGGATGATGAGAAAACATCTAGAAATCAATATAAAAACAAACAAGTTGTCGGTGACGGAGTCACTGACAACAGAAATATTGCTAATATCAATGCAACGAAGACAACAGAAAAATTCATATTGAAACCTCCTGACAAGCCTCCTCGAGAATTCACTAGATTAAACCAACCCTTATCAACTATTTTACCTCAATTACTCGAAAGAGGTTTGATCCAATTACCAGCTATCCGGGAACCTGACCCAACTATACCCGGATATAGAGCTGACTTGCACTGTGATTTCCATAGAGGACCCAGACATTCTACCAACGCTTGTAAAAGGTTGAAACATAAAATACAAGATTTGATTGACAATAATGAAATGGAAGTGCAAGCCTTCCAACCTAAACAAAACCCTCCTAATAATACTCAAAAGACCATTCCCCAAAATCAAAATCAAAATGCCAATCAAACTCTAGACATATTTCAACACCCTTTACCAAGACATGGTAAAGAGGTAGCCAATCAAATCGAACATCATAATGTTCCCCCTCCTACCCGATATGTAGGAACCATTAGCGGACAATTACCTATTCAGGATCCTCAAATATTTGACACGACCTTATCCCTGGTTACGACCAGGCCCTTACATAATTTTCAAACTTCTGATTCTAGTGATATAGAATCATATAGTGAAAGTGAACTAGACATTACTTCAAACCAATCGAATAGTTCTGAAAATGAATCAGATCCTATTCAACCCGTCACAGATGCTATGGTTCCAGAAGAACCATTTCCTAGAAGAGTCACTACTCGACCTTCTTCTAATATATTCCTTTCTAATGAACAAGCCATTAATGCTCAACCGAGACCAGTTCAACGTCTTCACTATAACATTGTAGGTACCATTGGAGTCGTTACTCGACAACAAGCTCAAAACTCTCAACAAGAACCAAACCAGAACGATGGATCAGCTCCATTCGTTTTGAAAACCCCAATAAAGGGAATCATGTTCCTACTGTTCAATCTAAACCCCCTTACAATATTAATGAGCAATTGTCCAATACTACGGCCAGAATTTCCCTCTTAGATTTATTAAGATCCTCTCCCACCCATAGGGATGAGTTGATGCTTACATTGAGCCAAATGATGGTACCTCAAAACATTCAACTCGAAGCTATGGCCAATACTATCATCACTCGAGAGATTGATTGTATTGACTTTCGGGATAAAGATATCCCACAACACAGCTTTACATAAGGACAATCCCTTATACATTACTCGCTTTAATTGGAGATGTAGCCGTCAAAAGAGTTTTGATTGATAATGGCTCATCTCTAAACATTTGCACCTTTGACTTCTACCAACGATTTGGCTTTAGAAGTGATGAAATGAAGAAAACTGATATGATTATCAAAGCTTTTAATGACGAAACACAAGAAACGTGTGGAGTTATTACCCTCCCATTGCAAGTTGGTCCTAGAACCCTAGAAACAACCGTGTTTATTGTACATTGCCTAGCATCGTACAATATACTTTTGGGTCGCCCTTGGATCAACGCCATGCGAGCGGTCCCATCAACTTTACACCAATGTGTTAAATTTGAGTTTAAAAATCAGTTGGTCACTATTCATGGTGACCCTAGACCTTTTGATATGTGTGCTTTGGCAGAACCCGTTGGAGTGCAATTTTGCCCTGCTCTGTCATCCACACATCCTAGTTCTTATTTTTCATCTAAAACTGTGAAACATAAACCCATAACTTCACCTATTTCCCCTCCATTAACTTCATCCTCCTATATAGACCAACAACCCTCTAAACAAATCATTTTAGAACCTCAAAAAGATCTTAAATCTACAACCAATCCTTCAAGTTCTATCCCTATAAATTCAAAACCTATAGACACATCTATCATACCTTCCACATCTAAAGATATAGGTAATAAGCCTTCTACATCTTATGCCCTTTCTGATGAACTCTTACCAGATTTATCTACAACCTTAATATCAGAAAAAATGAATGCTTTCATGCAAGATTCAAACCTTTTAAATAACTTGCCGCCATCTCCTCGTACTTTGGGCCTCCCACAACCTATGGGAAGTACTTACCAAGTCGGGAGTTGTGCCTTCATTTATAAAGGATATGACTGGGGAAGAATCCCTCAGAATATCAAAACTCATCATGAAGGATATGCTCGGTGTTATTTTACCAATGATTATATTAAAGCTAAACCCATGATGCTTAAAATGGGATATGAAGGGAAAGGCTTGGGACCTTTCCAAAATGGCATGAAAGAACCTTTCGAGGTAGAACCGTGGCCTGCCCGCTGTGGTGTGGGCCTATTTCCTAGTAAGGGTCAACCCTTTCCTTTTGAGGATGATGATCATCTCATATGCTATCAAGATTATATGGATAGGCATGTTGATTTGCCTCTTAAAAATCAGTCGTTTTCATGCAACATGCTGTCCATAGCATACCCCGAAATGATTGTCGACCCCGATGAAGAGTTGGAAGGAGATATCTTCCATGATGTCTCTGTTGAAGAGATGTTACACAATGGATTTTATTTTGATGGTTCTATACCAACTATAGCCCAACTTGAGGCCACTGATCCTCAAAATGAATTATCTAAATTAACCTTACAAGAATTACAAGAATTGGGCGTTTCACCCGCCCCACCTAATTTTGAAAGAGATCTACACATGGAGGTAGAAAACGTCATTAAAATTAATATTGGAACCGAGGATAATCCTCACATAATCAATATTGGATCAGAATTAAGTCAAGAAAAACAAGAACAATACATTGCATTCCTTAAAGAGTATGAAGATGTCTTCGCTTGGACATACGAAGATATGCCAGGTCTAGACCCTTCCGTAGTCATGCATCATCTAGTGGTCCATCCGGATGCTAAACCTCGTTAAACAAAAACTTAGAAAAATGCATCCCAAAGTGGCTCGCTTAGTCAAAGGGGAGTTAGAAAAACTCCCGAATGTTATCTTTATACAAGCTATTGATTATGCTGAATGGATCTCAAATGTAGTTCCAAGTCACCAAGAAAGAAGCTACCAAAGTTAGGGTTTGCACAGATTTTAGAGATATTAACGCCGCATGCCCTAAAGATGACTTTCCTCTTCCAAACATGGACCAAATCATTGACTTCACTGCCGAAAGTGGGATGATGTCCTTAATGGATGGATTCTCCGATTATAATCAGATCAGGATAGCTCCTGAAGACCAGGCTAAAATAGCCTTTATTACCCCTTGGGGTACCTTTTGCTGGAAAGTGATGCCATTTGGCTTAAAGAACGCCGATGCAACTTATCAACGAGCTATGACCTACATTTTTCATGATATGATGCATGATATCCTACATGATTATGTGGATGATATTATAGCTCGCTCTATTATTGAAAATAATCATTTAGATGATTTAAGGAAAGTCTTTAATCGATTACGAGAATATCTCATTCGATTAAATCCAAAAAAATGCATATTCGGAGTTAAATCCGACAAACTATTAGGGGTTTTAGTTTCTTTACGTGGTATTGAAATCGACCCTCTCAAGATTGCGGCCATCACCGATATGCCCGCACCGACTAATATATCTGAGTTACGAAGTTTACAAGGTAAGCTTCAAGCCATCCGTCGCTTCATCGATAAGTCGGCGGATAAAACCGGTCCCTTTCTTAAACTCCTTAAGAAGGATGTCCCCTTTAATTGGGATACATAATGTAGAGAAGCTTTTGAACTTCTCAAACAATACCTCCTTAATCCACCCGTGCTTTCACCACCTAAATCCGATCGCCCATTTCTCCTATATATTTCAGCTTCGTATTCTCGCCTTAGGGGCTATGTTAGCCCAACTTGATGATGAAAAGCGAGAACGTGCTAATTATTATATTAGCCGAACCTTCATCAGTTATGAAACCCGCTACACAGTGATTGGAAAAACTATGTCTAGAAGTCGTGTTTGCTACGCAAAAATTACGACATTATATGCTTAGTCAAAAAACTTATGTCATTGCTAAATATGATCCCTTAAGGTATCTCATGAGTCGACCTTATTTATCGGGTCGCACAGCCAAGTGGGTTCTTGCTCTAAGCGAGTTTGATCTCACATTCATAGGACAGAAGTCTGTTAAGGGTCAAATCATAGCAGATCAATTAGTTGCTGCACCCTTAGAGTCTACCCATCCCCTCATCATCGAGTTTCCAGATGAATGCCTTCAATTAGAGGCAGACCATAATGAACAATGGTCCTTATACTTTGATGGAGCCCGATGCATGAGTGGGGCCGGTGCGGGTATTATTTTAATATCTCCGCAAAAACATCTTATTCCTTCGTCCTTCAAATTGACATTTGCTTGCACCAACAATACTGCTGAGTATGAAGCTCTAATCCTTGGATTACGAGCTGCCCTAGCACTAAAAATTAAACACCTTTTAGTTTTTGGTGATTCCCAACTGGTTATAAACCAAATTAATGAAGTTTATCAAACCCGAGATGATAAACTGCGCCCATATAAGGCCTATGTTTTACAATTAATGTCTTTATTTGATCAAGTTACCTTGGAAGCTATTCCTCGAACTAGCAACCGTGCAACTGATGCTATGGCCGTAACTGCATCTCTCCTGCCCTTGGAGTTAGATGACGAATATGCCACTATCATTATTCATCGACTCCAGGAACCCGCTTCAAATAAGTCATGCTTAGAGCCTTTGGATGTGTTTCTAATCAATGAAACTACTCCCGAACCTTGGTATACAGACATATTTGATTTTCTTCAAAATGGGACTTTCCCCTCCAATTCTAATAGAAACTAGCGTCAGTTATTACGTCGACGAGCAAGTCGATTCGTAATAATTGGCAATACTTTATATAGGAGATCTTTTGAAGGTATCCTATTAAGATGTTTAAACTTAGAAGAGTCTAAATCAGCCTTGAGTGAAGCCCACGATGGATCTTGTGGAGGACACTTTAGTGGTAGTGTTATTGCTAAAAAGCTCCTTCTGATAGGATACTTTTGGCCTACCATGGAAACGGATGCACATGAGTATGTGCGCCATTGCGACAAGTGTCAAAAACATGCTGACCTTGTCCATGCGCCTGCACAAGAGCTATAGGCTATTTCATCTCCATGGCCCTTTTCTAAATGGGGCTTGGATATTATTGGCAAAATCAATCCCGTGTCATCCGATGGACACAAGTTCATCATAACCGCCACTGAGTATTTCACGAAGTGGGTCGAAGCTATGCCTTTAGCTTCCCGCACCGGCACACAAGTTTCTAAATTTATTTTTAATCAAATCATTTGCAGTGTTCGAAATCCTCGCCAATCTCATCTCTCGACAATGGAACTTGTTTCAAAAATAAAGATGTTAAAAAATTATGTCAAAAATATAAGATTCAACATCGCCGGTCCACTCCCTATTATCCTCATGGTAATGGTCAAGCATAAGCATCTAACAAAACCTTAATCAAAATTCTCAAAATATTAGTCAATAAAACTGGCCGTGACTGGCACATTCAATTATATCCAGCCTTGTGGGCCTATCGAACTAGTGTTCGAACCCCCACTGGAACTTCACCATTTGTTTTGGTGTATGGTGCTGAAGCAGTTTTTCCATTTGAATTGGAAGTTCCTTCTTTGGCTCTGCTACTTCAAGATACCGAAGTAGGAGATGAATATCGTGCTGGCAGACTCAGTCAACTGGAACTCCTAGATGAAAAATGCATCAATGCTTTGGAGCATCTCCGTGCTTACCAAAACAAGCTTAAAAGATCATATGCTAAGAAAGTTCGTCATCGATCCTTTGAGATCGGCGACCTTGTTTTAAAAGAAAATCAAAAAAATACAAATGCAACTAAGGAACTTAAAGGTAAATTCGAGCCCAATTGGCTTGGACCATACATTATTACTGCTAAATTTGAATCAGGAGCATATAAATTATCTACCTTAGATGGTAAAGAACTTAAAGAACCCATGAATATTTTGCATCTTAAACGTTACTATGCATAAATTTGGTCATTTTTCATCCTTGTATATATTTGTTTTCAAAATTTTTATCTTATTTCTTTCAAATTTATAAAAATCCAAAAACATCAAAAATATTCATAATCATCCAAAATCTTCAAAACTATCTATTGCATTTATTTAAAGCACTTGTTAAGTTCTTTTCTCTCAAAAACAAAAACATAAAACCAAAAATCAAAATAATGATAAAAATATAATAACAACTATATGCTTGACTCTTTCGAAACCAAAATAAAATAAAGAAGAAAGAGAGAGTCAACATTCTCAAAACTTTCTCAAAAATCATTTATATATATTTTCTTACAATTATTGCAGTTATATGTTTCAAATTATTTTTGGATAAATTAGCATTTATTTTGAATCCCTCACTTGCACACTCACAACAATAAATATCTTGATTTTATCTGGCATGATTACTAATCTCTCTTATATCAAAGTCCACAAAATTCAATTAAATAAAGTTTGAGCATAGAGAATTGATCTTGTTATTTACTTAAACCAAGCACATCTTTTCACAATAAAATGATTATATTTGTAATTTCCATGTTTTGCTACATAGTAGAACTGATTTCTTGAGCGAAAAGTTTCCCCCGCTATCCTATCATGCACATGGTCTAGAATCTTTGAGAATTGGCAAAAGGACAAGCTCACCCCTACCCATAATAAAAATCCCTTGCTCTACAGCTAATCCGAGCAAGTATCCCTAGCAAATAAAAAGAAAAGAAAAGTTCAAGAAAAAGAAAAGAAAAAGAAAATAAAAGTTCAAGAAAAAGAAAAGAGAAAAGAAAAATGTTATTCTATATCATTCCAGCAATGTTCCAAGCATTATCAAGCAAAAGAAATACAACAAAAGAAAAATAAGCAAAGTTCAAAAGAAAGCAAGAAAGCAATAAAATCCCTTTCCCTACCCTTTGAAAAGAAAAGAAGGGCTGATGAGCTTGAATCCCCGGAATTCTCAATTATTCGAAAATCGTGAGGTAAGCCCCATAACAGTGGTTTGTGCCCAACCCGCTTGGCCTTGGGTAACTCCTAGCGTGGTGATATGTCCGTCACATTAGCGACCTTCTTTTGTACAGACCTATGTCTGCTTATGGATTAGCTAGCTCTTGATAATCCGACCTACATAGTAGCCTAGTATGGTTATATGCATCTACATCATGGTTAATGAACACTTATTTGGTTTCTTCAAATCACTTGTATCATATTATCTTGCTCAAAACTGGTAAATGAACAATGCAATTGCACACACATTTGTATTTGAGAGATTTTGTGTATCATTATGATAAATCAAGATCGGAAATGAATTCACATATGCACATGGGATTCCTTATAAATCTAACTTTTGTCTTCAAAATAATTTGAAATATTATTTTTGCAACTTGTTTGGAATAAATCAAGTACAGTTGTTTACCATAAAGACAACTATATAATAGAAAAATCAAAAATTTCTTTCAAAATATACAATCAAAACATATATATCAGGTTGACTTTCGCGACGATGGTATAGTTTCAAAACCAAAATTGGAATTTTATGCCTAGCGCAAGTCCTCATTTTCATATTTTCTGTTCATCAAAAATCAACCATGCAATAAAACTATCTTTTTTGGATTTTCGCGATGATGGTATAAGTCTATACCTACATATTCTATGCCTAGCGCAAACCATTGTAACAATTTTTATTCCCCATTTATTAAAAATCATGAAAACCATATGACTTAATTCATTATGTTACACAAATTATGCTTTTCAAAAGCAAACACATTTTCATTATTTCATGTCATTATGTCAACCTTCAATTTTGCAATGATGGTATAATTCCTAAAGAATTATCCAAAAATTTTATCACACTTAGGAATTTATGCCTAGCAAAAATCATTTTAAACATTATTTCATGCACAAATATTTTTTATGAAAATCTGAAAACAAACCATCATCATCATCATCATTTGCACTATTGCACCAAAGTCTTAAGACAGCTTCTTAAGCACTCTTTACTTTTTAACAATATTTCTATAAATGGGACTAGCTTGACGACCGAGTGAGCAGCGACTCCATGAAATGGTCTATAATAGCGACAATGTCCTTTGAAATTATTGTTAGAAGTCTCTTTTTATTTTTACATTTCATTACAACAAATCAATTTGTTACATCAGATTATTTCATTTAAAATATTACACGCATGACATTCAAATTATAATATCTCCAATGACATAATTACATCCAATTATCAAATCAATCAATCAAAACATTAAAAGCATCATAAAAATACATAAGACAAGTCATATGATCAAAAATATCTCATCTATATATATCACAAATATATGTACATCATCAAAACTGGATTGGTATGCCACAACCTGAACCTCGGCATACTCAATCCTCTATCAAACAAAAAATATATATAATACAATGTCAATCCCACCCTCTAGCCTCGAGAGCCCCTCGAGCTCTCTGCCTCATCTCCTCCCCCGCCCTGAGGTGGACGAGGTGGCCCCATCACAGTCTATGTAGTCCTCGTCCTCGATCGGGACGTGGTCCTCGATGACCCGATCCTGATCGGATCTACGATGTTAGCTGGCAGGGGTAGTCTATCCGCCTCTGGCACCAGCTGGAAGTATAGAGTCTGATAGAATGTCAGCTGGGCGATAGCCCATGTCAACTCCCTAGAGCTCGCCCCTCCGCCCCATGCCCTGAGGCATGCAATCTCATCCCGCAGCTGTGACACCTCAGCCCGATGTCGTGCAGCCTCATCCTGTAGCGTCTGCACCTGAGCCTGTAGACGATCTCTCTCCGCCCGAAGAGTAGCCATCTCGCTACTCTCTCCTGTGTCCACACCCTTGCCCTTATCGAGCGATGGTGGCCTCTATGGAGATGGGGGTCTCGCCTCCCTCCTCTCCCTCTCTCTCCCATCGCGACCCTGGGCTGCCTCCATCACCGCCTGGCTCCGCCTCCCTATCCGACGCACAACCGCATGGATCGGACCTCGTGCCCTCATCATCCGAGGAGGGTGGATGCCTACGTACCATGCATCGTAGCCATCGGCTACTCCTGCGTCGTCCCCATCCACTGGCTGGATGGGGGCATCATCCGTGTCCTGGCTCTAGAACCGCTGCATGTCGGGAGCCCCGCTAATCGTAGTGTTATCCCGAATAGTCCGAGAAAACTCGTAATCTCTCGAGGGATGGGATCCCCTGCTATAGACCGAATCACCTCAAAACTCGGTCGTACCTGTGGAGCTCCACCTCTCCCCTCTCCATCCTCAGCCAGCAAACTCGCCTAATGTGAGCCAACTCTTGTCCATCCTCTGCCCACCCTGGATGCTCCCTCCATGGCCTCCAGGTGATCTGGTCCGGGACTAAGTCATCTAATAGCCTCCGGGACATCGATAGGTCGATCCGTCACTGTGCCCCTCTCCGGAGCCACCAGTAGAAGACTCGGGGCCTCTCCCCATCAACCCCCGTCAGAGGAAGCCCTACCGGCCTCCGCACCGCAATGTGCTCCCAACACCAAACTTGTAGTAGTGATGTCATAACTAGACATCGACCGCCCTTGTACACGACCCCATACAAGATCCCCGTACAATCGGCATAGAACAAAACCGCCCCATGAGAACCTTGTAGCCGTGGTCTCTCATGTCGTAGACCACATCTGCCAGCATCCATGGCACCCTGCACCCGCTCTGGTGGCACAGCAGAAGTCCACCAACTACTCCAGCCAGAACCCGTGTGAGTGTAGATGCCCCAGGCATCTGGCGCAGTGCCTCGATGTTAACTCCGCCCTTCTCTAGGGCGAAGCTCGGGTCACCGCACAACCATCCCATAGCGCGGCCCTGATTGGCCGTAGGAGTAATCAGCCATCCTTGTATGGGGATTCTCGTAATCCTCCATACATCCTCCAAAGTGGGAGTCATCTCCCCTGTAGGTAGCCGAAAACATGAAGAGCCCGGATACCACCTCTCTGCTAGGGCCGTCAGTAGCCCCATGTCCATAGAAACTTGTGGCATCTCTGCCACATGCAGTAAGCCGGCCTGTGCCAGCTGATCCCGCTCTGCCTATGTGAGAGCGGCCAAGTCATCTCTCAACCCTCCGTATTTCCACTCCCTGCTCTTTAGTAATCCTCTCTGCAAACATAAACAACAAAACAATAAACAATCATTAATCAATAATTCAAGTAAACAATAATGCAAGTTAAAAATTCAATTTTGTGCAATTGATGATATCGCCCACTATTGGACGATATCGTCCCAAATTTGAGCATAATCGTCTCCGATTTCGCAGTTCGAAATCGTCCCTAATTTGACGAAATCGTCCCCCTTTCGACGATTTCGCCCTCGGGCGAAATTGCCGAAATTGAGACGATTTCGTCGAAATCGGGACGATTTCGTCCCGACGACGTCGACGGCCCAAAAATGGCCGCGATGCTCAAAAATCACCTAAAAATTACCTACAAAGCATGTAAAGTTAAATTAAAGCATTCTAGATCAGTCTGGACTCTTACCCGTAGACCGCGCCGGACCTCTGTCGATCTGTGCGTCGTCTCCACCATTTTTGCTTCAGAGCTCTAAAACCCAAAAAATGAACAGTAAAAAATGAATTAGGGTTTTACCCTATTTTTCTTAATTTTATTCAAAAATAATTTTTTGCTTTTTCGCGTTTTTACCTCAAACGTTCGATTTGGGTAAAAACACTGAGGGGGCACCATAGTAAGTCGTCGTACGATTCGACCAAGAATCGTCGCCTAAAAATGGGAATAATTTTTGCTTTCTCGTAGATCGAGAAGAACTCATCTTTAACGCATTTTCTTCGAAAAATTCGCTAAAGAGGGGGCAAAATGTAGCACCCTAAAATTGGCGCAGTAAAATTACAATAATTACATTCACCTTAGTAAATAATTTAAAATTCAAATTTAACCTCCCAAACCGCCCGTTTCCCCCTTTTTCGTGCCATTTTTAGAGGTTGTTTTGATCGTTTGACGATATCGTCGCTGATCAAACGATATCGCCCTGCATTTGACGATTTCGTCCGGACTAGGACGTCCGGACGATCTTGTCGCAAAACCGATTTTGCAAAGTTGGAATCTGTTCCAACGGGTCTCCAATCTGGGTAAGCGTGTCCGCGCCGTTGGGACCCTCCCCCGTTGGAGATCTCCCAAATTGGGATGATCTCCAACCTCCTAACTACTCCCCTAAGCCTATTTAGTCTCTAGGATTTTCCCTTCCCAACCCCTGGCCGAAATTCTCTGCAAGTTAACTCCATTTACGTTAAAACATCCCTATTTTCCATTTGCACTAGTTCCATATCAATTTTGTTGCAGGTACATCACTGTTTTTCAGCCGGAGCTAGCACCTATCGTTGCCGACGAACCTGTTCAGATCGGAGGCGAACCTGTCGAATTCGAGGCGATTTCATACTGATGCGAGACGATCTCGACTGCAGTCCGTATTAAGGCAATCAGTGCTCGAAGTTTGCATTTCTCAACCTTTTCTCTGTCATTTTATTCTGCAAATTAGATAGTCTATTCAGTGTTTTATGTTATTTTGCATTTGGAGTTCACCCATTTAGATTAAGTGCATAATTAAATCCTAATTATCATCTAATTAGCACGATTCATTTCTGTCTCTGTGTTTAAGTTTCAGTTTGATAACATTGCTGCCATTTTATATCATTTCCCTCTATTAGCACTGTAGTACTTTTTGTATTTTGCATCTGTTTTCGGTTTTGCATGTCTCGACGAATTCGTCTGATGAATTCGTCGAATCTCAGACGATCTTGTCTGATTGCAGATGATTCTATCGAATCTCAGACGATCCAGATCGCTTCAACATCAGAATCTTCTTCAGACATCCGGATCAGGTATTCCTCATTTGCATTCTGTAATCTCTCTGTTTTTCTGTCTTTAAATCTGTTTTCTGTATTCATTGAACTTGCATTTTCATGTAGATTAATCTAGATTCATTCGGCCAAACCTAGGATATGAATGCTTAAGGTTAAAAACGAACACATTTAAACACATTCCAAAACCTAGGCGTGGAAACTGCCCTTAAATGTTTCCTGGTGAACCCACCATCCGTCGAAAAATCATCAAAATACACCTCCCTTGAGAGGCGGGACCTTCGCAAAGTCCTCTCAGTCCGAGGTACCGCGACATCCTTTTCCCATCCTCCTTCCGGGCACGGATCCAATAGCCTGAAGGTAGGGATGCAAAAAATTTGGAGCGATATAGCTCCTAAGCATTTCGGTGAGAACCTAACCTAAAAATACAAACTTGAATACAGGCGTTAGCACATAAAACATAAACAAATTTTGATAAATCAAAAATACATGAAGCATTAGAATTATTAAGCATCAGCTCGGTGTGTGCAATGTGCTTCCTTCCCTATCATTTGAACTTGATCAACATTCCATTGTCAGTTTCACTTATAATTTGTATGCAAGGTTATGAATGATTTGTGCAAGATTTGATGTATGATGAAGATGCTAGAGATATAACAACCTGATTTGCAAAGGCTCAACCCTTCTAGTATCATGAAAAAACATATCAAAACTGTCAAACCCTCTTAAGACCAAATAAATATATGTATAGTGAATTAATTTATTATATCCCAAAGTTGGTTATGTGTCACTACCATCTTGAACCCATGTGCAAGTGTAAGTGAAATCAGAACTTTGGGGAATAGGATTCCCAACCTAAGCAAGATGGGAATTTAACCCTATCCTTACTATTCTAATCTGGAGTTCATTACCTCATCTTGAACAAAATGATTTAACCTGTTATGGATGAAACTTTCAAGCTAGCCTGTCCGTTTGAGCAGTCAGTGGTCTTGTTTTTAGACAAGACATGTTGCCACGCATGAGCATACTCCACTGCCAACTAGGCGTCTATAGCCTCGATGGAGATTAACCCCATAATCCATGATTTGGTTCTACTTTGATTTCTTGGACCTTGGGGATGACTACCCATCCTTGCAAGGGACATGTAGTATGATCCTTCCAATCCAAAATTAATAAAGAAATGAAAAATATTTACTTTGGAATTTTAGATTCTTGAATGAGAAAAATAGAAGCTTTGGGGAATCGGATTCTCAACCTAAGCGAGATGAGAATTAGACCCTATCCTTACTACTCCATGAAGGTCAAATCAGAGCTTTGGAGAATCGGATTCTCAACCTAAGCGAGATGAGAATTAGACCCTATCCTTACTACTCCATGAAGGTCAAATCAGAGCTTTGGGGAATCGGATCCTCAACCTAAGTGAGATGAGGATTAAACCCTATCCTTACTACTCTAATTTTAGGCTTTAAGCATTATGGGAGTGGTAAAAACCACTATTTAAGGATTATGTTGCATGATGGGACAGACACAAAATATTCCTTTCGCCTCACCATTTCTTCCAAGTATGGTTTTGACCATTTTGCTCAATATTCTCTTTAATATGCATAGAATGTGCTTGGTTCAAGATAGTTCGGGCATCAGTTCCCAACCTTAGGATCTTTTTAATATATGTCATGTGATAACCTTAAGAGGATACGACACCTTTTCAATGATTGCACATGAAATGAAGATGCAACTGAGATGAAATGTATATGCAATGTGGAATGTAACATGAGATATGAATACATTGCTCCTCCTGAAATGCGGATGGAATATATATCACCTACTTTACCATAATGTGAAAAACTGACAACTTCATGCATCACAAGTTCCAAACGATATTCTTTAATGTGTTTGCAATATTCATGGAGCTTTCTGCAATACAATTCCGATGTTTCATATACTCCAAATCTAAGACATAAGTTAACATCTCAAAAACAATTTTTTCATCATTTTTTTTTTTTTTTTTTTTTTTTTATAAACAAACCAAACATGTCAAATGAAATCAGACACTCAACTTAAATCTTAACTAAACTAGTAATCTTAAAACAAACAAAACAAAATTTGAAAATCCATACCAAAACCAAAAAATATAATATCAATCTCCTACGACTTAAGGACTAAAATAGTGCTTTAAAACATGCCCATTAACTAGTAACGTCAGATCCTTCCCTTCTAAAGTTCTTAACCTGAAGGTATTTTTCCCTAGAATTTCTGAAATTTGATAAGGGCCTAACCAAAGACAATCAAATTTTTGATGATTCCCCTTTTCTTCATGTCTTTTATCCCACAGTAAGACCAAATCTGAAATTCTGAAGGACTTAATTTTAGCTCTTCTGTCAAACCATCTTTTAAAAACCTCCTAGTGTTTACTCATGTGAATCATGGCTTCCTCCCTTTTTTCATCGAGTTGCAGTAAATGACTTAATCTAGCTTCAGTGTGGTTATCTGTTCCCAAGTATTCTTGTATGAAATGTAGGGTTTGCAGCTTCAAGTTTGCAGGAAAGATTGGGTCTTGTCCATAGACCAAATGATAGGGTGTGTTTCCTATTGAGTCTTTTATTCTGGTCCTATCTGCCCAAAGAGCAAACTTTAACTGGCTATGCCAATCTCAAGGGTTCCTTTCCTATAATTTCTTAATGATATTCAACAAATTTTTGTTTGAGGATTTGGCCAAACCATTTCCTTGAGGGTAATAATTAGATGCAAATTTTAAACTCACTTTATTATCGTATGCCCAATCTATAAATTGCATGGAAACAAAAGCTTTACCATTATCACTAACGATAGAATCGGGCATTCCAAATCTTGTTATGATGTGATCCTCAAGGAATTTTATTACAACGTCTGTAGTGGCATGTTTTGTAGGAACTGCTTCTGTCCACCTTGTACAATAATCTGTAGCTATTAGTATGAATTTATGGGAATCTGAAGAATTTAGGTTAATAACCCCAATGAAATCTAATCCCCATTGTGTGAATGGTCTCATCTGAACTACAGGTTGTAATGGCATGGCTGCATTTCTTTCTCTATTGGCAGCTACTTGACAAATGTGGCAAGATCGTACATGAGCATGTGCATCTTTAAAAATGTGAGGCCAATAGTATCCTACTCTCAGGATTTTATGCGCTGTAGCATTTGCCGCACCATGGCCAGTTCCATATTTCCCATGAAATTCTTGCAGAACCTTGGTAGATTCTTCTTTATTCAAGCATCTCAAGTAAATCCCCTCATGGTTTTTCCTATAAAGAACACCATATCTAATCAGATAATTAATAGATTTAAGTCTTAAAACCCTTATTTGAGTGAAATTCAAATTGGATGGGCACTTACCATTTAATATAAAATGTATAATGTCAACATACCAGTCATCTTTAGAAATGTATTCTGCATTTGAATATTGGCATGTTGTTTGCAGATTATTCTCAACAATCGTCTTCACAAGTCCCTGTCCTCAAACTAGTTTCATGGGTTGGATTTCAAGATCAAATTATTGGATAGTAGAAATCCATTTACCTCTTTTCAAACCTAGCTCGTTCTGTAAAAACATAGTTTTGATAGCAGGGTCAGGAACAATGGCAAAAACTATGATGTGCACAATGTAATGTCAAATTTTTTTTACCATTTTAAAGAGTGCGTACATCTGCTTATCAAGGATAGAATACCTCAATTGAGCATCTTTTAAATGAGCACTTAAAAACACTATGGGATTTTTTGTGCTATCCTCACATTTCTGGGTCAAGACACTCACAAAAGAGTGTTCTGATGCGAATGCATAGATATAGAAAGGTTTAGCATAGTTTGGACTTATGAGGGCAAGGGCTCTGGAAATGGCATCCTTAATGTTTTGAAAGGCCACCCTACTTTCCTCCTTACATCTTACATCTAACATCTACATCCTTCTTGAGCATCTTGTTCAATGGTTTGGCTATCTCAGTGAAGCTTGAAATAAACTTCCTCACAAAATTAATTTGCTTGAAGAAAGATCTCAACTCCTTCTTACTACCTGGAAGAGGCAATATTTGGATAGCTTCTATCCTTTCTGGGTCAATGGATATACCTTCTTTTGAAATGATGTGACCAAGTAGTTTTCCTTCTGTTACTCCAAAGATGCATTTTTTTGGATTTAAAGAAATTCCATGCTCTCTGCATCTTTGAAGAAGCTTTTTCAAATCCTTGACATGGTCTTCTCTTTTCTTTGAAAATATTGGAATATCATCCACATACACAATTATACACTTGCCTATAAGCCCTTTGAATACATAGTCCATGGCACGTTGAAATGTTGCACCAGCATTTAACAGTCCAAACGGCATTCTTCTGTAGGCAAATGTCCCTCATTTGGTTGTGAAGGCTGTTTTCATCCTATCATTGGGATGAATAAGAATTTGGTTATATCTAGAATATCCATCAAGAAAAGACATCATTTCAGATCCATTCACTGTTTGTAAAATTTCATCAATGGATGGCAATGGATAGTTATCCTTTTGAGAGGCCGTGTTAAGATTTCAAAAATCTATACATAGCCTAATCTCTCCGCTCTTCTTTCTTACTGGAATGAGGTTAGCAACCCAGGTTGAGTGCCTAACAGGAAAAATAATCTTTGCTTCCAATAATCTCTTGACCTCCTTTTCTATTAAGGGCTCCAATAGCAGGTTGACAACTTGATGTCTTTGTCTAAAAGGCTTGGAGTCCGACTTTAGAGGGATGGTATGTGTAATGACGTTTTGGTTGTATGTTTTCAATTCGTTATAATTCCAAGCAATGCAATCCACGTAGTGTTTTAGTGCATGTATTATATTTTCTCTTTCTTCAACTGTACATGCCTTTGCGATATACACTTCTCATGGATTGTCTGCACTCCCTAGATTTATTAGATCACATGCATATTTGGGGAGTGGAACCTTTTTTTCTTTTCTGGCCTTGTATCCCATATCGAACATTTTCTCCTATGAAACTATGTCTTTAGGTATTTTGTTGGATTGATCTATAGTTTCACTTTTGTTTTCTGCTTCTTGTTGCCATATTTGCTCCTCATCAATCACCTGGTTTTCAAAAATACCTGAGTTCGTGACAAATTTGAATATGTGTCTATCGTTTTCAAAAACTTGGAGATTCTTGACATTATTAGGTATCGATGGACAAGGAACTAATTCGATGGAGAACTTTTTACACCTTTTTATATCAACTGGATTTAACATGCCTACGACGACTGCAAGAGAATCTGCTATGCAATTTCCTTTTCTAGAAATAAGGACTATATTGAAAGCATCAAATTCCTCAATGAGGTCCATTACCCTAGTTCTATAAAGGCTCAGTCTCTTATTGCGGCATGTATATTGTCCTTTAATCTATTTGACTACCAGTTTAGAATCTCCCAATACTTTCAAGCATTTAACCTTTTTGCTCAACGCCAGTTGTAAACCAAAAATAAGTGCTTCATATTCTACCATGTTGTTCGTGTAAGGAAATTACAGTCTATAAGCAACCAATAATGGTTTACTTCCCAGTCAAGTGAGCTCGACTCCGGCTCCTACTCCCTGTTTGGATTTGGATCCATCAAACCTAAGCAACCATATGAAATTATTTCCTTCAAGAGAGCTACCATGAAATGTTTCCCTTTTAGGATCTTCGATAGCTTCTTCAACATCAAATGCATAAACCCCCAACTCTGGTTCAAAATACTGAACTTCATTTGGCTTATTAAATTCTGTTATGATTTCCTTAAGCCTTGGTTCATTTCCTACTCTGATTTGATTCGCGATTCCTTTCCAGGGTAGCCACATATGTGAGCAATTGGTTGAAAAGTAGTCGTTCAAAGTTTTCATCCAATCCCTTACAAGTAGCATTCCATATCTACTTGGGATATTAACAACCATAATGTCGACCACTTGTTGGACCCTGGGTTTAGAATTTAGTTGAATTTTGACATCATATAGGGTCCCTACCACATTTACCTCAGATCGATCCAATTGCAAAACCTTGCATTTGGATGAAACAGGTTGTAGACCTAGCATTTGACATATCTCTGAAGGCATGAGATTTCTCGTGGCACCCATGTCCACCAAACAATTATGCAAATTCTTACCAGCAATCCTTAGAGTCAATAAGAATGGCGGGACATCCCGTCTCTCCTTTCGTAAAATCAAATGGGACTCAACTTCCTTTCCCTTCCACACTTGATTAGGTGAGTTCAAAGCCTTTATCAATGCTTCTTTTTGGCCAGGCAACCTGGCTACTTCTAAGAACGAAAGTCTTGATTTGGACTTCTTTAGATCCTCCACTATGTCATAGTTTGATTTTTTAAATTTGACTGTCTTATGCGCGTCATTAGACATTTCTCTTCTAAGTGGAGGAGGAGGATTATTATCTGCCTTAGTATCCATAGGAAGAATAGAGTTATTTGGTGGTGTTGATGATGTTTTAGGGGCTTTAGATTTACTTCTCAAATGATATCCATGATTCCCCTTTCTAAACTCTCAAAAAGCTTACACCTCTTGTTCCAAAATTTCATCTTCTTCTTCCTCACTTTCACCTTCTTGGCGGTATAAAGTTTCCACCACCATAATGTTATCATCTTGATGTTGGGGTGGATCCTCATTTGGCACAAGTTCCAGGTCATCTACTTGGGCTTGGATACAATGAGTGTATCTAGCGATTTTAGGATAATTCCTCTCATTGTGCTCTTTTGTATTGTGCAATATGCACCCCTTTTCCCACGCAAAATTAGAAAGATTCAAAAGGGAACTGGATTGACTAGGTCCTGTAGAAGTATCTAGTTGATTGGCAATAGGGGCAGGTACCCCTCCATTGTTTGGATTTGTGTTCCAATGTCTCCCTCTATTGTTAAAATTTTTATTTGAGTGAGGGGCATGGGATTCATACTTCTATTTTTGAACCATGTCATTACTCAGTTTATGAACTATCTTCTTGAGCTCTTCAACATCCAAATAAATCTCTTTCGGTGGAGCTACATTATTGTTAGTTCCCATTGGGTTTGCATAATTCATGGGATCTTGACTTAAAATTTGAGTCAGATTTTGAGGAATTTGATTCATATATGGATTTACACTTTGGATAGAAGTTGGATTTGGGAAAGGAACTATAGCCTGAGAATTAACCTGGCTGGTTCCTTGCATAGTCGATTGACTATTTTGCAAAAATGAGAGAACGGGTGGAATGGATGTGATTGGTTGGATCAAAATGGGTGCATAGGCAGGTGCTGGTGGATATGGTTTTTGATATGGGAAAGAATTCATGTTTGGCATTTATGGTGCCATGATCTGATTTACCATGGGAGCTTGACCATATGGAGCATATTGTCCCATCATAGGCATCTGGGGAAACCCATAGCCCTGTGGTGTCATTTGTTGCTCGATGGTCATAGCGTCATTGTAAGCTAAGGTGAGCATGGTGACTTGAGGATTTCACCTGGCAAACATTGCTGTCATTGGATCCAATGCCCCAAAATAGATTTGTAAAGCTACTGCAGGGTCTATGGAAAAATGTCGAACTGCTCTATTATAACATTTTTGGAATCTCTGATTAAAGGTTTTGATTGGTTCACCCTGGCCCCTTTTGCATGTAATGAATTGATTATAGATGGTTGCGGGATCCAATGGTGACCTAAACTGATTGACAAAGGCATTCTCCAATTGCGTCCATGAAGTGATTGAACCAGTAGGCAAGCATATATACCATTCATAGGCTACTGGATCTAGGCTCATGGGAAAAATTCTGCAAGCCACATCTTCATGTTGGACTTGAAACCTTATCAAAACATCCCTATAGGCTTGGATATGCTCCTCTGTAGTTCTTGGGCCATCTAGTTTATATTTGGGCAAGAATATTTCTATGTTCTTAGGGATTTCATGGATATCCCCTATAATATTCAAAGGGATATTATTAGCTTCGTACCAAGGAGCTGCTGGAGGTTGGGCCATTTGACTCAAAATTGATAAGAACAACCCTGTAAGAGCGGTGGAAATGGTACTGATGATAGGTATGCTAGTGGCAATTGATACCACCTGTGTAGGTCCGCTCGATGTTCCTGAAGCAGAAAGATCTTTTGTGACAAGGCTATCTGGTAGGTTTACAGCTTGCTTGGTTTTATTTTTTGGAGTACAAGTGAGTGTAAGGTTGTGGAATATGGTTTCCCTGGTTGTTTGGGACCTAGTCATGATATGACACGGTGGGTCCAGCCTGCCTGACGAAACTCTTGATATCTCCAACAAAACCTGCAACACAAAAACAATGCTACGATTTAGCCATTAATGAGATTTAAGAAATAATTTCAAAATTGAATCAAAAACACATTATTTTTGTATGAAAATCAAAATAAAGTAAACCAATTCAGCCCTCCTTCTAGCGCCAATCTATTGAGTGGTATTTTCACCCAATTGTGAAAACACACTCTCCAATAGGATTTGAATTTCAAAATCCCCTCTTGCAAAGAAATTAAATAAATAACTTCTCCAAGGTCTCCGCTATGTTAGCATTTTGCACAAATAATAATATTCAATTTGAATGCTTGGAATACCTTAGTGATTGCAAGTAACTGTAAACAAGGGGCACTGCTGGTTTATTTTATTTAACACTTCAATGATTGTTCGTTTAATCAGAATGAATTCAATGTGAATCAATCATAATGATAAAATTATTTTATTTTTAGATTTTGGTAGATTTTCAATTGTTTATTTAAATGATCGTAAATTAAATAAAAATTAAACTCTCTGGAAAATAAAGAATGCAGAAAGAATGAAAATAAATGTGAACAAAAATGTAACTAAAGTACATTCAGGTTGTTACGATCCCGTTTTGACAAAACCGAAGATATGAGGTTTTCTGCATACAACCTAACCTATTGAACCTGCAAAACATGCACAATCCAGATAAGTTAAGTGTTGGTTTCTAGGTTTTTAACTGTGGTTTTCAGATTTAGACATTCGCATGAAGCAACCAAGATAACTTGCATTAAACTCCACCTATAAGCCTAAAAATCTGAAAGGGGAAAGATAAACATTTAATATTGCATGCAGAAAATAAGTCCCTCTTTCTTGTCAATGAGATGCAACTCTCTGAAATTTCTTGTATTAAAAATATGTCAGTTTACAACAACAGAAGTTCCCAGTTTTATCAAACCAGAACAAATGTGGAGGAAAACTCTCCAAAAGTAGGCCCAGAATGGCTTATTGCCTTCGGGTCTGCAACTTTGCTCGCAACGGTTTTCGACCCCTATACCTGTCCTGTGCTTCTACTTTTAAACTTTCTGGTGCGGTTCTCTATTTCACTCTGTGACCCTTCGTTTCATTTCCTAGATCTTTTCGTTTTGTCTTCCCAGACTCTTCATTATTTCTGTCTTTTGTTTGAGCATCGAAATGTTTGATCTTCTTTGCTAATCGTAACCGTTCTGTAACCCTTACACCTTTATGCCATGTGCTCAGCGCTTCCCTGCATGTTCCATAATGACCCCCTGTAAATCATGACAAAAAATAGCATGTCACGATATCGTGATGTTTTTATGTATGCAGCTTTGCTCCTCTACCTGTATCATGAAAATGAGACATGTCGCGATATCGTGACATTTTTCTGTCAGCAGCCTTGTTCGTCATCATGTATCGTGAAAATGAGACATGTCGCGATATCGTGACATTTTTTTTTCAACAGCCTTGTTCGCCTTCGTGCACCGCAAAAATGAGACATGTCACGATATCACGACATTTTTCTATTTCGGGCCGAGAAAATGCAACCTGTCATGAAATCACGACGTTTTTCTCTTTCGGGCTATGCAGATGCAACCTGTGGTGAAATCACGACGTTTTTCTCTTTCAGGCCGCGAGGATGCAACCTGTCACGAAATCGTGACACCTTTTCATTTCACTGTGTTTTGCTGTACTTAGCCGTGAAAACGTGACATGTCGCGATATCGCGACACTTTCTTATTTCATACTATCTCGCTGCTTTCTATCGTGAAATCACGACACTTTTTCCTTCCATACCATCTCGCTGCTTGGAGCCACAAAAATGTGACCTGTCGCGATATCGCGATGTTTTTCCTCTACATTCATTTTGGCTGCTCTTGGTCGTGAAAACGTGACATGTCACGATTTTGTGACACATTTCCCTTGCTTAGCTTGTCAGTCGTCGTGAATCGCGAAAATGAAATATGTCACGATTTCGTGACATTTTTCTATCTTCACCTCTGTGGTTGTCGATAGATTGCGAAAATGCAACCTATCGCAATTTCATGGCAATTTATTTCATTTGTTCCTTCCTCACTTTTATGCCATGAAAACCTGACATGTCGTAATATCATGACGTTTTTTCTCCTTGCTCTGTTTTTACTGCTTTGACCGCGATTTCATGACATGTCGCGATATCGTGACAATTCTAGCGCCTTATCTTCTCTCTCCTCTATGAACCGTGATTTCATGACATGTCACGATATCACGACGTTTTTGGTCAACACTTCTTTCTGCCTACTTTAATCGTGATTTCATGACAAGTCACGAAAACATGACATGTCGCAAAATCATGACAATTTTTGTACTTGGTTGTTTTACCCATCAAACATTGCGAAAACACATGTCACGATATCGCGACAACTTTGAGTCTTCAACTTAATTCTTTGTCCTACATCGCAAAAATGAGACATGTCATGATATCGTGACATTTCTGGCATCTTGTTCTATTCGACCGCCTTGACCGCGATTTCATAGCACGTCACGAAATCACAACATTTTCCCATCCTGCTGCATTTTGTTGCTCTTTTCCGCAAAAACACGACATGTCGTGAAATCGTGACACTTTTTCGTTCCACTGCACTTCGCTTATCTGAGCCGCGAAAACGTGACATATCATGATATCGCGACACTTTTCATTTCTGGCCGCGACGGAGCAACATGTCACGATATCGTGACACTTCTCTTTTGTGATATTTTGCTTTTTTCCTTGATCTTTAGCCTATGGGCCACTGCAGTTTTCTTGGAAAGCATGTAAAACAGGTGGGTCCCCAATTTTGGGGTGTGTTGTGGAGCAGCCACAACACTCCTTAATCACTTAAAAATTCAACTTAGAAATTAAAGTTTTGCATTCCCCTTTTAAATTCCCTTTATAACTTATAAACCAAAATAATTATGCAAAGACTTTAATTAAAATAAAACTTTAGAAAATAAAAATTATTTTCCCCTTTAATTTTTCTCTTGCAAAGTCAACCACCAAACAAAGCGCATACCTCTATTATGCTACCCAAAATGCCTTGGTGGGATTCGAGCTGTTGATGGCTCTCCCCCAAGCACTTTCGTAATGCTCATGCCCACCAACTGGGCTACGTGGATCCATGCAAACCAAAAGGTATGAATGCGTCATTGATTTCCTCCTTGAATGGTGCAAACATAGCATGATCTTGCCTTCAGAAAAATAGAGTGCATGAGGTTTGAAACTGCACCTGGAATTCCCAAATGCTTCTAACACAACCTTTGGCTGCCAACTCAGCTGCGAGGGGCTTCGAGTGAATTTTGACCATGAAATTTTGTCCTCTTGTCCGCTCAACACACATGCAAAAATGCACATGTCTTTTTCTCTTTTGTATGAGCCAAAAATCATTCACATGGATAATTTTCAAATGCCAAACCTTGGCATTATTTATATGCAAACCATAGCATATTCCAACATCGACGAACATTCAAATTTGAATTTGAATTCGAATATTAAAATTAATTTTAAATATTAAATAAATATTTAAATTAAACCTTAGCACTCAGCATTATTTAATATAAAATTTTAATCAAAGATTAAAATATTTTAATTTAAATTAAATTTGCTGTGGCTCTTTTTCAACTTGGTCCCTGATCTTCTTCAACTTGATTTTTGGCCCAAAATAATAATAATAAAATATTATTATTTAATTTTAACTTGCTTCTCCTTCCTTGGGTCTTCATCCTTTGGGTCCTCCTGGTTATATAATATTAAAAATAAATATTATAACCTATTGCTATTCAAGACCTTCTTGCTTTTGGAAGAAATACTTAATGTCCTCAAAGATGATGAACATAGTACAAAAATGCGTTTGACATCAATGACAACAAAACTCTTCAAAATGTCCAACAATCTCTTCCTTTGTCATTGATGGCAACCCAATTAATTTTTACTATTTCCTTAACATTTTCCTATTCTGATCCCCCTCGAAAACTGCTTCCCCTAACTGAATGATTTCCTTCTAACTCAAATCTCTCCCCCTTTGAAATCAATGGCAAAGGGTCACATTTGGGGCTCGGAGCTAAGAATGAAACTATTAGCTTAGCCCCTCCCCCACCTCCTCTTGAGGTGGCTAATTTTGGGGTGGGAGTATTTCTATTCCCAGAATGCATTGCTCTTTTCCTTTGTCCACTTTTCTCCTCATCTGATACTTCAGATTCCTCTAACTATTTTTGTTCCTGCTTGTCTCTAAAATCTCTGCTCTACACCATCTTGTTGCATGTCCATAATTATTGCACTTATAACACTTAATATTTTTATTCCTTGGAGGTGCAAATATCTTAGAATTTCTCCTGGTGAAGCCATATCTATTCCTATCATGAACCCTGTAATTCATTTCCTTGTAACCAAACTGATTATAAGAGTAGCAATACCCTTGAAATAGTTGCATGTTTTTAAAGTTCACATATTCTTGTCTTTCATGTGTCTTGCACTAAGAATATTTGTGCCAAAACCTGTGACATGAGAAGCATCATCCATTAAAATTGCTTTGTCTTGATCTCATTGGTCTTTTAGTCTATTTTACCCTATGTTGGTTCCTATTCCATATGTTCCTTATTTGTGTATTTTTCCTTTCCTTGCTAAAATTTATGTTGTCCAACTCATCCTTCGAAGTCTCACTTTCTCTTACACTCTCTTATTCTAAATTTTCTTCTTCTTCAATACTTGAGGTTGACTCCTCTTTTTGTTTCTTTTGTACATGTTCAAAACCAAGACCTATTTTGCTTGATGTAGGTTTTTGTGTCTTGATAATCTTATCCAAATTCTTTGAGCTTTCTCCCAAACCTGTGTAACCTATCCTTAGACTCTTTCACTTCCTTCCTTAGTGAAGCTACTTCATGCTTCAACCTTTCACATTCTAAGACCTTTGCTTCTAACCTATATTTGAACTTCCTTTTCTTAGCCATTGACTTATTTAAATCCTCTATAAGTTTTCCTTTCTCTTCATCACATTCTTGAAACTGAAGCTTAAGTTGGGAGTTTTACTTTCTTACCTTATTTAATGCATCAAGAGCATGAATAAAATCTCCCTCAAGATAAAATTCTCCCTTCTCTAATTCTTCCTCTATTTGTTTACCTTTGAAAATATCTTCATTCTTTTCTAACTTGTCTTCTTTAGGATCACCTCCTTCTTCTTCTAGTGTCGTAAGAAGATTATCTTTTGGTCCTTTAAGTATATCTTCATATTCATCATCATTGAAACTAAAACCACTCTTTGTACAACTATCCTCAAGATGACCAAAGTTACCACATCTAACACATTTGAGGATTATTGGTGTTCTTTTCCTAACCAATTCTTTTTCTTTTTCCAGAAATAGAACTTCATCTCTATCATTATCTAAGAAACCATCATCACTATCAGTTGAGTACTTCCTTGCCTTATCTGCATAGAAAATCTTCTTGTGCCTCTAGAAAAACTTCTTTCCTTGTGTACCTTTTCCATCCATATTTTTATTTTGGCACCTGTGCCTTTCTACATCCCTGTTCTTATGATCTTGTTTCTCATCACCATTGCTATTTCTAGCTTCTATAAAATTAGATGCATAGTGACCATATTTTCCACATTTAAAACATCTAACTAATTTTGTACCTTTATATTTTCTTGAGTCTTTGTTCCTTCTGCCATAATTGGCTTCTTCATCACTAGATAGCTCATTGCTTGAATCTAACTTCTTACCCTTAGTCTTCTTAGTGGCTTTAAATGCTTTTTCTTTCTGAGGAATAGGTTCCTCTTTTATTCTTATCTCAAATACTGTGAGAATGCCATGCAATTCATCTCTTGTCAAATGATCAATATCTTTTGACTCTTCTATAGTTGAAATATTTTCACTAAACCTTTTTGGGAGTGATCTTAGATTCTTATCACACACATCAGGTTCTAAAATTTCAAGCCCAAGTTCTTGCATGGAGTAAACAACCTCATCCACACAAAGTAGATATCCCGTAATATTTTCTTCATATTTCACTTTTAGGTCTTCAAATGCTCTCTTGAAATTTTACAACTTTACCCTTTTGACCTTTATATCTCCTTCATATATGTCTTGCAACTTATCCCAAATATCCTTTGCTGATTTGCAATGCATAATCTTTATAAAAAAAAATTCATGTAAGTCCTTTTGAATTGAATTCATTGCTCTTGAATTATAATGATGTAGAAGATTACTATTTTTATTTGTAGGTGGATTTGTTGGTGGTGTGTATCCATTTTCAACTACTTTCCATACTTCGTTTCCAAGTGCCATTTTATGAAACTTCATTCTTGTGCTCCATAGTGTATAATTATTCCCATCGAACAATGGTGTTGATTTTCCTAAGGATCCACTCTAAGAATCCATCTGTGTTCTTGTAAGATTTTACTTCAAGCTATTAAATTCTTTCAAAGGAACCCACTCTGATACCAATTTAAGAACACAAGCTTATACTAAGATGGGGGTGAACAATATAAGACCACTTTTTACTTTTCTTTCACAATCAATATTATGCAATGTATCAATAGCAATATCAAAAATAGTAATCAAAGTAATGCATAAATCACCACACACAATAGAGACACCAATTTAATATGGTTCACCCAATGTGGGCTACTCCACGAAGAAAATATTTCACTAAAATTTTCTCAAAAAATCTCTTGGGAATCCTTTCCCTATTATGATGCTTATGAACCTCTATCCAAAGGAGACACCAATTCCTTAATCAAGTTCATGGATTTCTATCCATAGGAGAAATCTTTCTCTTTAGCTCTCGATGATGATCTTCTCGAAGAGCTGCTACCTCCACTACACTGGCTTATGTATCTCTATCCACTGAAGACTCTTGCCCTCACATAGAATACCTATCTTCACTACTCTGGCTAATGGACCTCTATCCACTGGAGACTATCATCCTCTATACTTTATCACCTCCAAATATTGCTCTCAGCTCTATCTCAAATTTACACTAAACATAGTGCTTCGGTCTAGCACAAATCTACTCAATCCCTATCCTCAAATCTGCACTAAACATAGTCCTTTGGTCTAGCACAAATATGTTTAATCTTTGTCCTCAAATTTGCACTAAACATAGTCCTTTGATCTAGCACAAATCTGCTCAATCTCTATCCTAAAGCCTTAACATAAATCTTGAATTAATCACAAATCAACTCTGCTAGATCTTCCCCAAACCTTAACTCAATGTTTGAACAAATTGATCAATGAACTATGCTCACAAATATTCTCAAAGACTTGTTTTAAATCTGCATTGTAAGCTTCCACAAAAGCTCACACTAATTTATCCACAATTCTTCACCAAGACTTACCTCAAATCTGCTCCATAAGTCCTCACTATAACTTCTCTAATCTCACATAAACATATAGAGAATTGTTAGAGACTCAATATGTTTCACACTCATCACAATGCTCAATCACTTCCAATATCTTTCTCAAATCAAATTAGAATATAGAACAATTTGTTTCACATAATTAGAACTATCATTTCAACACTTCCACTTGACTAGGCTCAATCAACTCTACTCAATAAATCACTCAATGAAACACTCCTTTCTTACAAACCCTAGTCCAAGCATATGAACATTCACTCAAATATTTCCAAAAATGCTTATTAACCAATCTTACATAACAATGATACTCATGATCTTGCAAACCCTAATTCAAGATAATTCACAACTTCACATAACAATGATACTCATGTTCTTTCACAAACCCTAGTTCAATATAGTTTACAACTTCACATAACAATGATACTCATGTTCTTGCACAAACCCTAATCATGCATATAAAGGTTCAACCAATATTTCCAACAATTCTTATCAAACAAGGTTTCTATCTTCAACCTTTATTCCAAAAAAACTTGAAGCATTAATACAAAACCAAACTCAACAATGCTTACCAAACAATCCTTTTCACTCCAACTTAGCATTCACAACATCCAACAATCACTCATAATAAATATGTTCCCATACCTTTTTTTTTGATGAAGAAGTGCCCTTAAAACACCTGCCTCAATTATAACCACTTTCCTTGCCAAGCACAAAGGTTAGATGACAAAAATATCACTCTAACACTTCTTCAAAATATTTCTTCAATACAAAAAAAACACTCAAATACACCTTATAATCTCCAACTTTAAAATAATATTCAATCTCAAAAATAATAAATTTCCTTACTACCTTATAACTCCTTAATCACTTAAAAAATCAACTCAAAAATTAAAGTTTTGCATTCCCATTTTAACTCCCCTTTATAACTTACAAATCAAAATAATTATGCAAAGACTTTAATTAAAATAAAACTTTGGAAAATAGAAATTATTTTCCCATTTAATTTTTCTCTTACAAAGTCAACCACCAAACAAATCGTGTACGTCTATTATTCTACCCAAAAGGCCTTGGCAGGATTTGAGCCATCAATGGCTCTCCCCCAAGCACTTTTGCAGTGCTCACGCCCACCAACTAGACTACATGGCTACACGTAAACCAAAAGGCATGAATGCGCTTTTGATTTCCTCCTTCTCGAACAATGCAAACATAGCATGATCTTCCCTTCAAAAAAATGGAGTGCACGAGGTTTGAACCCGCACCTGGCATTCTCGAATGCTTCTAACGTAGCCTTTGGCTACCAACTCAGCTATGAGGGGCTTCGAGTGAATTTCAAAGGCCATGAAATTTTGTTCTCTTATGCGATCAACACACATGCAAAAATACACAAGCTTTTCTCTCTTTTGCAAGAGCCAAAAATCATTTGCATGGATAATTTTCAAATACCAAACCTTGGCATTATTTATATGCAAACCATAGCATATTCCAATGTCGGTGAGCATTCAAATTCAAATATTAAAATTCATTTTAAATATTAAATAAATATTTAAATTAAGCCTAAGGACCCATCATTATTTAAATTAAAATCTTAATAAAAGATTAAAATATTTTAATTTAAATTAAATCTGCTTGTGGCTCTTTTTCAACTTGGTCCCTGATCTTCTTCAACTTGATTTTTGGCCCAAAATAATAATAATAAAATATTATTATTTAATTTGAACTTGCTTCTCCTTCCTTGGGTATTCATCCTTTGGACCCTCCTAGGTATATAATATTAAAAATAAATATTATAACCTATTGCTATTCAAGACCTTCTTGATTTTGGAAGAAATACTTAATGTCCTCAAATATGACGAACATAGCACAAAAATTCTTTTGTTATCATTGACAAAAAAACAACTCAAAATGTCCAAAATATTCCCCTTAGTCATTGATGGCAACCCAATTACTTTTTACTATTTCCTTAACCTTTTCTTATTCTTCTCCCCCTAGGAAACTTCCCCCCCTAACTGAATGCTTTCTTCCTAACTAAAATTTCTCCCCCTTACTCAAATCTCTCCCCATTTGACATAAATGGCAAAGGGTCACCTTTGGGACTCGAGTCTAAGAATGAAACTCTTAGCTTAGCCCCTCCCCCACCTCCTCTTGAGGTGGTTAATTTTGGGGTGGGAGTATTTATACTCCCAGTATGCATTGCTCTTTTCCTTTGTCCAATTTTCTCCTCATCTAATCCTTCTTATTCCTCTAACTATTTATGTTTCTACTTGTCTCTAGAATCTTTGCTCTACACCATCTTGTTGTATGTCCATCATTATTGCACATATAACACTTAATTATTGTTATTCCTTGGATGTGCAAATATCTTAGGATTTCTCCTGGTGAAGCCATATCTATTCCTATCATGAACCCTGCAATTCATTGCCTTGTGACCAAACTAATTACAAGAGTAGAAATACCCTTGAAATAGCTACATGTTTTTGAAGTTCCCATATTCATGTCTTTCATGTGTCCTACACTGAGAAGCTTTGTGCCCAAACTTGTGACATGAGAAGCATCATCCATTGAAATTGCCTTGCCTTGACCCCATTGGTCTTTTAGTCTCTTTTACCCTGTGTTGGTTCATGTTCCATTTGTTCCTCATCTGTGCATTATTCCTTTTCTTGCTAAAATTTCTATTGTCCAACTCATCCTCTGAAGTCTCACTTTCTCTTACACTCTCTTATTCTGAAGTTTCTTCTTCTTCAGAACTTGAGGTTGACTCCTCTTTTTGTTTCTTTTGTACCTGTTCAAAACCAAGACTTGTTTTGCTTGATGTAGTTTTTTGTGTCTTGATGATCTTATCCAAATTATTTGAGCTTCTCCCAAAACCTGTGTAACATATCCTTAGACTCTTTCACTTCCTTCCTTAGTGAAGCTACTTCATGCTCCAACCTTTCACATTCTAAGACCTTTTATTCTAACATATATTTGAACTTCCTTTTCTTAGCCATTGACTTATTTAGATCCTCTATAAGCTTTCCTTTCTCTTCATCACATTCTTGAAACTGAAGCTTAAGTTGGAAGTTTTGCTTTCTTACCTTATTTAATGCATCAAGAGCATGAATAATCTCTCCCTCAAGATCAACTTCTCCCTTATCTGATTCTTCCTCTATTTTTTTACCTTTGAAAACATCTTCATTCTTTTCTGACTCATATTATTTAGGATCACCTCCTTCTTCTTCTAGTGCCATAAGAAGATTTTATTTTGGTCCTTCAAGTGTATCTTTATATTCATCATAACTAAAACTGAAACCACTATTTGTACAACTATCCTCAAGATGACCAAAGTTACCACATCTAAAACATTTTAGGATTATTGGTGTTCTTTTCATAACCACTTCTTTTTCTTTTACCAAAAATAGAACTTCATTTCTATCATTATCTGAGGAAACATAATCACTATAAGTTGAGTATTTACTTGCCTTATCTGCATAGAAACTCTTCTTATGCCTTTGGAAAAACTTCTTCCCTTGTGTACCTTGTCCATCCTTGTTTTTATTTTGGTACCTGTGCCTTTCTGCATCCCTGTTCTTATGATCCTGTTTCTCATCAACGCTGTTATTTCCAACTTTTGGACATGATAAGTTAGATACCTATAGGTAGTAAGTCAGTAGATTTATCTTACTCTTTAGGTACCTAACTTGGGTCACATACCTAGGAAGATTATTTCCATTTATCTTACTCTTTCGTTTACCTGAAGGTATCTCATGTACGATCACATATACAAGAGGATTAGATTTTTTCATGCATCGATGAGTATATCTAAAGGGTGGGTATATAGAAATATAAAAGCATATTAGGAGTCCTCCTAAGGTATATCCATTAGATAGGTATATTGAGAGAAGGTAATATAAGGGCACATAAACATTTTCTTCTTTTTCTTAATCACCCCTCAAAATAATAACTGAATTAATTGAATTCCATTGCCCTATACCCAAATGGTCAAAAAATATTATTTTCATTTATATTTAATCAACTTTATAAACTTTACAAACTTAATGAAATTAATCCTCTTTCCATTTCAAATCTTCCTTGTGGCCAAAATATGTCATACGACTCATAAAAATCTTAATTAATAGTAGAATATCATGAACATCCTTCCATGGAAGTGATATTCTATAAATGAAAGAGTAAGTTAGTAGATTTAGGTTGCTTTCACTATTTTATAATCATTTAGGTAGTTTTATAAAAATAAAATCAAAAGGGATAAAAATTGTGTTTTACTTACAAAATTACTAGAAAGTACTCATAGGCTTGTAATAGTTACATCATTCCTTAAATTGAAAGTAGAATCATCAAGATATTAAGGTAACTATATCAATTTCATCATTTTTTAACCTTTCATTTTGCTTTGTAACAATACTTGTAAAAAATAATAGGTGAATTGAATACTTTTATGAATTTAAAATAGGGGGAAAAGCCTTGTTTTCTTTCTAGCATTTAGGCAATGAAAATAAAATACATGTATTGTCACTTTAATATAGACTTGTTTGACTATATATCTCCTTGGACCATTGACTAGAAGCAAGAAGAATCGTTATTTTTGTAAGCATTAAAAGCAAATCATAACTTAGCATAAGATCTTATATTATTTCACCCTATTTGCACTTGCATTTTTAATCCATCATCAAATATTGCATTTAGGATAGGATTAGGACCTTCAAATCCTAGGTGTGTGTTCAATTAACCCATAAAACTAGATCGATAGGGCTCACAGGTACCCCTCAATATCGAGTGTGATCCCACGCCAAAAGGGACATGCAAAAAAAATCATCTTGATTTACACAATCATATATTTAGTGAACCCAATGTGAACACCACTATGGGTTATCAAACTTACCTTTTCTATCCCTAACTAAGATAATAATTTGATAAAATTTTAAATACGATCACATAATTTTTGTTTGCATAGATAGAAAATATTAATTAAGAATAATAAGAACCTAACCAAATTTCTAGTCCTATTAAGGGTTTTCTTAAATATTTGAACAACCACCATACAAACCTTGGGGCTAAATTGGGTATATGATGAGTGTGGGATGACAACCTCCCACATAGGGTCTCATGCATACTTTAATCCCCCTAGGGAGTATATTGTTATGGACTAGTGGGAGTTTTAAGGAGTACTTATTCATTACCTCTAACGTATCGAACTTGGGTCACATACCTAGGAAGATCATTTCCATTTATCTTACTCTTTCATTTACCTCAAGGTCTCTCATGTACGATCGCATATACAAGAGGATTAGATTTTTTCATACACCTATGAGTATATCTGAAGGGTGGGTATATAGAAAGGTTAAAGTATATTAGGAGGCCTCCTAAGGTATATCCATTAGATAGGTATATCAAGAGAAGGTAATATAAGGGCACATAAACATTTTCTTCTTTTTATTAATCACCTCTCAAAAGAATAACTTAATTAATTGAATCATGTTACCCTACACCCAAATGGTTAAAAAATATTCTTTTCCTTTCTCTTTAATAAAATTTCTAAACTTTACAAACTTAATAAAATTAATCCTCTTCCCCTTTAAAAATATTCCTTGTGGTCAAAATATATCATACGACTCATAAGGTAGTCCTTCAATTGACCATTTGTCAAAACCCTTTAGTAGAAGATCATGAACATCCTTCCATACTTAAGACCCCTAACCTCAAGAAAATATATGAGGGTGCTACACTCTTGGGCTCTCTAACCCCTTTGCATGATGATCAAAAGAGGGTGGCCCTTAAATCCTTTGATCATACAATATCCTCTTGATAAGAGCGTAAGGATGTTATCCCAATCATCCTTAGGGATGACAAACATAAGTAAAGCACTTCCCTAGGGGATTATTTCCAAATGGATCATCCCTTAGAACCTAACTCTAATCTCACAAACACAAACCTTAATGCATCAGCAACTAATTTTACTAATTCCACTCCTATCATCACTAATTCTATAAATTTTAGGATATAAGATATCTCATCATCCTCTAGATACCACACATATTTACCTCCTCTCAAGTAGTTTTTTAGTATCAACATAAGCTATCTTTCATATCAAAAATAAAGTATGACTTCCATCCTTAATTCAAGTGTACCTCCTAGTTCTCTAATTCTCTATTATTTTATCAACACTTCTTATCCCCTAAATGCACATATGAGTTTTTATCAAAATCCTCTTTCCACTATTACTAATCCCACATTAACTAACCCTTTTATTCCAAAAAAATCAAGGATGAGCCATATGATTCCATATTCAACATCATATGCCCCAACACCTCAACCTCTCCCATCCAATTATAAAGGTATTTTTATTCCATCAAAAGCAATAAATATCTTCTATACAAGACTCTTCATTCAACATGTAGACCCCATTGTAGCTAGTCTTCCTTTCCCTCCTAATTTAAAATGCTTGAGTTTCAAATATATAAAGGAAAGGAAGATTCTATAAATCGCCTTAGGATTTTCCAAACCACATATATTAAAATTTCCTATGATGAAATATTACTACTCAAAATATTTCCCAAAAGCCTTAGTCATCCCACCTTGGAATGGTATTACCAACTACCAAGGCTCTTCCTAAATATATTTAAAGATCTTGTCAAAATGTTCATTAAATATGTCTCTATTTACCTCAAAGCAAAATCCACACTGACCTTTATAAGCTCAAACAAGAAAAATATACAAAATTTGTCATCTTCCTAGAAAGGTGATGAGCCTTGGTTGGAAGACTCCAATACATACCCCCACCAAAAAAACCTTTTAGAGATATTTATAAAAATCATTAATGAGAAACTATTTTTTTTCCCTAAATACATCCAATGTGTCTTCATTTTAAGATGCCATAGAAATAGCCAAGAATGTAGACACCACCATTTACAAGAGGGAGAAATTAAAAATTGAACTCTTAAGGAGAAGGAGAAACCTTCCTCATACCCAATGGAGTGGAATAATAATAAGTATGCTATATCCAATAAATCCATTGAACCTTGTTAGCTTAGACATGTGAATGTTGTAGATGCCTTTCAAAAACTTTTTGTAGTTAAAGAACTCGTTCAACCATCTTAAAATGACTTATTGAAGCCAATATGATAGAACTCCCACCTATTAGACCTATAGATCTCAAAAAGATAAGCCTCATTGGTTCCACCCCATGGAGCATTATGTTTTCTATCATTTTAATAGTCATTCATCCAATAGGTTTAAGCACCTTAGAAGCCTCATCCAAGACTTGATAAACAATGGTTAAATTGTGTTTAGTGACTCTGATTCTCAAACAATTCCTTAAGCCAAGATCTTGGGTTCTTTCAAGATGAACTACAAACCATGACCAAAAGGTATCTGATAATGTTCAATGAAAGAATTTCCCATCCCAAATAAAAACATGGTGAGAATTATCTACTCTTTTTATCACCCCAAGTCATATTTCTATTGCAAGGTAATGGAAGTAGAATATCCTAAAGGTAGTCTTTAATCTTCCTTCATTTCATATTCATTAGTCACCTTGTCTTCTTCTCAAACTAATGATGGATTAAGGTCTTTCACTTTAAATTATCTATCTAATAAGCCTAATGATCAATCTAAATCAAAATCACAATTAAATAAACATAAATAATCAATCTAAAACTACTAATCAAACTCAGCATAATGAGCAAGATAAAAATGACTTTTCATGTGTTGAGCAAGGTGCAGCAACAGTATTGTCATTATTGTCAACACCGTCAGATAGATCTGTTGATGCAGTGGACAGGAATTTCAAAGGCTAGTCAGATGTAGAAGATAGGAGTTCAAAGGTTACTCAGAGTATGTACGGTGATTTTCCAAGAAGATCGAAGTGCCCCATTTGCAAAAGATCAAAGAAAAAGACAAGTAAGAAAAGTGTCACGATATCGCGACATAAACAACAGGCAAGAAAACTGTCGCGATATCGCGACATGTTAGAAGAGAGAGAAGAAGCAGGAAAAACTGTCATGATTTCGTGACATATTGGAAGAGAGAGAAGAAGCAGGAAAAACTATCATGATTTCACGACATGTTGGAAGAAAGAGAAGAAGCAGGAAAAACTGTCGCGATTTTGCGACATGTTGGAAGAAAGAGAAGAAGCAGGAAAAACTGTCACGATTTCGTGACATGTTGGATGAGAAAGAGAATAAGTAGGAAAAACTGTCACGATTTCGTGACATGTTCGGAGAGAAAGCACAAGCAAGAAAAAGTGTCGCGATTTCGTGACATATTGCAAAGAAGGTTGTATGGATGAAAAAATGTCGTGATTTCGTGACATATTGCAAAGAAGGTTGTACAGACGAAAAATTGTCACGATTTCGCGACATATTGCAAGGAAGGTTGTACGGATGAAAAAGTGTCGCGATTTCATGACATATTGCAAAGAAGGTTGTACAAACGAAAAAGTGTCACGATTTCGTGACATATTGCAAGGAAGGTTGTACGGAAGAAAAAGTGTCACGATTTCGTGACATATTGCAAGGAAGGTTGTACGGACAAAAAAGTGTCACGATTTCCAGACATGTTGCAGGAGAGAGAGTCCAAGAGAAAAAGTGTCGCGATATCACGACATGTCAGGTTTTCGTGACCCGAAGGCAAGAGAAAGCGCTAAAGAGAAAAAGTGTCGCGATATCGCAACATGTCACATTTTCGTGACCCAAAGGCAAGTTAAAGCGCTAAGGAGAAAAAGTGTCACGATATCGTGACATGTCACATTTTCATGACTAAAGGAGGAGAGAGAAAGTAAGAAGGCAGAAGTGTCACGATTTTGTGACAAAAGAAAAAGGAGAGTACGAAAGAAAAAGTGTAGCGATATCGCTACATGTTGTATTCTCACGGGCCAAAGCTAAGAGAAAGCGTATGGAGGTGAAAGTGTAGCGATATCGCAACATGTTGTGTTTTCATGAAAACAACAATAGAAGAGTTATAGAGGCAGTTGAAGCCGACGAAGACCGATGTAAGTTGACAAAGATTAGGGTTTGCAACCGACTAAGATTAGGGTTTGCAACCGACTGAGAATAGGGTTTACAGCCGACTAAGATTAGGTTTTTGATCTTGAAAATATTGTTATAAAAGGAAGGCTGTTTGAAGAGTTGAAAGTGTTGAGAAGTGCGATGTTCGAAGACAGTGCGTAGAGTGCAAAGTTTGGTCGTAGTGTGTAGTGTGCAAGTCATCGAATCATTCTAAGTGCAAAGATTGCAAAGGAAGCAGAGTGTGCAAAGGGGAGAAGACGAACGTTCGACAGTTAAACAACAGATTGTGCGAAGTGATAGCGCAGAGAGAGCAGAGTGCGCATAAGATGAAAAAGTGAAGCAGACCAGTCAGGGTCTTGTAAAAGTAAAGGTATCTTACTATCATTCTTCTAGTTTCAGAATTGAAGTCCAAGTTGGTGCTTGGCATAAGGGGTTGGTGCTCCTTCCAGTGGGTGCTGGTAAATCAGGGGTTGGTGCTCCTTTCTGTTGGTGCAGATAAACAAGGGGTTGGTGCTCCTTCCAGTGGGTGCTGGTAAATCAGGGGTTGGTGCTCCTTTCTGTTGGTGTAGATAAATAAGGGGTTGGTGCTCCTTCTAGTGGGTGCTAGTAAACTGATTGTAAAGTTGTTGCTTTGCAAAGGCTGGATTTGGATGGTAGTCCAAGCAGTCATTTTTGAGGAGTAGCCACATTGGTGAACCTCGTTAAATCTTGTGTTGTGTGATGCTCTTGTGCTATTCTTGTTGTATCTTGCATTAAGTTTTGATTGCTGCTATTATTAAGAATTGTAAATTTAAAAGTAAAGAGCTACACTGATTCACCCCCCTCTCAGTGCCATTGTAAGTCTAACAATTGGTATCAGAGCCTGGTTCTTGTACAGGCTTAACCAGCTAGGGTGATCTTGGAAATAACTCAATGGTAGGTGGTGAAGGCTTCTCAAACAAAGCACCAGTGTTTGACGGATCTAATTACGTGTTCTAGAAAATCAGGATGCAGACATATCTTTGTGCTTTAGGATACGACGTCTGGGATTCAGTAGTGAGTGGATACACACTACCCATCATTCCTCCAAAAAATGCTGACGAAATAAAACTGTTTGACAATAATTCAAAAGCAATGAATGCTCTCATGAGCGGAGTAGCAGACAGTGAACTAGCAAAGATCATGAGTTGTAAAATGGCAAAAGAGATATGGGATAGACTGAGGAGTTTTCATGAAGGAAATGATAAGATCAAGGAGGCCAAGTTACAAACACATCGAGCTTAGTTCGAAGCATTGAAAATGAATGACGATGAAAACATTGAGGCATATATGCTGAGAGTTAATGGAATCATCAATGCAATCAGAGGACTCGGTGAGGATATTGGAGACTCTACCATCATGAAAAAGGTACTAAGATCTCTTCCTCAAAGGTTTGATTCCAAAGTCTCAACGATAGAAGAAGCTAAGAATCTAAATTATTTCAGTATAGATGAGATGTATGGTTCCTTGACTGCATATGAGATGAGGATAGGAAGATCTAAACCCACAGACAAAGAAGCGGCTTTTAAAGCCCTTAAAAATAAAAACACAAAACAAGAGTCCGAGGAAGAAGAAACATCAGATGAAATGGAAGCAAACTTTGTTAGAAAACTAAAAAGGGGAAAAGGAAAATACAAAGGGAAGCTACCATTTAAATGTTTCAACTATGGAGGCATTGGGCATTATGCGACTAAATGTCCACTTAAAGAGAAGAACAGTAATGATGAAGGATCGCACCCTGAAAGAAGTGACTGGAAGAAGAAAACGAATTTCAGAAAAGGCAATTTCAAGAAGAAAAGTTTCATCTCCAGGAATGCCAGTTCATCAAAAAATAGCTCCGGTGAAGAGTCTGAAGAAGAAACAAATGAAGCTCTCTTCATGGCATTTGAAGAAGTTAAATCAGAAAAGGAAGAAGGAGTGACCTCTAAAGTTTGTGGTGAAAACCTTGAGGCTAAAGTAGATCTAGAAGGTGAATTGATCTCTGCACTTGAAGAGTGGGAGATAGAAAAGAAAAAGAATAAGAAACTTTCAAGGAAGCTTGAGGATGCAAATGGAATCATAACCAGTTTGAAAGTACAGATAGAAGAATCCAAGAAAATCATCGAAGATCTCGAAGTGCAAATAACCATGAAAATAGATTATTGCAGCAAGCTAGAAGAAGAGATTGTTGGTTTGAGAATGCAGCTAGAAGAGATGAATAAGAAAATTAGTTGTTATCACAAACGTGAAGAAAGTTCTATGAAGCTGGATAAGATCATAAATGACCAAAGGCCTGCAGGCATCAAGTTTGGTTTGGGCTTCATCGAAGGAGAATCATCAAGTGGATCAAAGGCCAGAAAAGTAGAATCCATAAAGAATGAAAATAAGAAACAGGTTGATCAAAGAAAAACGTCTCATGCAAAGGAAAGCAACAATGCCAGGCACGAAAGGAGAACTGACAATGATGGATTCACAAATGTCACACATCAAAGAAGAAGAAGACCTATGGCTCCTTTGGCAACATGGCAAAGACCATCACCCAGGTTCAATTATCCCTTTTCTGGTTTCTATTTTAAATGCAATGGCTATGGACATAAAATCTTAGAATGCAAATATAATGTAAGACCAAGGAACTTCACCAGTAGAAATGTTTTTTCTCCTCTAATGAATTATATAGTAGAATGTTATAAATGTCATAATTTTGGGCACATTGCAAGAAACTGTAGAAGTACATTTGCTACAAATCAATATCAGGGAAGAAGTGTCCAACCAAATAGAATGAGACAAAATAGAAAATGTCCTGTAAAACATACACAAACTGTTGATAAGGGAAAGGCAAAACAAGGGCCCAAAACTACTATCAAAACGGAGTGGAAAGAAAAGGAGCAGCTTAAGGAAGAAAAGGAATCCTTAATCGTACAAACAGATTTTAAAGCACAGAATAAATATGTACCATGGATACTTGATAGTGGATGCTCCAGTCATATGACAGGTAACAAACAGAAATTTGAGAAGTTATAGAAATATGAAGGTGGTTCAGTAAAATTTGGAAATAATGATGGAGCTAAGATAGTTGGCAAAGGTTCAGTTAAAATTATTAACGAAAAAATTAAGTCGAAGAAGTCTTGTTTGTGGATGGCTTGAAACATAACCTGTTGAGTGTAAGTCAGATTTGTGATAAAGGTCATGAGGTAGTTTTTAAGAAGCAGGGTTGTGAAGTCAGAAAGACAAACAGTGGAAAACTGATAGCAACTAGATCAAGAACATCTGGAAACCTGTACACGCTCTCAGAGACTTCAAAAGGAGCTTGTTTTATTGGATAGGAAGAAGAAAATTGGTTGTGGCACAAGAGACTCGGTCATATCAGTTTTGATAATATAGTAAAAATCACCTCAAAAAGAGCAGTGAGAGATATTCCCACCATCAGCAAACCTACAAACAACATTTGTGCTTCATGCCAAAAGGGGAAACAAACTAGAGTCTCTTTCAAAACAAAATAACACTACACAAGAAAACCTTTGGAACTAATACACACTGATTTATGTGGACCCATGAGAACACAAAGCATAAACGGTGATAAATACTTTATGTTGTGCATTGATGATTATTCCAGAATGACATGGATATTTTTCTTAAAGCATAAATCAGAAGCTTTTGATATGTTCAAGATTTTCAAAAACCAAGTTGAGAATGAAACAGGAAAGAGGATCAAATGTTTAAGATCATATAGAGGAGGAGAATTCATTTCAGAGGAGTTTACGGAGTACTGTGAAAAATACGGTATCAAGAGACAGTTCTCAGCAGCCAGGACACCTCAGTAGAATGGAGTGGTAGAAAGAAAGAATAGGATAGTGCAGAAAATGGCTCGGACTATGCTGGCTGAAAGTAAAGTAGCAGACAGATTTTGGAAAGAAGCAGTCCATACTGCAGTGTATATCCAAAATAGGTACATGTTGAGAACACATGAAAGCAAAACTCCTTATGAGTTGTGGTTTGGAAAAAGGGCAACAACAAAATACCTCAAAGTTTTTGGTAGCAAATGCTACATCAAAAGAACTGAAGATAATCTCGGTAAGTTTGAAGATAGAGCGGATGAAGGTTTTTTTGTCGGTTATTCATCAAAAAGCAAAGCTTACAAATGCTACAACAAAAGGCTAAAGAAAATTGTGGATAGTGCCGATGTTAAATTTGATGAAGGTAGAGAATGAGTAATTAGCTATGAAACGAACTACCCAACTTATGAAGAGATTATTGAAGGAGATGAGGAAAACAAAATGGAGAAGATACAGGACATTGACTCAGAAGATTTAAGTTGTGATTCAGAAGTGGAAGAAAATAAGAAATTCAAAACAGGCAGCTGGCAAAAAAATCATCCTAGAGAGCAAATAATTGGAGACCCCAAAGTTGGTGTTCAGACAAGAAGAAGAGCAGTAAGTAACTACTCTCTACTATCCAACATTGAACCCAAAAATGTTGATGATGCAAGCAAAGATGAAAGTTGGATGAAGGCAATAAATGAAGAATTAGATCAGATCGAGAAAAATGAAACTTGGGATTTAGTACCTAGACCTGCTAACAAAAATATAATCGGGACTAAATGGATTTTTTGAAACAAGTTGAATGAAGACGGACAGGTAGTCAGAAATAAAGCAATATTAGTTTGTAAGGGCTATGCACAAGTTGAAGGCATTGATTTTGAGGAAACTTTTGCACCAGTAGCTAGATTAGAGGCAATCAAAATGTTTCTGGCTTTAGTAGTCTACAAGAATTTCAAATTTTATCAAATGGATGTGAAATCAGCATTTTTGAATGGGAAACTTGAAGAAGAGGTTTATATTGAGCAACCAGATGGGTTCCAACTTGGTGATAATCCAAAATTTTTCTGCAAGTTGAAGAAAGCTTTATATGGCTTAAAACAGGCACCCCGAGCATGGTATGCAAGACTAGACAACTATCTCACTCAACAAAGGTTTAAGAAAGGTATGGTGGATAGTAACCTATATGTCAAAAAAGAAAATGGGCATCTTATTGTTCTTGTTGTATATGTAGATGATATTATATTTGGCAGCAGCAAAGATGAGTCATGTAAAGATTTAGCAAATAAGATGCAAAAGGAATTTGAAATGTCAATGATTGGTGAACTGTCATATTTCCTCGGTTTGCAAGTTAATCAAAGTAAGAAGGGCATATTTATTTCTCAAGTTAAATATGTAAAAGAGATGTTAAAGAAATTCACAATGGAGGATTGTAAGCCAATTAGCACTCCCATGACAACAGTCGCAAGTTGAGCAAAGATGACAAATCTCCACCTGTTGATCAAACCATGTATAGATCTATGATTGGAAGCCTACTGTACCTGACAGCTACCAGACCAGATATTTTGTAGGTAGTATGCATGGTAGCACGCTTTCAGGCCAATCCCAAGGAGACTCATGTGACAACAGTAAAGAGGATTCTTCGATATCTCAAGGGTACTATGGAGTATGGGTTGTGGTATCCAAAAGGTAAAGACTTCACCCTTATATCATATTCAGATGCAGATTGGGCAGGATGTGTAGATGATAGAAAGAGTACCAGTGGAGGTGCATTCTATCTGGGAGACAGATTGGTTGCATGGCACAGTAAGAAACAAGAGTCAGTTTCTCTATCGACAGTAGAGGTAGAATATATTGCAGCAACAACTTGTTGTACGTAGGTATTATGGATGAAACAAACCCTGAAAGATCTTGGTATTAGCTTCAGTGAGCCGATATCAGTTAAGTGTGATAACACCAGTGCCATTAACATCTCCAAGAATCCAGTTATGCATTCACGCACAAAGCACATTGCCATCAGGTATCACTTTTTGAAGGAGAAAGTTGTAGAAGGTGAGGTTAAATTGGATTTTGTTCCAACCACAGAACAAGTAGCAGATATCTTCACAAAACCATTGCCCAAGGAAGTGTTTGAGTACCTTCAAAACAAATTGGGAGTGGTCACACTTCCCAAGAATTGACTAGCTACAGGGATCACATTCTTAGGGGGAGCATTTAAGTATTTGATTATATTTTTGCTCATAATCATAATTTGTGCTAAGTGTAACAAATTGTGCCTGAGAATGTTGTGCATGGACTCAGGGGGAGTCTGCAGTAGCCCTTTGGTATTATTGACAAAGGGGGAGAAGAGTTACAGAAAATTGCACATGTGTTGCCAACAATTCCAAAGGGGGAGATTGTTGAGCAAGGTGCAGCAACAGTATTGTCATTGTTGTCAACACAGTCAGATAGATCTGTTGATGTAGTGGACAGGAAGTTCAAAGGCTAGTCAGATGCAGAAGACAGGAGTTCAAAGGTTACTCAAAGTATGTACGATGATTTTCCAAGAAGACCGAAGTGCCCCATTTGCAAAAGATCAAAGAAAAAGACAAGTAAGAAAAGTGTCGCGATATCGCGACATAAACAACAGGCAAGAAAACTGTCATGATATCATGACATGTTAGAAGAGAGAGAAGAAGCAAGAAAAACTATCGCGATTTCGCGACATATTGGAAGAGAGAGAAGAAGCAGGAAAAATTGTCACGATTTCACGACATGTTGGAAGAAAGAGAAGAAGCAAGAAAAACTGTCGCGATTTCGCGACATGTTGGAAGAAAGAGAAGAAGCAGGAAAAACTGTCATGATTTCGTGACATGTTGGAAGAAAGAGAAGAAGCAGAAAAAACTGTCACGATTTCGTGACATGTTCGGAGAGAAAGCGCAAGCAAGAAAAAGTGTCACGATTTCACGACATATTGCAAAGAAGGTTGTACGAACGAAAAAGTGTCGCGATTTCACGACATATTGCAAAGAAGGTTGTACGGATGAAAAAGTGTCACGATTTCGTGACATATTGCAAGGAAGGTTGTACGGATGAAAAAGTGTCACGATTTTGCGACATATTGCAAGGAAGGTTGTACGGACGAAAAAGTGTCATGATTTCATGACATATTGCAAGGAAGGTTGTACGGAAGAAAAAGTGTCATGATTTCGTGACATATTGCAAGGAAGGTTGTACGAACAAAAAAGTGTCACGATTTCGTGACATGTTGCAGGAGAGAGAGTCCGAGAGAAAAAGTGTCGCGATATCGTGACATGTCGGGTTTTCGCAACCCGAAGGCAAGAGAAAGCGCTAAAGAGAAAAAGTGTCACGATATCGTGACATGTCACATTTTCGTGACCCAAAGGCAAGTTAAAGCGCTAAGGAGAAAAAGTGTCACGATATCGCGACATGTCACATTTTCGCGACTAAAGGAGGAGAGAGAAAGTAAGAAGGCAAAAGTGTCACGATTTCACGACAAAAGTAAAGAAGGAGAGTACGAAAGAAAAAGTGTAGCGATATCGCTACATGTTGTATTCTCACGGGCCAAAGCTAAGAGAAAGCGTACGGAGGAAAAAGTGTAGCGATATCGCGACATGTTGTGTTTTCGTGACAACAACAACATAAGAGTTACAGGGGCAGTTGAAGCCAACGAAGACCGATGTAAGCCGATAAAGATTAGGGTTTGCAGTCGACTAAGATTAGGGTTTGCAGTCGACTGAGAACAGGGTTTACAGTCGACTAAGATTAGGTTTTTGATCTTGAAAATATTGTTATAAAAGGAAGGTTGTTTGAAGAGTTGAAAGTGTTGAGAAGTGCGACGTTCGGAGATAGTGCACAGAGTGCGAAGTTTGGTCGTAGTGTGTAGTGTGCAAGTCATCGAATCATTCTAAGTGCAAAGATCACAAAGGAAGCAGAGTGCGCAAAGGGGAGAAGATGAACGTTTGACAATTAAGCAACAGATTGTGCGAAGTGATAGCACAGAGAGAGCAGAGTGCGCATAGGATGAAAAAGTGAAGCAGACCAGTCAGGGTCTTGTAAAAGCAAAGGTATCTTACTATCATTCTTCTAGTTTCAGAATTGAAGTCCAAGTTGGTGCTTGGCATAAGGGGTTGGTGCTCCTTTCTGTTGGTGCAGATAAACAAGGGGTTGGTGCTCCTTCCAGTGGGTGCTAGTAAATCAGGGGTTGGTGCTCCTTTCTATTGGTGTAGATAAATAAGGGGTTGGTGCTCCTTCTAGTGGGTGCTGGTAAACTGATTGTAAAGTTGTTGCTTTGCAAAGGCTGGATTTGGATGGTAGTCCAAGCAGTCATTTTTTAGGAGTAGCCACATTGGTGAACCTCGTTAAATATTGTGTTGTGTGATGCTCTTGTGCTATTCTTGTTGTATCTTGCATTAAGTTTTGATTGCTGCTATTATTAAGAACTGTAAATTTAAAAAGTAAAGAGCTACATTGATTCACCCCCCCCTCTCAATGCCATTGTAAGTCTAACATCATGGACCTAGCCAAACATCTTCTATCTCCTTGAATTGTAGGTTTTTCCTTTAGGAATGATCAAATGGCACAAATAGGAATATGTTCTTTCATTCATACTAGTACTATCAATGATAATTAAGATCATGGTGTAAACCCTTATCCTATCAAACAATTGTAGGATAATGAGCCTATTCCTACTTTATTTTCAACTACTAGTGATGACAAAACCAATTTTTCCTTTTGAGAGTCTCATAAAGATATTGTTTATATGAATGGATTGGATAGGAATGAGATGAATAAAAATCCATCACCTCTCCTAGGTCCTATCCCATTTCTATTCACACATATCTATATTACATTTGAACTAGTGTATGAGTCTACATCAACTACCTGCTCATTCAATTACTTGTATGCATATTACCTTATTATATTCTAGCTATTTTGTATTGTTGCTTATATGCATATACTTTTTGCTACCTTTTTTGCTTGTTTCACATCGTATTAGGGATCCACAATGATGTAAACGATTATCCTATTCATGATAGTTTATATTCTATACACTTGTACTATGTGACTAATACAAGTGGATCTCCCAGTCCCCATATTTGCAAATCATATTAGAATTCATATAATTATATCCTTATCAATTTAATTATCTCTCTTTATTAATATAATATCTATCAAGATAATTTATCTCAAAACCACACCCATCAATCCTTTCAAATTTTAAAACTCTCCTTGTATGAAGAATATTGTAAAGTCCATAAGTGTTGAGGACAAAATCTTGTCATATTATCTCTTTGTAGATTATTGATGACTATATCATTGACACTATGACCCTCTATGGTGATGTTAGCCCTATCAATATGATCCTATGCTCTCCCTCTCTACATTTTATGTGTGGGGGTAACTAGTCAGTAATAAAATGTCTTACCAATTGAGGTCAGCATTTGTTACTATACTAGTCATGCATAAAATCCTCTATGACACTCCTCTATAAATAAATCAAATTCACATCAAGAGGCCCTAATGCTAGGGGAAAAATCAATATAAATTTAAATTCTTTAAGGATAAAGGTAAAATCTAAATAAAAAATATTCCAAGGCCAAGGGGCCCCTTATAATCGTCATGTCCTAAGGCTAAGGGGAAAATCCAAGTCATAATTGCCCAATGCTAAGGGGTACCTTTTGATCAAAAAACCCTAAGGCTAAGGGGCCAATATACATAAAAGCACTCTAATACTAAAGGGTTGATCAATCAAAATATCCTCATCAACTAGAATGGCTTATGGCTAATAAACTAAACAAGCCAAGTTTATCCTTAAATAGACTAACCAAATTATAAGTCCTTAAAGCAGGAAGGATGAATCCAACAATTACAAGTTCTTCAAGAAAAAAGCTTTGATTAAAGTAAATCAAAAGACATCAATTTATACTTTATCATATAAAAGTATCCATAAGAAATCTAAGCCCTCCAAGAAAATCTAAATAACTACTTTGCATCAATGTTAACAAGAAAAAGTTCCTTTTATGCTCTTGCCTAAAGTCCAAATCATCTTAAAGTCACCTAAGCATTTTTCCAACAATTAGGCTAAGAGGCCATCACTTAGGTGTGAATATAACTATTAAAGCATTAAGGGACTTTAGATATAATGTGTTTAGATAATCTTAACATCGTCTAAGCGGTTGTCCATTAATCAGGATAAGAGGCCATTGCTTAGGGGTGAATCAAACTATCAAAATATTAAATTCCTTTAGACACAAGGTGTCTAGGCAACCCTAAATCCCCTTAAGTTATTTTCCTCTAATTAGGCTAAGATGCCATTGCTTAAGGGTGAATCAATAATTAAAGTCCTTTAGAAACAAGGTGTATAGGTAATCTTAAATTCATTTAAGCATTTGTCCCATATTAGGCAAAAATGCCACTACTTAGGAATTAATTGCTCAATTACAAAAAGCATCCTTTAGGCCCTCTATCTAAAGGTTAATCAGTACAAATAGTGTCAATCAAAATCAAAATTTCTCTAATAATATTTTTGATGTCTCTCATTAAGCACCTTTCTAACCATCTTATTTCATCATTTCCAATATTTTTATATTTCCTTTAATTGCCTTTAACATCAAGCATGATTAATAATGCATTTAATACTAATCCATGTACCTCAAATCCTGGATCAAACCCTCAATATTTTTTGTGTATCATTGCTAAATTAAGTTTCGTCAATACAAATTGGTTTTCCCTCCAAAAATCAAGGGGGCATAGCAAGGCATAATTGCATTTTAATTAGATCTTAATCAAAGTCACAAACTTTATCCTAGTAAAATAAGTACCCCTTTTTTATCGTAAAATTGGGGCATCTATGAAAATTATGTATCTATTTATTACATAATAAATGCATTAAAAATAGGTAAAGGTAAACACCTTATTTTGCATTCTAACTAGACACTAAATTGCATCATTAATCAGTCCTTTTTTTGTAAATATATCCAATTTGTCCTTTTGTACCCAAATTTGGGACCAAACGTAGCCCAACCTTTGCGAAAGCATATCAAATATTCACAAAACCCTATAAAAGTGGTATCATTATAAATCTCAAAAAGAGTTTTTAAATGAGTATAAATATGATTATACTTATATGAGGAATGATACCCCAAAATATCCCAAAATAAAAATACCACAACCCTAAAAAAGTGATGGTGGTGCTTTTATCACCCTATGGAACTTTTGTTAATCAAAATTTAGAGTTCACAAAATTGTATTTTTAGACACCAAAATCTAGCCATTCATCATCTATTCGTATCCTCAAATCATATTCATTCATTATATGTGTATGTGTGTGTGTGTGTGTTTGTGTTTATGTGAATAAATCCTAGCCATCCACCACAACTTAATATAATCCACCCATTCATCTTAATCCCTGTCACATGCTCAATTTCAATCTCACACCTTCCATTCCTACTACTATAAAACCCTTGTGAACCATATCTAGTTCGACATCGCTCCCTTCCACATCTAAATGCCTTCCAGAGTTTGTATAATGTTGCTAAGCATTCTTGGAATGCTTCTAGGTGTTCACAATCCTCCCCAAATGCTTATGGGTATTTCCCACAACCGATTTACAATCTAGAAGCCCTTGGGTGCTTTTGGGCATTCGTGCAACTTCAAAACACAGAAACAAGAGCATAGATCATCATTGCAGCCATTTATTTGACAAGGTAAGATATTCATTTGCATTTATTTATATTTTTGTATTTTTTTACAGTTTAATATTACAACACTTAGGGTTTGTAAATTTTTATCATTTATAGGGCCTCACATAGTGGAGCCCTCACAGGTGCTATTAACCCTTTTGGTGTTGTTTTCTATTTGTAGGTGCAGGAACTACATTTTTGGAAGTTGTTGCAACTAAGGTGGTCTCGTAGATATACACAAGTCCATCTACACACTTGTTTGGATTGAAATACGATGCAAAAGATACCATATATTCACTTGTGAATAAGGGTTTTAAAACACTAGATTTGCAATCATTGTATAGATACAAAATTATATTGTAACATTGGATATCAAGGCTCTCCACCATAATAATATTAATATTATTGTCTTCATTTGTGCAATAATCTTTTGTGTTGATTTTGTTATCTATTGCTTTGGTGTTGTTGTTTTTCTACTTACAAAATTTCGATCATGGTGGGACCATAAAAAGGGTTCCTCGTTTTGATTTACCTTATCATTTATTTATGTTTTTGTTTCTATTTTTCAGGTTTCTAGAAGTTTGATCATGCAAAAATCATGAAAATTAGGGTTTTTAGGAGTAGTAAAGTTCGATCAATGGTCGTGCAAACACCCTTCAACATTCGAGGGATATCCTGTAGACTCTAGGATATGCATCACATCATTCAAGAAACTCTAGTCTATATTAAGGAGAGTGGGGAAGATATAGGATATTGCATTTTTTATTTTAGGCACTTGCATCTTTCATATAGTCTACATATAGGGTAGAATAGCATTTGTGCATTTGTTGTAGTTGCATTATCACATTTGATTTAGATTTTTATTATTTTATGGTGTTTCACTTTTTTTTTTTATGTTGTTTGCAATTGAAATTATAAAAGCATAAATAGTTGCATATTAGGTCTAAAGGCTTCCTTTTTTGCTTTTCTAATCTGGAAAAAGTTCATAATACCTAAGTACACTCCCATTTTTGTAATCACTTAATGATTCAGGGCAGAAGAACTGGGCGAACACTCCACTATTGGAATCACTTGATGATTTAGGGTGGATCTTAAGAGGTGTACCCTAAGTTCTTTTGAGGAACTTGGTTTGAATGTCCTTGGATTCTAGCTCAGATAGGTGAAATAGGGTTTTTTAAGCATTGAGTGAACACCATAGACAATATAAATTTTAAATGAATCACATACTCTGCATGTCACACATTTAACAATAGTGAGTTTGATTTCATCATCAACCATTGTTCGAGATTGGATATAGTGGGCTTCATTTCCATTTGTCATCTCACCCCATAGAAACCATAGTAACTTGTGAGAAATATTTTGAGATCTCATCACCATAAATATTCTCATTTGTCATTCATCCTAAGAATCCACCTTGTATATTAGCTTAGGTTTTCACATTGCAACACATAAAACCACGAAAAAAGAATCTGTTACAAAATATAGAATTGAGTTGCTTGTTTGATTCTATGCAATTTTCATTGCATCTTTTCTGCAAATTCTACACACTCACCATCCCCAACCGACTCATTAGCTTATGGTTTCAACTTGAAGCCAAGCAAATATTTTGAGTCAAGCCTTTGTTAGCCAAACCACTTCATCCATGGAGTGTTCCACATATTTCCCTTCCACTTCTATGGTTAATCCTATAAGTGTGATACAAACAAGTTGTTCTAGTTTATCTATGGGACCCTCACACAATGTGTATACCTCAAATACTGATGTGTTGCATAGAGCCATCAATACCCCAATTCCAAAAATTGAGCCATCATCCTCTACCAACACTAACATTACTTACATAGATATGGGTAAATTTGGATCTTATCTAAGATCCACTAACCCTATTATTAAGCAAATCAATATCCCATGTAGGCATAATCCTTCTTCTTGATAATAACTTGCCTACTTGCATCCTTCCAGCTTCAACCAAGTGTATACCAACCCTCTTTTTGAGGTGTTATCTGTACCTTCCCATCACTTTTCTCTCCCACAACAATCATGTGGCCAAAATATTTCCATCCCATCTTCCTATACCACCACCTATGATAATCCATTGTAGGAAGCACATGTCAATGTTGCTTCACAAATTCCAGATTCTATTTCATTCAATGTCCCCCATTAATTTGAAATCCATGTTGTAACCTCATCCATTTCCACCACATCTACACCATCTACCTTATAAATTTCCATACAACAAGCATGGCAACACATCAACAAATTGATCATGGGTAAACAAGATGCTCATTCGTATCCCCAACAACAAACACAAGTTGCATATTTTAAGCCCTAGTCTATTCCAACCCAACCAACCTTCTTTACCTCAAATCCATCATGGGTATCACAATATTTTACAATTTTCATCCTCATACCTCCATTAGCCCACACCCATTCCATTCCCACAATTCAACATATTCATAGTCCCCAATCCTCATTTCCATTCCATCACCTGTAATCATTCCCACATTGAGACCAACATCATAAAATATAATCTAATCCATTAAGTCATAAATATCTCATCACACCCCAATATTTCACCACTTCATCTTTGCACAATCACCAAGTAATTTAGGGCTTCCACATACCTGGGGAAGACCCTAAAATTTAGGTAATGTAACAATATATTGATAGCTTGATACAACACACTCCTGGTATGATGAACCAAAAGCCTACCTTAAGGTAGCTAATCAATCAACCCATTCACTTTTGGGTGCCATAACTATCTTATCCGATATATTTCATAGTGCCAAAATTTGATAAATTTTAAGGGGTTGAGGACCCTAGAGAGCATGTAAGCACATTTATTCACTCATGCTTCAAAATCCAAGATCAAGATGCTTTAATGCTCAATATATTTTCTAATACATTTGGGGGAGATGCCTTGGATTGGTATAACCATCTACCTCATCATAGTATTTATACATTTGAATAGTTGGTAAACCAATTCCTAGAAATATTCTCCCTCAATGTTCATAAGAAAATAACTTGTCTAACTTGTATAACCTTAAGCAATTTAATGATGAGTTAGTCTATGATTTTGGCAAATTTTGGAGGGTCGTTATCAAAAAACTACCATTCTCCCTACTAATGGAAGATTTAACTCAATTTTTCACCAATATTTGCTTAAAACCCATCTCCTAGTTATTGCAATTGCAACAATATAGATCATTCGAAGAAGCTTTTATCTAGACTAGCATAATAGAGGAAATAAAAATCCAAGAAGGTGTGATAAAACATAAAAAGAAAGAATGGTAGAACAAGGGCAAATCAAAAGGAAGTTATTCTGGCCAATCTATGCCAAATCAAGTGAATCAGGTGGTCATGAATCAGCCAATAATGGCTCAACAACAACTACAACAAATTTCATATCAAGTGGTTCCTCCACCCCAACAAACTCATAACATAGTTCCCACTATGGATAATTGTCAAGATCGATAATATGTTTGAAAAAATTGCCATTACACACCCTTTTTTGAATCATATGATTCTATATTTTATAGGTTGTATGACACAAATCAGCTTGCCTTGCTTGATATTAAACTAGACGATCCTACCAAGCGTAGCAAAAGCTATAGGGAATATTTATTTTTCCCTTATCATCGACAAAATGGGTATGACATTAACAGTTGCTATCAATTTAAATATATAGTGCAAGACCTAATTAACTTAGGGACCATCAAGTTTAATAGTACCTTGGCTCAGCAAAATTAAAACATTGGCATTTATCAAACACCACTTCCTCATCATGAGGAGGTGCAACAAACAACAATAGGTTTAAACATCAAGACTTCTCTTAATCAAGTCAATCATGTTCAACAATACCAAGGTTTTGTGGGTCTTATTCATGTAGTCACTCAAGGTCAATAATGCACCAATCAACAAAATGCACAACAATAGACTTTCCAATATCTCGTAGCACCTCAAGCAAGTGTGTTTCCTCAACCTACCAATTCATCATCACCCATCTAGTTCTCTGGAAACTCTCCCCAACCAATTCAAATTCCAATTTTTCCATCTCCACCCACTCATATTTCCAATCATCCACAAAGGTCAATCATCTCTTTGAGTAGCCAACTAACCACTAACCTTAATATAGCTCAACCAAACTATCTATTTATGAGATAATACAACAATTTCCCCCACACTGCAAGGCATTAATGGATATTCTAAAATCCATTAAACTCCAATCTCAAGATACTAATACCTTTAGCAATTTTGTGGGGAATATTCAAACATGTGTGGAGCCTTCCATTACATTTTATGATTTTGAAATCAAACCAATATCATCAAAATCAATGGATCCTCAATTACACATTATAGCTCAAATTGATAGGAAGTCATTCAAACGCATTTTGATTGATATTGGTTCCTCCATCAATATCATCACCACCCTTGCTCTTCAACATCTTAATCTTCCACCATCTCATATAACCAAATCCACCTTCACCTTGAAAGCATTCAATGATGCTCTCTATTTCATAGTTGGCAGTATTGTTTTATCCATCAAAGTGGGGGTAAAAATATTGTATACAATGTTCCACATCTTGGAAGTATTCATGGTGTACGATGTACTCCTTAGATGCCTCTAGATTAGATAAATGATATGTGTCCCCTCTATACTCCATCAATGTATAAAATATATACATGAGGGATAAATTCATTGCATACTAGCCTATGTCAAATCGTTTAAGTATTGTAATTTTATCTCAAATACCTACAAATACACTCTTCGGTCCACTCATCTTTTCTTGACCCCATCAACCACATCATCCACCACACCATCTATCTCTTCATCTAAAGCTCCTATTTTTGAGGAGCCCCCCATCACTACCCCATATCAAGCTTCCACCTTCATACCCCCATCCTCATCACCTTAAATATATAGTGCAAGACCTAATTAACTTAGGGACCATTAAGTTTGATAGACTCTTGGCCTAGAAAAATTAAAACCTTGGCATTTATCAAACACCACTTCCTCATCATGAGGAGGTGCAACAAACAACAATAGGTTTAAACATCAAGACTTCTCTTAATCAAGTCAATCATGTTCAACAATACCAAGGTTTTGTGGGTCTTATTCATGTAGTCACTCAAGGTCAATAATGCACCAATCAACAAAATGCACAACAATAGACTTTCCAATATCTCGTAGCACCTCAAGCAAGTGTGTTTCCTCAACCTACCAATTCATCATCACCCATCTAGTTCTCTGGAAACTCTCCCCAACCAATTCAAATTCCAATTTTTCCATCTCCACCCACTCATATTTCCAATCATCCACAAAGGTCAATCATCTCTTTGAGTAGCCAACTAACCACTAACCTTAATATAGCTCAACCAAACTATCTATTTATGAGATAATACAACAATTTCCCCCACACTGCAAGGCATTAATGGATATTCTAAAATCCATTAAACTCCAATCTCAAGATACTAATACCTTTAGCAATTTTGTGGGGAATATTCAAACATGTGTGGAGCCTTCCATTACATTTTATGATTTTGAAATCAAACCAATATCATCAAAATCAATGGATCCTCAATTACACATTATAGCTCAAATTGATAGGAAGTCATTCAAACGCATTTTGATTGATATTGGTTCCTCCATCAATATCATCACCACCCTTGCTCTTCAACATCTTAATCTTCCACCATCTCATATAACCAAATCCACCTTCACCTTGAAAGCATTCAATGATGCTCTCTATTTCATAGTTGGCAGTATTGTTTTATCCATCAAAGTGGGGGTAAAAATATTGTATACAATGTTCCACATCTTGGAAGTATTCATGGTGTACGATGTACTCCTTAGATGCCTCTAGATTAGATAAATGATATGTGTCCCCTCTATACTCCATCAATGTATAAAATATATACATGAGGGATAAATTCATTGCATACTAGCCTATGTCAAATCGTTTAAGTATTGTAATTTTATCTCAAATACCTACAAATACACTCTTCGGTCCACTCATCTTTTCTTGACCCCATCAACCACATCATCCACCACACCATCTATCTCTTCATCTAAAGCTCCTATTTTTGAGGAGCCCCCCATCACTACCCCATATCAAGCTTCCACCTTCATACCCCCATCCTCATCACCTTAAATATATAGTGCAAGACCTAATTAACTTAGGGACCATCAAGTTTAATAGTACCTTGGCTCAGCAAAATTAAAACATTGGCATTTATCAAACACCACTTCCTCATCATGAGGAGGTGCAACAAACAACAATAGGTTTAAACATCAAGACTTCTCTTAATCAAGTCAATCATGTTCAACAATACCAAGGTTTTGTGGGTCTTATTCATGTAGTCACTCAAGGTCAATAATGCACCAATCAACAAAATGCACAACAATAGACTTTCCAATATCTCGTAGCACCTCAAGCAAGTGTGTTTCCTCAACCTACCAATTCATCATCACCCATCTAGTTCTCTGGAAACTCTCCCCAACCAATTCAAATTCCAATTTTTCCATCTCCACCCACTCATATTTCCAATCATCCACAAAGGTCAATCATCTCTTTGAGTAGCCAACTAACCACTAACCTTAATATAGCTCAACCAAACTATCTATTTATGAGATAATACAACAATTTCCCCCACACTGCAAGGCATTAATGGATATTCTAAAATCCATTAAACTCCAATCTCAAGATACTAATACCTTTAGCAATTTTGTGGGGAATATTCAAACATGTGTGGAGCCTTCCATTACATTTTATGATTTTGAAATCAAACCAATATCATCAAAATCAATGGATCCTCAATTACACATTATAGCTCAAATTGATAGGAAGTCATTCAAACGCATTTTGATTGATATTGGTTCCTCCATCAATATCATCACCACCCTTGCTCTTCAACATCTTAATCTTCCACCATCTCATATAACCAAATCCACCTTCACCTTGAAAGCATTCAATGATGCTCTCTATTCCATAGTTGGCGGTATTGTTTTATCCATCAAAGTGGGGGTAAAAATATTGTATACAATGTTCCACATCTTGGAAGTATTCATGGTGTACGATGTACTCCTTAGATGCCTCTAGATTAGATAAATGATATGTGTCCCCTCTATACTCCATCAATGTATAAAATATATACATGAGGGATAAATTCATTGCATACTAGCCTATGTCAAATCGTTTAAGTATTGTAATTTTATCTCAAATACCTACAAATACACTCTTCGGTCCACTCATCTTTTCTTGACCCCATCAACCACATCATCCACCACACCATCTATCTCTTCATCTAAAGCTCCTATTTTTGAGGAGCCCCCCATCACTACCCCATATCAAGCTTCCACCTTCATACCCCCATCCTCATCACCATAGACTACATGTACATGTGATCGAGTCCAATACACATTGTCCACATCATTAAAATTGACATCCCCCATCATTATTTCCTCCACATAATTTTCCATTCATAAAACACCTCAACCAAATCCACATTCATCCACATCAGTTGAGGTGACACAAGTCAAATTAATGGATGGTGAGATTCCATTCCATCTCACACTTCTCCTATTATCAGAACCACAAGTCAATCATGAGCCTTCCACATCCACCTCTGCATCATCCCAAGTTGTGGTCCACCTCACTATTCCTAGAATTGGTGAATACATGGTCCAAGATATTACTATTACATTGCTTAACATCCAAACCACTAGGGATTACATTCACCCACATGACCCACCCTTATCCATAGGAGTGATGTTCAACATGGGTTCAATGCCTAACAACATCAATTTTGTGTATGGGAGGATTAATTCATCATCCAATCCATATTCTCTAGATGAACCCAAACAGCCAACCCATGCCAACATAAAATACATATTAGGTTTTCTATCCTCATACTTTCATCTGGTCAATTGGTAAGTGATCGAGAGCCAACTCGCTCACGATGAATCTATAGTCACATTCAACAAATTAGAACAAAATTACAGTCATGGCAACAGTCTATCGAATAAACTTTTTATTCTCGAAAGATAGCTTCTGTTACAATATCTTTCGCCTGGAAGAAAAAATAGCCTAACAGGTCCAGAATGGCTTCTTGCCTTTATGTCTGCAACTCTGTCTCCACAGTTTTCTGACCCCTTCCATGTCTTTGCTTTGCCCTTTTAAAACCACTGGCATGACTCTCTGTTTCCCCTTTCTGACCCTTCATTTCCATTCCTGCGCATCTTCGGTGTCTTGGCTTTCGAAACGACTTCCTTCCAACACTTGGTCTTCCAGCTCCTTTGCGGGTCGCAAAAATGCGACATGTCGCGATATCGCGACACTTTTTGCTTTCTGCCTTTCTGACCTTGGCGAGTCGTGAAAACATGACATGTTGCAATATCATGACACTTTTTGCTTTCTGCATTTCTACCCTTTGCGAGTCGTGAAAATGTGACATGTCATGATATCGCAACACTTTTTCTTGCCTGTGCCTTCCCTTACTTGTTGGTCATGAAAATGTGACATGTCGCGATATCACGACATCTTTCCTTTCTACCTCCTCCATGCCTCTCGGGTCATGAAATCATGACATGTCGCGATATCGTGATAATTTCTTTCCTTGCTTTCTTTCTGCTCCTTCGATCGTGATTTTGCGACATGTCGTGAAATCGCGACATTTTCTCCTCTGGCCCTTCCTATCTTTCTTCAGTCGCGATTTCGTGACATGTCACAAAATCATGACATTTTTGCTCCGTGCCTTCTCTCTCCTTTCTGAGTCGCGAAAATGTGACATGTCGCGATATCGCGACATTTTTACTCCGTGCCTTCTCTCTCCTTTCTGAGTCACGAAAATGCGACATGTCGCGATATCATGACATTTTTACTCCATGCCTTCTCTCTCCTTTCTGAGTCACAAAAATGTGACATGTCACGATATCGCGACATTTTTACTCCATGCCTTCTCTCTCCTTTTTGAGTCACAAAAATGTGACATGTCATGATATCACGATATTTTTACTCCATGCCTTCTCTCTCCTTTCTGAGTCATGAAAATGCGACATGTCATGATATCACAACATTTTTACTTCGTGCCTTCTCTCTCCTTTTTGAGTCATGAAAATGTGACATGTCGCGATATCATGAAACTTTTCCCTGTCGCGATATCGAGACATCAAGGCACACTTAGAAAAAAATGCAAGATTGCTCTGCTGCCATCGGATGCTCCTGCATCAGACACCTAGGGTGGATTGAGAAGTGGCCTCTATTTTTGGACTGTTGGAGGAAGACCCAGGAGGTCGACCTCTATTTTTGACAACCAAGTTGCATCTTCGATAGGCCTGCCTTTCCACTTGACCAAATATTTTGAATTTTGTCGATTCCTGGTACTTCTACCTTCTCGAGTATCCAGTATTTCCTCTATCTCATCTATGACTGGCGTAGTCGTTGGAATACTCCACAATTCTATTCTTGGTGCCTCACTACTAACTCCTTCATGGTATTCTACCAAGTCTGAAATATTAAAAATAGGTGATATATTCAGCTCACTTGGCAGCTCCACTTCATAGGCATTACCTGAATCTCTTTTACCTATGATCCTACACGGTCCAAACCTCTTCATCTTTAGTTTTTTGTAGGTTTTGTTAGAAAATATTTCCTTTCTCAAGTGAACCATGACCTCATCTCCCACTTGGAACTCCTTGAAACGTCTCTTCTGATCTACCTTGGCCTTGTACTGAGTATTCATCTTACTAATATGTTGTTTTAGCTCCTCATGCAAACTCTTTAGGTGTTTAGCAAAATCTTCAGCCTCAGCACTACTCTTTTCTCCTTTACCCATCATTCTCAACTCTAAAGCATTCCTTGGGTTGTTCCCATACACAATTTAGAATGGTGATTTACCAGTACTTCTGTTGATAGAATTGTTGTAAGCAAACTCTACTTGTGGCAAAATCAAATCCCATCCCTTGGGCTTATCTCCTACCAGACATCTTAGGAGATTACCCAAACTTATGTTCACCACTTTTGTTTGTCCGTCATTCTGCGGGTGGTATGCAAAACTGAACTTCAAATCAGTCTTTAACTGCTTCCACAAAGTCCTCCAAAAATATCCCACAAGTTTGGTATCTCTGTCAGATACAATACTCTTGGGTAGACCATGAAGGTGTACCACCTCCTTGAAAAACAAGTCGGCAATATGAACTACATCACTCATTTTTTGACAGGAAATAAAATGAGCCATCTTCAAAAACCTGTCAACCACAACAAAAATGGAGTCATTTCCTCATTAGGTCCTTGGTAGGCCAAGAACAAAATCCATACTGATGTCCTCCCATGGTCTTTTTGGTACAGGTAATGGCTGATACAATCCTATATTCTATCTCACTCCCTTAGCCATATGACACACTCTGCAACCCTGCATAAATTTTGTCACATTCTGCTACAACTGTGGCCAATGGTAGTTCTCACTGATAAGGGCAATGGTCTTATCTCTACCAAAATGCCCAGCTAGTCCTCCACTATGCTTCTCCTTTATCAAATTCTCCCTCATTGAACTTCTAGGAATGCACAATTGGTTCTTTCGAAATAGCATCCCATCTTGGATTGTGAAATCCAGCCATTTAGTTCTATCCAAGGTAATAGGAGACAAACATGCCTTCCAATCTTCTGCAAAGTCTGGGTCCTCTGGATACAAACTCCTAAGTTCTTCAAACCCAACGACCTCCACCTTCATCTCCAACAACAAATTTTGCCGCCTACTCAAGGCGTCTACAACTCTATTAGACTTCCCACTCCTATGCTTCAAAAAAAAGGTATAACTCTGTAGAAATTCAACCCACTTCAGATGCGTCTGATTCAGTTTTCCCTGACTATTAATATACTGCAAAGCTTGATGGTCAGTATATAAGACAAACTCTTTTGCTAACAAATAGTGTCTCCATTTCTTAAGAGCCTGAACTATAGCATAAAATTTTTGATCATAAACAGAGTATTTCTTCCTAGCATCATTTAACTTCTCACTAAAATATGCCACAGGTTTACCTTCCTGACTCAACACAGCTCCAATGGCACTGTCGCTAGCATCACAATCAACTTGGAATACTTTATTGAAATTTGGAAGTGTCAAAATGGGTTGTTCTGTCACCTTCCTTTTTAACATCTCAAAACTTGTACCTACCCTTGTAGTCCACTTAAACTCTTTCTTATCCCCTCTCATGGTTTCTGTCAGGGGTGCACAAATATTGCTAAAGTTTCTAATGAACTTTCTATAGAAACTTGTAAGACCATGGAATGATCTTACCTCCATTATGTTCCTTGGAGTAGGCCACTCAATGATAGCTTTCACCTTTTTTGGATCCATTTTTAGACTGTCATCTGAAATGACAAATCCCAGATACACCAACTCCTTCACAAAACTGCACTTCCTCAAGTTAATCAGCAACTGTTCCTCCCTTAGCTTTTCAAAAACTATCTAAACTTGCATCAAATGTTCTTCTAATGTCTTGCTAAAAATCAAAATATCATCCAAATAAACAATAACAAACTTCTCTAGGAATTCTTTCAACACCTCATTCATTAATCTCATGAATGTACTAGGTGCATTGGTTAAACCAAACGGCATGACCAACCACTCATACAAACCCTCTTTGGTTTTGAAAGCAGTCTTCCACTCATCACCTTCTCTGATGCGAATCTGATGATACCCACTCTTTAAATCAATCTTTGTGAAGTATTTAGCTCCACTCAAACAGTCCATTATATCGTCCATTCTAGGCAATGGAAACCTATACTTAATGGTAATCTTATTTATGGTTATGGAATCAGTACACATTCTCCATTATCCATCCTTCTTCGATGCTAGTATTGTAGGTACTGCACAGGGACTCAAACTTTCTCTGATCAATCCTTTCCTCAACAACTCTTGAACTTGTCTATTTAACTCCTCGTTCTCTGCAGGAGACATTCTATGGGCTGCTTTATTGGGTAAACTGGCCCCCGAAATAAAGTCAATTTGATGGCTAATATTTCTCACTGGTGGCAAGCCCTCAGGCACATTATCGGACACAATATCAAGAAATTCTTCTAATAGACTTTCAACCTCTACTGGAATATCCATACATTATTCCTTCTTAATGGTAGGAATTAATGCATAACACACAGACTCCCTCTTCAGGCCATCCAAAAAAAATTTACCATCTACCAAACATATTCTTGCACTACTACATACCTTTTCATCCACTTCCCTTGATGGCTTCAACTTGTGACGCCTTCCACATTTGGTCAGAGAGTACATATTCACATGTCCATCATGCATCGCGCATCTATCAAATTGCCATGGCCTCCCTAATAACAAATGACAAGCATCCATAGGCAAAACATCACATAGAACCTCATCTTGATAAGTTCCAATATTAAATTTAACCAAACACTGCTCACTGACTAATGCCCTATGATCTTTCTGCAACCATGCAATCCAATATGGATGTGGGTGTGCCCTCTTCTCCAGTTTCAGCTTAGTCACCATTTTTCCTGAAACCAAATTGTTTGTGCTACCATTATCTATGATAACATTATAGGTCTTACCTACACATTTGCATCTCGTGCGAAATAAGCTCTTCCTTTGATCCACATCTTTCCCTCCATTCATCAATGCTCTTCTTGTCATCAACACTTCTCCTTCTTCTGCTTCTTCAGAATGTTCAAACTCAGCACCTTCATCTGCTACAGCAACTTTGGCATGATCCTCAAGTCGCTTATTCGTCCTCTCTTGGTATTGGGGACACTCATATGCCCAATGTCTCTCTTCTCCACAATGGAAATAGGTTCCACAAAATCCACCTCTTCCATACCCACGTCCAGCTCTACCTCTTCCTCTTTGGTAACCGTTGTTCTGATTACAGGGGCAGTAAGTTTTCTCCTCTTTCTGATCTTGGCTGGTACTCATTTCTCCAGTCTTATTCCGATCATCAAATTTTCCTCCACTGGTCCTTCCCCTAGTTCTTCCACCTCGACATCTTCCTCTTTGTTTGCATTCAAATATTTTGTTCAGCTTCTCTTCAACCTTCAAGGCAAACTGATATGTATCTTCAATGGTGGTAATTCTGACCAAACTAAGTTCTTCTTGGATATTCATTCTTAACCCATTTATGTAATGAGCTACTTTCTCCTTACTATCCCCTGAATGTCCAACTCTTATTAAAATCTGGTAAAACTCCTCGATATATTCCTTGATAGATTTGCTTGACTATCTCAAGCTCTGCATTTTCCTCAACAGCTCTAATTCGTAATCTATAGAAATAAACTGCCTCTTCAACTTCTCAACCATTTGGTACCATCTGGTTATCCTTTCCTTTCCTCTCCTATTTCTTTCTAGTTGTACTTCTTTCCACCATATGCTAGCATGGCCTTTCAACTTTGTTTTTTCCAGTTTGATCCGATCTGGATCCACAACCTCCTCATACTCAAAATACTCCTCCATATCATTGATCCAATCAATCAACTCTTCTGGATTGAGTTTCCTAGAGTACATGGAGACATTAAACTTTGGCTTCTTCTTGATCTGAGTTATGGCCTTAACTAATCTGACTTCTGCAGGATTCATTGCTTCCTCTTCCTCTGATGGATTATCAACCTCCCAAGATTCATCTTCACTATGGTCTTCTCCCCTTGGTTCAACCCCTCTTCGCAACTCCTCTTGTAGGGCTTGCACTTGCCTCTGCAAAGCTTTGAAATCTTCCTCGAGTACCACATTCCTCCCACCACCACGGTTTCTTCATGGAGGCATTCTTCCTCACACTCTTCTCCACAGATCCTGGTGCAAATTGCCTCACTTTTAGTGATCTACTCACACACTCAGGAACTCCCGCTCTGATACCACTTGATCGAGAGCCAACTCGCTCACGACGAATCTATAGTCACTTTCAAAAAATTAGAACAAAATTACAGTCATGGCAACAGTCTGCCAAATAATTTTTTTATTCTCGAAAGATAGCTTCTATTATAATATCTTCCGCCTGGAAGAAAAACGGCCTAACAGGTCCAGAATGGCTTCTTGCATTTATGTCTGCAACTCTGTCTCCATAGTTTTCTGACCCCTTCCATGTCTTTGCTTTGCCCTTTTAAAACTACTAGCGTGACTCTCTGTTTCCCCTTTCTGACCCTTCGTTTCCATTAATGTGCCTCTTCAATGTCTTGGCTTTCGAAATGGCTTCCTTTCGATGCTTGGTCTTCCAGCTCCATTGCGGGTCGCAAAAATGTGACATGTCGTGATATCGTGACACTTTTTGCTTTTTGCCTTTCTGCCCTTTGCGAGTCGCAAAAACATGACATGTCACGATATCGTGACACTTTTTGCTTTCTGCATTTCTACCCTTTACGAGTCACGAAAATGCGACATGTCGTGATATCGTGACACTTTTTCTTGCCTGCGCCTTCCCTTACCTATTGGTCACGAAAATGCGACATGTCACGATATCGCAACATCTTTCCTTTCTGCCTCCTCCATGCCTCTGGGGTCGCAAAATCATGACATGTCGCGATATCACAACAATTTCTTTCCTTGCTTTCTTTCTGCTCCTTCGGTCGCGATTTTCTTTCCTTGCTCTTTCTACTTTCTTTCTACTCCTTCGGTCGTGAAATCGTGACATTTTCTCCTCTGGCCCTTCCTGTCTTTCTTTGATCGTGATTTCGTGACATGTCATGAAATTGTGACATTTTTGCTCCATGCCTTCTCTCTCCTTTCTGAGTCGTAAAAATGCGACATGTCGCGATATCGCAACATTTTTACTCCGTGCCTTCTCTCTCCTTTCTGAGTCACAAAAATGCGACATGTCGCGATATCGCGACATTTTTACTCCGTGCCTTCTCTCTCATTTTTGAGTCGTAAAAATGCGACATGTCCTGATATCATGACATTTTTACTTCGTGCCTTCTCTTCCTTTCTGAGTCACGAAAATGCGACATGTTGCGATATCGCGAAATTTTTTCTCCGTGCCTTCTCTCTCCTTTCTGAGTCATTAAAATGCGACATGTCGTGATATCGCGACATTTTTACTCTGTGCCTTCTCTCTCCTTTTTGAGTCACAAAAATGTGACATGTCACGATATCGTGACATTTTTACTCTGTGCCTTCTCTCTCCTTTCTGAGTCATGAAAATGTGACATGTCGCGATATCACGACACTTTTCTCTGTTGCGATATCGTGACACTTTTTCCTGTCGTGATATCGCGACATCAAGGCACACTTAGAAAAAAATGCAAGATTGCTTTGCTGCCACTGGATGCTTCTGCATCAGTAAGGATATGGTCTAGGACGACATGAACAGGGAATGCACGATATCATTGATACTCGATATCAAGAAGCATATGATCATTTAGGTTTAGGCTATCACTGTCATTCTTCCAATTCTTTCTTTGAAAAATATTTTCAAAATATTCATTTGAATTTTGAAAAAAAATCCATCACATCGATGATTTCAAGGAGAAAATATATGAAGAGGATGATGTTATATTGATAGCTTCTGATGAATTTGATGAGGAATCGGAACCCATCACTCTATTCATCGAACAGGATGAGTAATACCTCATAATGTTTTCTATCCATCAGCCCATATTCCATTTCTCCTCCCTAGGGAGTGAGTTGCACCAACCGGTGAACCACCTCCACTTCATTGATCCACCTCACCAAATAATTTTGTAATATATGTACATAAAAAAAAATCAAAAACAAAAAAAAACATTGTTGAATTGCATGTGCATGGCTTTTTTCCTGTTGCATTTATTTGTATTTATCATTATTGTTCAAGTTCCTAATTTTTTTGTATTGGTTCCAATCGACAGGATCTATCCATCCTTCACATTGTCAACCACCAGTTTACCCTTTAAGTTAACATGAATCATGTTGAATTATTCACCCCACTATGTAATCCATACAATTTGGCAAAGCCAATTTCAATTGAAATGATCCTTATTGATATGGATTGGATTTCCTTGCCTCCATTATTTTCTAAATTCATCCTTTTCGAGGAATTGTTAAGGGCTTTAGCTAACTAAATTCCTCCTTTGCCTTCACCTTCACCTTTAGATTTCGAGGTTTTCCAGTTAGACATGGAAGAGACTGTGTTATAAGAGTTTGATAACATCATAGATGAAATTCATCTGTTCCAAATTCCCCCTCATCTTGATTAAGGTTATCATATGTCCATTTAAGATACCATCTATGTGAACCTTAGTTTAGACATAGACAATCCTCAAATCGTAAAACTTGGTAAAATTTTATTCGAAGTTGAACAAGAATAATTAATTGCTCTCCTCAAGCATTACAACCTATTCAAAATCTTTGGTCCTTTTCATAATGGGGTCTTAATTTGATTGGAAATATCTCACCTTCTTCCTCATGACAACATACATTCATCATCACAACCATTGAATACTTCACAAAATTGGTTAAGGTAGTTCCTCTAACTAGTATGATAGGACCTTGAATTATGGATTTTATACTCCATAATATCATCTATTATTTTGGTATTCCCTCAAAAATCATCTTTGACAATGGTAAGTCTTTTAAAAACAAGGATGTTCAAGCACTTTATGAGAAATATAATATCCAACATAGTTTCTTGACTCCTTACTACCCACAAACAAATGGACAATTTGAGGCTACCAACAAGACCTTAATTGTTATTCTCAAGAAACTATTCAAATAAAATCATTGATATTGGCATACTCAAATCTCCTTGGCATTATGGGCTTATCGAACAAGCATCTATATGTCTATTGGGGCAACACCATTTTCACTAGTCTATGGAGCTAAAGCAATTATGCCTCTTGAGCTTGAGATCCCCTCATTATGAATTTTATTGCAAGAATTCATAGATGAAAATACTGTTATACAAGCATGTTTTTACCAACTCATGATTCTTGATGAAAGGTGGGTCAATGCTTTAGAGCATTTACAAGTTTATCAAGACCACCTAAAGCGTGATTACAATGCCAAATTTAATATACATGAATTCCAAGTAAGAGATATTGTTCATAAGGAGAATAAATAAAACACCAATACATTGTCGTACCTTCATGATAAATTCGTGACTAATCAGCTAGGTCCATACATTGTCACTCAAAAAGTGGGTCAAGGAACTTATAGGCTTGTCATTCTAGAGGGAGTCAAAGAAGCGAAACCACTTAACATCATCCACTTGAGATCATTTTATACTTAATGTGATTTATATATGTGTATATATATGCATGGCTAATACATAAAAACAATAATACATTTCACACATTATTTTTTACACATTGTATTGCACACATTACATTTCACAAATTGAATTTTACACATTACATTCACACACTCATTGTGCACTACCACCTTCACACATTTCATTCACCACATTAGGAGGTCATTTATTCAGTTTAGATAATAATTGGTCCAATAAAGTTTTGTTGTTTTAATCAGGGACACCTTCAAACCATCATCCATTTCATTGCACCATTCTATAACATCAAATTGTCATTTGTAAAACCACATTTACGTTATAACTAGGTATTTTTGGTCACACATTCACTCCTAGTGTTCTAAGAAACCTCCAATACATGTCATGTTTTCTATAGGACCAAGTCACATTTTTAGTAATAAAATATTGAGTTTTGGGAATTGACTCTAACACTCTTGAACCAAACACAATTACACAAACTAAAAAAAAATTGTGTCACAAAAAGGATAATACCATTATTGGGTTGAAACTCAAATTAAAAATGCCATCCTTGCTTGTCTCATGATGCACATAGTCCAAAAATCAAAAAGAGTGGTTTTCACCACTATCACAATCATTTCCAAACAAAAGAATGAGTAGTAAGGATAGGGTAAAATTCTCATCACACTTCGATTGAGAATCCAATTCTCATAGCTCTAAAAATTTTACACATCACACACCATAGATCCTCAAGTTGTAAGGGTAGAACTACATTTCCATTCAGACGGTTAGGTAGTCTGAATACCCAAAGCTTAGACATTAGATTCTTGGACTATGAATCTAATCTCCACCGAGGCTATAGATGCTTGACTAGCAATGGAGTACGCTCATGCGTGGTGACATGTCTCTCTTGAAGATACATTTGACCACATATAAGGATAGGCTAGCTTCTTGGTCTTCTCCATAATAGATTTCATCTCAATTTACTCAATATGGGTTAATGAATTCACTTGCACACACATTGGTTCTTGATTGCCTTGAGTCACTACCATGCTCTTGATTGGTAACTAAACAATTCATTGCACACAAATTTTGTATTTGATAAATTAGATAAAATTTAGTGAGTTTTTTTTATATCACTACTATGTCTAAGTCTTTGCAAAATAATCAATCTTCCATATTAACATCCATATCATTACATGAGTCTTTCATTTCACATGCCACAATTTTGGTACCCCTGATTAATCAACAATATTATAAATGATCAAGTAAAATTTAAACTATAAATGATCATTAGAGCATTATTTCATTTGCATTTATACACATTATCATTGTATTATCATCCATCACACATATAGACAAAAAAATAAACAAAAGCATCCACACAAAAGCATAACATAAAATTAAAAGCCATGTATATATATTGCATATACAATGAATGCTCGAAGGCTATATACAATGGAGCACCAAGGCTCATATACAAAAAATGTATATCAACACTATTTATTTCCCATAGGAAAACCCCTGTGACCCTGAAGGAACCCTATACCTAGAGCTACTATGCTAGACTCACTATGCCTAAAAATCTTATATATGGAGGAAGAGGGTCAATCTGGTAGCCTAATGTGGTGCTACATTAATAAATCCTCCAACTCTCTGATATACCCCTCTTGATATTGAAGTTGTAGTATATCATGACTCTTAAAATGGCCCTTCTATGCTAGCTCTACTTGAAGCCTCACGATCCTATCCTCAGCTACACCTATAGCCATATGTACCTCTAGCTCCACCTATAGTCAAGATATCTCTGCATCTCACTCTACTACCATCTACTAAAGATAATTTTGCTCTACCTCGAGCTCAACCCACTCCTCTTCACTCTGACCTGGATATCTCTTTGGAAGCTCCTCCATATCATTATTGCCATCACCATAACCTCCAATATCTAGAGGCTACTCTATTGCATACCTCACCTACCTCTTTCTACTTCTAGACCTACAATATCTCTAACGATGAGGAGTCTCCTTCACCTCGGCCTCTACCTTATTATCATCCCTGCTATCCTAATTCACCACCTGACTAGGTATATATGGTAATTGTATAGTGAACCATACATCATACTCAATAGTAGTCCCTACATCATCCAAATAAAATCATTGATATTGGCATACTCAAATCTCCTTGGCATTATGGGCTTATCGAACAAGCATCTATATGTCTATTGGGGCAACACCATTTTCACTAGTCTATGGAGCTAAAGCAATTATGCCTCTTGAGATTGATATCCCCTCATTATGAATTTTATTGCAAGAATTCATAGATGACAATACTGTTATACAAACATGTTTTTACCAACTCATGATTCTTGATGAAAGGTGGGTCAATGCTTTAGAGCATTTACAAGTTTATCAAGACCACCTAAAGCGTGATTACAATGCCAAATTTAATATACATGAATTCCAAGTAAGATATATTGTTCATAAGGAGAATAAATAAAACACTAATACATTGTCGTACCTTCATGATAAATTCGTGACTAATTAGCTAGGTCCATACATTGTCACTCAAAAAGTGGGTCAAGGAACTTATAGGCTTGTCATTCTAGAGGGAGTCGAAGAAGCGAAACCACTTAACATCATCCACTTGAGATCATTTTATACTTAATGTGATTTATATATGTGTATATATATGCATGGCTAATACATAAAAACAATAATACATTTCACACATTATTTTTTACACATTGTATTGCACACATTACATTTCACAAATTGCATTTTACACAATACATTCACACACTCATTGTGCACTACCACCTTCACACATTTCATTCACCATATTAGGAGGTCATTTATTCAATTTAGATAATAATTGGTCCAATAAAGTTTTGTTGTTTTAATCAGGGACACCTTCAAACCATCATCCATTTCATTACACCATTCTATAGCATCAAATTGTCATTTGTAAAACCACATTTACAATATAACTAGGTATTTTTGGTCACACATTCACTCCTAGTGTTCTAAGAAACCTCCAATACATGTCATGTTTTCTATAGGACCAAGTCACATTTTTAGTAATAAAATATTGAGTTTTGGGAATTGACTCTAACACTCTTGAACCAAACATAATTACATAAACTAAAAAAAAATTGTGTCACAAAAAGGATAATACCATTATTGGGTTGAAACTCAAATTAAAAATGCCATCCTTGCTTGTCTCATGATGCACATAGTCCAAAAATCAAAAAGAGTGGTTTTCACCACTATCACAATCATTTCCAAACAAAAGAATGAGTAGTAAGGATAGGGTAAAATTCTCATCACACTTCGATTGAGAATCCAATTCCCATAGCTCTAAAAATTTTACACATCACACACCATAGATCCTCAAGTTGTAATGGTAGAACTACATTTCCATTCAGACGGTTAGGTAGTCTGAATTCCCAAAGCTTAGACATTAGATTCTTGGACTATGAATCTAATCTCCACCGAGGCTATAGATGCTTGACTAGCAATGGAGTACGCTCATGCGTGGTGACATGTCTCTCTTGAAGAGACATCTGACCACATATAAGGATAGGCTAGCTTCTTGGTCTTCTCCATAATAGATTTCATCTCAATTTACTCAATATGGGTTAATGAATTCACTTGCACACACATTGGTTCTTGATTGCCTTGAGTCACTACCATGCTCTTGATTGGTAACTAAACAATTCATTGCACACAAATTTTGTATTTGATAAATTAGATAAAATTTAGTGAGTTTTTTTTATATCACTACTATGTCTAAGTCTTTGCAAAATAATCAATCTTCCATATTAACATCCATATCATTACATGAGTCTTTCATTTCACATGCCACAGTTTTGCTACCCCTGATTAATCAACAATATTATAAATGATCAAGTAAAATCTAAACTATAAATGATCATTAGAGCATTAATTCATTTGCATTTATACACATTATCATTGTATTATCATCCATCACACATATAGACAAAAAAATAAACAAAAGCATCCACACAAAAGCATAACATAAAATTAAAAGCCATGTATATATATTGCATGGACAATGAATGTTCGAAGGCTATATACAATGGAGCACCAAGGCTCATATACAAAAAATGTATATCAACACTATTTATTTCCCATAGGAAAACCCCTGTGACCCTGAAGGAACCCTATACCTAGAGCTACTATGCTAGACTCACTATGCCTAAAAATCCTATATATGGAGGAAGAGGGTCAATCTGGTAGCCTAATGTGGTGTTGCATTAATAAATCCTCCAACTCTCTGATATACCCCTCTTGAGATTGAAGTTGTAGTATATCATGACTCTAAAAATGCCCCTTCTATGCTAGCTCTACTTGAAACCTCACGATCCTATCCTCAGCTACACCTATAGCCATATGTACCTCTAGCTCCACCTGTAGTCAAGATATCTCTGCATCTCACTCTACTACCATCTACTAAAGATAATTTTGCTCTACATCGATCTCAACCCACTCCTCTTCACTCTGACCTGGATGTCTCTTTGGAACCTCCTGCATATCATTATTGCCATCACCATAACCTCCAATATCTAGAGGCTACTTTGTTGCATACCTCACCTACCTCTTTCTACTTCTAGACCTACAATATCTCTGACGATGAGGAGTATCCTTCACCTCGGCGTCTACCTTATTATCATCCCTGCTATCCTAATTCACCACCTGACTAGGTATATATGGTAATTGTATCGTGAACCATACATCATACTCAATAGTAGTCCCTACATCATCCACATCTAAGAGATCTATCTATTATTCATCCTCATAGATCACCCACCACTCCATCACATAAGGTAGGCTCGTTTCATCATAATAATGCATGTATAGCATTGGTGCCTTAGGTATCCCCTAGCATAGAACAAACTTTTGTAGCACCTATGAATATTGGATCAACTCCACCTCATTCACATGCTGCTCAACCACCCATCTAGCCTATAATACTCTATATAACTACTTCCTATTTCCAGTCTAATTGGTGAAGAACATGTGCTTATATTGAGAGGGGGGGTGAACAGTATAACATAAAAAATTTCCCCAAATAGTAGCATCAACATTAATAAAATAGTAAATATCACACAAATAATCACACACATGAGAGACATCATTTTTAACATGGTTCACCCAATGTGGGCTACCTCCATAGAAAAATATTTTGCTAAAACTTTATCAATCAATCTCTTGGGAATCCTTCCTAATTACAATGTTTATGGACCTCTATCCAAAGGAGATGCTGATCCCCTAAATCTCAATTTCATGGATTTCTTCCACAAGAGAACTATTTCCCCTTCTACTCTAGCTAGTGATCTTCTAGAAGACTTTATCTCTCTGCTGCACTAACTGGTGGATCTCTCTCCACTTGAAGACTCCTCACTCAGAAGATATATCTTCAATTTTCCTAGCTGCTAGATATCTATCCACTAATACTTTATCCTCTATAATCTATCACCTCCAAAGCTCTGTCAATAGGTTCACTCATAACCTTATCAAATTTACTTAATATGTTCACTCAGAACCTGCTTAAATCTGCTCAACATGTCCACTCAAAACCTACTCAAATTTTTTCAATAGGTTCACTCAGAACCTGCTTAAATCTTCTAAATAAGTTCACTCAGAACCTGCTCAAATATGCTCAATAGGTCCACTCAGAACCTGCTCAAATCTACTCAATAGATCCACTCAGCATCTGCTCAATAGGTCCACACAGAACCTATCCAAATATACTCAATAGGTTCACTCAGAACCTTCTCAAATCTGCTCAACAGGCTCACTCAAAACTCATCCAAATCTACTCAACAAGCTCACTCAAAACTTGTCCAAATCTGCTCAACAAGTTCACTAAGAACTTGTCCAAATCTGCTCCACAAACTCACTCAAAACTTCTTCAAATCTTCTCAATAAGTCCTCGCTAGGACTTGCTTAATTTTGCATAGCAAGCTTTCACAAAAGTTTACACAAAATCAGTCCACAAGCCTTCTCAAATACTTGCCTCAATTCAGCTTAACAAGTCCACATAGAACTTGTCCAATCTCACATAAACATAAAGAGACTAGAGACTCAATATGTTCTACACTTAATGCTCAATCACTTTCTCAACTCAATCTCATAGAAGCATAAAGAGAATTGTTAGATACACAATATGTTCTATACTCAAATCCAATTTCTTTCTTAACTCAATCTCAACTCAAATCAGAATATAGAATAGTTTGTTTTATGGAACTTGAACAACCACTTCACACAAACACTTGACTGGGCTTAATCAACTCAACTCAACCAATCACCTCAATGAACAACCCTTTCTCACAAGCCGTAGTCCAAGCATGTATCAACAAACTCAAAATGTTTTCAATAATGCTCAACAAAAAATATCACAAAATAATAATACTCATGTTCTTTTCTAACTCAAGTTTAAGTTCTTTGCATAACTAATTTGCTTCAACAACAATGCTCATAAAACATTCTTCACATGACAATGATACTCATGTTCTTCTCAAACCCTAACTCAGTTTTTTCACTCAACAATGGCTTCAACAACAATGCTTATAAAACAAGGTTTAATCACAACTCTCAAACCAAAATACCTTGAAGCATTAAACCAATTACTTTCGAAAAGGAAACCACAATAAATCCTTTTCTTTCCAATGATATTTTCAGAAATCAACCACCAAATCAAGTCAATGGAGAATATTTCCCATACCTTTTTAATGCCAAGAAGTTATCCACAAAATCTGTCAAACTCAACACACTTTCAAATATTTCCTTTCCAATCACAAAGAGGTTAGAGGACTTGAGTAATATCACAACAATGAAAATAATATCCCAATCACACCTTATTACTCCTACTCAATAAAATTCACCATGTCCTCTCATAACAAAAATAATCCCTTTTGAAAAAGAATAAATCAAACTCACTTTTGAACCCCTTTTACAAAACCATAAATATCTCTTTACACACACCTTATTTCTCCTTCTAAGCAAGTTAATCAAATAGCCCTTGAAAAATACTTTCCAATGATATATAATATGCTACCCTTCCAAAAATAAAATCAACAGTAATTTCCGAATTTTCTAAAGCATACCATAACCCTTATTTCTCCTTAAGGCTATTTTCACAAAAATTAAAATAAAAAATTAACTTGCCTTTGCCTCTCGATGGGATTCGATCCCCTGACATCTTCCTTCCCAATGACTTAGCCGTAGCCAAGCCGTCGTTGGGCCACACATCCTCACATGCCTAAAATGGCACGACCAACATCAATACTTCACGACATAGCGCCTTCCAAAAACAAAAACGTGTGTCAAGCGCAAACCACCTTGCAAGCAACCTCTGTGCGAATGGAGCGCGGGACCTCCACTATATCGCTAAGAAAACACACCACTATGCCAAGCTAGCCTATGTGTTTCAAACACAAACTCACTCCTTCCTTCAACACTTTGCGCAAATCATAAACCTTTTCGAACACGAGCTTTTTTGCATGCACACCAAAACAAAAATGCAAGGATAAAAGATTAATGCCTTTTGAGGCATTATTTATAATGTCTTTGCCCTCCTTTCAATCACGTCGGTGCATCAAATTAATTCGACGTCGGCATGATTTAATTTATAATATATTTAAATTTAAATTTTAGATTTAAATATTATAAATTAAAATGAACCAACCTTAGGTGTTGGTTTAATTAAACCTTAGAACCTTGTCTTAATGCCCATCCTTGGTATAATTAAATATTATTTATAAAATTTAAATTCCTTGTGAATTTAAATAATTTATAAATAATTATTAAACCTCCTTTTCAACCTTTGCAATAACCCAGCTTGGGTTTTTATGAACCAATCATTTAACCTGTGCTCCCAATAATATTAAAATATCATGGAGCCTTTTTCCTTTTAATTTTGCACTGCTGAAGATTTTTCTTGGAAGATTATGACAACCTTGGATGACTTTATTTCTTGCCAAAAACCTTGTGATTAGTGATAGCTCCATTAGATGACATCAATGAAAACTTTGACTTTGAGGACTCAAAATGTCCAACAATTGGCACCTTACCATGGTCTCTAATGCACCTAATCAGGTGTCAACCTAAACCATAGATATTTGTACTCCTAAACACTATGGCTAGGATGATTCAGTTGAACCTACTCAAACACTCACCATATCAAATCATAGGGCTTCTCCTCATCCCATACCTCACTAAGTAGGCTAATAGGTTGAGCCACACTGAACTACTCCTAGCCCTAACAATGCAATAATACACGACAACCTAGCCCCTTCTACCCCTACCTCATCATCTTGTACAACTCTAGGTACATCTGATCTAGTGGAGAAGGCACCCACCCAAGGCTCATCAATCATATCCTACATAGCATAATCATGTTCAATGGGAATCGATAGCCATTGCTATTAGGTTCTACTAAGTTGGCCAATAGGAACATGACCAAGGTGGACAATACACCAACTCCTTGGCATACATGGCCAAGCACATGATCCCTCCACCCTTCACACTCACACCTCTCCATCGATCTACAAATATCCGATCCATCTCATGCTCTTTATCATGTCTAACCTCAACATGTAATTCCTCCACTGGAACTCGAAGAATATGGTATACATCCTCGAGTGTCATTGTCACCTCACCAATCAGGAGCTAAAAGGTCCCTCTATTTGTATTCCATATCTCTAACAAGGTAGAGATATACCCCTTGTCAACCCTCATTACCTCAATCTATGTAGCTCTATCTAGCCCCATAGCCTCTAACCACTCCTAATGCTCCTTTTGCAGTGCCTTTCTCACCCTTGGTATGATAGGAGAGAACCGATATCGAACCTCTAAGATCCTCAATTGCAGCACAACACAAACATCAATGTAAACACATTAATGCCACATTCATTACATAATTCAAAAAATAATTATACAATTCCAAATAATAGTTCCAATGGCACTTACCTCAACCACTTGCATCTCTGCTCCTATTACTGCATTTGCTCCCTCCATCACCATGGCCTTCACTCCACCACACTCATTGCATCACTCACTCTCCTTTATATGTGATTTCTAGAAGTTGTGAACGCAATAATAAAATCAATATGACCCTTGCAACCCTTTTATAATTTTTGGGGTGCTCTCAAATGCCCTTGGGCATTTTCCAAGTGCACCCGAATGCACACCAGCATTTTCAGCATGGCAGACATTTTCTTGCATTTATCCAGACATGAACGTTGGTAGGCATTTGACCTCAAAACATTACAAAAGATGCCAAATGGATCTCAAAATGTATCTTACCCCCAAAAAACCACTCCACATTGTATCCATTCATTTATTCCATCATCATATCATGTTTTGTGAAACCAAAATATGATTTGGGCACTTAATTTTTGTTTACGACCAAAAGTCGTAAAATCATCTTACAAACTTTAAAATACCTCAAAACAGTCCAAAATTTCACAAAACAACCACATTCATCATTCTAATCATCCATCCCATAATTTCACCACTCTTTGTGATAACATGGATTGATTTGGGTGGTTAACTTTTGTTTACGACCAAAAAGTCTAAATTGTGCAAAATTGCTTTTAAAAGCACTCCAAAACAATGCAAAACTTCACAAATTCATGCAATCCAATCATCAATGCATTCTTCATTAGCACATTCTCATTTCAAATCCATCAACCATTGCATTTGCATTAAATATTTGCCAAATTCACCTACAATTTCAAGTGAACCTCGTATCTAGTGGTCTACTCTACTCCCTTGGCAATTGTAGTGATTGGTTGTCCATGCAATTTGGTAAGATGAGTAAATCACCATAAGGACACTTTCTCATCATCATTCAACATTCTCTTTTTCAAACACAAAATTATTTTGGGTTACTCATTTCTCAAGTGAGACTATGCCCAAGTTAACTTGCTCAAAAATTTATCATTGATGGCCTTGTTTGTGGGGCTTGAAACACGGACAAATCACATCTCAACATTTATTTTATATTGATAGTCATCACGGACATAGACCCTTCCTAGGTTGATTGGTTTCAATTGAGGGAATTATCCTACAGTCACTAGCCGACCCTCCAAGGTTGACTCTTTTTATTTTTGTATTTTCATCACTTTGCATTTCAATGATACCAATTGGCATGTTTTCCAATAGCATGGAATCACCCCAAAATTATGGTAGAAAAAATTGATTTTGATTTCCCACATTGGGATACATCATTCACATCATACATCATACATCATACATCTACATTTGGAAAAAATCCCTTTTTTGTTGGGATAAAAACAAAATTCATTTACATCATTCATCATACATCTGCATTTGGCACAAATCCCTTTTTTGTTGGGACAAAAATAGAATTCATTTACATCTACACTTGGCAAAAACCCTTCTCTGTTGGGGCAAAAATAGAATCAACCACTTGCATTATACAAACTTCCTTTTCTCTATTGGAGCAAAAACAACATCATTCATTCATACACATTTACATCATTCATATCATCTGTATTTACATCATTCATATCATCTACATTTACATCATACACTTGCACTTACACCATTCATATGCATCATTACCCACAATTTTATCAATTGGCTTGTGAGATTCATTTTTCACTCATTCACCAATTAAGGGGGTAAACTACACCAACAAATTCTTTGTCTCCAAAATATTCTTTGCGCTCCAAGGAAAGAAAGTTGCTTCACCACACCAAATGAGGTGTCTGATAGTTTTTCACCGCATTGTGTTCCACGCAATGTGATACAAAAAGAGGCATCTGTTGATTACCAAAATCTAGCCATTCATCATCCATCTATATCCTAAAATCATAACTATTCATTATTTACATATATATGTATTTATTAAATATGTATATAAATATTAATATTTTATATTAATATTTATATATATTTAATAAATTATATATGTATTTATGTGAATAAATCCTAGCCATCTCCAAAACTTAATCTCAGCCACACATTCATCTTAATCGATGTCACATGCTCAAGTTCAATCCCAACCCTTCCTCATGTTCTAATCATGACCATCCATTGGTGTTGTTGAAACCCTAACATGATCAAGGGCAGATTATAATATATGATTCATTCTAATGAATCAAGCCTCAAAATATTAATATTAAGGTCTAAAAATTTAATTTTTGAGAGCATCCGATCATTTTGTCCACTCCCAAGCCCTAGCCATTTCACTATCATCTTCCTACATTGTCTTCGCCATCACACCTTCCATTCCTATTGCCACAAAATCCTCATAAACTAGATTTGGTTCTGCATCACTTCCATCCACTCTTGAACACCTTCCAAAGTTTGCAGAACACTATTGGATATTCAAAATTCTCCCTAAACACTTTTGGGGGTTTCCTATAGTCGATTTGTAGTCCAAAAGCCCTCAGGTGCTTCCAAGCATTTGTGTGACTTTAGAACACATAAACATGAGCATCGATTAGAATCATAACAATTTTTTGACAAGGTAAGATATTCATTTGCATCTATTTATGTTTCTACATTTTGTTTATAGTTTAATATTGTAGCACTTAGGGTTTGTAGGTTTTTATCATTCAGAGGGCCTCACACAATGGAGCCCTCATAGGTGCTATTAACCCTTTTGGTGTTGTTTTCTATTTGCAGGTGCAGGAACTACATTTTTGGAAGTTTTTGTAGCTAGGATGGTCCCATAGGGATACACAAGCCCACTCAGTATACTTGTTTGGAGTGAAATATGACACAAAAGACACCATATATTCACTTGTGAATAAGGGTTTTAAAACCCTAGATTTGTAATCATTGTATTGATACAAAATCATATTGTAACATTGGAGATCAAGGCTCCCCACCATAATAATATCAATATTATTGTCTTCATTTGTGCAGTAATATTTTGTGTTGATTTTGTTATCTATTGCTTTGGTGTTGTTGTTTTTCTACTTACAGTATCACAACTTCATAAAATTTTGAAAAATTGTATCTTTGGAAAGGTATAAAAAAGAGATTTCAATAAGTATAAACATGCCTATGTTTATCCAAGGAATAACACCCAAAAAGGGCCAAAAATAATAGTGTTGTAACTCTAAAAAAGCATTGTACATAATTTTATACAGTGCTTTTGTCACCAGTAGTGCCATACATAATTTTATACAATACTTTCATGCCCTATAGTGCTTCCATACTTCCACTATTGAAACTCAAATTTTGATAGTTTGACTACTCATCACTACTATTTTCTTCTGCATCTCATCCTCTGAATAATTTAATTTCATTTTTAAATCAAGAACTAACCATATAGCTTGAGTGGTAGTTGCATGTCATCCTACTCATGTTATCTCCTCAATCATCCCATGTAACTATAGTTGATATCTCAATCATCTCCTACAACTCAATTGTACTTGCCACTTCATTCTTTTGCACTCTTTGCCATGAATATCCAATGGATCCTCTAAGGATGATTGGATAATCTATAAAACCACCCTCGGAGGAATCCAAAGCAATCAATATTCTACAGATACTTGCATGTTGCCAAAATCATAAGAGGAAGGATTTCTCTTCATTTACATGTTGATGCAACCTTGAAGAAACCTTGAATTTACCTACCAAGAGCATAGCAAGCAAAAATAGGTAATCTTAAAGGCATTGAACAAGTGTCATCCACCACTAATCAACATTAAATTGGGGTAAATTTTGGATCTTATTATTGTTTCTCTTCAACCTTCTATATAGCATTTTGTTAGCTTTTGAGGATATATGCAGTGGGATAGATCTATCACAAGTCCTAATAAGATGCAAAAAATATAAAAGAATGTAATCTTGCAATATGATTGAAATCTACTATAAATAGAAAGTGGTGAAAATACAATATAGTATGGAGGTAATGGTCAGAACATTAATATAAGATAAAGAACTACATTGTACTCCATCCAGGAGTTCTACCACTATCTACTACTCTACAATAACGAACTTGATATGCTTAATATATATTTAATATGACTATGAGACCCTTTATATAGGAATATAGATTCCTTGGCCAACACTCTACCTAGTTGTACAAGCGGACACCTTGCACATTACAACTTGCATATTGACACTTGTGCATTTATTACATTGATTGAAGTAACTAGCTAACTTCCCCCAAATTAATCTCCTACTCTAACTATGTACCAAAGGTGGTACATTTACATGACCTAAATGATGCAATATACTCTAACTCTAACACCCCCCTATATTATATTATTTGGGTATTGAAGATTTCAATCTTCAATATGGATCTTCTTCTTGGTATTGGAGTTTGCATTCTCCTCTATGTTCTCTTGTAACCTATTCAAGCAAGTAGTTAGTATCTTCATAACTTGTTGTTCTTGTTGAAAGAGCTTTGACTTCATAACCATCTGTAGGTTCTTCTAGTTCTTCAATTTCTTCTATCCTTTGATCTAGGTGTCATTTTTTATTCTTTTTTCAATACTCCAATTGAGGATAATTGGTTGACGTTGAACTTACTGTTGATGAGAATTATTTTGATATTACCGTGGTTGAAATCTACTTCCATTGTTCATATGATTTCATTGATTTTTATTTTTGGGATTGAATCTGCAATAGCTAGTACTATGATATTTTCTTATCTAACAATATATATTATACCATGGTCTTCGTCATTTTGATTATGAAGAAATATTTCCTTGAGGATTGTATTTTGATGCCAATTTAGTGTTAGTAATTTCATCTTTAACTATATTCTCCACCTCATAATCTTGAACAATATTGATTTGGTCATCAAAAGAAGTATCTTTACTTAGGACTTGGAAATATGTAACCAAATATTTGTAGTTTTCTAGAAATTCTCTCATGGTTACTTGAGTAAGAAAATCATATTTAGTCTCTTCTCCTAAGGTTAATTATTTCCCTTTAGTATCTGCTATCTTCCTTAGAAATAGTTCTATGCTCTCCTCATTGTTCATTTTTAGAAAATGTACTTGAGTTTGAAGATGAAGGATAGTGGCTTTAATTTTCCCTTTGAATATCTTCTCTAACATTTTACATGCTTTTGTAGATATCTTTGCTAGATTAATATAAGATTGTATTTCATCATTGATAGCAAAGGTTATTATCATTAGGACTTTTGCATCATTTTCTTCAAACTTCTGAATTTAAATATTACCTATGCTTGGTCTTTTTGTTGTTTCTTGAGCTATCTCCCAAAGTTTTTTATATACTAAGATTGCTTTTACCTTATTTTTCCAAGAGAAATAACTTGGACCTTTAAGTAATTGGGACTTTGCAAGAAATAATTTATCTTATGCCATGATGATCCTTGTGGTCCTCTTTTAAATTCCCTAGTATTGATTTGATGCTACCTTTGTGAAATTTATGTTTTGTAGAAACCTTATGACTCCCAAATGAATTAGGTACTTGATAAAATTTGATGAATGCTATTATTATCAAGTTTTATAGAATATCTTCAGACTCCCTAGTGATTTTGGATATGCTATATGAGTGCTTTTTGAGAATAGTAGTTCAATTTTAGGTTGATATTGTAAAGTTTTGTAAATACCAAAATCAACTTTTATTACTCCTTATTTATCCTATTGAACTAAGTACTTTCTAATTTGATGAGGTTCTAATGGTTGGATTTATTTTGTCCCTTTAATGTGATTTTGAGACAAGTATACCAATTAATTTCCAACTCTTGATATTCCTTAATGAACCTCTATTTATAGCCTTTGATATTTTAATATATAATGTTTCTAAATTCCAATAACCTACTTTGGTGTAACTCCCTAATATGGAATATTAAAAAACAATATTATTTGCAATAATAGAAATTTAATTTTTCCAGGTAGAAATCCTTATTTCTACTATGTTTTAAATTGCAAATATTAGGCTATTTTGATATATCTATTCCTTTAATTTTGCTTTCAAATATGGTTGATTTTCCTATAAATTCATCCTTATATTATACCCTTATAACACATTTTAATTAAAGTAAATTAGAATAAGGTAAATTCTTACCTTTATATTAATGCAAACCTCTACGTATTTGATGCAAGATTCATATGTGTATGACAATAATCTGCAATGTTTCACTAGGATGCTATGAGCAATTATAGACTTTGATTCTCCCTTGAATTCACAACTTGAATGGTGGTACCTCAAGTCTAGCCTCTTTGACCTGCTTTGAATGTCCTGATCGAGAACTTTAAATGCTCTTCTCACTGTAACCCATTGCTACTCTGAATATATATAGGCAACTTATATAGTAAAATAATGTTTTGTAGAAGGAAAAATGTCATGACAGTTTCTTTCAACTCTTGGAGATAGTAGATGCTATTTGATACTTAGAATTCATTGTAGAATGGAGGGTAGGTATTACAGTCTTTATGTAAGTGCTTGTATACCTTATTACAAGTGTCACTCCTTCCCTAACACAACCAATGCTATCCTATGTAATGCTTCCTTGGACTATTCCTTTCACACGTAGAATTCAAGTATTATTTTGAGAGCTTGAATGGAAGGAATTAGGGGTTCTGCAATGTTGACAAGTGGCGCCTTATTTATTTTGCATAAACTTGCATTATAATGTATTCTTGTAGGCTTTTTCAATATATTATTTCCAACTCTTTCTTTGTTGTGCTCTCTCCTCATTGCTTCGATGGCACTGAGTTGTTTCTAGTTGTGTGATGCTTTGGTGGAGGTTGAGTGGCTTTGAGCTAGGATAATGAGCAATGCTTCGATGGAGGCTTTGTGACACTCCAATGATGATGTGGAATGCTCCTTGTGGACGTACATCTAGCTCTAGTATTGCTTGCTTTGATTTTCTCCTGCTGTGTTTCTTTATTTGTAAATGATAGCTCCTTCCTTGTGCTATGCTATGTGTGCTTGCATGGCTGTCCAAACCATGGGTGATGTAAGCTCTTTTGAAGGATTTGTTGACCTTGCTAGGATGATTCTTTACTATGATTACTTTTAAATGTTCCTCCCTTGTGAATAATGTGTCTTAATGACACTTAAACCTTGTCCTTTTCCTACATAGGACAAAATATCATGGTGCAAGACAATATAAATAAACTTGTAAATAGAATAAATTATTTTACACCTCCTTTCATAATATTTTTTTGTTGGTTAAATGACATGTTTCTTGTAGGCAAGGGCTGATTTGACGTTGTCTAGACAACTCTCTTATTTTTCTTGATTAATATGGTAATAAATCCAAGCTAATAACCACGTATATAGAAGCTTTTGTAGAAGTAATTTTTGCACTAATTTTTACCTATAAATAACCCTTAGTGCACCTTGAAAATGAGACTCACCAAGTCTCGATTTGAGCTTATTTTACTATTTTTATGGTGGATTTCTTCTCCACTCCTTGGAGGAATCTGATCTGATTTTTGTGGTTTCTTAGGCCACAAAATGCTACACTTTTTGTGCACCAAATAGTGTCTCTAGACACTTTGATAATCTTTTGGTTTTGTGCCTTTGATCTTAATCAATCAAAAAACACAAACTAACCCTTTTGAGAGTAACTAGTTAAATATCAACTAGTATAGTGTAAATGAATTAATAATGCACTTTAATGGTAATAATAATCTCACCTTATTTCTCTTGTAAATAAACTCTCAAAATAATTCCAAATGCACTTAATAATCTCTACAAATTTTAAGAGGAACTACAATCAATATTGTAGGATGTAGTCTTATTGCTTTCTAGATAGATAATAGGTAGGTGATAATTTTCTTTCTTTCAAAAAATATCCAACTACTATTTAATGTGCAAATATATCTTAAAAAATAAATCTCCTTTTTGCACTTTATTGAAGACAATAATATAATCCCTTTTTCATGCAACTCTAATCCAAATATGGTGCTTAATGAAATTTGATAATGAACCCTTATTTTAAATTCAACTAATTACACCCAAGTTTCTTACCTTTAATGGTTTCTGTAGATGACGTAGATCTTGGTGTTTAGATTCACCAAGTTTCTACTTTGTGATGAATTTGTATATTCCTTTTGGTTGTCCAAAATAACTTCTTGCTTCACCAAACTATGGTCTCGAACCTTTTTTCTTGAGCCTAGGGTTTGGTGGCTTATTTCATTTAGGTGATCTTTTGTTTTTTGCTGTGAATTTAGAAAAATCTATATCTCTAAAATGTGCCTTCTTGTTGTGAGAGGTAATCTCCAAATATCTTGTATTTGGTAGGCTTCTTCTTCTATCTGAGTCCTCCTTCAAGATTTTTCTTAACTTTAAACAGGATCTTTTTCTTCTCAAGATTTTGAATGTCTTGAGGTCTTCACTAGATTCTTCTTTGGGATTTGGCACCCTTTGCCAAATTCTTCTTCTCTTGGGCTTATTTTTGGACTGCGATAATTTTCCCAAGCCCTTCACTATTAGGAGCTTCTTCTTGGTAGTGGATTTATCCAATGATTTATTTTAATAACTCCTTTGATGATGCTACTATTATATCTACAATAAGGCTCTCCAAGCCATCTTCTTTTTCCTCCTTGAGACCTCTCCAAGGTCTTCTATCTTGCAGTTTCTCTAGTCTTCCAAATGAGACATTTTCTTCAACCTTCTACTTCTAGAAGTGTTGGTGATGATATCTTAGTGTCGAATATTTGAAAGATGCTACTTTTAGATTCTAGAATGGAACCTTGCTGGTCATTTTATTTTGTAATTTTTAGGATTTAATGGAGATTACCAATCTTCCATTTCATGAAATCTTCTCTAAAGTCTTCTCTGGAACTCTTCTTCTGAATCAAAAACTTTTCTTTGAAGCCTTCTTCAGAATTAATACTTTTATGGCTTTTTTTTCTTCTGCACTCTGCAAGTATTGATGTTGAATGAAGATCACAAATCTCCTATCTCCTCCTTGAATCATCTTCTAGAGTCTCTTCTTCCTTGAGTCTGCTATAAGGCTATTATGGCCTTTCTTCACTTCTACAATTTGCAATATTTGCATATCTTGTAATAGGACCTTTTTTTGAGGTCTTTGAAACATTCAGTATTCTCCTTATTACTGCAAGTGCTGGAATGATTCTAAGAAGATATTATTCCTAGCTCTCTTGCAAGAAGCTTCCCAATATTTTTTTAATCTTCTTGTCCTACAACAAGTTGTTATAAAATGGAATGAAAGAATTTATAATTTTGAATCAAGGCTTTTATGGCCTTTCTTATAGAATGTGAATTTTTTCAATCTAGCAATGGAGATATCCAATCTCCAAACTTCACCACAACTCTTCTCCTAGAGTCTTTTTATACAACAAAAAACTTTTGATAGTAGTTAGCATGAAAAAATCCATATCCTTAAATAGTCTTCACTAGTTGATTCGTCAAACTAGTGGAATGAATGTTGAGTCCTAGTCTTCACAAGTTTTTTTGCAACTTTGTGGAAAGACTCTAGCCAAATGTAATCTCAAAATTTTTGTAACTAAGATTTATTTCAGTCCTCACTTGTGACTCTCTCTATTCCTATATTGATTCATCGTGTCTCTGATACCACTGTTAGATTTTAAGGATATATCTAGTGGCAAATATCTATCAAAGGTCCTAATAAGATGCAAAAAATATGAAAGAATGGAATTCTACAATATGATTGAAATATACTATAAATAGAAAGTGGTAAAAATACAATGTAGTATGGAGGTAATAGTCACTCCATTAATATAAGCTAAAGAACTACATTGTACTCCATCCAATAGTTCTACCACTATCTACTACTCTCTACAATAACGAACTTGATATGCTTGATATATATTTGATATGACTATGAGACCTTTTATATAGGAAGATAGATTCCTTGGCCAACACTCTACCTAGTTGTACAAGGGGACACCTTGAAAATTACAACTTGCACATTTATACTTGTGCATTTATTATATTACTTGAAGTAACTAGCTAACTTTCCTCTAAATTAATCTTCTACTCTAACTATGTACCAAAGGTGGTACATTTACATGAACCAAATGATGTAATGTACTCTAAATCTAATAGATTTAGTTGTTTTTTGTTGTTCTTATACGCTCACATATTTTTACATTTTTTAAATTGGAATTATTTTAATCATTAGTCATGAAGAAACAAGGGTTTGGTCCATATACCAAGAAAGTTTGGAATTTCTAAAGAGATTGGACAAACCCCTTTACACTAATCGTAATTATTTTTATTTTTGTTTATAGGTTTTTGTGTTAAGCATGTTAAAAAAAAAGTATCATGACCCTATGATAACACAGTATGAAATTTCGTAAACACTTTCATATAATAGCAAAAACATATAGTGTCATATTTTAACATTATAGAATTGAATCAAAACTGTATAAAATTTATAAAAGTGGTACTACTAAAAAGGTCTCAAAATAGCTTTCTAATGAGTATAAACATACACATACTTATTTGAGAGTTGATACCTCAAAATGCCTAAAAATGATAACATCTTAACCCTATGAAATCGTCATGGCATTTTTGTATGGTGCTTTCATATGATGCTTGTGTATGGTGCTTCCATCCCTATGCGGTGCTTCTATACTTGTGGTGTATTGAGATATAATATCTCACACTTAATTGTCAATCCAAGTTAAATTTAAAGATTAGTAATCCTATTTATATATCCACAATTCTTAATCATTTACTTTATTCGGTTTCCTTAGTTTCGTTTGCAGGAAATAAAAGTTTGCAATAAATGAAATTGAATAAAATTATATTTAATTAAATTATGATTTAGTCTAATTTTGTGTGGATCCACGTTATGATCTAATAATCCATTAATATATTTATAATTCTATAATCATGCAATTTAATTAAATTTATATCATAAGGCTATTCTATGTTCTAAGTAAACCTACTATACACCCAGGTGTTGTAGGTGATTTGGAGAGGAGAGGTCAATCCTCCAAGGGAGGTCCCAAGCATGACTCTCAAGTCACTTTGATGGTGTAGAAACCCCTGGTCGTGGTCTCTCAGACCAAGGCGACCCTGCAAGAGATTTTTTTCTTAAAAAAATTAAACCTACTAAATTTTAGGAGGAAGAGAGCAAGGGACTAATTGTTTGAAGTGGGCCCTACCTCCTAAAGGTCAGTATTAATCTCTTCTCCTTTCTATTCTATTTTAAATTTAGTTAATTATATTCATTTAAACTAATTTTATGCTATTTAATTCATGTGTGCAATAATAATAAATGAAAGTTACAAGAACAAGTAAAGCATGAAGAAATTACAAAACACAATTACCAAATTCATAGAAGAAAATATTGTTATTTTATTGCTTGACTTCAATCTTCATTTGTACAATGTGACAATAGAAAAATGGTAGATCAAACCAGATAAGTAACATACTATGTAGACCTTTCTTAAGGTCTTTACGTTGTAATTTATTTTTTTTGTGGAAAACATCCGAGAAGGGATACCACTTTAGGGTAAGACCTAAGGAGGCAAGGTATTTATTCCACCAAAATTGCCCAAGGCTCACACTTTGCCTACCACATTTGACATACTCAAGGAGCAAACAAACACAATAAGATTAAAAAATAGTTAAAAAATAAAAATAATAATAATAAAATAAAATAAAAAACATGCTCCTTGAGTGTTTCGAAAAGATAAAGCACAACCAAACACACACACAATAATATAAAAAATAAATAAAACCACAACACAAACCACATAGAAAAAACACAAGAACAACATAACAAAACACAAACAAGACAAAAATAACAAAATGCTACAAAGACATAACCAACAAAAACATGAAAAACAAAAACAACCAAAACCTAAAAAATTAAAAAAAACAACCAAAAACAAACAATAAACAAAAACAAAAAACATAGAAAACACTCACACACAAAAATACGAATTAACACAAACATACAGAAACACAAGAACAAGAACAAAAACACAAGAACAATTACAAAAAACCCAAAATAACACAAAATAAAAAAAAATAGAAGAACAACAAAAAACAACACAAAAAATACAAAAAAACACACATCTCAAAAAACTAAACAAAAAAACAAAAAAGAAAAAAGGAAAAAAATGAACACAACAATGACCTTTCTAGATCAAAATAATTTTAAGGTAAGAATCAACATAGGAAACAAAAGAAATAATAGTTGAGCTAGGGAACTAAAATGCCCTGATCGAACCAAAGAGAAGCAAAAATAAAGTAAGAAGAAACTAGGTAGCTCAAGAACTGGAGCCCCCCAAACAAATTATAGAAAGAAGAGCTTCCCTTACTTGTGAAGCCCACCATCTAGGAGGGTGGCCATAGCAAGTAAGATCACCTTTGTCCAAATCCCAATTAGCTAAAGCACAAACACTTTTATTTTTATCTCTAACCACATGATTGTAATCAACTGTAAAAAATTCCATCTGGATTAACTAAATCTTCTCAATAATTCTTTTTATTCTCCAATCAACCTTATGATTCTTATAAGGAGTCTTCAAAATATTCATCATGAGTTGAGAATTAGACTCAACTAGCATCTTTCCCATCCAACCTTAGTAGCCTCTTTAATTCCTCTGAGGATACCATACCCCTCAATAATGTTATTGGAAAGAATACCCAAATTCTCAGCAAAGGTAAAAACCAGGGAGCCATCTGAAAGTCTACCAATTCCTCCCACACTAGCTTTTCTAGGGTTTCCTCTAGCAGCTCCATCAGTATTGAATTTTCCAAAATCCATAGGAGGAGGTTGTCAATTTCTTGTCCTATCCATCTTACAATTACTCACATTCCCTTTAATATGGTTGCCCTTAGAAGAGTTAATATTCAATCTTTGCGTCACTTGATCCTATATTTGGTGGGATTTTTTGGGGTGATCAAGGAGTTGTACTAATTCCACTAAGTTGGTAATGGTATTTTGCCAAATATAGTGAATATCCTTCCTATCTTGATTAAAAATTTGATTGTTCCTTTCATTCCAAATATTCCAAAGAAGAATGGTAGAACCCATCCAAACTAACTGCCTAATAAAATGATCAACACCCTCTTGTTTAGGTCAATCCCTCCAAAGTTGTTCAAAAGTTAAAAAAATGGGGCATTGTAAGCCAAGTAAAGTGGCCATTCTCCTCCATAGCTCAAAGGCTAAAGTACACTCACTAAAAATATGGCTAAGATTTTCCACATTCTCTCCACACATTTCACATCTAAAAGGGTTGTGAAAACCATGCTTCATAAGTTGCTCACCAGTAAGCACCCTACGATGCAATAAAAGCCAAGTAAATAACCTCACCTTAGGTCAGATATTTTGAGCTCACAACTGAGAAAATATATCAGATGATTGGTTGGGATTATTATGGGCAACTGAATATTCACCCCTAGTGGTGTTGTTGCATCCAAAATAATATTTTTAATGGGACCAAGAGAGATCACATATGAAATATGACTTGGATATCTTGTCTTTGCCTTTCTAGAATTTGAATATGTCAGTCCTCAATAGGGATCCAATATCTACCAACCTTTGAATTACTAGCATGTATAGATAGTAATTAGCCACCTTTATCCAGTTAGCTTGGTGAAGCTCCTCCATCCAAGGCCTCCAATAGGGAAACTGAGTTATCAAAGGCTTGTGACCATCCCAAGAATCTGTCCAAAAAAATTCTTGTTGACCATTATAAATGATCCAAAATAAATTTTTCTTTATCAAATCCTCACCAATCTTAAGAACTGCTAAAATAGGAGAACCTTTGGTAGACAATTAATAGCAAACAAGGTCTTCAAGAATTTTGTTCTCAACATATTTAGCACAAATATTATTGGACCAAAGAGCATTGGGGTTATGCAAAATCCTCCATTATAATTTAGCAGCTACAACTTTGTTATTATTAATAAAATACCAGAATCCTAACCCTCCTTCACTCTTAGGAAGAGATAAAATGTTCTATTTCACCAAGGCCCATTTTATTTTCTCCTTAGTACCACTCTAGAGGAACCGATGACTGATTTGATCTAGTTCTTAAAGAATAACCTTTGGGATATTCAACATGATAGAAATATAAATAGGAATATCTTGAAGGACTAATTTTACCAAGGTGATTCTATCCCCAGAAGAAAGCCACCTATTGGTCCACTTTCCAATTTTCTTCTTGACTTTGTCCAACAACCAATTCCAATATTTTTTTGCCTTTGAATATTGATAGGAATACCTAAATAAGTGATCAAAAGGGAGGTCTTATTATATATTAATTTATCCAAGACCATGGATTCTTGTCTCGAAGAGCAATGAAAGAAAATGATTTTATATTTGTCTTCATTGATCAATTGCCTAGTAGCCTTAGAAAAATAGCTAATGATTTGCTTAATATTAGAAGCTTCCTTAATTGTAGCTTTACCTAAAAGAGTAGAGTCATCAAAAAATTGAAGATGAGAGATAGGTCTAGCTCCATGAGCAATGGTAACTCCCTAAAGTGTTTTGTTTTCTATCTTTTTTGTTATAGTCCTATCCAAGCATTCCACAAGAATTATGAATAAATAAGGGGATAGCGGGTCACCTTGCCTAATACCTCTGGAAGTTGGGAACAAGTGATAAGGCCTGTCATTGATAAGAACTAAGTAGAAAACTAAAGAGATACATCCTATAATCCAATCCATCTAATCCTAAGAGAAACCAAATTACCTCAAAACTTTGATAAGGAAGTGCCAATCCACTCTATCATAAGCTTTGGATAAGTCTAATCGAATGAACATGGAAGAATATTTTTGCATATCCATGGAATGGATGGCTTCTTGAGCAAGAACTATCTCATCTACTATTTGATGCCCTTCCACATAACCCCCTTGTTTAGGGAAAATAATCTTATGCAAAAGAGGCTTCAACCTTTCTGCCATGATCTTAGTAATGATTTTGAGAAGAACATTACATAAAGCAATAGGTCTAAAAGCTGAGATATGATCAACCTCTTGAGCTTTTGGAGCAAGAGTAATATAAGTTTTACTGATAACCTTCAAAATTTCTTTGGATTTCCTAGATTCTTCTACCACCTCTAATAAATCAGCATGAAGGATATCCCAGAACTCTTGGTAGAACTCAATGGAAAAACCATCAGGACCTAGGATTTCTCTTTTTGCATTTTAAAAACTACCTGTTGAAGCTCATTGATAGTAATAGGAGCAGTAAAAATAAATTTCTCCTTAGAAGTGATAAGAGAAGGTATTTCTTGAAGAACATTTTGTTGAGATGCCGAGACAAGAGGAGTAGTAGCAAAAATATTGGAAAAGTAATCGACAACAATAGAGTTCATTCCATCCCAAGTGTAGATAACATCTCTAGAATCTGGTTTCAAGGAAGAAATAAAGTTGTGAGATCTTCGAGCTTGAAGAGAATTGTGGAAGAAATATATGTTTCAATCTCCTTATTTGAGCCATTGAATTCTAGATTTTTGCTTCCATAAGAGTTATCTTTTTCCCATTCCTCTAATTGAGTTGTGAGTTTAATTTCATTTGCACTTCTACTCTCTGTGAGGTCATCTAAACGGATTTTCTTATTCCAATTTTCAAGTTGAGCAATAAATTCATGTTTTTTAATGAACATCCCCAAACTCCTTCCAGTTCCAAGTATTTATTTTGGATTTAATGTATTGTAGTCTTTTGGAAAAATAGACATCTTAGTCCCATACCTAGGCTTACCTTCCTTCCACCATTTTTGCACACGAGCTGTAAAGGAATTGTCTCTAATATACATTAATTAAAAATGGAATATTTGTTCTCTGAGTTGGATTAAAGGTTGATACAACTTTTTTGATGCTTTATGGTTTTCTATCTACTTTTTTTTTTTATGCTTTATGATTTTCTATAGTGAAACTTAAGGCATATTTCGATTTGGAAACTAAAGAATGAAAATGAAAGAACTTGTATTTTACACATCTTAGATCTTCTTTTAGATTTCCACTAGGCGTTGCTAGGAACAGTGGCTTATGCTTGCAAAGTTTACCCTAGAACCCAATGTACTAGAATTTATGTATTGGTTTGCTTGCTTTGAGGCCCTACTAGAGGCCATATTTGCACCAAATAGAGTGCATCTATGAAACTCATAATAGTTTATGCATCTTTCTTAAAATTGAAATGTCTTTTGCATTAGGAATATAAGAAAGAAACATTGTTGTTGTATGATGCATTTTACTTTATATAAACTTAAAATGAACCCCAGACATGCACACATGTTTTAAACATTGGGGAGATGGATTTCATCACCAACCGTAAATTCAGTTCGGTGACATTGGCATTCATATCCTTCCACCGGCTTGCCCCTATATTATCATAGAAATAGATTAAGGAACTTTTTTATAGTGGTACTAAGGTACTCATGCTCAAACTATCTTCCACCATTGGAACAATCATTGGTTCAGGGTGGAAGAGCTAGGAAAAACTCCCATTGGGACTTCAATGATGTACCCTAGTGTCTTTTTGAGAAAATCATGTTTGGCATGGGTGTTCTTGATTCCCACTATAGATGAGTCTCCTCATTCTAAATCCAATACAAGAGCAACAAAAGAACAACAATATATCAAAATGCAGCAAACAGTTTAGGGCACACATAAATTGCTAATCAAGATAAAAAATTGTCTGATATTGTTTGGCTATGTTTAAATTACAAACACAAAAGATTAATTCACAAACACAATGGTCAAAATAAGAAGTAAACATCCTTGGTTTGATACCAAGGGAGAAACTGAAGCAACACATGCCCATAGGTGAAGTCATAGTAACATTGAACAACCCACTCGTAAGACCATGAGATGTAGGTCCATGAGTCTAAGGTGTGATAACTCAACCATTGGGGGTTCTCCTCAAGAAACCCCACTTAGGAAGTATTATCATGGAACTAAATCACAAAAACACAAAGAGGCTTCACATCCATCCTCGTCAAGGATACATGAGGAGACCTCAAGGGCCTCCTCTAAACACATTGAAACTTCTCACAGACACGAGGAAGCTTTAAGGGCTTCCTCCTCACATGGACATAAAGGAGGTTCTAAATCTCATTCTTCACATAAGGATGACAAGGATACCACATCTCCATCCTCATAGAGAGTAGGAATGATCACAAAACCTTCATCATCAAAAGGACACACAAGAGCTACAACACCTCAAGCTTTACATGAGACACATAGGATAGGACTGCACACTGAAGGGTAAGAAACTAGAACTACATCCAGTTATAGGAACCAAACAGAAGATACCCTTCACACAAGAGGAAGGATTCCAATAGAATATAACCTCATTGGAATAAATGGCACCCCATAGGATCATCCATGGAAAACAAGATAACTAGATGAGTTGGATCGATTTCATTCAAGGCCAACTCAAAGGACAGTAGCTACAAAACATTCTACATCTAGGAGTTCGTGAAATGTGACTTCTAAATACACCTCTCAGTCGAGGGATGCCTTAGAGTGACCCTATAGTAAACATGTAGAGTCTGATCATAGAGAAATGCACTAATACATTGAACAAATTACATTAGCTAGCAAGAGCAAAGAAATAGTATAAATTCCTTCAAGGAATCTATGAGTCAGAACCACAAGAACATAATCATACCAACATGAGTTTTCTATGACATCGCAAGCTGACCATATGCGACAATTAGAAAATGCATTATGCAAAGAGTGAGATTTAGTGGAGGCTATCAAACATGATAAACAAATACAAAGACTCTTGTGCCAACATGAGTAGCATCTAAGAGATCAAGCTGAGCGGCTAGCTTGTATTAACTTACAAACAAACGATGATGATCACCAAAGAAATAGATGCACTGACTCACCAAAGAAAAGGTGCACTAGCCAAGATAGCCCACGATAAAACCACCACTCAAATCATGAATGAAACCAAACTGGTGGAGAAAGAGTAAACATAATAAACCATGATCACAATCCTAAGTCCCCTCATAGGAGGGAAGAAAATAGAACAAGTCAAGTGGATAAATATTTACCTCCATTACCATCGCAAGTGGGCCTGCAAGAGGAGGAACTCCTTGCTTCAAAGTAATTTTGGGAACTTGCTAAAAATATGAAGTCCTTTGAGAAGCAAGAAACAGATAGAAACCAACCAACATTGAGCAAAATACATAACCAGCCACTATGCCCATTAGTTCCTAGCCCTGCATATCCTAATCATTTTAAGATGCATAGGTTAGAAAAATTCAAGGGTGAAGAGGATGCACAAGAGCATGTTACCAATTTCATCAATGCACATTTTCATCTTGAAGACATTGATGCTCTTATGCTAAGAACGTTCATTATGACATTTTTAGGGGCTGCCACTCAATGGTTCAACCAACTGCCCAAGCATAGCATATCCAATTTTGAACAACTAGTAAACGCTTTCCTAAAGCGTTTCTCCTTTGGTGCTACAAAGAAGGTGAACCTCTCAGACCTGGCCGAGCCAGTAATGGATTATGGAAATATATAGATAAAATTCATGGTAAAATTATCACTCTCCATACCCATAGAAGAAATTGTCCATATGTTCACAAAGAGTTATTCTAAACACATCTCATTCTTGCTACAACTTCAACAATATCCTTCATTTAAGGAAGCCTTGGCATAGGCCAAACTCATTGAGGACATAAAATTATATGAGGGAGCCATTAAGCTCTAAACCAAGGAGTGGAATAAGACTGGTAAGAATGACAAGTACAAATAGAAATAGGCAAAACCTATGCTATTTAATCAAGTAGTATTGGCTACACCTAAGGATGGGGGTGTGCACCAACCATAGAATTATCAATCACAACCCCCGCTAGCAAATTACGACCAAAAGAACAATCATGGGCCAAATAGAGAATGTAGGCCACCTTGCTATTTTACACCTCTCTTAGATTCAATGCAATCAATTTTCAACTAGTTGAACGAGGCTGGGAAGATCAGATTTTCTAATATACCTCTTATATATCCCAACCATCCTAAGCCAAAAGGATATAGGGAAGATCAATTTTGCTCTTATCATAGGATACTAGGGTATGACATTGAAGTTTGCATTGGGTTCAAGTATCAAGTTCAAAATATGATTGAGGCAAGAGAACCTAAATTCGACAACCCATTGGCTCTCGATAATAGAAATATGGGCATATACAAAAACCTGCTGCCAAATCATGAGGCCACTAGAGGGCAAGGTGCCCAAGTCAATTAGGTTCGATTCAATGCATCTACCCATGGATGCATTGGGATGGTTGAAATTATCAATGTAGCAACCAAGAGTAGAAGATATGGTCAACCATAGCCTCCTATGGCTCCCATTAATGGCCCATCTACACTGAGATAGAGGTAGGGGTAAAACAACCTTCCAGGTCCACCAACCCGACCTGTGGTAACCGTTCAGAGTAGACTAGAGCAAAATTTACAAACAACTCCAGCCAAGATATCCATCTATGAGCTCATACAATAGTCCCAAAAGCATAGGGAGAATTTAATGGATATATTAAGGTCAATTGAGCTCCAACCACAAGACCCCTATGCATTCACTCATTTTATGGGACAAGTACATAAATGTCAAGAGCTTGTAATTTTATTCTATGATTATGAGATTAATACAGTATCTATTGTCTTACCAGACCCTCTTTTGCACATTGTTGTGTCAATAAATAATTTACCTTTTAAGTGGGTCTTGATCGATATAGGTTCATCAATAAACATCATCACAACAATAGCAATAGAACACCTTAAGATACCCAAATCCAATATCGTTCCAAGAACCTACACACTAAGATATTTCAATGATGCTCTATGCTCTACTATGGAAATGATAGTCCTACCCATTAAGGTGGGGCATAAGAAAATCCTTGTGATGTGTCATGTCTTGGAAGGGGCCATGCAATACAACATTCTCTTAGGGCATACTTGGATAAGATATATGAGGTGTGTTCCTTCGATTTTACACCAATGTGTCAAATATGTGCATGATGACAAAGTCTATATGGTTGTGGCTAATGATGAGCCATTCAAATATGTCCATCAGGTGGATTTTCCAAGAGATTTTTTTATTCCTTCACCACACCTGTATGTAACACCGTCATCTCTAACTATGCAACTAGATGACAAAGACAAATGTGGATGAAAAGACCCATCCACATCGACACCTCCTCTTACACCCAAAATAATTAACGCTTCTAAGAGAAAATCAATGTCAAAACCTAAGGATAATTAGAAGCTAAAGGCACCCTTAGTCAAGGAATAAAAGCCTAAGGAGTTTCCAACCTTAGCCATTGCTGAAATCCCAAATCCTATGGAAGAAGAAGATCTCCAGGATCAAGTAGAAGAAATGCTAGAATCCACTTCGTCAGTGTCGTCTGTAGGGTCATCCACATCACATGCGATAATACACTTGGAAAGTACAGGAATAGGGGACTACCTTATGCATAACATAACATTCACACCCATCATTGAGTCAACACAAGACATGGGATGTCCAATAGACTTGAGACCACCAGTGGGAATGGTGGTTCCACTTGGAATCCCTCCTAACCAAATCAATTTTATCTATGTTGGCCTGGTTCAAACATAGAAGATGACAATGATGAACTATTCATTGTTAATGTTTGTTACCTCTCTAACCTTGAGTTTGCTCTAAGATACTTTGAACACTGCCATTGGCATGGCTATGGTCTTGGTATATATGAGCAGGGGTGCAAACGACCATATGAGCTACAATATCAACTTCCCACTGATAGTTTTAGGTTAGGCTATTACATCAGAGGTTGATATTACTCTCTAGTGGCAACCTTGGACAAATTAAGCTTGGGTTTAGGAGAATACATCTTTTTATTCCTTATCACCCCATAAGACATCTGACCAATGGACAAACTATTGTGGTGAACATACCACCACCAAAAAATTATCATCCAAACTTCTCAATTGATGCCACCCCGACAGGTTACAACTCATGGGATGAAGAGTGAGAAGAAAGTGGATATGATGTAAGCGATGATGAAGCACAAGCATGCTTGGCCTATCATGGGCCTCACTATTTATAAAGCTTTGTCTACTCCAACCACAAAGAGAGTGGATACATATTAGATGAAAGTGGCTATGAGTCAGAGGACTCAATAGAAAGAGCATACCGAGGGTCAAGGCAATGGCCCCATAGCTTTGGGCAAGAAACTAATGCAAATGGCATCTTCATAAGTGATGAAGAATATGAGGATGAAATAGATATGGCCTACTTAGGGCCTAGATAGGTTCCCCTTGTCTTGGGACCACATACCAATGTTAATGGTTTTTGGATAAGTTATGATGACCTTTGAAGATGAGACTAAAATGACATATCTTGGGCCTCACCACTTGCGACAAGTTAATGCCCTGGTAGAAAGAGAAGCGGCACTTCATGCCATAGACCCTAGCTTACAATTTTTGGAAAGACCTATTGACTTAAATGCCATTTACCATGCAGTTAATCCCCCTCTGCCTACGTTTAGGGAGCTCTTGGAACCCAATGATCCTATCATCCGCCCTGCTCTTGGGCCAGATCCAAAAATTCCTTTTTTTCCAGAGCCTCATCGCGAGTATGGAGGAAAAATTTTTGAGATAAGATTTCACCCATGTGGTCCTGGAGATTTCATTCCATCCATCAAAATAATCTCCATTAATATTAAACCACTCCACTTCATAATCCAGTCAATCCTACCACACCATTGTATCTTAATATAGATGCTATTTATTGGGATCACGCTAAGTCACCCATAGAGCCTGAGGATCTTTTTCCTAATGAAAAGATGTACAATAATTCCATTTTGCATCAGGCCATGCATATGATGTATTTCATGCTAGTTTGGATCCTGAGTTAGTAGGACCTATAAATCTCGCCAATGACATTCATCTGATACCCACACCTCACCAGTCGGAGGATGGGTCACATATGGCTATAGAAGCAACTTTTAAGGTGGACATTGGCGATGATCCTACTCAACCAAATAAAGTCAAGTTCAGAGAAATTTTATCTCTAGAGGAACAAGCCATCATAATACCTCTCCTAAAATAGAGGCCAAGTCTTTTTGCTTGGTCTTACAAAGACATGCTAGGGATAGATCCAAATTTAGTCCTTCACAACCTTTCATTGGATCCCATGAAGAAGCTATTCAAGAGAAAGCTAAGGAAAATGCATCCAACCATCAATTTGATAGTGAAAAACGAGTTACAAAAGTTGTTAGATGCAATTTCATAGTTCCCATTGATTACCTGGAATGGGTATCGAACATGGTGCCCATGGGAAATCCTAACGAAAGAGTCCATATTTACATAGACTTCAAAGAATTTAATAGAGCAACTTCGAAGGATTCATTCCCATTTCCAAACATAGATGTTATTTTTGATGCCACTATAGGCCATGAGATGATCTCCCTAATGGATGGGTTTTCTGGATAAAATCAAATCTGAATCAAACTTGAAGACCAGCATAAGACTACTTTCATTAATCCATGGGGAACATTTGGTTATAAGGTGATGTCATTTGGCCTAAATAATATTGGTGTCACATATCAATAGGCCATGACATACATCTTTCATGACTATATGCATAAGATATTAGAGGACTACATTGATGACTTGTTGGCCAAGTCCTTATTACAGTAAGGGCATGCTGAAATCCTTGATAAGGTCTTTGATCACCTCATTGAGCACAACATTAGATTGAATCCTAAGAAGTGTGTGTTTGGTATAACTTCTGGTAAGCTCTTAGGGTTCATCATTTCTAAGAGAGGCATTGAAGTTGATCCTGCAAAGGTTAAGGTCATATTGGAAATGGCTGCCCCTACCAACATTAGGGAGTTAAGAAGCCTACAAGGCAAGGTAGCATCTATAAAATGATTCATTGCTCAATTATCAGACAAATGTCGATCCATGAATCAGTTGCTACACAAAGATATCCCTTTTCATTTGGATGAAGAGTGCCATCATGCCTTTGTAGAGATAAAAACTTACCTGGCAACACCACCAGTGTTGGCTCCACCAAGACGAAACATACCATTTTTACTATACATATTGGCTACTGACTTTGCTTTGGGCACCATGGTAGCCCAAAATAATGCACAAGACAAAGAGCAAGTCGTATATTACATTAGTCGCACCTTGGTGAGTTATGAGCTAGGGTATGCGTATGTCAAAAATTTGTGTTTGGCAGTGGTCTTTACGACCAAAAATTTGTGACACTATATGTTGATCCACATGACCTACATTATATCCAAACAAAATTCTTTGTAGTACATGATGAACAAGACATATCACAACACACGTACTGCAAAGTGGATCATGCAATTGATAGAATGTATCTAGAATTCATAAGCCAAAAATACATTAAGGGATAAGTCATAGTAGATCAATTAGCAGAGGCATCTCTTTAGGATAGCAAACCTCTCACCATAGAATTGCCTGATGATGCAATCTTTGTATTATCAGATCCGTCAAAACTCAAATAACCCAAGAAATAAAGAGACATGACATTGTTCTTCGATGGTTAAAAGTGTGAGCAAGGGTGTGGACTAGGGATTATCTTTATCACATCGTAGGGTGCTCCATTACCCTTATCATTCAAACTAGACTTCTCTTACAAAAATAATAACATAGATTATGAGGCCTTGATCTTGGGACTCCAAACAGCCATAGCAATGGGTATTAAAATATTGAACATATTTTCTGACTCCTTGCTTAGTAAATCAAGTCAAAGGGTTTTTCCAATGTAGGTACCCACTCCTAAAATCTTACAAAGAACTTGTATACATTTACATCACCAAACTAGAATGGTATGACATAGAGGTAATCCCTTGCACATCAAATAGATTTGCAGGCACCATGGCTTCTTTAGGATCCTTAATCCCTCAGAATCTGTCTACTAAATTTACAACCATTCATGTTAAAGTACTCTTGCACTCATCATTACGGCATGAGGCTTTTGACAATCAAGAATCAATCAACATGATCAAAATTGAACCAAATCAGGATTGGTCCTTCACAGCTAGAAAACTCTTGCAAACAGCACCTTGGGGGTCTATGATCTCCTAATTTCCTGCAGAGTGTGGTATAACCATTCACCATAGGGTTGTTCCTCAATATGTATTCACCAATGATGAAAGGTAGGAGGAATAGGTCATCCTTTCTATAGAGGTTGTAGCATATCAAGATTGGCTTACCCAATTACAATATTTCCTAAAGCTGGGAATGGTACCACATGGCCTATCACATGCTAAAAGGTAAACATTTAAAAATAAGGCAACAAGGTACATATTACTAGGAGATATCCTCTACACACTAGGTTATTATGGAATGCTCCTTCATTGCCTTGAGCCCCAGGAAGCATCCTGGTAAATTTTGTAGGCTCATGACAGTACGTGTGGAGATAATTTTAGTGGCATGACTATTGTGAAGTGCATATTGAGAATGGGTTACTATTGGCCCACTATGGAAAAATATTGTTACAATTATGTCAAGAACTGTGTTAAATGCCAACATCATGCAAACCTCACACATTTACCATCACAAGCCTTGCAACCCATCCAGGTAGCATGGCCCTTCTCACAGTTGGGACTAGACTTAGTTAGGAATATTTCACCCTCATCCTCAGACCAACACACATTCATCATAAAAGCTACTAAGTACTTCACCAAATGTGTTGAAGTGATCCCCTTGACATCGAAAACTAGACCAAGGATTATGGAGTTTATACTTCATAATATCATAAGTCATTTTGGGGTCCCTTCAAAGATAGTATCGGATAATGGGCCATCTTTCAAGAACAAAAATGTGCGTGCTTTGACAAAAAAATACCATATTCAACATACTTTTTCAACACCCTATTATCCGTAATCAAACAGGCAAGCAAAAGCCTCAAACAAAATAATAGCCTCCATATTAAGAAATACGATGAAAGATAATCATAGGGATTGGCATATGCAATTGCCTCTGGCACTATGGGCATATAGGACTAGTGTATGTATGCCAATTGAGGCAAAACCATTTTCACTTATATATGGCATTGAGGCCATCATGCCCCTAGAGTTGGAAATTCCAACCTTACGCATAGCATTGAAGAACTTTATAGATGATGATACCACATGGCAAAGCCACCTTGATAAATTAACGCTACTTGATGAACGTCGATTCAATGCCTTAGAGCATCTTCACATTTATTAGGATTGCCTTGCATGAGCTTACAATAGTAAAGTCCACTTAAGGGAATTCAAATTTGGAGATCTTGTGCTCAAAGAAAACCAACAAAACTCAAATCTTTCGTCGCACCTACGAGATAAATATACAAAAAAGTGGATAGGCCCCTACATGATTTCAGAAATGGTTGGGCCTTGAGCATATCTTCTTACATCATTGGATGGTGTTGAAGAGCCTAAACCTCTCAATATCATTCACTTTAAGGCGTTCTACACATAAAATACAAAAACATTCAAATATGTCAAAAACAAAAAAAAACATTCAAATATGTCATAAAATACAAAAACATTCAAATATGTCATAAAATACAAAAACATTCAAATATGTCAAAATTACAAAAATAACATAAAGACTCAAAAACACAAACAAATCCTCAAAACATGAAAAATTCAAAATCAATTAAAATGCTCCAAGATGATCTACACACCACTTGGTAAAAATCAATCAAAAGGCTCCAAGGGTATCTACACACCGTTTGGTCAAGATCAATCGAAATGGTCCAAGGGTTTCTTCACAAATATTGGTCAAAAATCAATCAAAAGGCTCCAAGGGTATCTTCACACCACTTGGTCAAAAATCAATCAAAATTATCCAAGGGTGTCTTCACACCGCTTGGTCAAAAATCAATCAAAATGCTCCAAGGGAATCGTCACATTGCTTGGTTAAAATTAATCAAAAGGCTCCAAGGGTATCTTCATACCATTTGGTCAAAATCAATCAAAATTCTCCAAGGGTAGCTTCACATCACTTGGTCAAAAATCAATCAAAACGCTCCAAGGGTATCTTCACACCACTTGGTCAAAATCAATTAAAATGATCCAAGAGGACCTTCACACCACTTGTTCAAAAATCAATCAAAACACTCCAAGAATATCTTCACACCGCTTGGTCAAAATCAATTAAAATGCTCCAAGAGGACCTTCACACCACTTGGCAAAAATCAATCAAAATGATCCAAGAGGATCTTCACACCGCTTGGTCAAAATCAATCAAAAGGATCCAAGGGTATCTTCACACCGCTTGGTCAAAATCAATCAAATTGCTCCAAGGGTATTTTCTTTCCGCTTGGTCAAACATTAAAAAGCCCCAAAGGCACAATAAGCCCTTTGGTCAAAGTCATAAAAATACAAAAACAATACAAAAAGATTAAAAATACAAAAACATTTGCATCTTACATTTGCATCCACATAGTTGCATTGCATTACACATTCATATCCATTACATTTGCATATGACATGATCACAATCTTGCAAACTATGCCATAGTTTGTATCACAACTACAAATACTCAAGTCCATATTCATCCATTCATCCACGTGTGTAACTGTTTTTTTCAACACGACCATTTCTTGTTGCTATAATGAATAGGCTAAGGTTTCTCATTCATTCAACCATATCTAGTGGTCTTATCAGCTTTTATAGAAAGCCATCTTGATTAGTAGAGGGTAAGGTCTAGTCGTGATAATCCCTTAGATATTCAAGATCTCATCACTAATTAAAACACTAAAGTTCTAGTTGATACGAGGGAAAGATGAAAGGTGCAAAATTGGTCTAGGTTACCTTAAGCAAAAAGAGTCTTCCTTGCTTATCCCCCTATGTGACCAGCTCGAAGGTGCTAAGAATTGACAAAAGGACAAGTTCCACCCTACATAAATCCTTAATTCTATAAAAACAAGCAAAAATGCCAAAGTCAATAAAAATTCAAAAGAGTGATTATCATCACTACATAAATCCCTTGCTTCTATCAAAACAAGCAAAATCCCAAAAACAAAGTAAAAATCCCCTTCACTACTCAAAGAGGAAAGTCATCATCACAACATAAATCCCTTCCTCAAAATAAAAATAAACAGTGATTTTCATCACTAAGTATGAGCAAGTATCCAAAATCAAATGAAGAAAAAAATGGGAATGGAACTTGAATCCCTGGAATTCTCAGCATTAACGAGCTATAAGCACGACGATATGTCTATCACAATAGCATATTGCATTTGTGTAGACCAATGTTTGAATGTGGATGAGCTAGCTTAGGGTAACTCAATGCTGCCTAGTGGTATAGTCCAACTAAATACAACATAGAATCAGATGAACACTTGAGATTATCACCTAACATAGGAGGAAATTCTTGGGTTCTATCTAAACATATTCATTTGCACACACAGATATAATGAATATCTAGGCCATGATAAAAGCCTTGCTTTAAAAATTCTTGCATGGTCAGTACACAGTTGTTGATAGGGTAACTAGAGTGTTTGAGTCTCAGGAAAAGCCTCAAAGCTTCCCACATAGCAACAAATCATATCATCAATCACATCATCAAGTTTCTTTATGAGGTTTTGTGAGTTAAGGGGTATTAAAAAAATAGGCTAGATACCGGATGGATGTCAAAAATGATATTTATATGGCCATTGACTATTTTGTATCTCTTAAATTACAGAAGTTTATCGATAAAATACATACATTCCAAGCCATTACATTTCACATATGAATGCTTAAGTAGTTAGTTATTGTGATAAGAATTATTAGTGACATTCATAACAAATATACTTTCTATGGTGTCGTCCAATATATTGTTAAACTCATATCATATGCATTCCTTATGTTTTAAGTGATTAAAGCATACAGGTTCATTCATATTAGATAAAAATCATATTGATCATACATTGCATCATAAAGCAAATTAAAACATGCATTTAACAAAAAATTGTATCCATTTACATCAAATCACATTATTGCATATACATACATTGCATCATTAAGCAATAAATAAAGGCAATATCCACCAATGCATACGATCATAAATCCATCATCAATTCAACTCATGATACATCACATCACATCATAATAATCAACTCATATAAGCATATACATAATCATCCATATAAACATCCACATCACCATAAATATCATTATCATCTAACATATACATCAAGTCATAATAACGCCATCATCACATTACATAAAACATAAAATATAAACAATAAAGGATACACATAAAGAGTCATAATGTAAAAATACCATATAAATATGTGTATCAAGTCCATGGATATATAAAAATACCTATGGGCTACAGTCATACAAGTCAGCTAACCTCAAAAATAGAAACCAAGTGCATCATCAGTCAATCACAGGGTCTACACCCCCTGCACCACCGCCCCTAGTGGCGGTATCATGAGTAGAGTGGTGTGATCCTGCTGGTCTCTCCATGTGATTTTGGGTCCTCTGGCTAGGCCAAATGAAAGACTACCCTGAGGTCAAACGCTCACTAACCTGTGATCCACTTGCAACTCCTCTCTCTCTAGGAATGGCCCCTAGCCTCTTGATCTACCTCGATAGAGTAGTGATGTAGGCTGCATCATCAGCAATCTATGCATCGCTCTCATCCAGTAAACCCTACAGATGCATAATCTCTACCCCTGGATCTACCCTTGGAGGACCCTGAGGTATAGGAGGATCAACCACAAATTACATCCTAGCAGCACCGCCCCCAACAGTAGCCTGCAAATCCTGAATCTGTCATGTGAACTACTTTATGGTGGCATCCTGCTGGGCTATAATGGCATCACACTACTGTACCTGGATCTTGGTCGACTAGAGATCGACCTCTAATTCATGCTTCTGCACCTTGAGAGAATAATATCTCTCCTTGAGATCCAACTCCTCATCCTCAAGAGCCTCCTACTCCTCCACTGCCACCTGATCTACCGGTTGGCCCCAACTCTTAGTCCTGGCTCAGACTCTATGCCCTACTATATCTGTGCCTTTGTCTCCAACATCATCCTCATGGCCCATACTACCATCACCATGCCACATCAAATCACCCACCACTGTGCAAATGCATATGTGACTCTCCTAGTGACTCCTGGGTCAACTATTAGGGCATCCTCATCATTAGTTAGCTCTATAACCTATGGCGATGGGAGGTCTCTCTCTGCTTCGATGCACTTATCCAAGAATGGAACCAGTGTCACATCTTGTTGTATCCCCTACTGATGGAGAATTGGGGAGTAGAAGAAGTACTCCCTGATACCAACCTTGTGGTTGATAAGCCATCGCTCATACTGTGTCCAAGCTGTGAAACTCATCGGATCATCCCAAGCAAGGCACTCATAGTATGGATGCCATATAATGTCTCCAGCATGTAGCCCAATGAAAGTAGTAATATAATGGGGAAGTTCCCCTGCACAAGGATGACTTTTACACTCCTTGTGCTCTCAATACCACCTGGTGCCATAGCACTACATCTTATCATCAATAGTCATGATCTCAATAGGGAGCCCTATAGGATGATCGACACGAATGTGCTCCCATCCCATATCTTCAGGAGCAAGCTGCAAGCAATGCCAACGTGACCTCATCGATGTATGTGATACAACTCATCTTAGAACTGGGCCAACAGAGACCTCCCCCATGCATACATGATAGGCTCTGTGTTGTCCATCAGGTCCTAAACCATCGCAAGTAGGTTCCACAAAAACCTCAAGCCTAAGAAATTCAGGATAAGAATGTTATTGATGACCATCAGTAACATCGTATGCCTCTCTAAGAAGACATGCTCCCTATACCAGTGTATAACAGATACACCTCTAGATTTTTCTTCCCTGAAGGCAATAGCAACATACCCCCTGAAAACCTGGGCAAAGACTGCATCATGGTCATTAGTGGCCAAAAAGACAATGGCCACTTTGTCGAATGGAATCCTAAAAATCCTATACATATCCTTCGACATGATAGTCATCTCACCGGTAGAGAGGTGGAAGGTGTTAGTCTTAAGATCCCACCGATGCACCAGGGCCATGAGATAAGCCTGATTTACCATAATATTGGGCAATCGATTCACATACTGTAGCCCATGAGCCTTAAGCCAGACCTAGTTTGTGTCATCCAAAAGAGGTAGAAGGTCATTCAAGAGCTTCGGTTCCTGAGCTCGAGCAATGAGAATCTAAATACAAGGAAAAGCAAAGCATAACTACAATGCATCTAAGGCATAAAACACAATAAATCATGAGAAACGGTGCAAACAATGATAAGCGATTCTAATTTTATGCAAAAGAGCAATAAATGCGCCTAATCATGCAGCAAATTTTAGAAAAACAACGCAAAAATTCAAAAAAATCAATTAATCACTTCAAAATGCAAAAAAAATCAAAAATTTGCCTAAGTGTTCCTTGTCGTTGTTGCCTACAGCGGCCAAAAATTGGCTACTGAGGCTAGAAGTGGCCAAGCCCCAACAGTTAGATTTTTGACCATTGAGATTCAAATTGGTTGTTGTTGTTGACAGCGGCCAAATTGTAGGTTGAATTGGCTGCTTTGAGCGGGTATGGCCAACAGGAGACAGCAAACCCATGAGCCCTAGGCCAAAAATAACTAAAATTTTTGAAAAACATAAAAATGTGGACTAGCCCACCTAAACTAAGCCTAACTATAGGTGTGGTTTGTTTCCAACAATATTAACGAGGTTCATTTAACAATTGCTTAGTGTGGTTCATTTTTATACCAAAAGGAAAAAAGCAGGGTTAAGGTTTGAAAGAGTACTTGAGAAGCTTCGGCTCCTCCACTCGAAGGTGCCTCACCTTACACAACCATGATCCTCCAAGTAGCGAAAGCCCTCCAGGGTGCAAATGTCATTGTAACTCCAGAGCTCAGAATAGAAAATCACCAACTGGAAGAATGAAAGTCAAAACCCTAGGTTGCTTTTATATTTTTCAAATTCTACCTTGGCCACTGCTATCATTAGTGGCCCTAAATTCTTGTCTTCTCAAGACGAGAGCAGCCACAAGCAGGAAGTTAGCAGCCACTGGATATGACAGTGATCGGTAGCACAGACAAGATCAAAAAAAATTTCCTCCAAGAGAAGTAACAAAAACATCAAATAAACACATTTTGATGGTTCATGATCATCATAATAATAAAAATAACAAAAAATATATATAAATAAAAAATCTCAAGTAAGCCTCATATCCAGTTACTCTATCAACTCAGTGGTTGCAGCGATTCACACTCCATGCAATTCGGTGAGATGAGTGAGTCACCATAAGGCTACTTGGGGTAAATCATTCATTTTGGAATTAGGATGTGTCACCCTCAATCCCAAAGAAGACCTAGAAGGTCAGACTTATCCACGGGTGCAATAGAATCATCCTCATTCCCTTATGACCTAAAAAAAACTAAGTCGAATGATACAACATAAGCATAAATAGAATCGCTCATCCTAACTCCCTAAGAAGGCTACTTTTAGTTGGACCACTCCCCGAGATAGGGATGAATGATTATCATAAACAGTTGGAATCATAATTGGATGGGGTTTTGCCCATTAAAAGAACAAATTCTAGAAAGGAACCAAATTAGTCAAAATGGTCAAGCGACTTGTCGCTTCATTCATTGCCCATTCCTCACCAATTCGTTGTGTGAGGAGGTAGTTCAAATTTTCAAAATAATCATAATCAAAGTCAACAAAAGATTACTCAATCATATCAAAATTATGTTCATCCTACAAATAATTACAGATAACTATTATAAATTTACCTTGTTTTTTGGGATCATAAGAAAAATATGACATATTTAGTTTGTAGCTCTCCTACAGATCGAATCTGATTGTAGCAACATAAGCTACCCGATTGAGTTTGAGGAATGAGTGCAATTGAATATGTGCAAGCACTATGCTAAGTTAAAGCCTTCCAAATGTTGAAGCAAATATTTAAGGATGCACACCATATTATGTGATTGGGTCATCTAGCGTTGATCAGACTAATTATCATCATACACCCTATAAACATATCAATCTATGTTTTTGCTCTATGTTGTGTTTTTCCACATAGTGCATCTCAAAAAGGGGCATCTGTAGACACCTAAAACATGCCATGTTTAGGATAACTACTCACATAAGCACATGCATAGACCATATGATAAAACCTTGGACTTTCCAAGTATCAAAAGTGGTTCTCACCACTCATCTAGGGCATCCCAAGCCCATCCAAGTCTGGTCGCTCTGGACCAGAGCGGCTAGATCCTAGCCACTGAAGATCAGAGCTACCAAACAGTAGCTGCTACAGACGACAACGACAAAATCTTAGTTGTTGTAGACGACATTGGCTAAGCCATAAAAGCAACTTGCCGACAAATTGGTCTAATCACGGGCGAAAGTGGCAGTCTGCATGTAATAAAGGTGAGCAGGGATGACTTTACATTCCCCTTCATGGCCAGTTCACATGGGGGACTTGAGTCCATATTTAGACCTCAGTTAACTGGGCCCCAAAAATAGAAAAGATAAAAGCTTCTCATGCTAACATCTAGTATGCATGAGGGATTCAGTCCTAGGGTTTGAACATAGACCTAGGGCTTCACACCCAACATAAGGAGTGAACCTAAAAGCATAAAGGGACCAACAGGACATTGAGGAGACATTCAAGATCAATAAGGAGACTTTATTTAGAGATACAATCAAGGAGGGCTTTGAGACCTAAAGGAGCTTTTCTTGTGGTGAAGCCCTATCAAATTGGAGAGCAAACTGGAGCACCTTTAAGGAGAAATAGAGTGCTAGCCGATTGGGGATTCACTACATACAGGATATTCAACACATCAAACAAAATGAGCTCCATTTCAACCTTGAATACAAGCTTTGATCTATAGCCTTGGAGCAAATGAGACAAGTTTCACTTTAGCAATCACTGTCCTAGACAGTGGCCTGCAGGCCTAGTTTAGGGTTTAGACATTAGCTTATTTTATTCTGCTTTTTCATGTTTGCACATCATTAGCATAGATTCACTTCATTCATTTGGATTTCATAGCACTAGTTTCATTGCAATTGCTTTCATTAAGAATATTCATTGCTAACAACCTCATCTAGGGAGGCAATCTCGGACATCTAAGCGTGTGTTGTTGTTTCATTGAGTACAGGGCTACAGGTTCACCAGACAAATCCACAACATATGACAGCAAGAGGATCCCTCTAGGAATCAGGCCTCGATAAGGAGGCATCTATAAGACCTCATATATTTTTGTGTGCATCACTGAGAAGCCAGTAAAAGTGTGTCACCTCTTACAAGGGGATATTTTATACACCTGCTACCTTATTTGTGTGTAAAATCATGAATCAAATGAAGGGTATCCCTTAGAAGGATTTATATGTAATTGGACCTTGAAAATATCAATACAAAGCATTCATTACTTTATTTCTTATCATTATGGTTATATCTTCTTTATGCCTTTCATATTATACATGTTTAACATTAAAATATTCCATTAAATCGTAAGTAGAGTAGTGGGGATGATGTGCCGCTTCCTTGGGGTTGCTACAACTTTACTCCCTTAAGTAAGAATAGTTAGGGGTTTGGGGAATCAAACTATATAACATTTGGATGGAAATTTAATCCTATCCTTACTACCCTCTCTTTTATTTGGGGAAGAAAGTAGAACTTTGGCGATTCATACTGCATAACCATATGGATGGAAATGTAGTCTTATCCTTACTATTATTTTTTGTTCTTTTATTATTTTTGGGCTATAATAAACAAGGTCTTTTATTACCTTGATTTATTAATTAGTGATACCATCATGACTAGATATCCTCCCTTATGTAAGGTAAGAATATGTCTTTACACACTAAATCTAACTTCTTTCTAAAAACCTGATACTATTACTGAAATGTGATGAATAATAATATGAAAACATTGTATATTAGAACTCCATAATGAAAATAAAGGAAGCATATTTAAATAACATAGAGTTATCTTCTAGTTCATTTTCAAAAAATATTATTGTTCAATGGTAATCTTATTTCATGGGCCAAGTAGTGTAAATATTTTTGCCATCCATCTTATTTACTAGTACTTATACATCCAATAAGATGACTTATTAGACTACATTCTTTTTAATGACTGCACTTATTTATTTAATATATAAGATTATAGAGCAACAATTTATTTAGTAGATAGTGTTTTGTTGCTTAATATAGAAAAGATAATTTTGTATTTAATATTAGTTTATTGCATTTCAGAAATGCACTACAAATCAACTTGTTGCTTAAGATGGTTTATAAATTCTTTTTTATATAATGGCTTCCTATAAAGCTTAAGCCTATGCCCATTAACTAATAATTTTCTTGTTGAATCATCAATAGGCTTAAGTTTAACTGTACCATTTCCAAATATTTCTTCAATCTCATAGGGTCCAAGCCATCATGTCCTTAGCTTTCCTTGAAAATCTTGGAAGTGGGAGTCCAATAGCAAGGTCCAATCTCCTGGTTGAAATGTTTATGGTACAATATGTTTATCATGCTATTTTTTTTCTTTGAACTTGCATTAGTTCAATCCTATGTAATATTAGGTGAATGATAGCATTCAATTGATAATGTATGAGAGATATATACATGTTAACTAGGCTAAATATAGTTGCTTAACAATAAAATAAAATCAACAACTAATATCTTGCCAAATGCTAAACAATACTAACAACTAACAATAAATATATTTTTAGCATAGGTAAATAAAATAAGGTAATAGTTACTCTAACACCCCCCTTATTACATTATTTGAGATAATGTATATAACTCCCCCTTAATTTGAAGGAGAGAAATGAAAGATGCTCATGTGTTGTCTCTTGCTGTAAGTGTACCTCTAAATTAGTACCTTTGGGTCTATCTCTAGATTTACATGTGGATTACCTTTAAATAATTACCTCTAGATATTCCTGTAGGTCTACCTCTGGATCATTGTAGTTATTTTTACCTTTAGGTCTTGTTGAGTGGTATTTTCACCCAGTTGTGAAAGTAAAACTCTCCTTTAGGATTTGGGTTCGAAATCCCCTCTTACAAAGAAGTCAAATAAACAACTTCTCCAATGTCTCCACTGTATTAGCATTTGCAACTGTGCATTGGTAATCTCAAATGAAGATAATCAATTTAAATGCTTGGAACACCTTAGTGATTGCAAGTAACTGTAAACAAGGGGTAAATGTTGTTTTATTTCACCATGAAACTTTAGTGATTGTTCATTGTTTTTTTTTGGATTTTTTAATTTTTAAATGTTTATTTTAAATGAGTTAAACTTTCTAGAAAAAATAAAATGCATAAATGAAAAATGAAATGCAGAAAAAAAAAAACTAAAAATAAAATGCACTCAGTATGATGCTATCATGTTCCGACAAAACCAAAGATGTGAGGTCTCCATGCATGCAACCTAACCTATTGGACTTGCAAAACATGCACAATCCCCATAGACTAAGTGCTGGTTCCTAGGGTACGAAATAAAATTTCAGATTTCAAATATTTACCTAATGTAACCTAGAACAATGGCATTTAACATTATCTATAAATTCAAAATTTGAAAATGAGAGAATAAACATTAAATCCATAGCATTCACAGAAAATATCCTTCTTTCTTGCCCACAAGATGCAAATTTTTGAACACTTCTGCATTAAAAATATGTCATTTTACAATGGCAGAACTTCTAGTTTTTCCAAACCAGTCTATGGAAGAGAAACAACTCAAACAGGTCCAGAATGGCCTTCTCGCCTTCAGCTCTGCAACTTTGCTTGCAACGGTTTTTGACCCCCCCTTCTAGCATCTTTGAATGGCGTATTTAAACTTTTGAAAAAATTGCTTCTTCTGCCATGACGGTTCGTTTCTTTTTTCGATGACTGCTCGTTTCACCTTCCCTGACTATGTGTGCTCTGGTTTCCATTTTGTGGCCTTTCGCTATGTTTCTCCACATGGCTTGCGTCTATTTCCCTTCATGTGTAACGACCATCTTAAATGATCATGTAACGCTTTGTCTTATTCACTAGATTTTGTCCTTATGTCCACGTTGATGCAGGTCCTTTACCTTGGCGAAACTGGAACATGTCGAGATATCGTGACACTTTTGCCTCCTTGCTCTCTTTTGTTGCTTGTAGCCGCGAAAATGTAACATGTCGCGATATCGCGACACTTTTTCCCTTTTGGCTGCGACAGTGCAACATGTCGCGATATCATGACACTTTTCCCTTTTGGCCATGACAGTGCAACATGTCGTGATATCGTGACACTTTTTCTCTTTTGCCTCTCTCTATGCTTTGAATCACGAAAATGCAACATGTCACGATATCGCGACACCTTTTCATGTTTGGCAATGAAAACACAACATGTCATGATATCGCGACACTTTTTCTTGCTTGGCAGTGAAAACGCAACATGTCGCGATATTGCGACACTTCTCTTTCTTGTTCTTTCTCTTTGCTTTGAATTGCAAAAATGTAACATGTCATGATATCGCGACTCTTCTTCCTGTACGGTCACAAAAATGCAACATGTCGTGATATCGCGACACTTTATCTCCTCTGACCGTGACCAAGCAACATGTCGCGATATCATGACACCTTTTCTATTTTTGCCACGATGGTGCAACATGTCGCGATATCACGATAATTTTTCTCTTTTGCTCTCTTCCTTTTTCTTGGACCGCGAAACTGCAACATGTAGTGATATCGCGACACTTTTTCTATTTTGGCCGCGATGGTGCAACATGTCGCGATATCGCGACACTTTTCTATTTTGGCCGCGATGGTGCAACATGTCGCGATATCGCGACACTTTTTCTCCTTGTGGTATTTTGCTTTTTCTTTGATCCTTAGCAAATGGGCCACTTCAGTCTTCTTGGAACACATGCAAAAAAAGGTGGGTCCCCAATTTTGGGGTACGTTGTGGAGCAGCCACAACAAATGGTGACTCTGCTGGGAAATGCTCCTGAGCATTTCGGTGAAAACTCAACCTAAAAACACAGACTCAAATACAAGCATCAAAAAATATCCTAAGAATTAAACTAGACGAGAAAGACATGAAGCATTAGAATTATTAAGCATCAGCTCGGTGTGTGCAATGTTCTTCATTCCCTATCATTTGAAATTGATCAACATTCCATTGTCAGTTTCACTTATGATTTGTATGCAAGGCTATGAATGATTTGTGCAGGATTTGACGTATGACAACTATGTTAGAGATATAAAAACCTGCTTTGCAAAGGCTCAAACCTTCTAGTATCATGAACACACATATTAAAACTGTCAAACCCTCTTAGGACCAAATATATGTATACTTAATTAATTTACTAGATCCCAAAGTTGGTTATGTGTCACTACCATCTTGAACCCATGTGCAAGTGTAGGTGAAATCATAGCTTTGGGGAATAGGATTCCCAACCTAAGTGAGATGAGAATTTAACCCTATCCTTACTACTCTGATCTGGAGTTCATTACCTCATCTTGAACAAAATGATTTAACCTGTTATGGATGAAACTATCGAGGCTAGCTCTGTCCGTTTGAGAAGTCAGTGGTCTTGCTTTTAGACAAGACATGTTGCCACGCATGAGCATACTCCACTGCCAGCCAGGCGTCTATAGCCCCGATGGAGATTAACCCCATAATCCATGATTTGGCTCTACTTTTTATTTCTTAAACCTTGGGGATGACTACCCATCCTTGCAAGGGACATGTAGTACGATCCTTCCAATCCAATATTAATAAAGAAATGAAAAATATTTGCTTTGGAATTTCAAGTTCTTGAATGGGCAAAATAAAAGCCTTGGGGAATCGAATTCTCAACCTAAGCGAGATGAGAATTAGACCCTATCCTTACTACTCCATGAAAGTCAAATCAGAGCTTTGGGGAATTGGATCCTCAACCTAAGTTCGATGAGGATTTAACCCTATCCTTACTACTCTAATTTTAGGCTTTAAGCATTATGGGAGTGGTAAAAACCACTGTTTTAAGGATTATGTTGCATGATAGGTCAGACACAAAATATTCCTTTCACCTCACCTTTTCTTCCAAGTATGGTTTTGACCACTTTGCTCAAGATTCTCTTTAATATGCGTAGAACGTGCTTGGTTCAAGATAGTTCAGGCATCAGTTCCCAACCTTAGGATCCTTTTAATATAGTTATGAAATGACCCTAAGAAGATTCGACACATTTTCAATGATTGTACATGAGACGAAGATGCAACTGAGATGAAATGTATATGCAATGCAAAATGTAGTATGAGATATGAATGCATTGCTCCTTTTGAAATGTGGATGGAGTATATATATCACCTACTTTACCATAATGTGAAAAACTGACAACTTCATGCATCACAAGTTCCAAACGATATTCTTTAATGTGTTTGCAATATTCATAGAGCTTTCTGCAATACAATTCCGATGTTTCATATTCTCCAAGTCTTAGTCAACATTCATAAGGATCTAAGTTGACAAACCAAAAATGTCCAAAGGACCAATACACAAAACTTAAAACCAAAATGAGATCCATTCCGAAACCAAAACATGAAAACCAACAGTAAATGTACAAAAAGTTTGGCTTATCATTTTCCCGAATCCCAAACCTGATTAGAATTCTTTAAAAGATATATGACGTGATACGCATACCAAGTTTTGCAGGAATCCAACAAAAACAAGATCAAACCAAACAAAGAAACAAACCTCCACTTGCCCCTCTCACCATACCAATTTGATTTAGTTTCAATAATAAGCCTATGGTGGAGCTTCAAGTTTTCAAATTGATTAGATAATGATTGATGTTCAATTCTTTTATGTCTATTCTTTAATATGTCCATTCCGCACTTTGATTCATGGTGTAGAAATAATCTTTCAGCTTCATTCAATAAAGCCATAACATTAATAATATTTGAATCAAACCATTCATTAGGCAAACCTTCATTCGAATTTTGCATGGTGAAACCAAAACGGTGAGATTTTACCTTTGGCCCGCTTTCATTTGACCTTACTTGAAGAGGATTTGAAAATTCCTCTTTTCTCTCATGACATTCATCATCCTGTAGCACTTGTTCTTTCTCCACGACTTGTTTATCAAAGGCACCAAACTTAGGTACCCAATCGAAAATACGTCCATCCCTTTCAAACCATAAGTCTTGTCTATCTAGGGGTGGGTTGACTAACACATTTTCGTGATCAATCACTTGGATTATTTTGGGTAACATGAGATTTTCAATTGGATCATCAATGATATCAAACCCAAATGATTTATGTTTTATAATTTTCTCATCTTGAAATGGCGTAATCATTGTAGCACAAGTAAGTGGGTCAATATTTTCCGTTTCTTTTCCTCCAAAGGAATCTAAAGCAAGGGACTCTCTTTCTTGACTCATGGTTGTAGAATCCTTATCATGTTCCAAAATTTGATGAGATTCTAATTCCTCTTCCAAAACTTTCTCAAATTGTACAGGATTTATAGTATCCTCATGTGAGGAAGCAATTGAGTTATCCTACATATTAATTGGTGCAACAAGTTTATTAGAAGATTTAGATTGATAATGTTCTTCCCATTTCTTCCATGAATCACAGTAATCATCCTCCAAGTTCAAGTCGTGATGCTCAAGTACCTCTTCTTCATCTTCTGATTCATCCACATGTTTCTCATCCCATTCATCTTCACCTTCCTCATTCTCACTCTCTTGACGATATAGAGTTTCCACCACAAAAACGTTGTCCTCTCCTTGATGATGTTGGGGTGGACCCTCATTTGGCAGAAGTTCCAAATCATCCACTTGAGCTTGGATACAATGGGTATCTCTAGCTATTTCGGGACAATTCCTTTCATTATGCATATTTGTATTATGCAATCTACACCCATTTTCCCATGCAAAATCAGAAATATTAAGAATGAAACTAGAGTGAATTGGTCTTGCAGAAGTATCTATATGATTAGCAATAGGGGAAGGCACACCCCCATTGTTTGGCTTTGCATTCCACTGTCTCCCTCTATTGTTGAAATTTTGATTTGGGTGAGGGGCATGGGATTCATACTTCTATTTTTGAACCAAATCATTACTCAATTTGTGAACCATATTTTTGAGTTCTTCAACCTCTGAATAAATCTCTTTTGGTTGAGGTATGTTATTACTAGTCCCAATAGGATTTGCGTAATTGGTGAGATCTTGACTTAACATTTGAGTTGGATTTTGAGCCACTTGATTTGCGTAGGGATTCACACTTTGAATCAAAATTGGATTGGGGAAATGAACTATAGCCTGAGAATTAACCGGACTGGCTCCCTACATAGTCTACTAACTATTTTACAAAAATGAAGGAATGGGGGGAATGGATGTGATTGGTTGAATTGGAATGGGTGCGTAAGCGGGTGTTGATGAATACGGCTATTGATAAGGCAAAGTATTTATACCTGATATTTATGGGGCCATGATCTAATTCATCATAAGAGCTTGACCATATGAACCATATTGTCCTACCATAGGCATCTGGGAAAACCCATAACCCTATGGTGTCATTTGTTGTTCAATGGTCATAGCTTCATTGTAGGCTAGAGCAAGCATGGTAACTTAAGTATTTCACCTTGCAAACATTGTTGTCATAGGATCCAATGCCCAAAAATATATTTGCAAAGCTATTGCGGGATCAATGGCAAAATGTCGAATTGCTTTATTATAGCACTTCTAAATCTCTGATTAAAAGTTCGGATTGGCTCACCCTAGCCTCTTTTGCATGTAATGAACTGATTATAGATGATTGTGGGATCTAATGGTGACCTGAATTGGTTGACAAAAGCATCCTCCATTTGCATCCATGACGTAATGGAACCAGTAGGTAAGCAAATATACCATTCGTAAGCCACTTGGTCTAGGCTCATGGGGAAGAGTCTACAAGCCACATCTTCATGTTGAATGTGCAGTCTTATCAAAACATCCCTATAGGCCTGAATATGTTCTTCTATAGTCCTTGGGCCATCCAGTTTGTATTTGGGCAAAAATATCTCTATATTCCTAGGGATCTCGTGAATATCCCCTGCAATATTCAAAGGAATGTTATGGGCTCCATACCAAGGAGGTGGTGGAGGTTGGGCCATTTGATTCAAAATCGATGATGATAACCCTACAAGAACCTGACAAAACTCTTCGTATCGCAAAGAAAACCTACGACACATAGAAAATCCTATAATTAATGAAATTCAAAGAATAACTTCAAAATCAACTTGTTAGCCATGAAAGAAGGAACCTTGACAAAGCAATATTCTAAAATAATGCACAATCAACAACCTTATTCCAAACATCTTATTCCTGTATGAACAATCAAAAAGTGTTAGGACAATGAAATAAACCGATTCGGCCCTCCTAGCGCCAATCTGTTGAGTGGTATTTTCACCCAGTTGTGAAAGTACAACTCTCCTTTAGGATTTGGGTTCCAAATCCCCTCTTGCAAAGAAGTCAAACAAACAACTTCTCCAAGGTCTCCATTGTATTAGCATTTGCAACTGTGCATTGGTAATCTCAAATGAAGATAATCAATTTAAATGCTTGGAACACCTTAGTGATTGCAAGTAAATGTAAACAAGGGGCAAATGTTGTTTTATTTCACCATGAAACTTTAGTGATTGTTCATTGTTTTTTTTTTTGATTTTTTAATTTTTTAAATGTTTATTTTAAATGAGTTAAACTTTCTAGAAAAAATAAAATGCAGAAATAAAAAATGAAATGCAGAAAAAAAAAACTGAAAATAAAATGCACTCAGTATGATGCTATCCTGTTTCGACAAAATCGAAGATGTGAGGTCTGAATGCATACAACCTAACCTATTGGACTTGCAAAACATGCACAATCCCCATAGACTAAGTGCTGGTTCCTAGGGTACGAAATAAAATTTTAGATTTCAAATATTCGCCTAATGTAACCCAAAACAATGGCATTTAACATTATCTATAAATTCAAAATCTAAAAATGAGAGAATAAACATTAAATCCATAGCATGCACAGAAAATATCCTTCTTTCTTGCCCACAAGATGCAAATTTTTGAACACTTCTGCATTAAAAATATGTCATTTTACAATGGTAGAACTTTTGGTTTTTCCAAACCAGTCTGTGGAAGAGAAACAACTCAAACAGGTCCAGAATGGCCTTCTCGCCTTCAGCTCTACAACTCTGCTTGTAATGGTTTCTGACCCCCCCTTCTGGCCTCTTTGAATGGCGTATTTAAACTTCTAAAAAAATTGCTTCTCCTTCCATGACGGTTCGTTTCTTTTTTCGATGACTGCTCATTTCACCTTCCCTGACTGCGTGTGCTCTGGTTTCCATTTTGTAGCCTTTCCCTATGTTTCTCCACATGGCTTACGTCTGTTTCCCTCTGTGTGTAACGACCATCTTAAATGATCATGTAATGCTTTGTCTTATTCACTAGATTTTGTCCTTATGTCCACGTTGATGCAGGTCCGTTACCTTGGTGAAACTGGAACATGTCACGATATCGTGACACTTGTGCCTCCTTGCTCTCTTTTGTTGCTTGTAGCTGTGAAAATGTAACATGTCATAATATTGCAACACTTTTTCCCTTTTGCCCGCGACAGTGCAACATGTCGCGATATCGCGACACTTTTCCCTTTTGGCCACGACAAAGCAACATGTCGTGATATCACAACACTTTTTCTCTTTTTCCTCTCTCTATGCTTTGAATCACGAAAATGCAACATGTCGCGATATCGCGACACCTTTTCGTGTTTGGCAGCAAAAATGCAACATGTCACGATATCGTGACACTTTTTCTTGCTTGGTAGCGAAAACGCAACATGTTGCGATATCGTGACACTTCTCTTTCTTGTTCTTTCTCTTTGCTTTGAATCGCAAAAATGCAACATGTCGCAATTCTTCCTATATGGTCGCAAAAATGCAACATGTCGTGATATCGCGACACTTTTTCTCCTCTGACCGCGACCAAGCAACATGTCACGATATCGCGACACCTTTTCTATTTTGGTCGCGACGGTGCAACATGTCACGATATCATGACACTTTTCTATTTTGGCCGTGATGGCGCAACATGTAGCGATATTGCGACACTTTTTTTATTTTGGCCGCGATGGTGCAACATGTCACGATATCGCGACACTTTTTCTTTTTTGCTCTCTTCCTTTGTCTTGGACCGCGAAACTGCAACATGTCGCGATATCGCGACACTTTTTCTATTTTGGCCGCGATGGTGCAACATGTCACGATATCGTGACTCTTTTCTATTTTACACTTTTTCTCCTTGTGGTATTTTGCTTTTTCTTTGATCCTTAGCAAATGGGCCACTTCAGTCTTCTTGGAACACATGCAAAAAAAGGTGGGTCCCCAATTTTGGGGTACGTTGTGGAGCAACCACAACAAGTCTATCGCTGGGTCATTGCCTCTGGGACTGCCACTCAGTCTGTCACTAGATATACCACTGGGTCTACCATAGGTTTTATCTTTTCAGTAGAAGCCAAACAACATTTCTTTAATCTTGATCCATTGTGTGAGATTTGTCCATCCACAATCAATATAAACCTTGTTGGCCATTTGTACTTTGTACCAAAAATTTGTATAGGAGTGATTATTACATCCACAAGAATCACAAGGATGTAGATTCCAACACCTAGCTACTACATGTCCTATTCTTCCACAATTACTACAATAATGCTTTTTAGGATTTTTAGGAGATTTAGGTTTTCAAACATGGTTTTACTGGTACTTGCTTTTCCAAAATAGCCAAGGCCTTCATTCTCTGGCCTAAAATGTGGTATTACAGGAGTGTTAATTCCTTGCCCATGTTTACCTAATCCTTTACCATTGAATCCCATTTTTTTATCAATTTGGATCCAATGCCTTTGGTGTATTTTTTAAAACACTCAAGTTTTTCATCTTCATCAATGCTTTTAACAATATGGTATTTGTCACTATTGATGATATTATGGAGCTCATTTTGAGGATTTTTAGCTTTTAAGTCACTGGTGTCACAAGAAAAATATACTTTTATGATGAGATCACCTATGCTACAACTAATATCTACCCTTATAGACATGAGGTCACCTATATCACAACAAGAATTGGCTATAGTGGGCTTAAGTTCACCCGTGTCACAACAAGCATTCGCCACCATAGGCTGAAGATCACTTGTTTCACAACAAGCATTGATCGTTAGAATTATGACCTATGATTCCTCATTGATATCCCTTTTATTTTTATGCTAGGCAACATCAAGCAAAATCAATATCATGTAGACTACCCTTACAACACCTATAGGTATTTGAGCACCATTTATCTGAAGGTCTTCAGAAACTTTAGAATCTCTGAGAATGGATTTTACAGCACTGCGTAGTGTGAGATATTTTCCATCCTCAAAAAAATCCATTCCTTCCTACCTTGCTGGAAATTAAGGATCTTTAACTAATTTTTTACATGCATAAGTTTTTTTTTGGGCATTCTTTTTCTTTGATTTGCCTATCTTTTAAGGTATTGATCTCTGCCAAAAATGCCCATTTTTACAAGGTGACAATGCTTCCACATACACAACATTCTAGTTTTCTTTGCTTTGGGTAATAAAACTACAAATTGACTCAATGACTTCTACTCTGGCGTCTACAGTCATCCTTAGGAAATTTGTAGTATTATTACCCAAAGTAAAGAATACTAGAATACTATAATGTTATAGTAACATGTAATGCCTCTAATCTTCTTTCATATAGAATGTTTAATTGTTCTAATCTAGCTTTTTATGCTTGATCTAAATCCATATCAATTTGTACCGTTGTACGAAGAGTTTCAATTTCAAATTCAATAGGCATGATAGCTTGCTTCCCATAGACCATTTCATAAGGTGATAATCCTGTAGTGGTTTTCTAAGTTGTGTTATATCCCATGTAGCTTATTTCAATATTTTTGCCCAATCAACCCTATTGATAGCTATAATTTTTGTTATAATATTTCCAAGTGCTCTTTATGTAACTTCTACCTATCCATTAGCTTGAGGATGATATGGTGATGTCCTCCTATAATTGATTTGATAGAGTTTAAAAAATGCTCAATTAATTTGGATATATTTTGAGACCCATGGTCTAAAAATAATTCTCTGGGTGCTCTAAATCGTTGCATGATATGTGCATAAAGGAAATTAGCAATGAGCTCAACTTGTGCTCGTGGCAAAGCTTTTACTTTAGCCCACTTGATGATATAATTTGTGCACACAAGTATATGTTTATTGCCATTACTTGGAGGATCTATTGGCCCAAAAAAATAAATTTCTCGTTTATTGAATGGTTCGAACATTATTTGTGGTACCAAAGGCATATCCATTGTGGGTGTAGGTTTACTAGCCCTTTGAAAAGCATCACATCTATCAACAAACTTATATGTATCCTTACGTATGGTAGGCCAAAAATAACTTGTTTGAATAATTTTACTAATTGTTCTTTGGGCGACATAATTACCTCTACAAGGTTCTTTGTGTGTTGCCTGAATGATGTCATATACATCATATTCTTACACACATCTCCTAATCACATGGTCAGTGCAAGATTTAAATAATGCTCCATTGATCCACATATAACAAGAACTTTGATGTACTAACTTTCTTTTCTCATGCAGTGTAAAATTTTATGGTATTTTTCCTATTTTTAAATAGTTTACAATATCAGCATACCAATGAGTAAAAATAGAAAGAGTAAACAAATATTCATATAGAAAATTATTAGGAATCAACTTATCATCATGAAATACTTGCATATGAGATAAATGATCTACAATGATATTATATTTTCCTGCTCTATCTATAATTGTGACATTAAATTCTTGCAATAAGAGAAGCCATCTAATCACTCTTCCTTCTACTGTAGCTTTATTCATTAAGTATTTAATGGTAAAGTGATCAGTGTGAAAAAATACTTTACACTTTATTATATAATGTTTGAATTTATTAATGGCATGAACTACAACTAAGAATTTTTTTTTAGTAACTATATAGTTGAGTTCTACCCCATGTAAATTTTTGATCGCATAATAAATAGCATAAGGTATTTTGTTCTCAATTTGTTGTAGCCAAGGTTATGCATAGCGGCTATTTATCACCAAATTGGCTAAAATTTGGATTTTCAAAATTTGGAATTGGCTAATATTTGGGACCCTTGACCAAGGTCCATTAGCCAAAAAAAATTGGGTGCAAATTTTTTTGTGGGTCGATTCGCCCCAATTTTATAATAATTTGACCATTTTAAGTTTAAATTTCCAACATTACCCCTAATAATAGTGAACCTTCTACATGCATTTAGAAATTATTCACCTGGATTTCGAAACTAATTCACCAAAATTTTATAAATACATTTTGGGATCGATCCCTTACGCAAAACCCTAGTTGTAGCATTGCTCCTATTGCAAAACTTGAAGTATCACAATGTATATGGAAGGGTAATTCCCAATTTGGTCCCCTTAAAATGGGAACAGTAGGCAATTTATATTTTATAATTTCAAATGTTTTTTGGCATTCCTCTGTCCAATTAAATTCACTTTCCTTTGTTAAGAGCTTAAGCATACGAGAGACAACATTGCTAAAATCTTTAATGAATCTACGATAATATCCTACATGTCCCAAAAATCTCCTTACCTCAATTTATGTTTTTGGAGGTTGGAGGTATTTAATAACTTGGATATTTTTAGGTTCTACTTTAACACCTTCTCCAGATATGTAATGCCCTAAGATAATACCTCCTTTCACCATCATGAAATATTTTTCATGACTCAAAGAAAGATTTTGTTCTTGGCATCTAACAAGAAATTTTTGTAAGTTCCATAAGGTTTCTTCAAAGGTATTTTCATAAACTGTGAAGTCATCCATATGGAATTTTATACACTAATTAATTAGATCAACAAAAATAACCAAAACAACTCTTTGAAAAGTAGCAGATGCATTGCATAATCCAAAGAGTAAAACTTTGTAAGTACCTATAAGACATGTAAAAGTTATCTTTTCTTGATCTTCTTCTGCTATTGAAACTTGGTTGTACCTACTAAAACCATCCAAAAAGCAAAAATATTTCTTTCCAGCCAAGGTATCAATAACTTGATCAATGAAGGGTGAAAGAAAATAATCCTTTGTTGTCACTTTGTTTAGTTCTCTATAATCCACACAAATTATCCATTTACCATTCTTTTTGGAAACTATCAATAATGGTGATACCCATTGGCTATTAGAATTAGATATATAAATCTCACGTTCAAAAGCTCAATAATATCTTCTTGAACTATGTCTTTCATAGTTGGATTTAGTCTTCTTTGAGGTTGTCTCACTGGATAGTAACCTTCTTGGATGAATATACGGTGGGTGCAAACATTTGGGTGTATTCCTTTCATATTCTCATAGTTCCATGCAAATGTTGTTTAATGTTTTCTAAGTACATCTACTAATTATGATTCTTGTATACTTGTGAGTGCATTATTAATGTTTGAAATTTTTCAGGTGTAATATCTATTTGTTTGTAATTCTCAGTATTTGCATCTACTCCCATTATTTCATATTCAATAACATTTAAATGGTAGTTATAAGGAACTAATTGATGAGATTTACTTGTACTTGCTTCATCATTAAACATGATGGATTCAAGTGAGTAACTAGTATTTTAATCATGATCTTCCTTTTGATCATCTAATAGTAATGATAGTGGTCCTTCAAATTCTTGTTGTAAATGTTCACCTAATACATTAACTAACAAAATGTGAATATCATCCAGATCATCATGAAAATCATACCAAAGTTATTTTGAAAAATCTTCATCTAATGTTGACTTAGGAAACAAACTCAGATCTTTAGTGTGCTTACCATTGGAAATAGACATATTTCCAGACCTACAAATAATGTAGGCATCAATTGTTGCAAGCCATGAGCATCCTATAATTAAGGGATGTCCCTCTAACATCTTTGGCTATAAGACTACAAAGTCTACAGGATATTCTCATGAACTTAAAAAGACTATGTTGTCTTCTAACTTCTCTTCTGGTTTAATGTTAGATCTATCTGCAAGTTGAATCACTATAGAGGTTGCTTGTAACATATGAACCCCTAAATATTATGTTGTTTCTTTGGTCATAACATTTATGGCAACCCCTAAATATACTAAAACATTATGTAAGGTTGTCTTACCAATGTAGACTGTGATTATAGGTACTCCAAGATCTGTATATTTTGGTAGTAACTACCTCCAGTCATTATCTCAAACAATTGCCCAATAACTTGAATGGTTTGAGATTCATAATTATTTTTCCTTCCTAAATTTGTTTTGCACATACTCTTTATTATTATTTTTGTTTGTATAAAACACCCCAAATGGGATGCCACATTTAGGTAAGTCCCAAGGAGGTAAAGGTATTTATTCCACAAAAAATGCCCAGGGCTCACACTTGACCTACCCCCTTCAACACACTCAACGAGCATGCCTAAAACAAAACAAAAAAACAATAACAAACAAACACAAAACACAAAAAAACAAAACATAAAAAAACAAAGATAAACAAACAAAAAAATAAACAAAAATAAATAATAATAAAAAAACCACAAAACAAACAAAAACAATATAAAAGCATAAAACATCAAAAAACTAAAAAAAACAAAGAAATAAATAAAAATGAAATAAAATAACAATACACAAAACACATAAGAAAACCATAAAAATGACAAAACAACACACAAATACTTTTAAAAAAACAAAAACCAAAAACATTAAAAACAACAAAAACATTAAAAAAAAGAAGGAAAAGACAAAACACAAAAACATAAAAAATAACAAAAACACAAAAAAACAACTAAAACAACACAAAAAAACAACTAAAACAACACAAAAATAAAATAGTACAAAAAAACACACACCCCCTCAAAAAACTTTAAAAAAAAAAAAAAACAAAAAAATAAAACACAACTATGACCTTTCTAGGCCAAAAGACTTTTAAGACAAGAATCAACAAAGGAAACATAAGAAAGATATGTCTAAGCTAGGGAACTAAAATACCTTGACCAAACCAAAGAGAAGCAAAATCAAAGCAAAAAGGAACTAGATACCTCTAGTACTGGAGCCATCCATAGAAAGGATGAAAAGTAGAGCTTCCCTAATTTGTGAAGCCTAACTCTTTATTAATTTGGAGTAAATAGGAATATCCTTAATAACTTGCAAAAGAGGGATTTTAATGGTAACATTTTCTAACTCTTAAAGGAAATTGAAATGTGGTTTGGAGGGTTTCATTAGATATTGCCAATATTTCAAGAAATCAAAATTTTATTTCTTTCCTTTGAGGGAATTGGATCTCTTTTTGCTTTGCTAGAATGTTTTTTGGTAAGATTTATGTCTCATCGTCGGGTTTTTCATCTTTATCTCCTTTTTCAAACATGTTTTGGGTAGGCTCTTCAATTTCTATGAAAGTCACATTATTATCCAACACCTTTCTAGACCTTAAATGGATCTGTTGGTAAGGTACCACATATATTGAACATGTTTCATTAGTTTCATACACTTGTTGAACTATTTTGTTGTTATTAGGATTAGGTGCCACTTGATCTAGTAAAGGCAGCTGCTTAGGAGGATTGTTCACATTATTTGGAGGTGGGAGGTCTATTTTGAGGCTGATTTTGAAGAGCATGTCCTCTAAATTGATTTTGAAAATTTTGTTGTTGAGGTGGACCTTGATACTAACTAGGTCCTGTTGAGTGTTAATTTGTCATATTACAAATAATAACACGCAACTTAGAGTCTCGAACGAAAGACTCTTTCTTGCAAAGAAATAATTTATTTTATTTTCCTTCCTTTTATTATTTCTCCAAGTTTCTTTGTGAAACAGCTTTTACGTATATAAAACGAATTTCAATTTAATACATGCAACTGATATATCCCAGAATAACTCAAATCCTACAGATAGCTGTTAACAAGGGGCCTTTGTTGATTCTCAATGAACTTTATAATCTTGACTTGTTTGATTAATCAAAAATAAACAAAACTCCTTTTGATGTTCTAATATTCACAATTTATTCTAAGGTTAACCTGTTCGTTTTATCTCCATTCAATAGTTCTATTATTTCAGTGTTAGTCTCTGACATGAAATTAAGCATATCAATAAATAAAACAGAAATTGTTATTTTGAATCAGCTGGAAAATAATAAAGGATATTAAAATGGTTCACGATCTCCTCCCTACAAAATCCCAAGTTAAGAGATGAAATCCCCAAAACAACCCAACCGATCAGATCTGTACTAACACACAATCTAATCAGATCAGATGCAAGACTCTAAGGAAAATAATATAATTGCATCATTCTACCATTCACCTATCGTAACCCATACCATGGCGTAAACGAAATAGATACAAGACAAAATGATGCAACGGAAAGATTGACAGTAAAACAATAGTTTTGGCTTCGATCTCCTTTTGATTTTACACACAAAAGTCGTGTTACCAAAGAAAAATCCTTTATTTCAATAAGTAATGCTTTTTTTGTTACAGTCTCCAGCCCCTGTATCCATCTACATTTCTGCTATTTAACCTTTCTGTCATGCGTTCTCGGCTGCTCCATGACGCTTCGTTTCGACTCTCGGGACCCTTCGCTTCAATTCCTACCCTTTGGTATTCTAACCTTTGCGTGCAATCGTAACGCTCGATCTGCGACCAGTAACTGTTGTTATGAAACATTACTCTGGTTCTGTCATTTTTGCCATGTGTCCTGCGTCTCCTGCACCTTTCGTAACGCTTTCCCACGAAAATCCCGATAGAATTTGCATTTGGCCTCTTCTGTTTCCTAGCCGCGATAACGTGACATGTCACGAAATTGTGACATGTCGCGATATCGCGACATGTTCTTGGTCCGTACGCCCGCAGTAGCTCGTTGTAGCGATATCGCTACCGACTTTACTTTGCCTTCTTTTTAAAAAAGTGGTAGCGATATCGCTACCACTTTGGTTCCGAGCCTTCCTTTCAAAAAGTGGTAGCGATATCGCTACCACTTTGGTTCTGAGCCTTCCTTCGATGAAGTGGTAGCGATATCGCTACCACTTTGGTTCCGAGCCTCCCTTCGATGAAGTGGTAGCAATATCGCTACCACTTTGGTCTCGAGCCTTTGCTTCACGAAGTGGTAGCGATTCGCTACCACTTTTCCTTCGAGCCTCCGCTTCACGAAGTGGTAGCGATTCGCTACCACTTTTCTTTCGAGCCTCCGCTTCACGAAGTGGTAGCGATTCGCTACCACTTTTCCTTTGAGCCTCCGCTTCACGAAGTGGTAGTGATTCGCTACCACTTTTTCTTTCGAGCCTCCGCTTCACGAAGTGGTAGCGATTCGCTACCACTTTTTCTTTCGAGCCTCCACTTCATGAAGTGGTAGCGATTCGCTACCACTTTTTCTTTCGAGCCTCCGCTTCACGAAGTGGTAGCGATTCGCTACCACTTTTCCTTCGAGCCTCCACTTCACGAAGTGGTAGCGATTCGCTACCACTTTCAACCTTGTGCTTCCTCTCGGAAACTCGTAGCGATGGAGAGACAGGTCGCGATTTCGCGACATGTCACGATTTCACGACCCTTTCAACACTTAGGCATTTTTCTTCTCTTTTTCATTTTTAGCATCCGGGTCTTTGAGATCTTCCCTAAAACCTGCAAAAACAAAGGTGGGTCCCCACTTCTGGGGTGTGTTGTGGATGAACCACAACAGGTCCTGCTTGATTATATTGGTCATTCATATTCCAATTAGGCATATTCTGATTTTGACCTAACATACCTTGATCCCATGGAGGTGTACTCCCATATGAGTTGGTCATAAATTGAGCTCATGGAGGCATATTCCATTCTTGATTAAGTGAATTTAAATTTGTCTAATTTGGTGCATTTGACCAATAATTAGTTATTTTTTGGTTGGAATAGTTAGAATTTGACCAATTATATGGACCATTTAATGGACCATTTCTTATTTGGGCTACAAAATAAACATCTTCCGCTTCCTCAACTTCAGGTTATTTAATAGCAGATATGACAACTGAAATATGCTTACAGTTTTTAGTACTATGGTTCTTGTCATAAATTTTACAACTAGAAAAAATATTTGAAATAGTTGTGATGTTAAGAGGGAATTTTCTCAAATTGTGATTTTTCCTACACTTGTGATAGTATATCTCCTCAATATCTTGCTCTTTTGGTTTCTTGTCCATAATTTCAACAGATATAGTTAATGTGCTCAATAAATCAGTCTTCAAACTCTTCAACATGTTGCCAATTTCTACTCTTGTTACTCCTCTTGATGATGGGTATTTATTGTTTCTAAGTGGCTTATTCTTGAATAATTTTTACAAAGATTCACAATTTCTTAAAATACCATTAGATGAATATCTCCCTTAGCCATAAGGTTTAGTACATCAAGGACATCTCTTAATCCTTTTAATAAAAACTCTTTTAATATTTCCTCATCCAGTTCAATATTGACTCTAGATCCCACAAACTAAGATCTTTCAAGATAGTCTTTGAGATATTCTTCCTCTCATTGATTCATGTGAAATAACTTAGTCTTCTTGTCCTTAACTCTATAGTAGTCTTGATATCTTTCAAGTAATATATATTTTAATTCATTCTCTCCATCCCATATTCTACAAACACTTTCACCTAAACCCATGAACCATCGTAAAGTTGCATATTTAAGTGTAGATGGAAACAATATTAAATTTTGTTCATAAATGGTGTATAAATATACTTGGCATGCCACTTCAAACTCAAAAAGCAATGCATCATGGTATTCATGTGGTTTTCCATGGAAGGTAGGCAAAATAGCAACAGAGACAGATTTTGGTTCTCTTGTTATCCTATTGTCTAGAGAAGGAATTGGAAAGGTAAAATTTTTCCTTTGCCTATTCCTTCATTGGTTTTCTTCTACTTCTCCATTGTCATTGTTTATTTGACTATTCCTTCTTGGGTTTCCTCCTGCTTTCCCATTTTCACTACTCTGGTCATCCATGACTGATTGAAGGAATTCAAGAATTAGACCAGGTATGGGTTCAAAAAAGATAGAGGAAGGATCTATATGATTATCAAATTTAGGTTTTGGTAATAGATATATTTGAGTATCTTGATACAGTAGAGTTAATAGAAGCTTAGTTTTATCTTTTGGTGTTGAACGATCTTCAGTTGCTTAGACTACAATCTTAGTTTCCTTTGGTTCAGAAATGTTAAGCTTTTACTCAATTTTTTCTCAAATTTATCACTTGTGATAAATCTTCCTTTTGAATCTCTAGGTCTGCTCATAAATTTAGAGTTCCTAATTTTTGAAACAAGTTTTATCATTTAATCCTCTTTGAACAATTTATGGATGTCATTTATTGGTTCTAAGTGTTTTGGGGTCACATAATATTCTTATTAAAATACAAAGTCTTAATTTAGAAGATGAATCAACTGAGTAATAAAAGCTTGTCCTTGTATTGTGCTAGGATTTTCAAATTGTAAATCGTGGCACAACTATCTAAAGTGTACAATCCTTAGTGCCTTGTAATATCTTTTGCTATACTCTAGGCTCACCTCTCTATTTTCTATATCCATCAATAAATTATGGACAGTATGAGAGTCCTCAAAGTAATGATCCCAAGGATATGGAGTTGAGTTTACAATTTATCTTCTATTCCCTAGTTAGCATTCATAACTCCTCATGAGGTCAATATAGGGTGAATGATAATCTAAACCTAGGGCTTTAGATATATTGATCCTATTAATTTTATCCAACTCTTCTGACCTTTACCTAATAATATCAATATGTTCCCACAGATGGTTCCACTCTTTCCAAGATGACCTGTGTCTATATTAAAAAAGTAGAATTATTTCTTGTTCTAGAAATATTCTTCTGAGATTTATGAATGTAGACTGTCTAATGCAATTTTCCACCATTAACTGTTGGAAGCAATGGATCACACACAACTCGATTATAGAAAGATTATGAGAAAAAATACTTATGAATATCTTTATCCATTACCTCATTTTATATTATCTTGGAAGAGCAATCTTGCTATCACAATACATGTGGGATAAACCCATTACAACACTATTAATTAATATAAGCCGTAATGGCTTTCAATTCCCACCTTAATGAATAGGGGAAGAATATCCTTATTGTCATTCTAGAGAGGAGAAACCGGAGTGCCCAGAGGAAAACTCCCACTTTATTGAAAACATTAAATATGGCTTGTGGTGGCTCTTTAAGAATATCCAAATAGCCAATCATTATGATCATATATGCGGCTATAGTTTCGTTGGGTCTCCATATACCCTTTGGTCGTCCCCCATGCTCTTTCGAGTTTTCACAGATTCTGATTTTCCAAAACAAGTACAACCCTTGTCCTTTCATGCCCACAAGGGGTTTTCATGAAGAGGATAGAGCAGAGACTGACTAATGCATATCATACCCACAAGGGGTTTTCATGAAAATATATTAGTCTCTGTACACATTCACTTACTCCATATTTAGAAGGAGATTGAGGCCTTGAGGCCTAACATTTTTTTGAATTGTTCAAACTTCACTCTACTGAGAGGCTTGGTGAAGATATCAACAACTTGATATTCTGTAGGACAATGTTGCAGTTGTCACGTGTCATATTGAACTAGTTCATGGATCCTGTGAGTCTTGGTACTGATATGCTTTGTTGCCTCGACTGGTGAATCTGACACTATTTTCTGCCTCTTGGCTCTCCATGAAATTGGAAACTTTCCTAGAAATGTTGCATATCCTGAGGTGGATCTTCCTGTATCCTTGTCACCTAAAAAATATGAATCTAAATATGCTATTAACTTGAAATATTTATTTCTTTCAAATAGCAGACCATATTTTTCTATGGTCTTCAGGTATTCTAACAACCTTATTGTTGTTGTCCAATGGCTTTCCTTTGGATTGGTCATGTGTCTTGCTAGGATTCCCACTGCATATTTTATATCAGGTCTAGTGTTGGTGGTGTAGATGAGACTACCAACAAGATTTTTGTAGAGTGTAGCATCTGCATCAGGAGTACCATCTTCCGCCATTAGCTTTAGTCCTGGTTCCATTGATGTTCTCACTATTTTAGCATCCTGTGTAGTTGTCCCTCCTGTACTACTGAAAGGCTTGCACTTCGTCCATAGGTAGCTCCACAACATTCTTTGATTCTTCTAGGAAAGTGAAAGAATCTAACACCATAGCTGCACTATGTTTGGATGAACCTAGAGCATCTGTAGTTCTTTGATGTTTAGGAGAAACCAACTCACCAGATAGAGCTTCAAAGGCATTACAGAACTCCAAGCAATCCAATTCCTCGTGCTGAGAAGTGGCATGTATCCTACACCAGTTAGGCAAAGCCAAGTCACAAATATTTACATCATGCCCTTTACCTTTATAATCTTTATTAGGTTCGTATGGGGGCCAAGTGAATCTGTTTTGTTGATAAAGAAATCTGTTTGGGTTTTCGTCAGTGGACACTTGCATTTTGAAAGTCAAAAATTCATTTGCCAACTTTTGGACCACCCTTGAAACTTCCTCAACTCTTGTGTTATCAGATTCTTTATCTGGATTCTGTACATTTTCAACAGGTGTTACAGCCAATGGATTTATTGATGGTGGAGTTTGATGTATTGGCAACATCATCTGATGTGGTATGGGATTGAAGACAGGGGTACCTTATGTGACCAAAGGAATTTGATGAGCATTCAGAGGTTGAGGTCCCAGTTGTCTTTCCAAAACTAGAGCTTCTTTGTAAGCCTCTGTTAAATTGGTAATAGAGGCATCTCTTTTCAAGAAAATAGAAGTCATTGGATCTAGAGAATTCCTAAAAATTTCTAATGCCAGGTTTGCATTTGGCACATAATAACCAGTCAATCTACCATAAGCCTTCTGAAATCTGACATTGTAAGATCTAACAGATTCATTTATTTCTCTTTTAATACTAGAAAATTGTTGATATAATACACTGGGATCTATCACCTCACCAAACTGCGATACAAAAACCTTTTCCAAGTCATTCCAACTGGTAATAGAATTGTTAGTGAGATTCAAAAACCAGTCGTACGCTCCCTCCTGGAGAGTGAACGGAAACAATCTGCAAGCCACATCTTCATGCTGTACATTTAACAATTTTAGAGCATTCTTGAATGCTACTAGGTGTTCCTCTCGCTGTCCTAGTTCCATCATGCTTGTATCCGGGAAGATATCTCTCGGGATTTCGGGCGAGGTCATGGGCTGCACCTAGGATATTTAAGGCAGTGGAACCCAACCAATTTGCCATTACTACTTGATTGACGATGATACTTTCAGTTGTAGTTGGAGTAACTACAAGTGGTGACAAAACTATTCCAAACAAGGACTTGGCCCTTCTGAGGCTGCTTCTTCTTGGAGTTTCTAACTCAGGCACAAGGAGCTCCCCATCTCTGGAATGGGACCTTGTTACTCTATAAGTGGAATCTTGCTTTTCACAAGCAACTTATAATCTTACAATCCTTAACAAACTACTGAACTTCAGGCCCTTCTTCTAGTGCCAATTTTAAATGTTGGTGTTGAGTTTTGCTGTTTAGGAAAAACTCAAACAACAAAGTTTTTAAAAGGCTAAGGAGGAGGAAAAAAAGGCTACCAGACTCTGGATAAAACACAACATTTGTTAAATACCACATATAATCATATTTCTCAACTCAAGCGCACTAAGAACGTAATTTCAGGCCCTCCTTCTAGCGCCAATTTTAAATGTTGGTTCAACTTTTATACACACCCTGTGAAGAATGAGCATGAAAAATTGATAACACTTATAAGGGATAAATCCCACTCACTTTAGGATCTTGCTGGATATCCAAGGTGTGAGTTATAGAGTTGGGTCGAATGTCTATTCACTCTTTTCACGCTTCGGAATAGTTTCAAGCGGTATCGTATTGTTACCTTACAACGGGTTTTGGACTTCAGTTCAGTAATGTTTTTGGAGTTGGTTATCTTTGTGGACAATCAGATTTACAATCAGTCCTTTGATCTAGCTCTTTTATGCTTTAGCAGATTTTAATAAAAGACAAATTTAAAGAAAATAAAAATGGATCATTCAATCGATGGAATAGAGAGAGTAGGGTAGGGCAGAAAGAGAAGTTTACGTAACTTAGCTGCAAAACCAAAACTACCAATTTTAGTTATACCAGTTAGCTTCACAAAATAGAACAAATCAAAGAGGAAAGTGTCCAGATTTCTAAGATCACTTTCTTCTAAGAGCATAAGACAGAGATGAACAAATCTGATAGAAAATCACAAACAAAAGGGAAGTCGGTTAAAATTGGTATCTCTCACTAGCAGCCTAGCTCGCATAGTGAGGACAGAGCAATTAGAACAGGCTTGAACCTTAAATCTATAATTTTCCCTAACATACAATAAAGAAAATGAAGCCTAGCAGCATATTTAATCCTGGTAACACAGATCTACAACATAAATTTCAATAAACCTTAATGAAACGAAAACAAAAGAAGATGAACTTATCGCAGTCTGAAAGAGATTAGGCTCCTGGCCATGCTATCATAAAAAAATGAAACTACACCAACTCCAGGTCCAGAACAAAGCATTCAAACAAGATTTGCAAGAAATTGCTCAAATAGCTTTTATTTCTAAGTTTCTGCCTCCTAAATTTACATTCGAAAGAAGTATATATAGACATCAGGACAAACCCTGATCTTTTCAGAAATATCTTCTTACAAAACCCTAAATCTTATCCTCAAAACCCTACTGCCTAGGTTTTTACAATATAAGGCCCTTTAAAAATAGAGCTTTGATAAACCCTAACCATTCTGCAAATCTTAGTGCAGTTACTTGCCATAAATGGAGAAGGCATGATTTGATATTATTCTCATCCATCTCTAACTACAAGTAAATATCTTCATTTTCTGGCCGACTGGTGCATTTGCTAGGAATGTCTTATTAATTCCTCAGAGAAATTTGGATGAGTCACTAGTTTCTCTGACATTTTATCTTCGCAGAGCCGCATATGAGTTGAAATTCTCTGCATGCCATTACTTTCACCATAAATTCTCTTGTTAAATGTGTCCATCGGCAAATTCCGATAACTATGTGTAGATATTTTCATTTTCTAGTCAATTTCTGACATATTCCATTAAACGAGCAGCTGCTTAGTCATCGTAAAGTCTCTTTTCGGCCAGATCTATAAAATCTGGATGGACTAGAAATTCTCGGCATCCCCCATTTCTATATAACGACCTTCAATTGATCCGCACTTATTTTTGTCTTTTTCGCCATTACTTCCGCTAGTATGCAACTGCCAGCTCGCTTTCTGTAAAATACAAACAAGGATTAGTATTTTAATATTATTAATTTAAAACCCTAATGTTCATTATATGTCGGATTTATTTATTTTGACACGTGTCGCAAAATCGTGACATTCTCCTTCACCCTGTCTCTGTCTCAACTTTCCTTGTCATGTCGTGAAATCGCGACGTCGCGATTTCACGACGTTCTTATGCCTTCGGCTTTCTTTCTTTGCTATGTCACGATTTCGCGACATCGCAATTTCACGACGTTCTTATGCCTTCGACTTTCTTTCTTTGCTGTGTCATGATTTTGCAACGTTCTTATGTCTTCGGCTTTCTTTCTTTGTTGTGTCAAGATTTCGCGACGTTCTTATGCCTTCGGCTTTCTTTCTCTGCTGTGTCACGATTTCGTGACGTTGCAATTTCGTGACGTTCTTATGCCTTCGGTTTTATTTCTTTGTTGTGTCACAATTTTGCGACATCGCGATTTCACGATGTTCTTATGCCTTCGGCTTTCTTTCTTTGCTCTATCACGATTTCGCGACGTAGCAATTTCGTGATGTTCTTATGCCTTCGACTTTCTTTTTTTGTTGTGTCGCAATTTTGCGACGTCGCAATTTCATGTTGTTCTTATGCCTTTGGCTTTCTTTCTCTGCTATGTCATGATTTTGCGACATCGCAATTTCGCGACGTGTTCATCACTTGCACTTTCTTTTTTCAAAACTTGTTACGATATCGCGACGTTTTCCTCAAGACTTGCCTTTAATCAAAACCTGTCGCGATATCGCGACGTTTTTGTTACTTGGCTCTTTCTACCAACATATGTCACAAAATTGTGACCTTTTTATCACTTGGCACCTTTAGTCGAAATATGTCACAAAATCGTGACCCTTTTATGCCTTGGCTCTTTCTACCAAATGCGTCGCGATTTCGCGACGTTTTTGTTGCTTGCATCATGATTTCAAACCATGTCACGATTTCGCGACGTCTTCGAGACTTGCACTTTTCTTCCAAAACCTATTATGATTTTGCGACGTTCTTAGGACTTGTTTCTTTTAGTCCGAATATGTCGCGATATCGTGACGTTTCCAAAAATGGAATATGTCGAGAAATCGTGATGTTTCCAAAAACAAAAATTATCGCGAAATCGTGACGTTTTCATCACTTGCATTTTCTTTTGAAAACACGTCGCGAAATCGTGACGTTCTCATCACTTGGCATTCTTTCCAAATATGTCGCGATATCGCGACGTTTTCTACAAGCTTTGCTTCTGATCCAAATCTGTCGCGATATCGCGATGTTTTCATCACGCGGCTCCTTTTACCAAAACACGTCGTGAAATCGTGACCCTTTTGTCACTTGGTTCTTTTCTACCAAAATATGTCGTGAAATCGCGACCCTTTTCAAAAATGGAAAATGTCACGAAATCGTGACCTTTCTAAAAATGGAATGTGTCACAAAATCGCGACATTTCTCTTACTTCCACTTTGCAAATTTTTCAAAAATTGTAGGTTGATTCCAATGAATTCATTCATCTGTATTCTGCATTTTTACATATCAATGAAAGATATTTTTACTCAGAATGATTCTAACATTAAAGAAGTGAATTCTAAATTGAAATTAAAGTCACATGCAAGCCTACTTAGATACTTTGGTATACGCAAAACTTAAAGAAGAAGGAGGCAAGAAAAATTTGGAATTAAAACTTGAAAAACATCAAGAGGGTCACTACTGCAAAATGAAAGCTAAATATTTTCAAAGGATGGAATTTCATTTTTTTAGTGGCGGTGTGTTGCTTCTCAACACATTCCAATTAGTGCAAGGCAAACTTAGGGTTAGATAAATAATGATCATTCACCATGAATGGTTCATCATCATCTTCATCTATGGGCATACAATTTGTAATTTGATCTAGCCCTCCATAAATAAAGTTTGTTTGGTTGGGCAAAACCCCCAATGGTACCACCATCCCCATGAGAAAGCGATGGGCTTGATTTTAGCCCATATCCTATGTAGTTTTGATAAATGGTATAAATTTTACATTTTGCATGATATACTCCACTAATTTAGGGTTAAAAAGATGTATGGTCACCTACGGTGTAGATGACCCTACTAAATATGCAAGTGAGGCAGGTTGAGGTGCCTCCTCAACTTTATTTTGAGTGTCCCCTTCATCCATAGGACTAGGAACCTTGACAGTGGCTACTTTAGGTCCTTGCTTTATCTATTTTTCATCGAGTTTCACCTTGAGCTTCCTATAATTCCTAAGAATTGTGGATGTCATAAGTTTAGTTGAAGTTGCTATTGTGCGCTTTGATAGTTGTGGTGCTCCCATGGAAGAACCTGCACACACTCCTTTTAATTTGTCTTCTGGATGTTTGATTGGTGATGTCAATTGTATATCCATATGCATTGAGGGGAGAATGAAATCCCCAAACAAATAAGCTAAGTTCACATCTTTAAATGGCTCTTCATCATAAGGCACCATGTGAACTTGTCCCTCATGTATATATTTGATACATTGATCTAAGATCGAGGGAATGGAATGCATGTCTCTAATCCAAGGCCTCTCCAAAAGGATGTTATACTACATGGTGCCTTATATCACATGACACATCACTGGGATGGTCTTTAGTCATACCTAAATTGGGAGAACTATAGTACCTACTATTGAGCATAGTGCATCATTAAATGCTCTCAAGGTGAAAGTAGAAGGTACAATGTGTGACTTGAGAAATTTTATATATGTTAATTCCTTGGTAGTAATTATGTTGATTGATGACCCTGTATCAATCAAGATCCATTTGAATGGTGTGTGATTAACACACAATTATATTTAGCGACAGGTCCGCTATGGAAGTGGAGACCGTATTAATCTCATGATCACTAAATTGAATGACCAGTTCACTACACTGTTGCACATGTACCATAAAGTTTGAAAATGCTTTAGGTTCCTCGGACTGAATTTTGATTGATCTTATAATATCCATGATTATGTCCCTGTGTTTAGAAGATTGCTCAATCAGTTCATATATAGACAACTTTGTTGGAGTTATTTGTAGGCTTTGAACTAGCCTACTCCTAATGGTTACCACTGGTCTTGTTGGTGGGCCTAACATATTTTGAGCTAGCATTTACTGAGGTGTAGCATGGACCCTAATGGGAGCTAGAGGTGGATTTGGTCGTTCATACCTCCCTTGTCTTGTGACAACATTGACCATACCTACAAATCCTTGAGTTGGCAGTTCCACCCACACTTGATTCACATGACCAACATTGTTCCTTGGTAGCTCATATTATTGTTAAGGGTTCTTGAAGATTCCCATATTTTGGTTGATTGGTACTTGAGGATTATCCATAATTAGCTCACCTCTTTCGATCATGTTCTACACTATGTGTTTCAAACTCCAACATTCTTCGATGTCATGTCTTTTCATTCTATGAAAAGTGCAATACAAATTGTTTCTATATCCCTTTGGCTTGGGTTGATTAGGGTCTATTAACTTGATATTCAATAAGTTAAGGGCCTTGGCCTCACATAGTTGATGGAATATTGATGTCATCGATTCTGATAAAGGTGTGAACTGGCAAGGCGGTTATTGTTCTTTATTCTTACCCTTGTTGTTGTTGCACTGATCGTACTATGCAGGAGTAGGTTGGGATTGATAGTTTTATTTTTTTTGCTCCTCATCTCCTTTTTGAAGGTTTAACATCACTTGATTTACATGGGTGGCCTATTCCTTTTGATTGTGGGTGTTCTTCTTGTTCCATTCCTTGTTGTTTCAAATTTTCAAGTTACCCTCCTGTAACTTGATGTCCTCTATTACCTTGGCTTGCACCAAGGCTTCTTCAAATGTATGATACTATTGCAACTATAGCAGTAATGAGATGTGATTTGCATAATTCTTAATAAATATCTAAGTTAATTCTATGGTTGGAATGGAAAATGGTAGCTTTGTCATTATATTTCTCAATATTTTTCCATAATCAGCTCATCATCATGTTGCATTAAAGCAGCCAGATTGAATAGGTTTAACTTCTTCTTGACATAAAAGGAGAAGCATTCAAGAAATGCATTAGCTATTTGCTCAAAGATGGTTATGTTGTGTCTTTTAAGTTGATTGAACCACTCTCAGGTAGGGCCTGAAAGGGTTGTGATGAAGGTTCTTAGCATTAGAGCATCATTGCTTTATATCTAAAAGCACATATCTATAAATATTGTAACATGATCCTCAACATCCTCATCTCCTTCAAACTTCTCTAGCTTCAGCATATTGAAGTTCTCAAGATATGCTGGAATGAGCACTAAAGGGTATAAAGGTTTGTTGTGTATTTTGTTTAGGGTTGGCTTTTGATAAGTCATCCCTTACTTCTCTATATCTCGAACCTTATCTACCAAGGCCTAATAGGCCTTCAAAGATAGAATTACCTCTTCTTTGAGAGGTCCACGAGAAGCCTTTGGAGAAAAATCCTTCTTTGTTCAATGTGTGGGAATGGAATCTTCCTCCATATCAACTAGAGAGATCTCAGGATATTCTTGTTCTTGTTCATCTCCCACAACTTCTTTTTAATGTGCACACCCATGATGTTCTAGCACTTGGTGCTACATTGTGTTTTGGTCCATGTGGTGAGTACAAGTTTCAATGTGTTTAGGGCACAAATCAGGCTATGAAGCAAATTTTCTATGAGTGTGCTTCTTGTACTCACTTCGAGGGGGTAAGTTGGCATGAGCCAGTCACTCCTCTCACTCAGCATGCTTCTTTTGATCAAGTATGTGTTTTTCATGCATGCATTACTCAAAATGATGTTACCTTAGCAACCTTTGCCTTTGAGTATCCTCATTTTTTAGGTGCTCACACTCTACAAAGATATCTTCCAATTAATCTTGGAAGATTTGCTACCATTGCTTTGACACTAGTTTCTGTGATTGATCGTATGTGATCTCTAATGTACTCATTCTATATGAGTAGCTTTATCGATATGAACTCCAATAGATCTATTTTATATGATCTTTCCATTGTCTATGTAGATGGCATTTACGTTATGGTGTTTTTTGTGCTCTATGCCCGCATAGGTCAATGGGGAAATTATACTACGAGAATGCTTAGAGCATTATCCTAGCTCTTTAATGGTCCTACAAGTGCTCTCACTATGAGAACTTGTAGGATGAGAGTGTGCAATCAAGGTTTTATACCCTAGATACCCTAGGACTCTATCTAGACCATCCATTTGTATAGTGCACCAGAGCCAGGGTTATGCATAGCGGCTATTTACCCCAAAATTGGCTAAAATTAGGATTTGCAAGATTTGGAATTGGCTAATATTTGGGACCCTTGACAAGGGTCCATTAACCAAAACAATTTGGATACAATTTTTTGGGTTGATTTGCCCTAATTTTATAAACATTTGACTATTTTAAGTTAAATTTCCAACATTGCCCCTAATAATAGTGAACCTTCTACATGCGTTTGGAAACTATTTGCCTGGATTTTGAAACTAATTTGCTAAATTTTTATAAATAAATTTTGGGGCCAACCCTTTATGCATAACCCTAACCACAGCTCATGTGTTGGCATACCATTGAAACCAATCTTAGATATATCAAATGTGAACTTGCCAGGTTCATTGTTGTTTGGAGTCTGTGTGGGCCTATGCTTTGGAGTAGCCCTCTCTTCCTGCCCCTGAATGGGCAAATTTTCTACTTGTCTATTTTGAACTGATGGGGGTCTTGAGCCACCCTTATCTTGAGTACGAATGGGGACCAACCTAGTTACTATTCCTTCCTCAATGATGTACACTTTAGCATATCTAGTGGATCCATGAGGTGTACGATAGCGATATATGCTCCCATGCTCAAAGGCCCCATATTGGGATATTTCATACTTGGATATTTCTTGTGAGGCATGTACATTACCTCCTCTAAGTGGGGTATTTTTATAAGAACCCTCATGCATAGAATTATCCCATATAATGCTCATCGAACATCATTTGAGAGGATCTTGTGATTGAGGGTTCTCCACGTTGTGTTGTGCATTAGGTGGAGCTTTGGCTTTGACCTTCGTTCTGTGCTGAGATCGACCTCTTTGTGTTCTAACCATGATATTGTATTATCTCATATGTATATTTTAAAGCAAACAAAGCAAACAATGATGATTATCTCTTTTAAATGTTCTTTGTGAGCCCTAACTGGTTTGATGTGTTTTGAGATTTGTTGAAAACTTAAACTAATCTCATCATGTTTGAAATTTTTTATAATATACTCAATAGTTTAAGGTTTTCACTTGTATAATAATAGCTTGACAACCTAGCAATGAAAGTCTGAGTCACGTAATCCAACCTATAATGTGTAGTAATGAAGTCCACACACAGTTAGGGAGCACATGTCCTCCTGGTCCTCATCTAGTTCACTTGCAGTCAGTGATATACCTCTCCGAAGAGAGATACATATAGATTTTCCATGGGCTATGATGGATATTGGAGATGATATTGGTCTAGTAATAGGGTTCAAGCGAGTTGTGCCAACAGATGAAAATCATTGCCACTATCGTTGAACCCTACTTGTGGTTGGATATGACTTCTAACTCACTAGCATTTAGATAGTGCATGGTGTGTGTGTATTCATTTTAGATTTTACATAAAATTAAAATGTAACACCAAGCACTCAATGCTATTTCCTAAATGCCTAATGATAAATATTTTTAATGTTCAAAAATCTATATGTTGTTTCAAAAAATGCATAGTAAAATATTCTAATAAGTCTCTAATTGGGCCACAACAAGCATATTCTACAAATAAACTCTAACTATTAGCCACGGGATAGAATCATAGGTAATAGTTCTCGCTACGAGACAAAGCCACAGGATAAGAATTTAGCCATATTTGATAGGTGCAGCTAACAGAGCTAACCACAGATATCAGGTGTGGTTGATAGACAACATAGAAATTGCATAGAAATTTTCCAATTTACTGTTTCTCTAGGTGATTTAATTACCTACAACAATGAAAATAGTAAAGTAGAAAAAATACAAAAGATCAAGGTTACCTGGATTCCTTATTTGATGAAGACACAATATGATTTTTGTCTGCTTTTATGATCTATTTCTAGCCATGAATTTCAAGTGTGGTGGATACTATACGCTACAAATATCAAGCGTGGTTGACACCTACAATAATAAAAATAAAAAGTCCATTAGTTCTCATAGAATTTCCAGGGTTTCCATCATGATCACCATATGTATCGATCTATAAATCAAACACCTAACTAGTGCATCAATTGAAATTGAGTATTAAAACAATAAAGAAATTACAACAATAAATTTAACAAGAAAGTAAGGATTTCTTTTATTAAAACTTTATCAAAATTTTATTACATATATGTCCCTCTTAAGGATACTCAATTTCGATACAATTAATACAATATTTAAGACCCTCTAATCTAGGGTATGGTGTAATATGTAGACTCTTTAGAAGGAACACGAACTGCTCAAGGCCACAGATAACCTTCTTCTCCTTTGGTTGGAGGCATATGCTACCTTGAATTCCTTGAAAATGACTAGGTTCTGTAAACCTTGCATTCAATAAACAACAAGAAAGGGGTTAATAACAAAGAAGGCCTCTCTTGATGAGGCTTTTGAGACAATTACATAAATTGATGATAAATAAAGTAAAAAAGCATGTAAATCTATGAAGAAATGCAAGAAATCATCAAATTATTATAAAGCATGTAAAGAAAGCATGAAATCTAGCAATTAGGAAGCCTAATTAACCATTAGAACTTGATAAGCATGAAATACCAAAAACTAGTCTAAATTGAAGAATGCAAGGAATCCTAAATTAATCGGTCAAATGTCTGCTACAATGTTAATCTATGCTAGATTAAACTAATTGCACAGCTAAAAGTGTAAATCTAATGCTAAAATAAATGAAATGAAAGATCAAACCCTCATCGCAGGTCTATGGTGTAGCTAGCACTGTTAGCCACAACTGACAACCATGATTGAGGTACAAATATCTTTGCTCTTGTAATTAGGGCTTGGATCTTTAATTTTCTCCATGGAATTTATGATCAAGAGTTTCCTTGGTATCCTCTAACAGCTTGGTGATGTAAATCATCTGGATTTATAGTGGAAGAGGTTCAATTATGGATTCTTGATCTCCTTAGGCTATTGAGACTTCCATAGCTTGGAAAGCATTCATGATTATCAATTGGGTAGGAATATGGCTCTTTTCAAGGGTTTCAAATGGCTTCAAAATATGATAGGGATTCTCTACTTTCAATTGAAAATCCTCCTAGACTTCTCCCCAATTTGAAGGGGGATCTTATAGGACTCATAATCCCTAATCTTGGTTTGCTTGGGAAGCCCTAACTTCTTGCTCATCTAAAGGAGGGTTTCCTTCCTATCTAACCTTAGGATTACTATTTTGACTCACTATAGTTTTTAGAAGTTGTTTTTGTTGATCCATTTATTCTCTTTGTTGATTCATTTGTCCCCTTTGTTGCTCTATTTTCTCTTGTAATAGTGAGATAGTGGCAATAAAGTTCTCCACCTCTTTACTTGAATTATTTGAACTTTCTCCTCAGGATCTAGTCTCAACACTATCTTACCTAGCCTATCTTGGTGGTATGGAAGATCCTCTTATTCCTCTCCTTAATTTTAGTGTCATAACTTCTTGGCTACACAAACGTTTCTAGTTTAGATTACAATTTTCCTTTACATTTACCTCCTACCTACTAGTTAGTAACATCTTCCATATGTAAACTAAATACTATCATCCATTGATAGTATTGATAGATATTCTAACAACTAAAAATTGTAGGAAATGTTATTGACTGCAGCAACATCCAACTGTGCTCAAACAGAACTTACCTGATTTTGAAGAGACAAAATTCAATGGAGATACACAAAAATCCTTTAGTCTAGACACACAAAAATCAGCCTTGGATAAAGAAGAAAAACTAGAAAATATGCACATAGAAAATTTACTTCCATTGAACTCCTTAGTAAAAATTTTGTCCTCCTAGGAATGAAACAAATTGAAGTACAACCAATAAAATTCTTGAACATTATTAGTTGGCTGACTTTTGAACAAAAAGCAAATTTTTTTTCTATTTTGAAACAACATTTCAATCTCTTTGCATGGAAATACAAGGGTATGTCAATATTTCATATTGATGTATGCACTCATAGGATATATATTAAAAATGTTAAACCTGTGAAACAACTGCAAATAAAATTAGAATCTACCTTAAGAGATATTTTCCAAACTATAGTAAATAAACTCTTGAATTTTAGATTCATTTATCCAATTTTTGATAACTGGTGGATTCCTTCATTAGTTATTATTCCAAAGAAAAATAGAAAACTGAGAGTGTGTGATGATTGTCAATAACTGAATACAGTCATACATAAGGACCATTTTCTATTTTATGGTCATATATTAGACATACTCAATTTCACACTACATGAACTGGTTTATGATAAGAAACCATATTTTTCTATTTAATTTGAGTTACTAATGCTTTTAACATCTTTGGAAATTGGTATTGAATTTTTTCAAGTACAGATTGACAAGATTGTGTAGACTAGGAGGCATGGACAACACTTGATTGAATAAGTTTTCATATATGGAGCAGTGCTTCTTTCTCCCATTGGTGATTCATAGAGGAAGGTAGTAGTGAATGAATATTGCCTTAGGGTATACCATACACCATTAACTAAGGAGAGGTTCTTGAAGTAGATTCCATTGGATGTACATAGGATGGAGGAGAATTTCTCTTCCATGAAAGATTTAGAGTGATGTTAAAAGTTTGACAAAAAGAAAAAATAAAATAAAATACAAGAAAATAAAAAAGAGAATAATATTGTTTGTGAACTTTATTCATGGGCACAAGCAAAGACAAGAAAAGAAAAAAAGTTGAAAAAGAAAAAGAAGGAGATTAAAAAAAGAGAAAAAAATTGCAGCAAAATGCATGTCCTACAAAATGTGGATACATGAGGACAAGCATCAATTTCACTATGGAGAAGGAACAATGGAGTCAATACTTAATTTCCAGCAATAAAGGAGGTAATAATGACATAAGCAGATTTTTACTGCTCATATGGAAAGTACGGTTGCATCATTGTTGGAGTATTCAACAGGAAAAGATGGTGTTTTCATACAAAAATTGACATGTTTTTGTAGAATAAGGATTTTTCTTATCCAAATAAGAGTGAGAGACATTCTCCTGCATTGAATCACTTGAAAAAAAAATAGTTGGTTGAAAACCAGAAATGGCAACTTCTTCTAAAAAAAAGATTAAAAAAAAAGAAAAAAAAATGAAAAAAAAATGAAAAATTTAGTAGTGAAAACCTCCTTGAGGCGTTGTTGAGTTGGCTTGCATGAAAACCGGTTTTTTAGCATGCATTACCTTGTTTATCCACCCATCATTGTTCCACCATTGGACAAATCTCACACTACATATGTGTTATGTTTATGTTTCCATATAACTTGCTAACAATCATCAAAAGTAGCTTATAAGGTGCATGATCAATTTTTAGGATAGTAAGGTATGTGTTTCTTGCATTTAGTCATAGTAAGTATTTAGAATTTAGTGTATGATAATCGGTATTTGGCATAAACTATTCATACAATATTGACAAGTTAAAAAAAATAGAACATGTCAAGAAACAACCTCTTCTGCCCTTATTTGCATGGGAACTTCAAAACCGTGCAAAAATCTGATTTTTGGATAGACATGGCAAAAATTCTATTTGAATTAGTAGGGCAGCTTTTAGAAGGAGAACTACAAGTTGATACCCCACAAATGCTTCATAAATATGAAAAGGATAATCTGGAACATACACCTGAAGATTTTGTTTTACTACTATTCCAATAAAATAACAACATACAAAATGAAGAATAACATCTAAATAAAAGGATAGAGCAGGTATTTTTGATGTTATGGAAGCCTTATACACTCTAGAGATAGGCCCACAATAGAATGTACAACTAAATTTTTCATAGAAGGTTATTTTTGCATTTTTGTCTAATCTTTGAAATAACAGGTTATCTTTGAAATAGCAGAGTTGTCTGATCTTCAAAATAACTAGTTATCTTAGGAATAACAAAGTTGTTTGATCTTTGAAATAATAAGTTATATTTAGAATAGCAGAGTTGTATGATCTTCATAATAACATGTTATCTTCAAAATAGCAAAGTTATCTAATTTTCAGAATGATGAAGTTGTTATATCTTCAGAATAGTGAAGCTATTTAATCTTCAGAATGACAAAATTGTTATATCTTTGGAATGCACAAGCACATCTTTGAAATAAATAGGAACATCTTCAAAAAAATAAAAAATTGTACCAAAATTATTGAAAATGCTACAGAACAACAAAAATAGCATGGCACATCAAATATTGAGGTTACTAAAGCTCAAAATCATCCCACCACAAGTAGTACATCCCTCCAAAAGATTCAAATTCAAAATTTTGTCATGTCATACATGTGCTTAATTGTAAAATGCTTGATACAGTGCAACAAGGAGAAAGTTCTCAAGTAGCAGGTGGCAAAGGATATGTTTTCACAAGGATAAAACCTACATATTACTATGGCCTACTAGGATGCATGAGGGCATGCATCAGTTCAATCTGGGGGATGATGAGGCCCAAAAATACCTCATTATTGCACTATGTTTGACATATAAAAAACTACCATATTACCAAACATGACAAATTTAATTGCAAAATAGTTGATTAAAATATATTATTTGTTAATTATTTGCATGATTTCATGTTAGGAATATTATACCCTTGTTTTAACTATTTTTAGCATTTTATGAATAATTTTGCTTGATGAAGTAGCAAATAAAAACATGCATTTCAATTAGCCAAATGTGGTATGATGATATCCATTAACTTCACAATGGTTTTTGAATTTTTTCTTGCCCTTCAACTTGTTTTAAATCCACATAGGAGCCAAATTTTTAGGATTGTCATAAATCTAAAAATCTGCAGAAAACAGTCATATAGAAACACATTATAAGCTATCACTTTATAGGAACACATTGAAGTTATCAAGAAAAACATGAGGAAATGGATGGAATGAGTTCATAAGGACTAAATAAGATATTTTACCTATTTAGAAGCATTCCCACATGGTCTAAATAGGCAATAACAGGGTATAACAGAGTAGGGACAATTGTGCAGCATTGTTGCACTATTTCAGCATACTTACTTGGTGAATGAAGTGTATAATTTTAGTAGCAACTTGATGTGCTCTTTCATGTTGATATTTGAATGATTTTTCCACATGCTAATGTGTTTGAATTTGCAATAAATACAAATATTTTACAACTATACAGCAGAGCTGGAAAATATAGTAATTGGTCATATAAATTTCAGCCAGCAACCAATGAATGGTAGGACAAGGAATTAGTCAACCAAGGTATGTGAAAATGATTGGAAATATCTCCTGAAGGATGGGGTAGATATCCTATGTGTTTATAATTGCTTGGTTAATTATTTTAAGTGCATATGAGGCTAAAGTCTATTTCTGCTCCTATTATTCATAAGATGCTCCAGAATAAGGGGGAAAAAGATGCCAGATTGAAGTCTAAAAGATATGTGAACGCCTAAAGTAGTAGGAAAATGATATTTTAGGAAGATATAGGTGTACAAGATATTCTTAATACTCCTCCAATGTACTCCCACCACTGAATATTCCTTCTAAGGGCCAATGAGTGTTGCTGCAACATAAACTAAGACTTATTTAGTTGCATATTATTTGGCAAATCATTGTAAAATAGGAAATAGGCTAATCTGAGCAAGAGATACATTGTAATATTTTATTATAAATAACATAGCTTCCTCCTTGGTTGAGCTATTAGGATTTAGGTGCTAGGAAAATAGCATAGTGCAACATTTTTCTGTAACAATTTTAGCATGTTTTGATAGAAATAAAAGTGCAGTATTTTTGTTAATTCCTGTTCATGAGTGAGTGTGAGTGTTAATTAGCTAAAGAGCAAATTTTCCATATTATTCTAGATCAAGAAGCTTGGGCCCACTTTCAAGCCTAGAAGGAGGACTTTTTATGACAGGTTTTTTTGTAATTTTATTGCAGAAAAATTAACAGATTGCTTGTCAAATTTAATTTTATTATTTTAAGTTTATGTGATGTTATTTATTTTTTCCATTATGTTTTTGTGCAACCAATATGTGTATGTCAGTTGACAAATTAGATTAGACATTTGTTTCTCTTGTTTCCTCAGCTTTCCATGTTCCCCTATTTTTATGTTTCAACAACTTTTAATTTTTAGTAGATTTCATTTTGTTGTCAATTCTTGTAGTAGAAGCTTGACGACCTTTTGTGGCAGGACATTGACAGGTGTTTTTAGTATAAGTTTTATTTCCAAGCATCATCTCAATTCTGTAAGAGTAAACTAGGTTTCAATTTTGTAAGTGTAATTTAGGATTTCAATTCAGCAACATTTTAATTCTATTATTTCAATTTTGCAAAAGTAAATTAGATTTCAATTCAATAATTTCTAATTCTTGCAATTGTAGTTAATTATCAATTTTTGCAACTTAGATTTAGTTTTCAATTCCTATAATTTAATTTAGTTTCCATTATGCAGACTAGGTTTAGTGTGACACCAAAAGGCTAAACCAAAATCTGTTTCACCCAATAAATGCTTGAAATATGAATGTTTGAATTGTACTTTGCCCTAACCTTCTATCATAGAAAACCTTGGACACCACCCCGGATTGATAAATCATAAGATTTAATGATGCTATTAATGACATGCATTAAAGGGTTCTTCATATACTACATAGGGAAGAATTATTTATTAAATGCTCCAAATACTCTTTTGGTGTTTAAGAAGTGGAGTACCTATGTCATATAATTTCTCAAGAAGGTGTTAAACTAGACCCCAATAAGATAAAGGTAATTCAGGATTGGCCCTTACCTAAAACCCTTAAGAAACTTCATGGTTTTTTGTGTCTCACTGGCTACTATCGTAAATTTGTGCATAACTATAGTAAAATTGTAGCTCCTCTCATAGTCATAAAAAATAAGGATGCTTTTCATTGGTCAAACGTAGCCACTCAAGCCTTCAAGGCTCTCAAAGGAGCAATATGTACTACTCTAGTTTTGGCAACTCTAGAATTTCACAAACCATTCATAATTGAATGTGATGCTTCAGGAAAAGGTATTGGGGCAGTGTTAGTGCAGGAATGTCATCCCTTAGCATTCAAAAGTAAACAACTTTTGGCATTTTTTTTGGAAATATCTACATATGAAAAAGAAAATTTGGCTATTCTACATGCAATGGAGAAATGGAGATACTACCTAATCAGTAGTTGTTTCATTATAAAAACAGATCATAGCAGTCTCAAGCATTTTCTAAAACAATGATTTTCTTATCTAGAATAAAATAAGTGGTTAACTAAATTTTTGGGATATGATTTTGTTATCAAGTACAATGAAGGGAAAGAAAACATGGTAGTAGATATATTATCCAGAAAATATGAATATGAAGTGGTTATTAATGTTATTTCAGATCCTTGTTCTCACTGGATATCTCAGTTACAAGAAGAATGGTTGTCCAATAGTGAAATTGCTCAAATAATTTAGGAATTTTTAGTGGGTTCATCCAAGCACCCTCTTTTCTCCTATGAAGACAAGATATTAAGAAGGAAGAATCACATTTACATTCCACACACCTTGAAAATGAAATCAAGGATTCTAGATGAGTCACACGCTTCTCCATTAGTAGGACATTTTGGTTTTTTGGAAACTTATATGCAGGTTAAACAATTATTTTGTTGGAAAGGATTAAAAGCAAAGGTCAAACAATGGGTAGCTGAATGTGAAGTATGCCAATGTAATAATGGAAAAATAGTCAAATCACCAGGGTTGCGTTAACCATTATCCATTCCAAATTAATTAGTGGGAACACATTTCCATGGATTTTATTGAAGGTATTCCTAAGTCAAAAATAAAAACAATAATTTTTGTCATAGTTGATCACCTCTTCAAATATACTCACTTTCAGGATCTACAACATCCATTTTCAGAAAGCAAAGTGGCTAAGGTGTTTACGGATTCAATATTTAAATTGCATGGAATGCCAAAAAATATTATAAGATCAAGATCCCATATTTACTAGCAATTTTTGGAGAGAATTATTTTGACTTAGTGGTACCAAATTAAATATATCTTTTGCATACCATCCACAAAAATATGGTCAAATGGAGGTAGTTAACAAATGTTTGGGTACCTACCTAAGATATTTTGTTTAGGATAAACAATATCAATGGAGTCATTGGCTATCATTGGCCGAATGGTGGTACAACACTTCTTACCATTACTCCATCAAGATATCTCCTTTTGAAGCATTGTATGGAACTAAACCTCCAACAATAGCAAATTATGTATCAAAATCCTCCAAAGTGGCCCAAGTAGATGATCAGTTTTAGTAACGATAATCAATGCTCACTATTCTCAAAGACAATCTGGTCCAAGCACAAAATCGTATGAAGCAGCAACAATACTGACACCATTCAAAAAGAGAATTTAATATTGGTGATATGGTGTTCCTGTATTTGTAGCCCTACAAATAGTTATCATTGAATATTAAGTCTAATCAAAATTTGGCCCCTCGATTTTATGGTCCTTTCAAAATTGTGCGTTGCATTGGAGAAGTGGCATATCAATTAGAGTTACCTCCCTCATCACGTATACATCTAGTATTTCATATTTCCAATCTCAAGAAGGTGATCAACCATAAAGTGTAATCCCAATTAGAATTACCAATACTAGATGAAGAAGGACGTTTATATCTCCAGCCATAAGCAATTATACGAAGTAGAACACGCATCTTGAGATCTCATCACACCAAAAAAATTCTTATCAAATGGTAGGACCTCCCATAAAAAGATGCTACATGGGAACCTAAAAGTATTTTCTAGACATTTCCAACTTTGAGGATAAATATTTTGGAGGAGGGGATCCATGCTACAATACAAATATGATATCTATTAGCTATATTGTATTAATTTATTTGTATCCATATTTATATAGTTATCCAAGTGTAGTTATCTTTCATAAACTAAATTTGTTTACATATTCACTTTTATTTTCCCATTTGAGACAGGGACTTGCCCTCATTAAGAGGTAAAGGATTTAGATTGTTATTGATTAAATTTCAATTATTGCATTCTGGTTCAATTGATTTATTTGAGTTATATTATTATGATAAATTTTGTGTAATTGAATATAAGAAAATAGATCTATCGTATAATCTAGGGAAGGCATCGCCTTCCACATAGATAGATAGATTTTCTTTTAGTATAGTCATAGGTAGTAGTGTAGTGCTATGTATATCACCATATGATAGTGATGGATACAACGTAGTTCAGTAGCTTAATTAATGGAGTGCTCATTTCCTCCATAGCTACGTTGTATTGATTTATGTTATTTCTATTCAACATTCTTCAATCATCTTATAGATTTACTTTCTTTTATATTATTCAACATCTTGTGATTGTTATATCCCATTTCTCATTACATAAAAATCTAATAGTGGTATCAGAGATACAGTAGATATAGTCTTTGTATATCAGTAGGTAAACCACCATTATCTTTGATCCTGAGTATTTTGCAACCATTGTTAAATGATATCAAAAGAATCTAGGTGGTAGAATTAGGGAGAGTCACAAGTGAGGACTGAAAGAAATATCAGTTCCAAAAAATACTGAGATTTCATTTGACTAGAGTCTTTCCATGGAGTTGTAGGAAAAACTTGTGAAGACCAAGACTCAAGATTCAATCCACTTTATTGATAAATCATCTAGTGAAGACCATATATATATATCTAGAATTTGCTAATTGTTGCCTAAAGTTTCTTTTGTTGTAGAAAATTTATTCTCAAAGGATGCCCGAAGGTCGGTATGCCTTCATAGTGCAAATATTAGTTCCTTATTCAAGAGAATAATACTACAAAATAAGACTTCTAGTGAAGGGTTGTGGTGAAGTCATGAGACTAAAGATCTCCATTATTGAATCGAAGAACTTCACAAGTTGAATAATAGGCCATAGAATCCTTGACACAAAAGTCCATAGAAGCCTTGAAGAAAAGGGCATAGGACCTTTGAAGGAAAATTCGTAGAAGTCTTAATACTAAAAATGCCATAGAAACCTTGGTACTATAAAATGCCATAGAAGCCTTGATATTGAAAAAAGTCACAATAGCCTTGATAATGAAAAAGACCATAGAAGCCTTGATATTGAAAGAGGCCACAAAAACCTTGATCCTGAAGAAGAATTCGAAGGGAATATCTAATTTAGAAGTAGACTAAATATTTAATACTAATATTTTTTTAGAGGGAAAGAAAATTTAGTGAGTTGGGAAACTTACTACAAGAAATTTAGGAAGGGTGTCTTCTTTAGAATCAATTCAATATTTGAAGCAAAATTGAAGATTTCAAGAGAATATCTCAATGAAGAACTTACAGTATTGGAAGAAGGAAGAAGAAGTAGGACTAGGTGAGTTCTACTCGAATCCAAAAGTAGTAGAATAAGAGATCTAGAAGAAGATCTCACCACCAACACTTCCAGGAGTAAAATATTGAAGAGAAGATCTCAAGGAAGACTATCAAAATCTGCAATATCAAAGACATTGGGAAGGTCTCATCCAACATCCAAAAAAAGACTAGGAGAGCATGACTAAATAAATTATCAAAGGATAAATATTTGAATAAATATATTACCAAGGAGAAGCTCCTAATAGTGAATGACTTGGGACAATTGTTTTCATTCAACAACAATCCCAAGAGAAGAATAATTTGGCAAGGAGTGCCAAATCTATGAAGAAGAATTTGGTAAGTAGCACAAAATCCTAAAAGAATAATTTGGCAAGGAATGCCGAATCCTTGAGGAACAATTTGGCAAGGAGTACCAAATCCTAGAAGAAGATCCTGCTTGAAGTAAAAATTTGATAAGAAGACTTGAATACAAAAGAAGCTCATCAAATATTAGAGATTTAAAGAATGCCTCACACAGTAAGAAGGCACTGCTTTACATATAAAATACTTCTCCAAATATGTATAAGGAGGAGAACAAGCCACCAAATCCTAGGCTCATGAAAGAAAGTTCAAGACCATCATTTGGTGAAGAAGGAACTATTCAGAACAATCTATAAGAGATGCAAGATCCTACTCAAAGTTGTAACTTGGTGATCCTAGAAACCAAGATCTACATCCTCTACAAAAGTGGAAAAATAGCTACAAAAACTTTCAAAAAGGTAATTAACTTTTGGTTCAAATAGATTCATTAATTAGATTACTTATCATATTTGTTAAAACACCTAAATTTGGATTAAATTTGCAATTGGATTACATTATTTAAAAGTGAACAAATAAATGTTCTTTAAAAGGTTCATTTGCACATTTATTAGGAGTTTATTATATTTCTAAATTATTTCTATCAACTACCTATCATCTACTTTGGAAAAATAAAAATAATACTAAATCCTACAATATTTATTGTAATGAAATTTTAGAATAATTATTGAAGGTTCATTTCAAATTATTCTTGATTAGTTATAGTAAATTTGATTAAGTATATGTTCTTAAGAGTTTATTGGAGTGATAAGGTGAAATTATTCATGCATTATAAGTGAAACATTATTAGATTCATTTGCACTATTCTATTGCTCCCAAAATATTAGCTTTTGTGTACATGATAAGGACACAAATTCAAAAATTGTCAAAGTGTCTAAAGATACTATTAGTGCAAAACATCTACAACACATAGTGGTCAAGTGAACCACCAAATTAGGTTAAAATCCTCTAAAACTTGCAGAAGAACACAACTAACCAAAAAAAAAAATAGAAGCTTCAAATATTGAGACTTGGTGAGTCTCAAATCCAAAGCATTACAAGGTTAATTGCTTGTTACAAAGGGCAGAAAATTACAGCTACAAAGAAGCTTCTATCTACTTCATTAAGGGATTGGATTTATCATCAAATTATCCAATCAAAAAGGGTAAGAAGTATAGCCAAATAGACATCCTCAAAACCCTCATTTGCATTCAAACATTTGCTACAAATACATAATTCTAGACCTGCAAAAGAGTGCAAGAAAATGTACAATAAATAAAGTTGTATATACATGTAAGCGTTACATGTTATTGCACTTCTACAATAAATTATATAGGTGCCTCAAAAGGCACAATATATACATGGTAAGCCAACCAAGGAAGTAATAATGTTTGCACTCCTCTTCTATAACAAAAGGAGCCACTCAAAGGGCTCACTCTCAGAATATCTTGGATGGACGAATCTACAATATCAAAGCCCACACAAGGCTATTATCAAGTTGCATATATGTAGAAATAAAAGGAGATCATCTATGAAAAGAAGGCATCAAATATAATTCTACCAATGTGGAATGGACATCATAGCAAGCGACTATCTACACTACAAAGAAACACAAAAAATAGCACATTGAAGGTATAGTAGACAAGGAGAAAAGGTGCTACATTCAGGTCTTAAACTTGTGAAAATCATCCACCAAAGGAAGCACCAATATCACTTTCAGAATTGCCATTCGAAGCTCCATAGCACCACATCAAATTGTATCGATCTAAAAAGCATACACCTACCTAGTGCATCAATTGAAATTGAGTATTAAAGCAATAAATAAATGAAAACAACAAATTTAATAAGAAAGTAAGGATTTATTTTATTAAAACTTTGTTAAAACTTGATTACATATATGTCCCTTAGGGATACTCAATCTCGATACAATTAATACAATATTGAAGACCTTCTAAATGAGGGGATGGTGTAATCCGCAAACTCTTTAGAAGGAACATGAACTGCTCAAGGCCAAAGATAACCTTCTTATCCTTTGGTTGGAGGTATATTCTACCTTGAACACCTTGAAAATTATTAGCTCCTATAAAACTTATGTTCAAGAAACAATAAGAAAGAGGTTAGTAACAAAGGAGACCTATCTTGATGAGGCTTTTGAGACAATTGCATAAATTGATGATAAAGAAAGAAAGAAAGCAAGTAAATATATGAAGAAATGCAAGAAATCATAAAATTACTATAAAGCATGTAAATAAAGAATGAAATATAGAAATTAGGAAGCCTAATTAGCCATTAGAACTTGATAAGCATGAAATTACCAAAAAATAGTCTAAATGATGAATGCAAGGAAAATGAAGCAAATCTACCTTTAAATCCTAAATTAACCGGTCAAATGTTTGCTACAATGTTAATATATGTTAGATTAAAATAATTGCACAACTAAAAGTGTAAATCTAATGTTAAAACAAAGGAAAAAAAATATCAGATCCTTGCCCTGGGTCTGTAGTACAGCTAGCACTATTAGTCGCGGCTGATAGTTGTGGCTAAGGCACAAATATCTTTGCTCTTGTAATCAGAGCTTGGATATCTAATTACCTCTATGGAATTGATGATCAAGAGTCACCTTGGTGTCCTATGATAGATTGGTGGTGTAAATCATCTAGATTTGTAGTGGAAGAGGTTCAATTGTAGATTCTTGATCTCCTTAGGCTCTTGAGACTTCCATAGCTTAGAATGCATTCATAATTTTCAATTGGGCAGCAATATGGCTCTCTTCAAGGGTTGTAAATGGCTTTACAATTCGATAATGCTTCACCACTTTTAATTAAAAATCCTCCTAGACTTCTCTTCAATTTTAAGAGGGGCCTTATAGGACTTCTAATCCATAATATTGGCTTACTTGGGAATCCAAGATCAAAATCCAAGAGGTTGGATCATTTGGGATAAATACTCTCAAAGCTTACCCACCCAAAATCATTTGAATTCTTTTTTTCTAGACCATTGTAACTAAATTTGGCTCAGCCTAGGATTCAAAATAGTTTTGATTCTAGTTTTGGCTCTAAGGAGCAGCTATCTCTATTAGCTATGGGTGTCAACCATGGATAAGGCTGAGTATGCCAACTCTACCCAAATTGAGTAGTTAAAACCACTACTTCACCTTGGAGCTATCCAATATCATTCATATGGTCTATTAGCATATCCCATATGAGTAATTACCTTGACATGACATGTTTTAGGTGTCTACAGATGCCCCTTTTAGGATGCGTTGTAAGAACAAACAATGCTAAGCAAAAATAGGCCTCTTAAAACCATGTTGTAGGTTGAATGATGATCATTGATCTGATCAAAATTAGATGCCCAGACCTGCCAAAGGACATGCATCTTAGAATCATTGCTTCCAAATAAGGGAAGGCTTGAATTTGTAAAGCTTTTGCAAGCTCCAACAGCGATCGGGTAGATTCAGTGCTACAATAGTACCTATAGGTGGAGAGCTACTAACTTAACTATCATAGTTGTTTTTTTCCCTAGCAAAGGGTAAGCTTATGATAGTCATTTGCAATGATTCATAAGATGAACACAATTTGATAAGATTGAGTGATCTCCTATTGAATTTGATTATGATTATGATATTATGACTACCCCCTCAAGCGACAAGTCGATGAGGCTAGGATAATGAATGAAGCGAAAAGTCGCTTGACCATAATGAGTGATTTGAATAGTCAAAGGTTTTTGCACTTTAATATTCTTGGCAAGGCCTACTTCAACCGTGATTACAACTATTAATAGTAATTGTACATCTCTATCCCATGGAGATGTTTGACTGGAATGGCCTTCTTAGGAAATCATGATGATAACAATTCCAATTATGTTTATGTTGAATCATAATGTTCGATGATCTATTAAAAATATCAGAGAAGAATTGAGATGAATACCTCACTCCCATGGGGTAATTCGATCGTTGTGGCCTTCTTAGGGATTGAAGTGAAGCATATCAATTTAGCGATGACTAATTTACCCCAAATGGCCTTATGGTAATTTACTCATATTGTTGCATTGCATGGATTGCAAGTTGCTACAACCACCAAGTGTATAGGGTAAATAACTGGATATGAGGCACATTTGAATTTTGAATTTTATGATTTTTTTTTTGAAAATTTTGAGGATTTTGGCCTGTTGAATATTTTTTATTTTAAATTTTGAAGCCCCTCCTTGTGAAATTTTGAGGGTATTTATTGCTAGATTCTAGCCACACTTGTCATACGCAGCCAATTTTGGAAAATTTCTTAGCCACGACTCTGACCCGCAATCAAAAAACCCTAATTTTGTGCCCGTGGCTGCCATACATGGATGAGGGTAAAATTGGAAATATAAAATAAAAATGTATCATTTTCAATTCATTATTTTCCAATTTCTAACTTGTAAAACTAAGATCTTTGAGAGGTGAGATTAAAAATTTGACACAAAACACTGTCGAACCGCACACCCAAACGCAAATAGCTGACCTACCAGAGGCGTCTTCTAGTGGCAGAGCTGGTGCTACAAAGGTAGCCTTCCAATATCATTTATTTTCTTTATCCAATTCAAATAAACCTCATTAATTAACGGGTTAATTTAACCATGCTAAACTGTTAGTAAAGAACCTCACCTTAGTTTAGGATTAGTCTAGGTTAGCATAGATGGGTGGGATTTAATTTTTGGATTGTTTTAGTATGGGAAGTGACCTCAAAAGGGATGCTTCTCTTAGCCACGAGTGGCAGACGTGGCTCCCAATTGGTAAAGTTGGGGCTATGGTTGTTAGCCATAGTGGGATTCAAATCCCAATGATAAAAAATTTGACAATTGCCATTAATCATGGGTCCCAGCTACAGCTGAGCCACTTTAGGAAATTTTTTCAATTTTTTTTATTTTTGACTTATTTAAATGATTTTTTAAACTTTTCTTGTGCATTTATGAATTTTTTTGTCTTTTGAATATTTTTTGAATTTGTTTGACTTTTGAAGTTCATTTTTCAATGTTTTAAATTTATTTTATTATTATTATTTTCCCTTTTAGTTGACTACCCGAGCGAGGGAGTCTAAGCTCTTTTGTGACCTCCTCTACAAAATTATCAATGTTGACCAGGACTGGTTCATTGCTATAGGCCTTGGTTACATCATTCAACTACCATCCATCAGGGTTGACCAGACCTATATGATTGCTTTAGCTCGTCGTTGGGATGCACTGACCAACATATTTCATCTGTCGATTGGAGATATCATGGTCACCTTGGAGGATGTCTACCACATATTTTGCATATTGAATGATGGTGACGCAATCACCTCTTTGCCTACCATGATGAAGGCTACAGTTTTTTAGCAAATATTTTATGCAGGGAGCGATGAGACATAGGATGACATTGACCACGAGGGTGTACCCATTGAGTGTTGGTATAGGGTGCATGTCTTCATAGAGCGATAGGCCATCTTGATGTACCTGTGCATCCACATCCTACTCCCAGATACATCTGGTATGAGGTTCCCTTGGAACCTCCTCTCTAAGATGCAAGACCTACTAGGGATTACTAGAGAGTAGCCATTATTCATTTCCTAGGGTAACACACTCCTAGCATAGCTCTATGATGAGTTGTACAAGATCACTCAGTGAGGCCACATTAGAGTTGTCTACAACCTACTGCTCTAGATATGGGTGTGGTAACACACCACTATAGAACATCCTTAGAAACTTCCACATAAAATTGGTGACATTGTAGAGGTTTCATAGTGCTACACTGCGTACTAGCCTAGAGTGGCTGAGGGGTTTAGGAGTAGGACCAAAGTAGGAGATCTATAGCACTATTGGGATTAGTTGACTTGACTATGGCTGAAGCATATTGTATGGTAGCCTTACATAGAATTTCTTGCATGGGCAGAGGTAGACATGTACTTGATGTGAGTGAGATGAGATAATTGGCTCATCGGGCACAAGCCTAACATGCATGAGTTTTTCCACTTTTTTTGCATCACTAGGCAGTTTGGGATTTGCCAAGATATTCCTCCATTGCCCACCATCTACCATTACCTTAAGGTGGAGAGGTATTTGACTTGGCCATAGGTGACTCCACTAGGCAATGAGGATGATGACTGGTAGTACTTAGGGCTGTTTGACACAAGGATAATAGCTGACTATGATGCCTAGTGGATGACCTAGATCTAGTAATGTGGTGGTCCACTAGGCAAATATGGAGACGATACTATAGGATTAGAGGCAACTGAGGTATAGATCCTCACAAATGTAGATTTTACCAATAGATAGAGGTAGGATGGGGCATGGGTGCAGAAGTAGAGGAGAGTGAGGAGTCATCAGATGATAAGACCTCATAACTTAGAGCCTATGTTGTTAGCTTGAAATCACAATTGGGGACTGCTTAGATGTAGATTCTAGGCAGGGACACCTCCATTGCTACTCTACAAGCACATCTTAGAGTAGCATAGGATCTTCTAGCATAGGAATAATAGCATTGGTAGGGATACCAGGAGTAGAGGACTCTTCACCTGGCATAGATTGATAGTGCTACTATAGCTCTGTAGAAGATGACACTTGAGTGGGATCTTGTGTAGTCTCAACTAGATAACATGAATCGAGAGAGGGATCTATTGAGGATCACATAATATGAGCCCTCGACTCCACAAGTTGCTTCTATGACTCCAGCTGTACAGGGACCCATAGGTTTGGACCTAGTTGTAGAGATAAAAATTCTATAGGCTATCATATAGATCCATCTCAAGTAACACACATCATATGTTGCCCATATCTCTCCTATAGGGATAGGTTGAACTGCATGGTGGTGAGATTCTAGAGATATCCATAGATACAATACCTAGAGGACTCGAACATGGGAGACATGGTAGTCCTCAACTCGATCTAGCCATAGGACACACAGGACAGAGAGGTCCACTGGTGCCAGATCTAGGCGAACTCACTGAGAGGGTGGAGGTGATGGAGAAGCCTCACAAGCTAGGGGTGAAAGCCAATCATGATCATGCATTGAGTATATTATATCATTTTTGAGTGTAAGGTCTAAGGACCTACACATTTGTAGCATGTAAGCATTTTTGCACACCTATTTATTCTTAAGCCATGTATATTTATATTATATGATATTTATGAGACTCATTATATGTGTACATTTATTTGTTTTATGTTTATGTGATGCATATGGATGTAATGTTTATATGATGCCATATGATGTGATGTATGGATGATATGCACTAGCTATCTAATGGATGTATGACTAGATACTATGATCTAGATGTGCATATGGGCTACTATGATGTATGCATATGGATTCAATATTTATTGTTTAAATGCACATCTAATTTGATTTATTTGTATGCATTTAATTTATAATGTTATGAATGCAATGTATGTAACGCATTATTTACATGATGATGATCTAATGTAAATGAACTTGTATGCTTTAATCACTTAAAACATAAGGAATGAATGCAATATGTGCTTAACAATCTAATGGATGACACCACATAATGTATAAAAATCATGAATGTAAATGTTAAATCTTATCATAAGAATTAATCACTTAGGCATCCATATGTAGTATAAAATAATTGTGATATGTAATGATATGCTGAGATGAGATGGTTTGTTTCTTCATGAGATTTTTTAAATGAAAATATATGCACAAAATAGTCAGTGGTCGTCTAAATATCATTGTTGATATCCATCCAGTATTTGTTCTATATTATGAACACCCCTTAATAACCAAAATCTACAAAGGAAATTGATAATTGATTTATTGAAATGGGTTGTTGCTATTTAGAAATTTTTGAGGTTTTCCATGAGACTCAAACACCCTAGTTGACTTATCAAAATTTGTATAATGAATATACTAGACTTTTGAAAGATAAATTTTTTGCTATGAAATACCCAGCTATTCATTACTCATGTGTGTGCAAATGAATATATTAGACTAGACATAAGACTACCTCATTTCTAGGCAGGATTCATTCAACCCATTGCTATAATTAGTATCACCAGATGTCCACCTTGATCCTAGGTTTGGACTTAGATGGGCTTAGACCACTAGGCAATACAGGCCACCTAAATATAACTCATTTGTAAATTGCTTATACCTACCCCAATGTCAAGCGGGATTCATTTAGACCATTGTTGTATTTGGGATCACCCTATGATTTTCTATCATTGGTCATTCCAAGTATTCAAAATTTCCCCCTTATTTTATTCAATTTATTGGGATAGTTTCTCATATATAGTGATAAAAATAATTGTTTATTTTGTATTTTATTTTGAGCAAGGGATTTGATTTGATTTTTGGGATTTTGCTCCTTATTTGTAAGCAATGGATTTATTTGGGTAGGGGGATACTTGCCCTTTTTCCAATGACCACTACCCTAGACCATTGTGCCTCATAAACGAGCAAGTAACAAAACCTTTTTCTTAAGGTGATTCGGACCACTTTGTAGTGTTCATCCTTCCTTACCCTAATTATGATTGTTAATGTGTTGATTAGTAATGGGATTCTAATATGCTAAGTGCTATCAAAACTAGACCTTATCCTCAAAAGCAAAACAAGCTTTCTACTACATTTGAGAAGACCACTAGGTATGGCTGAATGATTAGAAAACCCTAATATATTTTTCATAGCAATAGGAGGGTTTGTGTTGAGAAACATAATTACTCATAAGGATGATGGATGATGATGATGCATAGATGTATGATTGAAATAAAAATGTGGTTTCGTTTGTAAGATTGTAAACACAACCTATCCTAATGTAAGTGTGATGGATGAAAATACCTAATGCAATGAAATTAACTGAATGCAAGTGCAAAATTAAAATGTATGATGCAACTAAAATGCAATATTTTTAGTTTTGATTGCTTTTTTATTTTTTATGGATTTTAAAATTTTCCATAATTTTGAGTGTTTTTGAATTATTATGTATGGAATGCCTTAAGATGAAGGATGTTGAGGGGTTTAGGCTCTTCAACACCTTCAAGCAATGTCAAGCGATACATTTCGAATCCAATCTACTCTGATATGATGTAAGGACCTAACCAGTTAGCCATAAATTTATCTCACATGTAGCAACAGGTTTGAGTTTTGTTGGTTCTCTTTCAGCATAAGATCACCAACCTTAAAATCCCTCAAATTGAATTTACTATTGTAAGCTCATTTTAATTGCTCTTGATAAATACATAGATGCTTAAGGGCATTCACATGACGTTTATCAAGAAGCGTCAATTGATATAGGTGAGCTTGCCATGCTATGTTGTCATCGATGAACTCTTTCAATGCGATGCACATCATTGGAATCTCCAACTCTAGGGGCATAATGGCCTCAATACCATATACTAGAAAAAAAGGGGTTTCCCTAATGGGTGTTCATATGCTAGTCCTGTAGGCCCATAATGTAAGGGGTAGTTGGATGTGCCAATATTTATGGTTTTCTTGTACCGTATTTTCAAGATGGCTACCACTATCTTGTTTGAAGCCTCAACTTGCATGTTTGTATGCATATAGTATGGAGTTGCAAAACTATGTTGTATATTGTACTTAGATGTTAAAGCCCTTATAGTTTTGTTCTTGAATGATATTCCATTATCCAATATTATCTTGGATGGTATCCCAAAATGAATTATGATATTATGAAGTATAAACTCTATAATACGTGCTCCAGTTGTCATTGTTAAAGGGATTGCTTCCACCCATTTAGTAAAATACTTAGTAGATGTTATAATAAATGTATGTTGGTCTAATGTCAAGGGAGAAATATTTTTTATTAGATCTAAACCCCACTAAGTAAATAGCCAAGCCACCTGAATGGGATATAAGGCCTACAATGGCAAGTGCATAATATTAGCATGATGCTAACATTTAACGCATTTCTTGATATACACGATGCAATATTTATCTATAGTGGGCCAATAATAACCCATTCAAAGGATGTGCTTGACAATGGCCATACCACTAAAATGGCCACTGCATGTACCATCATGAGCCTACAATGTTGCCCAAGCTGATTCTTGGGGCTCAAGACAATGAAGGAGAATTCCATCATAGCTTTGATGATATAAGATGTCTCCTAGCAAGACATACTTTATCACTTTCTTTCTGAATGTGAATTTTGTAACATCCAATCCTCACAAGCTTCAGCCTCGAATGACAAGATGACTTATTCTCCTAGCGATTCACTATGTGCAAATGCATACTGGATATAACCTTGTGGTGAATGGTGGTGCCATTCCCCATAGGATTCTATAATATAAAAGACCCCCAGGGTGCCTTCTTGAGAAATTCTTGGGATTTATAGAGCCATTCGTGGTTTGTGGTAGGGTACCTAGGAATAGATATTTGGGTATATATTATTATATTGTATAAGGGTTGGCATGGGCCACACATAACCCAAGGTTGATTGTATTATAATATTATATTATATTATATTATAATATTATATTATATTAGTAGTAGGCTCTCCAAAGTAGAATAAGAATATGGATATATAAAGAAGAGATATTTGTTATTGTAATCATTCATATCATTGAAGAAGAATATTATGTAATCATCGTGCCCACGAAGTGGCCTCTCACCTTGGGAGATCTTGTGGAGTTATTCCTTAAGGATTATTATTGGTGTTTCCCTACCTTAAGGGTATTATCTATCTCTCTCTCATTTGTGGATTGTTATTGTGGATAATGTATTATGGATGAATGATTTGATATTTCTATATATTGATGAATGATTTATGTTAATGATAATAAATTTATGCAACAAGTGGTATCAAAGCAATTATTTTGTCAAAGTGAAGATTTTTGTGTGAAACCCTAGAATTAGGGCAATTTTTTTGGAAAAATATCTCATCTTTCAGAAGCCATATCTATACGAAAGTTTATCCGATTCAAGTGATTCTTGGACCAGATTGTGCAGAATTTGAATAGATTTAAAATGAGTGGTCATATGAAGTAATTTGAGGAGTATTGAGGGAGATACGACCTTTTTAAGTTAGTCATCCAGAACAAGGATAGTGACAAATTTCATAGATTTTTTTTGAAAAAACATCTCATCTTTCAAAAGCTATATCTCTGCGATATGTTATCTGATTCAGGAAATTCTTGGACTAGTTTGTGCATAATTTGAAGAGCTTTAAAATGAGTGGTCATATGAATAAATATGAGTAGTATTGAGGGAGTTATGACCTTCTGTAGTTAGCCATTTATAATAATGGTAGTGACAAATTTTCAAGTCATAAATTTTTCAAAAGATGAAATTTGTTTAGTTCGGGTAAGCAAATCAGTTGCACTTTATTTTGTTTGGAAGAAAAATTACAGATCTAGTTGTCTATGTGGATTTTTAGCTTCAAATCAGTGGGAAGATATTTATTTCCTTAAAACCCTAGTTTGCATTAGGGCATGATATATATTATCAAAAAAAAAACCCTAGTTGCATTAGGGCATGAACAATGGCACTCCAATTTTTTTTGGAGAAAATGATATTGATGCTAGAGAATGGTGGAAAAAGTTTAGATCTCTACATTGTAATAATTATCAATGGAAAATCAGCCTTCAATTGAGTCTTGAAGGAGAAGCTTGGTATTGGTTGGACAATTTTTGTACGGAAAGGAATAATGAATACACTTGGGATGAAATAGAGCATGAATTCTTGGGTAGATGGGATCCATATTATACAGATAGAATAATGGATGTCATCAAAGACCTTGAAAATAAACTACAAGAAACTCAAAATGAGCGAAAGGCAATAAAAGGAGAATGAAAAGTTTTCAAGAAACAAAATGAATACTATGAAAAAGAAATAAAATTACTCAAGAAGAAAGAGGAAAAAGTTAGAGAAGATAAAAAAATATGTCAGTATGCAGATAGAGGAAACCATACCTTTGGTAGAAGATAAATTAAAAAATGGACAAATAAGTTTGTTTGAATCTAAAAAGTCTATTTTTCGGGTTCATGGAAGCATTCAAAAGGAACAGGTTATTATTTCCATTGACCCTGGTAGTAGATATAATTTTATTAATATTGCTTTGGCTAAGAAGTTGCAAGTTCAAGCAACAAAAATTAAGGACATACAACTAGAGGGTGAGAATGTTCAAATTTTTGAAGATTTGAAGATCACCATGGATAAATATGTTTTATATTCAGATTTCTATGCTATTTAGATGGATGGTGAGGATATTGTTCTTGGTTATCCTTGGTTAGATTCTTTAGGTACTGTTAACATTAATATGCAAAAGAAGTTTATGAAGTTATGGTACAGGAAAAAAAAGATAACATTACAGGATATTTCTTAGCTTAAGGAGCAAGGATACAAGGAAAATCAAGAAGTGGTTGTAGAAGAACAAATTGAAGAACCTGAAATAGAATCCAAGAAGGTAGTAGCAGCAATAGAGTCCATGGAAGAAGCAACAACAACTAATTTAGGGGAAATAATAGTAACAGAGTCCAAGGAAGCTTTGATAGAAGAGCACAAGGACACACCAAACAAAGAGAATATGAAAGAACAATGTGTAGAAGAATTTAAAATAATGGAGCCAAATGTTGGGAAGTCAAAGAAGATAGAAAATCAAGTTAAGGTTGCACTATATCATCATCCACACCACCATGAGTGGCAACTATTGAAAATTTTTTCACATTGCACAAGGGGTAGAAAAAAATCAAAAAATAAAAATTTTGTAGTGTTTCCTTTTGCAAAAGTATTTCTTTTTGTTGCTTCGAAAGTATTTGTAAGTGTTGCAACAATTTTGGCTTTCAATGCCACCCCCTTGTACATAAAATGAAGAAGAAAAAGCTTCGCTACCAAACAAGCCAAAGAAGATAGCTTCATCGAAAGAAGGAAAAAGTGTCACAATATCGCGACATGTTGCATTTTCATGGCCGAAAAGATGAAAAGTATCACGATATCGTGACATGTTGCATTTTCGTGGCTCAAAGCAAGGAGGAAGAGCAAAAGAGGAAAAGTGTCGCGATATCGCGACATGTTGCATTTTCCCCTGAAAGCAAGGAGAAAGGGCAAGAAGGAAAAAGTGTCGCGATATCACGACATGTTGCATTTTTGCAGCTGAAAAGAGAAAAATCGTTGCGATATCGCGACATGTTGCATTTTCGTAGCTGAAAGCAAGGAGAAAGGGCAAGAAGGAAAAAGTGTTGCGATATCGCGACATGTTGCATTTTCGTGATCGAAAGCAAGGAGAAAGGGCAAGAAGGAAAAAGTGTCACGATATCACGATATCACGACATGTTGCATTTTTGTGGTAGAAAAGATGAAAAGTGTCGCAATATCATGACATGTTGCATTTTCGCAGCTGAAAGCAAGGAGAAAGGGCAAGAAGGAAAAAGTGTCGTGATATCATGACATGTTGCATTTTTGTGGTCGAAAAGATGAAAAGTGTTGCAATATCGTGACATGTTGCATTTTTATGGCTCAAAGCAAGGAGAAAGAGCAAAAGAGAAAAAGTGTTGCGATATCGCGACATGTTGCACTCTCGTGACCAAAAGAGAAAAAGTGTCACGATATCGTGACATGTTGCATTTTCATGGCCAAAAGCAATAGAAGAGGACAAAGACGTAGAAATGTCACGATTTCGTGACATGTCATATTTTCATAATGCAAGAAGAAGAACCAAGCTGAAGACATAGAAATGTCATGATATCATGACATGTTGCTTTTTCGTGACTCAAAAGGGGCACGCACTCCAAGCCAGGTATTTTCTCGAGACCATCAAGTGCCTCATAAATGCATTTTTACTTACTTGGTAAGCTCGTTGCTCATTTTTAGCAATTGGAAGCGAAGTATCAGTCCATGAAGGAGAGCCCGGAAAGCATGGCGGCCACTCGAGCATTGCACCCATAAACCAAGGACACTCAGATGACTCAATGCATGTTTTCACAGTTGACTCGATCATAGTTGCCAGTTCTGGTAATGGATTGAGAGCTCAGTAACGAGGGCCGCGAGGAGCCGACTTCATAGATCTCAAGAGTATACTTCACCATTTTGTGTAATAATGACTTAGAGGGTCGGGTCCTCTATAAAAACCTAGGCATTGTAATGTAAGAAAGGGGGGAACTTTCTGCTAGAAAGCTGTTGTAACTTGTATTCCTGTGATTAATACTAAAGAGCTTTGGAATCTATTTCTCTCTTATATGCTGCCTTATGTGTTTATTTATTTTGTCTGTCTTCATTTGCATATTGTTACTCTAAATCCTAAATTTCAATGTGCGATTGGGGACTGTACCCTAAAATTCGCTCGAAGGATACATAGGGGAGGAAAAATGCTATATTGGATTTCTTTTATGTTGCCTGGTGGGTAGTGGTTTCTGTTATATTCGCTTGTCCTAATCGTCGTTACTCTAAACCCTAAATTTTGATGAAAGGGAGAAGGAGAATCCTGGAACTCACCCAGAGGATACATAGGAAGGTTAATGTTGTGTTTCTTTCATTTATTCTTGGTGTTCCTTGCTGCTGCTTCAAGTTATTAGTTAGTGATCGTGCTTCCTATTCTCTCCCACTTTGAATCATTGATCTCTCTTCCCTTACTCTTTTTATCTCTTTCCTGCACCCTTACTCTTTTTATCTCTTTCCTGCACCCTTACTTTGTTTATCTCTTTCCTGCACCCTTATCTCAAAAAACCAAAGTAGTTTAGCATAAGAGCTGACCTTTCTCCGAATATTGGAATGAGGGGCATCTCTTCCCTTTGGAATTTCAATGTTGGTCCAGGTCTAGGGCGCATACACTTACCCAAATCCTTTCCTGGGCAGATTTGATGACCAACAGTTTCTGGCACGCCCGATGGGACGCTGGTCCCATGTTTTAAGGAAGCCTGTGTTTGGTGAATCTATGTGTAGCACCCTAAAATTGGCACGGTTAAAACCTTAGTAAAAATATAAAAGATAAAAATTTGAATTTCAACCCCAAACTGCCCGTTAAACCGCCTATTACCTACTTTCCCCATTTTCCATGCCATTTTTAGGATTTGTTTTGACCGTTGGACGATATCGTCGTAGATTAGACGAAATCATCCCCGATCTGATGAATTCATCTGGAATAGAACGTCCAGACGATTTCATCCCAAAATTGAATTTTCATAATTAGCTTCTATTTCAACAACCTCTCCAACTCGGGCAAAAGCGTTTCTACACAGTTGGAGATTTCCCTGTTGGAGATCTCCTAGATTGGGATGATCCCCAACCTCCTAAACCTCTTCCTAATCCTATATAAACTAGGATTTTTCTAGTTTATCCCACTGATTCCCCTTGATTCCCCCTGATTCTCCTTGAACCCCCTAAACACCTTAGTTGATAGATTTCATTGTAGAGTTAGCTCCTTATTCCCTTGCACTATTGCTTGCATTCGGTATTTTTGCATTTTTATTGTAGGAACTCTACTATTTTTCAATCGAAGCTAGCTCGGATCATTGCGGACGATCTCGGACGATTACGGATGATTTTGTCGAGGAGCACAGACGATCTCATACAATTGGAGGTGATCCTAACTGTAGTCTATATTGGGGGTAGTCAGAGTTTAGAGTTTACATTTTCTTAGCTTTCTCTGCATTTTCATATCGTATTTCTGCACTGTTTTAAGTTATTATGTTTTTTGCATCTTGGAGTTCACCTCATTTAGCATAATCGCATGATAAAGTTAAAATCAATCATTAAATCTACTGCATTTCCTTATTTGTTATTGAAATCTATTATTTAGACATGTTTGCTATTATTTCTACCATTATCCTTTGCTTCTGCACTTGCATATTTTGTATTTTGCATCTATTTTTGTGATTGCAGGTTTTTGACAAATTTGTCTAATGAATTCATTAGATTTCAGATGATTATGTCTGATTTCAGATGACCTTCTATGATTTGGGATGATCCCATGAAATATCAGATGATTACGTACAAATTGAGACGATCTGAACTACTACAAGACTCAAAATCTTCATTAGACATCCGAAATCAGGTATGACACCTTCTAGTTAGCATATTCTATGTTATTTGCATTCATTTCTATTTTTTGTATTCATTTAAATCTGCATTGGCATATAGAATAGTTTAGATTCATATTTGGCCAAACCTAGGAGTTGAATGATCAAGCATAAAAATGAACACATCAAACTCACTATCAACCTAGGCATGAAAACTGCCATTCAAAAGTTTCCTGGTGAACCCACCATCCGTCAAAAATTCACCCTTATACACCTCCCTCGAGAGGCGGGACCTTCAAAGGGCCTCTCAGTCCGAGGTATTGTCCCATCCTTTTCACATCCCCCTTCCAGGCGCGGATCCTATATCCTGAAGGTAAGGGTACAAAAATTTTGGAGCAATACATTTTGGTGAACCCGACGTGAAACAAAAACCTTTTGAAAACAAATAAAAATAAGAAAAACAAAACATAAATGCATTTAGACTTGAAAAAAAAAATCATGTCATATTTAGATGGTAGACTATAATAAAAGACAAGCTGTCACCATTAATGTTGAAAATCAATTAGCAACTATAGAGATTACTTATGTGCTTAGAGTACCTCAAACAAATAGGGTTCAACCTTTGTGGGACGAACTTGATAGGAGATTGGATCTCATTTCATCTAGAGCAACCAAACTTAGGCAAATCAAGAGGTTTGTCCTAGATAGAATCCTGGATCCCGATCAAGTGATTTTGTATCATGAACTTCAGAGAGCTTACCACAGGTGGTTAGCAGATAAAAGAGCCCTTGTGTCTTCTGAGTTGTATACCTTTGAGGAATACCTTGAGAATGCAGCTGTAGTACATAAATTTATGTCTCATATAGAGGACAAGGAGGTCATTCTTACGGATAGAAAGAGATGGAATAGAGTTCCCAGAGCTGTGTTATATCAAGAGTATTGCCATGAGATTTATTTTTACAAAATAGAATCTGAAACAGATAATATCACCATAGCACACTTTGTTGACTTCCTGAAAAACAATTTCCAATTTGAAGAGGAGCATTTTATGACTCCTGATGAACTTGATCCCATCAATGATATCTATAAACTATTTATAGAAAACTAAGCTATTATTTTATTATTGTTATTTCTTGTATTTAGTGTCATGTTTATTGTCTTTATAAGCATAAAAACAAAAACAAAAACAAAATAAAATCATAACAAAAAAATCAAAACATTTTATTTTAAGTATTATAGTAGGTATATAATTAAAATATATACCTCTCAAAATCTGTCACAAATATATTAATATATATTTGCTAAAATCTAGATTCAGACATCATGACTAGACTCAGGAATGGAAAACAAATTGAAGTAGAAGAAGATTGGTTAGGAAAAACCATAAATAAACCAGATGCCCTTCTTGAAGACCCAATTCAGGAAGAAGTAACCTTAAACCAACAAGAAGAAGAATTTGTGGATGCAAATGAACAAAAAGAAAATGATAGAGAGGAAGGATCCTCATCTCCTAAAATAACTCCAGAAGGAGCTGTTACTTTTGAGAACATGGAACATTTTTGGAAATTTCTCAATACTAATATTGGCACTCTTAATAAAGCAGTTCATATGGATAAAGATCAAATTAGTGACACTCAAGCAACCCTAGAAGACATATATCACACACACACTAATCCTTTGTCCTTTGTTGATCAAGAGAGTGATCAAGCTGGACTGTCCAATTTGGACATGGCTACTATAATCCATAAAATGCAACAACAACAGGCTACGCAACCACCTAGAGTGCCTGATACCAAGCCAAGGGTTATTCCCACACAAAAGAAACCTTCATTCACTACTCTATTTTGCCAAGCTATTGATCAATTTACCTCAAATCAACAAAAGCCTAAAAAAAAACCAAATACCAATTTCCAACAATCTGGGATACAACATAATGCTACAACAAATCTTCTTCATAATACTCTTCCTACCAACCATTTGCATAACAACAATATAGCATCTAATCCTTATGTCCCGCCTTCCTATGGTCACAAATCCCATACTCATGTACCACCAAACCAATATGGTGGACAAACTAGTAATCTGGAAGCCATGGTGAAATAGTTAGTCTCTCGCATGGACCAGATAGATCCCTACCGTTCCTCGTACAATTATCGAGAGATGTGTAGCCAACCTCTAGATCCTATAGTTGTAGCACAACCATATCCCAAACACTTTCCTATGCCTGTCCTACCTATATATAAAGGAACCGAAGATCCCATAGAGCATCTTCGTATGTTTAGGATAGCATGTCATGACATATCACATGATGATTTGCTATTACTAAAAATGTTCCCGAAAAGCTTAGGGGGATGGCATTGGAGTGGTATTATCAACTACCCACTCATTCTTTGAGAAATTTTGAAGAGACCGCTGAGTCTTTTGTGCATCAATTTAGTGCCTATATCAAAATGCATGTAACCATTAAATATTTGTGCAACCTAAAACAAGATAAAGATGAGTGTTTTGCTGACTTCTTAGCTCGATGGAGATAGTTGATAGGAAAATTACACTTTGTGTTACCTTATCGAGAAATGTTGGATATTTTTATCAATAATTTACAAGAACAACTATCCTATGAATTATCAATTGCTACCTTGACCACCTTCGATCAAGCTATAGATTTATCTCGAAGGGTGGAAGATGCTCTCATTAGAAGAGGTCAGTTCAAAAAGAAAGATGATGAGAAAACATCCAAAAATCAATATAAAAATAAACAAGTTGTAGGTGACAGAGTCACTGATAGCAGAAACATTGCTAATGTTAATACTGCGAAAACAATAGAGAAGTTTATATTGAAACCTCCTGATAAACCACCTCGAGAATTTACTAGGTTAAATCAACCTTTATCAACCATTCTCCCGCAATTACTAGCACGAGGCTTGATCCAATTACCGACTATCCGAGAACCTGATCTAACCATACCCGGATACAGAGCTGATTTACATTGTGATTTTCATAGAGGACCTGGACACGCTACCAACTCTTGTAAAATATTAAAACATAAAATACAAGATTTGATTGATAATAATGAGATGGAGGTGCAAGCCTTCCAACCTAAACAAAATCCTTCTAATAACGCCCAAAAGAACATTCCCCAAAATTAGAATCAGAATGCCAATCAATCATTGGACATATTTCAACATCCTTTACCAAAACATGGTAAAGAGGTGGCCAATCAAATTGAGCATCACAATGTTCCTCCTCCTACCCGATATGTAGGGACTATTAGTGGACAATTACCTGTTCATGATCCTCAAATATTTGACACAAATTTATCCATAGTTACGACCAGACCTCTACATAATATTCGGATACTTGATCTTAGTGACACCGAATATGAGAATGAAATTGACATGGAAATCACCTCAAATAAATTGAATAGTTGCGAATGTGAGATGGACCTATTCAACCTATCACAAGTTATATTGAAACCTTCTCGATAAACCACTTCCTAGAATAGTCACTACTAGGCCACTTAAATCAACCTTTTCTATAACAAGCCATAAATGCTAGACCGTAAGACCTATTCAGCACCCACAAAATAATATTGGGAATCCAAGCGTTACCAAACATCAGGAACCCGGATCCAACTAATACCGGATACGAGCTGATTTGCATTGTGATTTCCCAATAGAGGGAATTATGTGCCTAATGCTCAACCTAAGTCCTTATAAAATATTAATAACATTAATCCAATACAAGATTTCTTTGGACCTATTAAGATATTCTCCTACACATAGGGATGGATGTGAATCCTCTCATCCTAAGCAAAATGATGGTACCACAAAATATTCAACAATGAAGCCATGGCCAAAAATTTTTTGCGGAATTAGAGATGCCAATCGAATCGATTGGTCATCTTTAAACATCTATACTTTTGACTTCTACCAATGATTTGGGTTTAGAAGTGATGAAATGAAAAGTTGAGCATCATAATGTTCCCCCAGTGTCCTAAACCCGATATGTAGGGACTATTAGTGCACATTCACCTACATCATGATGGGAAAGTTGAATTTGACACAATTGGTTATCCATGTGTCTCACCCTTTTTTTTTTGGTTTTGGGTTTTTTTTTTCCCCCCCTGTCTTCCCCACTCCTAATTCTTAGAGTTACGACCAGACCTCTACATAATATTCGGATACTTGATCTTAGTGACACCAAATATGAGAATGAAATTGACATGAAAATCACCTCAAATAAATCGAATAGTTCTGAAGATGAATCAGATCCTATTCAACCTATCACAAGTTATATGATTCTAGAAGAACCATTTCCTAGAAGAGTCACTACTAGACCATCTTCTCACCAATTATTTTCTAATGAACAAGCCATAAATGCTAGACCAAGACCTATTCATCACCCACAAAATAATATTGTAGGAACCATCGGAGCCGTTACCAGACAATAGGCTCAGAACTCTCAACAGGATCAAAATCAAAACGATGGATCAGCTCCATTTGTTTTGAAAAATCCCAATAAAGGGAATTATGTGCCTAATGTTCAACCTAAGCCTCCTTATAATATTAATGAACAATTATCCAATACTACAGCTAGAATTTCCCTTTTGGACCTATTAAGATCTTCTCCTACACATAGGGATGAATTAATGCTCACATTAAGCAAAATGATGGTACCACAAAATATTCAACCTAAAGCCATGGCCAATAATATCATTACTCGAGAAGTTGATTGTATTGAATTCTAGGATAGAGATACACCGCAACATAGTTTACATAAGGATAACCCCTTATATATTACTGCCCTAATTGGAGATGTAGCAGTTAAACGGGTCTTGATTGATAATGGTTCATCTTTAAACATCTATACTTTTGACTTCTACCAATGATTTGGGTTTAGAAGTGATGAAATGAAAAGAACTGATATGATTATAAAATCCTTCAATGACGAGACACAAGAAACGTGTGGAGTCATTACTATACCCTTGCAAGTTGGTCCTAGAACCCTAGATATGACCATGTTTATTGTACATTGCCCTACATCGTACAATATACTTTTGGGTCGCCCTTGGATCAACGCGATGCGAGTGGTTCCCTCCACTTTACATCAGTGTGTTAAATTTGAATTTAAAAACTAGTTGGTTACCATTCATGGTGATCCTAAACCCTTTGATATGTGTGCTTTGGCAGAACTTGTTGGAGTTCAATTTTGCCCTGCTCTGTCATCCACACATCCTAATTCTTATCATCCGTACAAACGTGTGAAACACACACCCATAACATCATCTACTCTTTCAACTACACCTATACATATAGCTCAACCATATTCTAAAAAAACCACATTAGGACCTCGAAAAGATCCTAAAACTACAACCAATGCTTCCTGTTTTACTCCTATATCTTCCATACCTATAGACTCACCCATCAATATCCCTATGACATCTACATCCACTACAGGCATCCTTTCTACATTCGACAATGTAGGTAATGCTCCTTCTACCTCTTATGATCTCATTGATGAGATCTTACCTGATTTATCTACAATTCTTATATCTGAGGAAGCCAACACTGCCATGCAAACTTCCCTCATTCTAAATAAACTCCCACCCTCTCCTCGTACCTTGGTCCTCCCACAGTCTATGGGAAGTATCTACCAATTCGGGAGTTGTGCCTTTATTTATAAAGGATATGATTGGGGAAGAATACCCAAAAACATTAAGACACATTGTGATGGATATGCTAGATGCTATTTTGCTAATGATTATCTTAAAGCTAAGCCCATAATGCTTAAATTGGGATATAAAGGGAAAGGTTTGGGACCTTTCCAAAATGGTATGAAAGAACCTTTTGAGGTAGAACCATGGCCTACCCATTGTGGTGTGGGCCTATTTTCTAGTAAAGGTCAGCCCTTTCCATTTGAGGATGATGACCATCTCGTATGTTATCAAGATTATCTAGATAAACAAGATTCTTTGTGTCTAAATAATAATTCCTTTAATTGCAATATGCTATCCATAGCCTACCCTGAAATGATTGTTGAATTCGATGATGAGTTGGAGGGAGATATCTTTCATGATGTTTCCATTGAGTAATTGTTATATAATGAATTTTATTTTGATGGGTCTATCCCAAATATAGCCCAGCTTGAAGCTATGACTTCTCAAGATGAATTATCCAAGTTAACCTTGGAAGAATTACAAGAATTGGGTGTTTCATCCGCCCCACATAATTTTGAGAGATATTTACATATGGAAGTTGAAAACGTTATAAAAATTAACATCGAAACCGAACATAACCCTCACTTAATCAATATTGGATCAGAATTAAGTCAATAAAAACAAGATAAATACATTTCATTTCTTAAAAACTATGAAGATGTCTTTGCTTGGACATATGAAGACATGCCAGGTTTGGACCCTTCTATAGTTATGCATCATCTAGTAGTCCATCCAGATGCTAAACCTGTTAAACAAAAACTTAGAAAAATGCATCCTAAAGTGGCCTTACTAGTCAAAGGAGAACTAGAAAAACTATTGAAAGTCATTTTTATACAAGCCATTCATTATGCTGAATGGATCTCCAATGTAGTTCCAGTAACTAAGAAAGAAGCCACTAAAGTTAGGGTTTGCACAGAATTCAGAGATATTAATGCTGCATGCCCTAAAGATGATTTTCCTCTTCCCAACATGGATCGGATCATTGAATTTACTACTGGAAGTGGAATGATATCCCTAATGGATGGATTTTTGGTTATAATCAGATCAGGATAGCTCTTGAAGACCAAGCTAAAACAACCTTTATTACCCCTTGGGGAACCTTTTGTTGGAAAGTGATGCCATTTGGCTTAAAGAATGTAGGTGCAACCTATCAACGAGCTATGACTTATATCTTTCATGATATGATGGATGATATCCTACATGATTATGTAGATGATATCATAGCTCGTTCCATCAAAGAAGATGATCATTTAAATGACTTAAGGAAAGTATTTGATCGGTTAAGGAAATATCTTATCCGACTAAATCCAGCTAAATGCATATTCGAATTTAAGTCCAGTAAATTATTAGGGGTTTTAGTTTCTTTACGTGGCATTGAAATTGATTCTCTCAAGATCGTGGGTATCATAGATATGCCTGCACCCACCAATATATCAGAATTACGAAGTTTACAAGGTAAGATTCAAGCTATTCACCGCTTCATCGACAAGTTGGCAGACAAAACTGGACCCTTTCTTAAGCTTCTTAAGAAATATGTCTCTTTTCATTGGGACGAAGAATGCCAAGAAGCATTTGAACTCCTTAAGCAATATCTCCTCAAACCACTAGTGCTTTCCCCACATAGATCTGATCGTCCTTTTATCTTGTACATTTTTGCTTCTGATTCTGCCTTAGGAGCTATGTTAGCTCAACTTGACGATGAGAAGAAAGAACGTGCTAATTATTACATCAGCAAAACCTTAATCAGTTATGAAACTCGCTATACCATATTAGAGAAATTATGCCTAGCAGTCGTATTTTCTACATAGAAACTACGACATTATATGCTCAGTCAAAAAATGTATGTTATCGCCAAATTCGACCCTTTGCGATATCTCATGAGTCGACCATATTTATCTGGTTGTACAGCCAAGTGGGTTCTTGCGCTAAGCAAATTTGAACTCATGTTCATAGGAAATAAGTATGTTAAGGGTCAAATCATAACAGATCAATTAGCTACTGCACCCTTAGAATCTACTCATCCCCTCATCATTGAGTTTCCTGATGAATGCCTTAAACTAGAGGCAGACCATTCAGAGCAATGGTCCCTATACTTTGACGAAGTCCAATGCATGAGTGGGGCTGGTGCAGGTATTATTTTAATATCTCCATAAAAACATCTTATACCTCTATCCTTCAAATTAATATTTGCTTGCACCAATAACACTATTGAATATGAAGCTCTTATCCTTGGATTACAAGCTGCCTTGGCATTGAAAATTAAAAGTTTATTGGTTTTTTGTGACTCTCAACTTGTCATAAATTAAATCAATAATGTTTATCAGACTAGAGATGATAAATTACACCCATATAAAGCATATGTTTTGCAGTTATTATCCTTGTTTGATCAAGTTACTTTGGAAGCTATTCCTCAAACTAGTAATCGTGTGGCTGACGCTATGGCTATAGCTGCATCTCTTTTACCCTTGGAGTTAGATGATGAATATGCTACCATCATTATTCATTGACTCCAGGAACCCGCTTCAAGAAAATCATGCTTACAACCTTTGGATGTGTTTCTCATCAATGAAACAACTCCTAAACCATGGTATATTGATATATTTAATTTTTTGTAGAAAGGAACCTTCCCTGATGGTTGTACTAGCAACCAGCATAGGTTATTACATAGAAAATCAAGTCACTTTATGATTATTGCTAATACCTTATACAGAAGATCTTTTGAAGGCATCTTACTGCGATGTTTGAATCTAGAAGAATCTAGACCAGCTTTGAATGAAGCCCACAATGGATCTTATGGGGGACATTTTAGTGGTAGTGCCATTGCTAAGAAACTCCTTCGGATAGGATATTTTTAGTCTACCATGGAAAATGATGCTCATAATTATGTGCAACATTGCGACAAGTGCTAGAAACATGTTGACCTTGTCCATGCGCCTGCACAAGAACTGCAGGCTATTTCATCTCCTTGGACCTTTTCAAAATGGGGCCTAGACATCATTGGAAAAATCAACCCTGTGTCATCCGATGGACACAAATTCATCATAACCGCCACTGAGTATTTCATGAAGTGGGTTAAAGCTATGCCATTAGATTCTTGCACTGGAACACAAGTTTCAAAGTTTATTTTTAATCAAATTATTTGTAGGTTTGGAATTCCTGCCAATCTCATTTTTGATAATGGAACTTGTTTCAAAAATAAAGATGTTAAAAAATTATGTCAAAAATATAAAATTCAACATCGTTGGTCCACTCCCTATTATCCTCATGGTAATGGTCAAGCAAAAGTATCTAATAAAACCTTAATCAAAATTCTCAAAAAATTGGTCAATAAATTCGGTCGAGATTGGCACATTCAATTATATCCTGCTTTGTGGGCCTATCGAACTAGTGTTCGAACCCCCACTGGATCTTCACCTTTTGTCTTGGTTTATGGTGCTGAAGCCATTTTTCCCTTTGAATTAGAAGTTCCTTCTTTAGCTCTACTACTTCAAGATACTGAAGTAGGGGATGAATATCATGTTGGCAGATTTAGTCAGCTAGAACTTCTAGATGAAAAGTGCATCAATGCTTTGGAATATCTTTGTGCCTACCAAAATAAATTTAAGAGAGCATATCTTAAGAAAGTTCATCACCGATCCTTTGAGATCAGCAACCTTGTCTTAAAAGAAAATAAAAAAAATACTAATGCAACTAAAAACCTTAAAGGTAAATTTGAGCCCAACTGGCTTGGACCATATGTCATCACTACTAAATTTGGATCAGGAGCATAAAAATTATCTACCTTAGATGGTAAAGTACTTAAAGAACCTATGAACATTATGCATATTAAACGTTACTATGCATAAAAATTGGTCATTTCATCATTGTATATATTTGTTTTGCATATTATTTTCTTTTAGTCACTTATTTAAAACATTTCAAAAAAATAATTACCTTGTATTTCTTTCAATGCATAACTTAAAATTAAAAACATCCAAATCATCAAAATATTCAAAAACATCTTTTATTTTTGTACCTGTCAAATTGTGAAGTATTGCAATTTTATTTTCAGTTATTTTGGATAAATTAGCATTTATTTGGAATCCCGCACTTTCACATTCACATGAATAAATATCATGATTTTATTTGGTATGATTATTCATCTCTCTTATATCAAAGTCCACAGTTGAATTAAATAAAGTTTTGAGCATAGAGAACTGATCTTGTTATTTACTTGAACCAAGTATATTTTTTCACATTAAAATGATTTCATTGCAAATTCGATATGATACTACATAGTAGAAACGGTTTCTTGAGCGAAAAGTTTCCCCTTCTATCCTATCATGCACATGGTCTAGAATATTTGAGAATTGACAAAAGGACAAGCTCACCCCTACCCAGAATAAAAATCCCTTGCTCTACAGCTAATCCGAGCAAGTATCCCTAGCATAGGAAGAAAAGAAAACTTCAAGAAAAAGAGAAAAAGAAAAAGGTTATTTTGTATCATCACAACAATATTTTAGTATTTTCTCAAATATCAAGCAAAAATACAAAAGTACAAAAAAAAAAAGTAAAAGAAAAACGCAAAAGCAAAATGCAATAAAATCCTTTCCCTACCCCTTGAAAAGAAAAGAAGGGTGAATGAGTTTGAATCCCTGGAATTCTCAACTATTCGAAAACTATGAGGTAAGCCCCATAACAGGTGGTTTATGCCCAACCCACTTGGCCTTGGGTAATCCCTAGCATGGTGATATGTTTGTCACATTAGCGACCTTCTTTTGTACAGACCTATGTCGGCTTATGGACTAGCTAGCTCTTGATAACCTAACTTACATAGTAGTCTGGTACGGTTACATACATATAAATCATGGTCAACGAACATTCATTTGGTTAAGGCAAATTACTTGTATCACATTATCTTGCTCAAAATTGGTGAATGAACAATACAATCGCACACACATTTATATTTGAGAGATTTTGTATCATTATGATAAATCAAGATCGGTAATGAAATCACATTTGCACATGAGGATTCCTTATAAATCTACATTTCTCTTTGAGATAATTTAAAATATTTCTGTAATTCTTTTCGAAATAATTTTACCCTTTTATTTCAAAATTCTTGTTTTCTATAAAAGCAATTATATAAATTTTCTCACAAAATCACAAAAATGATTTCAAATAACATTTTCATATTATTATGTTTATCAAAAATAAAAAATTCATCTTGCAAAAACCAACAATCTATTTTCTTCTTTGGATTTCGCGATGATGGTATAAGTCTATACCTATGTTGCATAACTTTAATATTATTAAACATGAACCATTCACCAATATGCAAAAATATCAAATCATTCATCCATAATACATTATCCACAATAACAATCCACAAATGAGAGAGAGATAGATAATACCCTTAAGGTAGGGCAACACCAATAATAATCCTTAAGGAAGGAAGAACTCCACAAGATCTCCCAAGATGAGAGGCCACTTCGTGGGCACGATGATTACATAAGATTCTTCTTCAATGATATATCACTCCTACAATGACAAATATCTCTTCTTTATATATCCATATTCTTATTCTACTTTGGAGAGCCTACTACTAATATTATATTATATTAAAATATAATATAATATTATAGTACAATCAACCTTGGGTTATGTGTGGCCCATGCCAACCCTTATACAATATAATAATATATCCCCAAATATCTATTCCTAGGTACCCTACCAACCTATAATTCTATGCCTAGCACAAACCATTGTTCTAAGTATGATTTGCTAAGCAATGTTAGCAATTGGTACCAATCTCACTCATCCATCCATCCAAGTGAAACCCGATGACGCTGGTACATCATTTTGTTACTTGAGTATCCAAATCTGCTTCGTTGGCTCCACGCTTCTGCTGTTGTATTTTTATAACTTGAATGATGGGTCCACTTGTTCCTTGATGCTGATGAACCATGCTGAAAACCATGATCACTATGCTTTCTTTGCCAAACACTGCCATAGTTGGTGCCCTATTGATTACATGTAGAACCATAATATTGTTGCCTTGAACCATGCCTCCAATATTATTTCCACTCATGGTGGTGTGGATGGCGATATGGTGCAACCTTTACTTGATGTTCTACCTTCTTTGACTTTTCAACCTTTGGCTTCATTGTTTTAAATTCTTCTACACCTTGTTCTTTCATGTTATATTTGTTTGGTGTGTCCTTGTGCTCTTCTATCAAATATTCCTTAGAATCTGTTGCTACTATCGCCTTCTTGGATTCTGTTTCATGTTCTTCAATTTGTTCTTCTACAACCACTTCTTGATTTTCCTTGTATCCTTGCTCCTCAAGTCGAGAAATATCCTGCAATGTTATTTCCACTGAATTAGTTACTGCTACTTCTTTCATGGACTCTGTTGCTACTATTGCATTCTTGGATTCTATTTCATGTTCTTCAATTTGTTCTTCTACAACCACTGTTTGATTTTCCTTGTATCCTTGCTCCTCAAGCTGAGAAATATCTTGCAATGTTATCTTCTTTTTTCTGTACCATAACTTCATAAACTTATTTTGCACATTAATGTTAATAGTACCCAAAGAATCTAACCAAGGATAACCAAGAACAATATCCTCATCATCCATATCAATAGCATAGAAATCTGAATGTAAAACATATTTATCCATGGTGATCTTCAAATCTTCAAAAATCTAAACATGCTCACCCTCTAGCTGTATGTCCTTAATTTTTGTTGCTTGAACTTGCAACTTCTTAGCCAAAGCAATATTAATAAAATTAAATTTGCTACTAGGGTCAATGGAAATAATAACCTGCTCCTTTTGAATGCTTTCAAGAACCTGTAAAATATACTTTTTAGATTCAAAATAATTCCTTTATCCACTTTCTAATTTATCTTCTACCAAAGGTATGGTTTCCTTTGTCTGCATATTGACATCTTGTTTATCTTCCCTGACCTTTTCCACTTTCTTCTTGAGTAATTTGATTTCTTTTTCATAGTCTTCAGTTTGTTTCTTGAAAACTTCTCATTCTCCTTTTATTGTATTTCGCTCATTTTGAGTTTCCTGTAGTTTCTTTTCAAGGTCTTCGATGAAATTTATTATGTGATCTACATAATATGGGTCCCATTTAATCAATAATGCATGCTCTATTTCATCCCAAGTGTATTCATTATTCCTTTCTTCACAAAACTTATTCAACCAAAACAAAGCTTTCCCTTGAAGACATATACCAAGCATGGATTTCCCCCATGAGGCATTACAATATCGAGATCTAAAATTTTTCCACCTTTCTCGAGCATCAATATCATCTTCTCCAAAAAAATTTTGGAATACCATTGTTCATGCCCTGATGCAACTAGGGTTTTTTGATAATAAATATCATGCCCTAATGCAAACTAGGGTTTTATGGAAAAAAAATATCTTCCCACCAAGTTGAAGCTAAAAATCCCAAAGACAACTACATCTACAATTTTTCTTCCAAACAAAATAAAGTGCAACTGATTTGCTTACCCGAACTAAACAAATTGTCTTTTGAAAAATTCGCGACTTGAAAATTCGTCACTTTTCTTGTTCCATATGGCTGACTTCAAAAGGTCATATCTCCCTCAATACTATTTAGATTCCTTCATATGACCACTCATTTTAAAGCTCTTCAAATTTTGCACAATCTGATCCAAGAATCGCCTCAATCGGATTAGCTATCACAAATATATGGCTTCTAAAAGATGAGACGTTTTTTCAAAAAAAATCTACGAAATTTGTCACTATCCTTGTTCTAGATACTAACTTCAAAAGGTCATATCTCCATAAATACTGCTTAGATTCCATCATATGACCACTCATTTTAAATATCTTCAAATTTTGCACAATCTGATCCAAGAATCGCTTGAATCAGATAAACTTGGGCAGAGATATGGATCCTGAAAGATGAGATGTTTTTCCAAAAAAATTGCCTAATTCTAGGGTTTCACACAAAAATCCCCACTTTGCAAAAATCATTGCTATGATACCACTTGTTGCATAACTTTATTATTATTAAACATGAACCATTCACCAATATGCAAAAATATCAAATCATTCATCCATAATACATTATCCACAATAACAATCCACAAATGAGAGAGAGATAGATAATACCCTTAAGGTAGGGCAACACCAATAATAATCCTTAAGGAAGGAATAACTCCACAAGATCTCCCAATATGAGAGGCCACTTCGTAGGCACGACGATTACATAAGATTCTTCTTCAATGATATATCACTCCTACAATGACAAATATCTCTTCTTTATATATCCATATTCTTATTCTACTTTGGAGAGCCTACTACTAATATTATATTATATTAAAATATAATATAATATTATAATACAATCAACCTTGGGTTATGTGTGGCCCATTTCAACCCTTATACAATATAATAACATATCCCCAAATATCTATTCCTAGGTACCCTACCAACCTATAATTCTATGCCTAGCGCAAACCATTGTTCTAATTTTATTTTTCATTTATTTTAAAACAAATTCATAAAAAACATATGACGTGCATCATTATGTTACACAATTATGCTTTACAAACAAACGAACACTTATTCTATTTCATGTCATTATGTTCAAATTCAATTTTGTAACCCTGGTATAAATTCTAAGGAATTGTTCAAAGTTTTATCACACTTAGGAATTTATGCCTAGCAAAATCATATTTCTTTTTGTATCTCATGCATACTATTTTTATGAAAATCTAAAAACAAATCATCAAACCATCATTACAACACAAAGTCTTAAGACAGTCTCTTAAGCACTCTTTTAATTTTAACAATATTTCTATACTGGGATTAGCTTAACGACCGAGTGAGCGGCAACTCCATGAAATGGTCTATAACAACGACAATGTCCTTTGAAATTATTGTTAGCAGTATCTTTTTATTTTTCATCAAATCACACCACAACAACCAATTGTTTACATCAGACTATTTCATTTAAAATCTTACAAAGATGACATCAAATTATAATATTTCCAAACGACATAATTACATGAATCATCAATCAAACAAGCAAACAATTCAAACATTAAATCATCATAAAAATATATGAACAAGTCATATCATCAGAAACAAAACTATATATATATCAAAAAATTATATACATCATATCAAAATTGGATTGGTATGCCACAATCTATACCCTGGCATACTCAATCCTCTCAAAAATCTCTACAAAATCTATAGTCTCTAGCACCTAGCCTCAAGAAGCCCTTGAGCTCTCAGCCTCATCTCCTCCCCCGCCCCAACGTAGAGGAGGTGGTCCCATAGAGGTTCGAGATGTATCTCAAGTCCTCGTCGTCGATCGGGAGGATGTCCTCATCGATCCCAGCCTGACTGGTTCTACAATGTTGGCCGACAGCTGTACCCTTTGGCCCTCTAGAACTAGCTGGAAGTATACACCCTAGTAGAATGCATTCTACATCATGGACCGCAGTAGCTCATCTCTACTCACCCCTTCGCTCTGTGCCCCGAGTCATGTCGTCTCATCCTGCAGTGTCCATACCTGTGTCCTCAGCTAAGTGGCCTCATCCTGTAGTGACTACACCTAAGCTTGAAGGTGGGTAGCCTCAGCCTGGAGAGTCACTGTCTCGCTACTCTCCCCTGTGTCAACACCCTTGCCCTTATCAGGCGATGGTGGTCTCTCCTCTTGCTGCGAAGGGAGTCTCTCCTCTCTCTGCCCTATCTCTCGTAGCCTCTATGGAGCCCGTACCATCCTCTAGCATCTCTCCTGTGGGGACCACCGTTGCTCTCTCCCCCTATGACCCTGTGTTGCCTCAATAGCATCCTGTCATCGCCTCCCCATTTAGTGCACCACAGCATGCACTGGACCCTACGCCCTCATCATCCAAGGAGGGTGGATGCCTGCGTACCAGGCATCGTAATCGTCTACAACCCTAACATCATCACCATCCACTAGCTAGATGGGGGCATTATCCGCATCCTGACTCTAGAATCACTGTATATCTAGAGCCCTGCTTAGCATAGTACTATCTCGAATAGTTTGAGAGTACTCCTAATCCCTAAGAGAAGGGATCCCCTACTGTAGACTAAACTATCATAGTACTCGATCATAGCGATGGAGCCCTACCTCTCCTCGCTCCATCCTCTGCCCACCTGGGGTGCTCTCGCCATGGCCTCCAGGTGATCTAGTCTGGGATGAGGTTGTCTAGCAACCTCCGTGACATCGACAGATCTATTCATCATTGTGACCCCCGCTATAGCCACCAATAGAAAACTTGAGGCCTCTCCCGATCAACCCCTATCAATGGGAGCCCTATCGGCCTCTACATCGCAATGTGCTGCCAACACCAAACCTACAACAGCGATGTCAAGACCAGACATCAACCTCCCTTGTATAAGACCCCATGCAGGATCCTATACAAGCGAAAAAGAACAAAGTTGCCCCATGCAAATCTGTACCTGTGGTCTCTCATGTCGCAGACTATGTCTAAGAGCACCCACGGTAGTCTACACTCACTCTGGTGGCACAATAGTAAGCCACTGACAACTCCTACCAAAACTCGAGTCAGCTTAGATGCCCCAGGCATCTACCGTAGCAACTCGATGTTCACTCCTCCCTTCTCTAGGGCGAAGCTCGGGTCTCCAGTGAGCCTCATCATTGCCTAGCCCTGATTGGTTGTAGACGTCATCAGTCATCCTTGTATGGGGATCCTCATGATCCTCCATACGTCCTTTAGAGTGGGAGCCATCTCCCTTGTCGATAATCAAAAATAGGACAACCCTGGATACCACCTCTCTACTAAGGTTGTCAGTAGCCCCATGTCAGTCGATACTTGTGGCATCTCTACCACATGCTACAGATCGATCTGTCCAAGTCGGTCATGCTCTACCTGGTCGAGCACGGCTATGTCATCTCTTAGCCCGTCGTATTTTCATTTCTAGCTCTTTAGTAACCCTTTCTGCAAAATAAACAATAAAACAACAAAATCATTAATAACTCAATCATTTAAATCAAATTAAACACATTTTAAATGAAGTTAAAGATGATATCATCCACCATTGGATGATATCGACCCAAATTGGACAAAATTGTCCTTTGTGAGAATGAAATCATCTCTGATTTTACAACTTGGGGATCATCCCTTGTTGGACGAAATCATCCCTAATTCATCGATTTTGCCCTCATACGAAATCGACGATCTAGGGACGATTTCAACGAAATCGAGATGATTTTATCCCAACGACGTCGACAGCCTAAAAATGGCCACGATGCCCCAAACAATCAAATTTAACTCAAAAAACTTGCACAAAGTTAAAACAAACCTAATCTACTAGGATTAGATCCTTACCCGTAGCCCGCACCGGACCTCTAACGCTCTGTGCACTGTCTCCACCATTTTTCTTTTCTGAAGAGCTCTAGAATAGTAAAAGTGAATAGTAAAAATGAATTAGGGTTTTACCCTATTTTCTTAGTTTTATTTAAAAATCAGCCTTTTAATTTTTGTTTTTCCACGTTTTTTACCTCAAACTTTCGATTTGGGTAAAAACACGAAGGGGGCACCATAGTCAGCATTTGTACGATTCGACCATGAATCGTCGTCTAAAAAATTGAGTATATTTTTTCTTTCTCGTAAAATAGGAAAAACTGTCTTTAATGCATTTTCTTCAAAAAATTTGCTAAAGAGGGGGTAAAATGTAGCACCCTAAAATTGGCACGGTTAAAACCTTAGTAAAAAGATAAAAGATAAAAATTTTAATTTCAACCCCAAACTGCCCGTTAAACTGCCTATTACCCGCTTTCTCTATTTTTTGCACCATTTTTAGGATTTGTTTTGATCGTTGGACGATATCGTCGTAGATTATACGAAATCGTCCTCAATCTTACGAATTCGTCTAAAACAGAACATCCAGACGATTTCATCTCAAAACTAAATTTTTATAATTAGCTTCTGTTTCAACAGCCTCTCCAACTCAGGCAGAAGCGTGTCTGCGCAATTGGAGATTTTCCTGTTGGAGATCTCCCAGATTGGGATGATCCCCAACCTCCTAAACCTCTTCCTAATCCTATATAAACTAGGATTTTTCTAGTTTATCCCCCTGATTCTCCCTAAACCCCCTAAACCCCTTAGTTGACATATTTCATTATAGAGTTAGCTCCTTATTCCCTTGCACTATTACTTGCATTTGGTATTTTCATATTTTTATTGCAGGAACTCTACTATTTTTCAATCGAAGCTAAGCTCGGATCATCGTGGACGATCTCGGATGATTATGAATGATTTTGTCGAGGAAGGCAGATGATCTCGTACGATTGGAGGTGATCCTGACTATAGTCCATATTGGGGGCAATTAGAGTTTAGAGTTTGCATTTTCTTAGCTTTCTCTGTATTTTTCATATCATATTTCTACACTGTTTTAAGTTATGTTTTTTGCATCTTGGAGTTCACCATAATTTAGCATAATCGCATGATAAAGTTAAAATTAATCATTAAATCTACTACATTTCCTTATTTGTTATTGAAATCTATTATTTAGACATGTTTGTTGTTATTTCTACCATTATCCTTTGCTTTTGCACTTGCATATTTGGTATTTTGTGTCTAATTTTGTGATTGTAGGTTTTTGACGAATTTTTCTGATGAATTCGTTAGATTTCAAATGATTATGTCTGATTTTAGATGACCTTCTATGATTTGGGACGATCCTATGAAATAGCAGATGACTACATACAAATTGAGATGATCTGAACTGCTACAAGACTCAACATCTTCATCAGACATCTGAAATCAAGTATGCCACCTTCTAGTTAGCATATTCTCTATTATTTGCATTAATTTTTGTTTTCTGTAGTCATTTAAATCAGCATTGACATATAAAATAGTTTAGACTCATATTTGGCCAAACCTAGGAGTTGAATGATCAAGCATAAAAATGAACACATCAAACTCACTCCTATAATTTTAGACTCATTTTAGACTCATTTTAGAATTTTTTGCTTGTAGTCATTTAAATCAGCATTGACACATAAAATAGTTTAGACTCATTTTTGAGATGATAGTTTTGCTTGTATTTTCTCTCTCCTTCGATATGTCACGAAATCACGATAGAAAACATGTCGCAATATCACGACAGCTTTCTTGTATTTTTCTTTGATCTTCTGAATCTGGGCCACTTCTGTCTTCTTGGAAATTCACTGTACATGATCTGTTCGACCTCTGAACTCCTGTCCACTGCATCAACTTATCTGTCTGTCTGTGTTGACAACAATGACAATACTTTTTCTGCACCTTGCTCAACAATCTCCCCCTTTGGAATTGTTGGCAACATATGTGTAATTTCTTGTAATTCTTCTCCCCCTTTGACAATAATACCAAAGGGCTGCTGCAGACTCCCCCTGAGTCTATACACACCATTCTCAGACAAATATTGTTATAGTTAGAAACAATCATGAATATTAGCAAAACTATAAACATAGGCATAAAAGCTCCCCCTGAGAATGTGATCCCAATTGATAGTCATTTCTTTGGAAATGTGACCACTCCCAACTTACTCCGAAGGTACTCAAAAACTTCCTTGGGCAATGGTTTTGTGAATATATCTGCTACTTGCTCTGTAGTTGGAACAAAATCCATTTTGACCTCTCCTTCTACAACTTTATCCTTCAAGAAGTGATACCGGATCACAATATGTTTGGTTCGAGAATGCATAACCAGATTCTTTGATATGTTGATAGCACTAGTGTTATCACATTAACTGAAATTGGCTCTTTGAAGTGAATACCAAGATCTTTCAGTGTTTGTCTCATCCATAAAAACTTAAGTACAACATGTTGTTGCTGCAATGTATTCTGCCTCTATTGTAGATAGAGAGACTGATTCTTGTTTCTTGTTGTGCCATGCTACCAGCCTATCTCCAAGATAAAATGCTCCTCCACTGGTACTCTTTCTATCATTAATACATCCTACCCAATCTGCATCAGAATATGCAATAAGAGTAAAGTCCTTACCTTTTGAGTACCACAACCCATACTCCATAGTACCCTTGAGGTACCTAAAAATCCTCTTTATAGCTATCACATGAGTCTCTTTGGGACTAGCCTGAAATCTTGCTACCATGCATACTGCCTGTAAGATATCTGGTCTAGTAGCTGTCAAATATAGCGAGCTTCCAATCATAGACCTATACATGGTTTGATCTACATCTGGAGATTTGTCATCCTTGCTCAACTTGCAACCTGTTGTCATGGGAGTGCTAACAGGTTTACAATCCTCCATTGTGAACTTTTTCAGCATTTCTTTCACATATTTAAAATGAGAAATAAAAATGCCCTTTTCATTTTGATTGACTTGCAGTCCTAGAAAATAAGAAAGTTCACCAATCATAGACATCTCAAATTCTTTCTTCATTTTATTTGCTATGTCTCTACAATACTCATCCATGCTTTTTCCAAATATTATATGATCTACATAAACAACAAGTACAATAAGATGGCCATTCTTTGTTTTGACATATAAATTGTTGTCCACCATACCTTTCTTGAACCCCTATTGAATAAGATATTTATCTAGCCTTGCATACCATGCTCTGGGTGCCTGTTTCAGACCATACAAAGCTTTCTTTAACTTGCAAATAAAATTGGGATTGTCATCGAGTTGGAAGCCATCTGGCTATTCAATGTAAACCTCTTCTTCCAGTTTTCCATTCAAAAATGCTGATTTTACGTCCATTTGATATACTTTGAAATTTTTATGAACTGCTAAAGCCGAAACATTCCGATTGCCTCTAGTCTAGCTATCGGTGCAAAGGTTTCCTCAAAATCAATGCCCTCAACTTGAGCATAGCCTTTACTGAGACCAATCTTGCCTTATTTTCGACAACCTGTCCGTCTTCATTTAATTTATTTCAAAAAATCCATTTAGTACCGATTATGTTTTTATTTGCTGGCCATGGTACTAATTCCCAGGTTTTGTTTTTCTCAATATGATCTAGTTCTTCATTAATTTCCTTCATCCAACTTTCATCTGTGCTGCTTCAGCAACATTTTTAGGTTCAATGCTGGATAATAGAGAGTAGTTCTGTACTACTACTCTTCTTGTCCGAATACCAACCGTGGGGTCCCCAATAACTGCTTCTCCGAGATGATTTTTCTGCCAGCTGCCTATTTTGAATTTCTTGTTTTCTTCTTCTTCTGAGTCAGTTCTTAAATCATCTAGGTCAATTTTCTGATTCTCTTTTGTTTCTTTTTCTTCATCTCCTTCAATGACTTCTTCATAAATAGGGTAGTTTTCTTGATAAGTAATTTCTCGTTCTCTACCTGCATCAACTTTAACATCAACACTCTCCACAATTTTCTTTAGCCTCTTGTTGTAACATGTGTAGGCTTTGCTTTTTGTTGAGTAACCAAGAAATATACCTTCGTCAGCTCTATCTTCAAACTTACCGAGATTATCTTCAGTTCGTTTGATGTAGCACTTGTTGTCGAACACTTTGAAATATCTTTTTGTTGCCTTTCTGTCGAACCATAGCTCATAAGGTGTTTTACTTTCATGCATCCTTAGCATGCACCTATTTTGGATGTAAACCACAATATGGACTGCATCTTTCCAAAATTTGTTAGCTATTTTATTCTCAGCCAACATTGTCCGTGCCATTTCCTGCATTGTCCTATTCTTCCTGTGTACAACACCATTCTACTAAGGTGTCCTTGCTGCTGAAAACTATCTTCTGATCCCATATTTTTGACAGTACTCTACAAAATCTTCTAAGATAAACTCTCCTCCTCTGTCTGATCTTAGGCATTTAATTCTTTTTCCAGTTTGATTCTCAACCTGTTTTTTAAAAATCTTGAGCATCTCAAAGGCATCTGATTTAAGCTTTAAAAATAGTACCCATGTCATTCTGGAGTAGTCATCTATGAACATCATAAAGTATTTGTCACCATTTATGCTTTGTGTTCTCATGGGTCCACACAAATTAGTATGAATTAGTTCTAAAGGCTTACTGGTGAAATATTCCTTTGATTTAAATGTGGCTCTAGTTTGCTTCCCCTTTTGGCATGAAGCACAAATGCTATTTAATGGTTTGCCAATTTTGGGTATATCTCTTACTGCCCTGTTTGAGCTTATTTTTACGAGATTGTCAAAGTTGATATGACCGAGCCTCTTGTGCCATAGCCAATTTTCATCTTCCTATCCAATCAAACATGCTCCTTCTGAAGTCTTTGAGAGAGTATATAGATTTTCAGAAGTCCTCGATATAGTAGCCATCAGTTTCCCACTGTGTGCTTTTCTGACTTCACATCCCTGCTTCTTAAATATGACTTCATGACCTTTGTCATAGATTTGACTTACGCTCAATAAGTTGTGCTTCAAACCAATCACAAACAAAACTTCTTTGGAATTGATCTTTCCATCACTTATCTTGACTGATCCTTTGCCAACTATCTTGGCTCCATCATTATTTCTAAACTTTACAGAGCCCCCTTCATATTTCTGTAACGTTTCAAATTTTTGTTTATCTCCTGTTATGTGACTGGAGCATCCACTATCCAATATCCATGGTGTCGTTTTGTTCTGTGCTTTGAAAGCTATCTGAACAATCAAAGATTCTTTTTCTTCTTGGAGTTTCTCCTTTCCTTTCTAAAGTTTCTCCTTTTCTTTCCATTTTGGTTTGATAGCAGTTTTGGCTATTTGTTTTGCCTTTCCCCTTTCATTAGCTTGTGCCTGTTTTTCAAGAATTTTTTGTTTTGTTTCTATCCGTTTGGTTGAGATTTTCTACCCTGATATTTATTTGCTGCAAAGGTGCTTCTATAGTTTCTTGCAATGTGTCCAAAATTATGACAGTTATAACATTCTACTACATAATCCATCAAGGGTGAAAAGACATTTCTATTGGTGAAATTTCTTTGTCCTATATTATAAATGTAGTCTAAAATCTTATGACCGTAAGCATTGCATTTAAAATAGTAACCAGAAAAGGAATGATTGAACCTGGGAGTTGGTCTTTGCCATTTTGAAGTAGGAGCCACAAATTTTCTTCTCCTTTGATGTGTGACTTTTATGAATCCCTCACTGTCAACACTCTTCTCGTGCTTGGCACTATTGCTTTCTTTTTCCTGATTCTTTTTTCCTTGATCAACCTTGATCTTATCTTCTTTCTTTACTTGTTCTACAGTTATGTCCTTTGATCCACTTGACGATTCTCCTTCGACAAAGCCCAAGCCAAAATTGATGTATGTAGTCCTCTAACTATTTATAATCTTTTCAAGCTTCGCAGAACTTCCTTCAAGTTTGTGATAGCAACTCAATTTTTGATTCTTTTCTTCTAGATGCATTCTTAAGACAACAATATCTTCTTCCAATTTGCTGCACTCATCTATTTTCATGGTTAACTGTACTTTGAGTTCTTCAGACATTTTCTTAAATTCTTTTATCTGTACTTTCAAACTGTTTATTATGTCATTCGCATCCTCGGGCTTTCTTAAGACATTTTTATTATTTTTCCTTTCTGTACTCAACTCTTTAAGTGTAGCAACCAACTCTCCTTCCCAATCTCAGCCTCATCATTAATGTTTTTATCACCTTCCTATTTTTCTTCTATTTTTTCTTCTTGAAATGACATGAATAGAGCTTCACCTATTTCTTCTTCAGAGTCCTCACCTGAGCTATCTTTAGAAGAGCTGACATTTTTAGATATGAAACTTTTCTTTTTGAAGTTGCTTTTTCTGAAGCTTGGTTTCTTCTTCCAGTCACTTCTTTCTTGGTGTGACCCTTCATCACTTTTGGTTTTCTCATTCATTGGACACTTAGCTGCAAAGTGATCGATGCCTCCATAATTTAAGCACTTAAGCGGTAATTTTCCTCTATATTTTCCTTTTTCCCTTGTAAGTTTCCAAACAAAGTTAGCTTCTATTTCATCCGATGTCTCTTCATCCTCAGATTTTTGTTTAGCTTTTATATTTTTGTGTGCTTTAAAAGCAGCCTCTCTATCTATGGGCTTAGTTTGTCCTATTCTCATTTTGTATGCAGTCAAAGAACCATGCATCTCATCCATGCTAAAATTATTTAGATCTTTAGCCTTTTCTATTGTAGAAACTTTAAGATTAAATCTTTTGTGAAGAGTTTTAAGTACCTTTTTCATGACAACCGCATCTTTGATTTCTTTGTCGAGTCCTCTGATTGCATTAATGATTTCATTGACTCTTAGCATATAGGCCTCTATGTTCTCATCGTCATTCATTTGTAATGCTTCGAACTGAGCTCGATGTGTATGCAGCTTGGCTTCCTTGATCTTGTTGTCTCCTTCATGGATGCTCTTTAGTTTGTCCCATATGTCTTTTACCGATTTATAACTCATGACCCTTATCAGTTCATTGTCTACTAGCCCACACATTATGGCATTCTTTGCTTTGGAGTTATTCTCAAACTTTTTCTTCTCAGTAGTATCTTTTGGAGGAGTAGCGGGTACTGTGTATCCACTTTCTACTGACTCCCAAATGTCGTATCCTAACGCACTCAAATATGTCTGCATCCTGAGTCTCCATAATGAGTAATTAGTTCCATTGAACAAAGGAGCTTTGTTTGATGAGAATCCTTCGCTACCTATCATTATGTTCCTTCCAAGATCACATTAGCTGATTAAGCTTGTTCAGGAACCTTGCTCTGATACCAATTGATATTCTCACAATGACACTGAGAGGGGGGGTGAATCAATGTAGCTATTTAAATTTTGATTTACCACTCTTAAAGCTGAAGCAAAGAAAACTTAAAAGTAGATAAATCAATTATCACAAGAGAGCACACCACAACACACAATGTAATGAGGTTCACCAATTTGGCTACTCCTCAAGAATGACTGCTTGGACTACGGTCCAAATCCAGCCTTTGCAAAACACCAATTTTACAATTTTTTTACCAGCACCCACTGGAAGGAGCACTAACCCTTGATTTATCTGCACCAACAGAAAGGAGCACCAACCCCTAATTTATCTACACCAACAAAAAGGAGCACCAACCCCTAATGCCAAGCACCAACTTGGACTATAATTTTGAATTATTTCAATGACATAAAAATGCCTTCGTTGTTTACATGACCCTGACTAGTCTGCAATTAATCAAACTCTGCACGCTCTCACGGCTCTGCTTATTTCTCTCTTGGCCCTCTTCTAACCCTCTTTACACAACAATTTCTCACTTAGAGCAACAACCTGATTCTCTGCTCAACTGTCCTTTTATAACACTTTTTCTCATAGAGACTTCTCATCTTCTCTCGCTTTTGTAATCCCGCATGCAGTCTATTAACATTCTCTTCTGCCACTTGTCAACTGTAACTGCTTCTTTATGTAACTCCTTTTGTATATATAGAGTGGGCATTTCATCGAACACGTTACATGCAACATATACCTCTACTATGACTATTCGTCTTCTTGGTCATGACTGTTCGAATTCTTTTCTATGTGTGCATGCATTTTTTTATTCTACTTATGCGACTGTTCAATTTCTCCTTCTTCGACCATTCTTAAAAATAGCTGCATGATTTCTATCTGTCACTGCACTTGTAACTGTCGCACTGACTCCAGTTAACTCTTCTTATTTTGGCTACCTGCTTTTCCTCTACAACTACCCCTTTAACTGTCGTTCTACTCTAGTTAACTGTTAGTTAGCGTGTTGTAGTGACCCATTGCAAAATCATGACACTTTTGTTTCTTTGCACTCTTCTCGCCTTCTACCCATGAAAACAAGACATGTCATGAAATCATGACACTTACGCCTCCTCGCTACTCTTCTTGGCTTCAACAAGTGAAAACAAGATGTGAAATCGCAACACTTACACCTCCTCGCTACTCTTCTTGGCTTCAACAAGCAAAAATTGAACATGTCACGAAATCATGAAATATTTCTTTTCCATACACTATTCTCTGCAAACCCCAGTGAAAACCTTACATGTCACGAAATCATGGCACATTTGCTGCCTTATGCCTTCTTCTGCATTTTGCCTACAAAAACACAACATGTCGCAAAATTGCAACACATGCGTTGCATTGCACTCTATCTCTTCTTTGGGTCGCAAAAACCTGACATGTCACGAAATTGTGACACTTTCTCTCCTTAGCGCTTTTTGTTCGAACCTGTCACGAAATCGTGAAACTTTTTCTCCTTGGCGCTTTTTGTTCGAACCTGTCACAAAATCATGACACATTTTCATCCATACTGTCTCTCTAGAAAATTGTTGCAAAATCATGACACTTTTCTTTGCAAGCTTCTTCTCCCCGATCATGTCACAAAATCATGACATTTTTCTTTTCTTGCGCCTTCTCTCCAAATATGTCGTGAAATCACGACAATTTTCTTTGCCTGTGCCTTCTCTCCAAACATGTCACAAAATAGTGACAGTTTTCCCTACATGCTCTTCTTCTTCGAACATGTCATGAAATCGTGACAGTTTTTCCACTAGGCTTCTTCTTTGCCAACATGTCACGAAATCGCGATAGTTTTTCCACTTGGCTTCTTTGCTTTCAACATGTCGTGAAATCGCGCTTTCCTTTCATTTTCTAAACATGTCGCAAAATCGTGACAGTCTTCCTTGCACTTTCTAAACATGTCATGAAATCATGACATCTTTTTCTCTCTCCTCTTTCTCTTCGCTTTGGACTACGAAAATGAAACATGTCACGAAATCGTGACAGTTTTGCCAGCATTTTCTCTGTCCTTCGATATGTCACAAAATCACGATAGTTTTGCTTGCATTTTCTCTCTCCTCCAATATGTCGCAAAATCATGATATTTTTGCCTATATTTTCCCTCTCCTCCGATATGTCATGAAATTACGACAAAAAATATGTTGCGATATCGCGATAGTTTTCTTACTTGTCTTTTTCTTTGATCTTCTGAATCTGGGCAACTTTTGTCTTCTTGGAAATTCACTGTACATGCTCTAATCGACCTCTAAACTCTTGTCCACTACATCAACTGATCTATCTGTCTATGTTGACAACAATGACAATACTATTTTTGCACCTTGCTCAACACTTCTGGGTGCGGATCCTATAGCCTAAAGGTAAGGGTGCAAAAAATTTAGAGCGATACACTCTGGTTTGCCTCCATCTGGTAAAATCACCTGGCAACTTTGACTGAGCTGAAGACCCAAATTTCTTGATCATAGGTGACTTTTAAAGCTGAAATAAGACACCCTAGAGGAATCAAGGTTTGGTGAGTAGCCTTGACCTCACAAGCAAAGAAAAGAATGTTGACCTGGTGACTCTGACTTATTGGTGAGAACCATGATCTCTGTAGGTCACTGCCATAATGGAGAGGGTATGTTATCCTAGTTGGGATGATCGTGGCCCTCTGAATCTCCCAAGTAACCATGAAATTCCCAAAAGTGCCTTGAAGACATTGACAAAATACAATGGCACTAAGGGAATGGCCCAAGAGCACCTTGAAGATGTTGTTGCTCTAGCAACCCTCCTTGACATAACCCATGAAGATATCATGATCAGACTTCTGGTTCTATCTTTGGAAGGAAGGGCGTTGCAGTGGTACAGACTACTTGGGCATAAAAGCATCTGCTCATGGGATGACTTAGCGGGAGTGCTAATCAGAACATTTTATGGCTCTCAAGACCCCTTCTAGCTTTTGATGTACCTCTCCACCATCATAAGAACACCTCTGGAGAGCATTACAGACTTCAATGTTCGATTTTGTAGAAGTTGGAAGAGAATTCCAAGAGAGATCCAATCGATGCCTGCCCAAGGCCACCTCTTCTATGTTCGGGCCTTTCACTCGGACATGAGCCTCCTCTTACTGCAATCAGGTGAATGAAGATTTTCTCAAATATTTGAGGAAGTAGTACAAGCAGAGCAACTCCTGATCCTATCTAGAAAGTGGTAGTGGGGGGAAACTCCATCACTTTCTCCAATATTTGCTGCTCCTATCTATCTTGCATAGTATTCACCATGGAAGATTCCTTATATTGAGCAGAGACCTGAGATGCAGTCTTTTGGAGCTCAAGAGGTAAATTTCATCCAAGGCCAATGATGGGAATATGCAAGCTTTGCCCCAGCAATGAACAATATAGTTGCTTGCAGTCTCCATCAAGAGATGGGCCAAGGAGAGAAACATACTCAAGTGGCGAAACCTGAGAACAAAGAGGGCACATTTTTGCACCCTTTTTGTATCCTAGTGGATGGCACGTAAGTATTCAGCCAAAGCCCATTAAGCATACCTCATTAGGAGGCTGAGCCCAAGGAGATCCTGGAAGCAGACTTATCACAGGAAAAGCAACCTTATTGCCATAGCAAGAAGTTGGAGGAGCTCGTATTCAAGAGTTCGCAGCCGATGGACTCTCTAAAATGGTGGTATTAGTTTTAGCCATCACCACAACCGATACCCACAAAATACCCCCATGCGACAAAATTCTTCGACACATCATTCATCACCAGTATGGGTACTGGCAGGAGTGACAACCTGCCATGTTGCACTCCGTTTGCAACATGGACAACTTTGGGAAGAGGTTATCCGAACTTCAAGGATCAACTAAAGTTCAATCAGATCTGGTTTGGACATTACAGGTTCATCGGATAGGCACCCGAAGCTAGGTTTATGGTGGCGGCATGCCAATCATGTCGCAAAATTTTGTGTAAATACTGTAAATAGCCCGACTAGTAAATAAGTGCCGAAAGCGCTAAGTGTTGCTTAGGATCTTAGGCACAAACAAAAAAAAAATGTCATCGATGGATAGTCAGAGAAGAGGACAATGGGAATGACTCTATTGCCCAATGGATAAAGGCCTGGGATCTTTGCATTCAGACAAGCTAAATACCCTGCGAGCCACCAAGAATGTTGACAATTTTGTCACATTGCACAAGGGGTAAAAAAAAATCAAAATTTTGTGTAGTGTTTCCTTTTGCAAAAGTATTTCTTTTTGTTGCTTCGAAAGTATTTGTAAATGTTGCAGCAATTTTGGCTTTCAATGCCACCCCCTTATACATAAAATGAAGAAGAAAAAGCTTCGCTGCAAAATAAGCCAAAGAAGATAGCTTCACCGAAAGAAGGAAAAAGTGTCGCGATATCGCGACATGTTGCATTTTCGTGGCCGAAAATATGAAAAGTGTCATGATATCGTGACATGTTGCATTTTTGCGGCTCAAAGCAATGAGGAAGAGCAAAAGAGAAAAGGTGTCGCGATATCGTGACATGTTGCATTTTCGCCCGAAAGCAAGGAGAAATGGCAAGAAGGAAAAAGTGTCGCGATATCGTGACATGTTGCATTTTCGTGGTTGAAAAGAGAAAAAGCGTCACAATATCGTGACATGTTGCATTTTCGTGGCTGAAAGCAAGGAGAAAGGGCAAGAAGGAAAAAGTGTTGCAATATCGCAACATGTTGCATTTTTGCAGCCGAAAAGATGAAAAGTGTCGCGATATCGCAACATGTTGCATTTTCACGATCGAAAGCAAGGAGAAAGGGCAAGAAGGAAAAAATGTCACGATATCGTGACATGTTACATTTTCACGGCCGAAAAGATGAAAAGTGTCATGATATCACGACATGTTGCATTTTTGTGGCCAAAAGCAAGGAGAAAGGGCAAGAAGGAAAAAGTGTCACGATATCACGACATGTTACATTTTCATGGCCGAAAAGATGAAAAGTGTCACGATATCATGACATGTTGCATTTTTGTGGCCGAAAGCAAGGAGAAAGGGCAAGAAGGAAAAAGTTTCACGATATCGTGACATGTTGCATTTTCATGACCGAAAAGATGAAAAGTGTCACAATATCGTGACATGTTGCGTTTTCGCGGCTCAAAGCAAGGAGAAAGAGCAAAAGAGAAAAAGTGTCACGATATCGTGACATGTTGCATTCTCGTGACCAAAAGAGAAAAAGTATCACGATATCGCGACATGTTGCATTTTCATGGCCAAAAGAAACAGAAGAGGACAAAGACATAGAAATGTCACGATTTTGCGACATGTCGTATTTTCACGATGCAAGAAGAAGAACCAAGCTGAAGACATAGAAATTTTGCGATATCGCGACATGTTGCTTTTTCGTGACTCAAAAGGGGCACACACTCCAAGTCGGGTATTTTCTTGAGACCATCAAGTGCCTCATAAATGCATTTTTACTTGCCCGATAAGCTCGTTGCTCATTTTTGGCAATTGGAAGTGAAGTATCAGTCCCTGAAGGAGAGCCCGACAAGCATGGCGGCCACTTGAGCATTACACCCAAAAACCAAGGACTCTTAGATGGCTCAATGCATGTTTCCATGGTTGACTCAGTCACAGTTGCCAGTTTTGGTAATGGATTTGAGAGCTCAATCACAAGGGCCACGAGGAACCGACTTCACAGATCTCAAGAGTATACTTCATCATTTTGTGTAATAATGACTAAGAGGGTCGGGTCCTCTATAAAAACCCAGGCATTGTAATGTAAGAAATGGGGGGAACTTTCTGCTAGAAAGCTGTTGTAACTTGTATTCCTATGATTAATACTAAAGAGCTTTGGACTCTATTTATCTCTTGTATGCTGCCTTCTATGTTTATTTATTTTGTCTATCTTCATTTGCATATTGTTACTCTGAATCCTGAATTTCGATGTGTGATTGGGGAATGTACCCTAAAATTCGCCCAAAGGATACATAGGGGAGGAAAAATGCTATATTAGCTTTCTTTTATGTTGCCTGGTGGGCAGTGGTTTCTGTTATATTCGCTTGTCCTAATCGTCGTTACTATGAACCCTAAATTTTGATGAAAGGGAGAAAGAGAATCCTGGAACTCGCCCAGAGGATACATAGAAAGGTTAATGTTGCATTTATTTCGTTTATTCTTGGTGTTCCTTGTTGCTGCTTCAAGTTATTAATTAGTGATCGTGCTTCCTATTCTCTCCCACTTTAAATCATTGATCTCTCTTCCCTTACTCCCTTTATTTCTTTCCTGCACCCTTACTCTTTTTATCTCTTTCCTACACCCTTACTCTGTTTATCTCTTTCCTGCACCCTTACTCTGTTTATCTCTTTCCTGCACCCTTATCTCAAAACACCAAAGTAGTTTAGCATAGGAGTCGGCCTTTCTTCGGATATTGGCATGAGGGGCATCTCTTCCCTTTGGCCTTTCAATGTTGGTCCAGGTCTAGGGCGTATACACTTACCCAAATATTTTCCTAGGCATATTTGATGACCAACAACAACATTCTTGGAGGTATGGCTCAAGTCAGCAATATTATGGTTCCAGATGGAATCATAAGGGTACCAACTATGGTAATTTTTTGCAGAGAAAGCATAGGGATCCTGATTTTCAAAGTGGATCATCAACATCAAGGAAAAAGTGGATCCATAATTCAAGTTATCAAAATACAACAACAAAAGTGTGGAGCCAACAAAGTAGATTTGGATACTCAAGTAACAAAATGGCATACCAACATCATCGGGTTTCACTTGGATGGATGGATGATCGAGATTGGTACTAGTTTCTAATATTTCTTAGCAAATCATAATATCAAGTTTCTTCACATGTTTCGAGGATGAAACATTTGTAAGGAGGGTGGCATGGTAGGGTACCTAGGAATAGATATTTGGGGATATATCATTATATTGTATAAGGGTTGGCATGGGCCACACATAACCCAAGGTTGATTGTATTATAATATTATATTATATTATAATATAATATAATATTATATTATATTATTATATAATATTATATTAGTAGTAGGCTCTACAAAGTAGAATAAGAATATAGATATATAAAAAAGAGATATTTGTCATTGTAATCATTCATATCATTGAATAAGAATATTATGTAATCGTCATGTCCACAAAGTGGCCTCTCACCTTGGGAGATCATGTGGATTTATTCCTTCATTAAGTATTATTATTGGTGTTTCCCTACCTTAAGGGTATTATCTATCTATCTCATTTGTGGATTGTTATTGTGGATAATGTATTATGGATGAATGATTTGATATTTTTGCATATTGGTGAATGATTTATGTTAATGATAATAAAGTTATGCAATAGTTTGGTTCTATATGAATCATGTTGATTGATTCCTTGCTATCAAAAGTCGCACGTTACATCATGGCATGCGATAGCGTCTTTACATGAATGGTAGTAAAATTGACAAATGGATTCTAAGAGATTAAAGATCTCAAATATGCCATAGTGTCTACAAATATATTTTATGTACAAGGGATTGTCTCGATATTGTACCACTCTAGCTGGGCTAGATAAGTATCAATGAGATCCTTGTAATCCTTCACGATAGGACACCTATAATGAAAAAGTCCCTTCACTTGATTGACTATGAGAATGGAATCACCAAAGATGATTAATCATTTAATATTCATGGTGATGGCTATTTAGAGACCCAATATTAAGGCCTTGTATTTAGAATTGTTATTAGTATAGGGAAATTATAGCTTAAACAACAAGGGCATTAGAGAACCTTATAGCATGAAGAAGAAAATTCTTGCACCACCCCCTTGCTCACACTTCAAATTTTTGAAGAACAAAGTCATGTCAGCTTTGTTATCCAGTTCTTTGGGTTTCGATACCTCTAACAATGCGAGGAATGCATCATCAGGAAGATCTATGGTGAGGGGTCTACTATTCTTAAGAGGCACCTCTGCCAATTGACCAGCTATGACCTATCCCTTAATGGACTTTTGGCTGATGAATTCCAAATCAAATTCTATCAATAGCATGATACACTTTGTAGTACATGTATTATGATATGTCTTGCTCATCATATATTGCAAAGGATTTTTTTTAGATATGTTGGACATTTTGAGCTATTTTAGTTGTCATTGATGTCAAGGTGAAATATCGTCATTGTTGCCCAAGTGAACAAAGGAAGGAGTCATTAATTGCATGGAACACATCTTCGTTGGCACCAGAAACAATGCAGAAGGTTGTGAAATATGTGGGCAAAATATCATCTTATGAGGGTCAGTGGTAAACCCATCATGGGAGATCAAATCAGTTTTATTAAGTCCTCCAAGATTTTTTAAAAAGACCCATGGATGGATTTAATAAGCCAAAGTTCATTTTTATAAAGAGAATTTATAAATATAATTTATAAATTTAAATCCTAGATTTAAATTTACAAATCTACTATTATATAATAGGCTGACATCATCATGACACCCAAAGTTTAAAGGGATTTATTAAAGCTAATGTTCGAAGCTTTAAAGCCAACGTTTGAATATTTAGCGTTGATGTTCGAAGCATTTCTCACCATCGACGTTCGAAGTCTAAATGACTTCTTGTATAAAAGGAGGAACAAAGATATTTGAAAAAGTATATGCCTCGATCGATTTTTTTGGGCCATTGAAACATTACGAATTTTTGAGGGCCTGCGTGGAAGAAGACAAAACACCCATTTTTCGTCTGAATGCATAAGAATAAAGTCGAGTGGCATGGAAGTTCCAAGAAAGGTGGATGCGGTGGTCCATTGGCAGCACAAGTGGTGTTAAGGTGCTTGTGGGGAAGAGGACTCGCATTTGAATCTCGTTGAGGTGTGCATGGGATAAAAGGTTTTGCGCTTTTCAATTTTTGGAAAAAGTGCAATTGGAAGGTTTAAAGGGCACGAAACTCCATTTTTGTTTCAAATGTGCGTTGGGTGCACATGGTCGTGGAGCCCATGGCTAAGGCGTTCACGGAGGTGTTGGTGAGGGGTTCGAAACCCACCAAGTGCAAAGGTATTTTTATTATTTTTAATTAATTGCCTAAGGTTTGTTATTAATGCATGTTAGGAGTAATAAGGGTTTTTAAAGGTGTTAAAAGGCAATTAAATTAAATAAGTAAAGGGGACATAAGGAGTGTTAGTAAAGTCTTGATTAAATTCTTATTAAGACTTTTGAGCATTATTAATTAATGTCTGAGCATTATTTTTTCCAATCATTTTGTATTGTGTTATTATTAAAGTATTCTAATCCTTATTGAGATTGGAAAAAATAAATTTGTGAGTGTGGCAGATTTATGATATCAACTCATTGTAAAAAAAAAAAAGGTATGGGCAAATTCTTCTTTGGTTGATTTGGTTGATTGGCTTACTTGAAAATTAAGTTTGGAGTGAAACGAATTTGATTAGGGTTTCCTTTTTGAAAGTATTTGAGTTAATGCTTTCATATTTTTTGAATTAAGAGTTGAGATTAAAACCTTGTTTTATTAGCATTGTTGTTGAAGCCATTGGTTATGTGAAGAACCTAAGTTAGGGTTTGAAAATATCATGAGTATCATTGTTATGTGAAGAATATTTTATGAGCATTGTTGTTGAAGTGAGTTGTTATGCAAAGAACTTGAACTTGAGTTAGAAAAGAACATGAGTATCATTGTTATGTGAGATTTGTTGTTGAGCATTGTTGGAAATATTTTGAGTTAATGTTTACATGCTTGGACTAGGGTTTGAAAGAAAGAGTTGTTTCTTGAAGTGATTGGTTGAGTAGAGTTGATTGAACCTAGTCAAGTGGATATATGAAGTGATTGTTCAAGTTCCATGAAACAAACTATTCTATATTCTAATTTGAGTTGTGAAAGAAATTGAGTTGTGAGAATAGAACATATTGAGTCTCTAACAATTCTCTTTATGCTTCTATGAGTTTGAGTTGAGAAAGTGATTGAGCCTTGAGTATAGAACATATTGAGTCTCTAAAAATTCTATTTATGCTTCTATGAGATTGATTTAAGTTGTGAAAGTAATTGAGCATTGAGTATAGAATATATTGAGTCTCTATTAATTCTCTTTATGTTTCTATGAGATTGGAGAAGTTCTGTGTGGACTTGTTAAGTAGATTTGAGGTAAGTCTTGAGAAGACTTATGGATTGATTTTGTGTGAGATTTTATGGAAGCTTACAATACATATTTGGTCAAGTCCTAGAGAGGACTTATTGAGCAAATTTGAACAAGTCCTAGAGAGGACTTATTGAGAATATTTGAACAAGTCCTAAAGAGGACTTATTGACCAGATTTGAACAAGTTCTAGATAGGACTTGTATAGTAGATTTGAAAAAGTTATAAAGAGGACTTGTAGAGCAGATTTGAGAAAGTTCTAGAGAGGACTTATGGACATATTGGTGTGAGATTTTGTGGAAGCTTGCAAGGCATATTTGAGACAAGTATTTGAGAAGACTTGAGAGCATATTTGATTGATTTGTGTAGACCTTGAGTTAAGGTTTGGGGTAGATCTAGCAGATTTGAGTCAAGCTTTGAGTTAAGACTTGAGGATAGAGATTGAAGATAAATTTGTGCTAGACCTGTTGAGTGGTATTTTCACACACTTGTGAAAATACACTCTCCTTTAGGATTTGGACTCCAAATCCCCTCTTGCAAAGAAGTCAAACAAACAACTTCTCCAAGGTCTCCGTTGTATTAGCATTTGCAACTGAGTATTAGTAATCTCAAAAAAAGATATTCAATTTAAATTCTTGGAACACCTTAGTGATTGCAAGTAACTGTAAACAAGGGGTCATGTTGATTTATTTCACCATGAAACTTTAGTGATTGTTCATTGTTTTTTTTTTTAGATTTTGATATTTTTTAGATGTTTATTTTAATGTCTTGAAAGTTAAAGCTTCTGGAAAATATAAAAAGCAAAAAAAATAAAAATGAAATACAGAAGATTAAACTTAGAACACATTCAGTCTGATGCTATCCTATTCCGACAAAATCGAAGATATGAGGTTTTCATGCATGCAACCTAACCTATTGGACCTACAAAACAAGCACAATCCGGATAAGCTAAGTGTTGGCTCCTAGGGTTTTGAATGAGGTTTTCAGATTTAAACGTTCGCATGAAGCAACCAAGAAAAACTTGCATGAACTCCATTTACAAGCCTAAAATCTGAAAAGGAAAAATAGACATTTAATCTTGCATGCAGAAAATGACTCCTTTCTTGTCCATAAGATGCAAATTTCTAAAATTTTATGTATTAAAAATTTGTCATTTTACAGTAACAAAAGTTTCTGGTTTTCCCAAACCAGTCAATGGAAGAAAACAACTAGAACAGGTCCAGAGTGGCCCTATTGCCCTCAAATCTGTAACTCTACTCACGATAGTTTTTGACCCCTTTATCTGCCTTCGGCTTCTACTTTTAAACCCTCTGGTCTGGTTCTCTGTTTTGCCCTGTGATGCCTCGCTTCATATCCTAGGTCTCTTCATTTCATCTTCCCGCCTCTTTGCATTATTTCTGGCTTTTGTTCGAGCATCAAAACACTTGATCTTCTATGTGAACTGTAACGCTTCTGTAACCCTTACACCTTTATGCCACGTGTTCCATGCTTTTCTGCATGTTTCATAACGGCCCCCTATAAATCATGACCAAAAATAGAATGTCACAATATCATGACATTTTTATGTATGTAGCTTTGCCCCTCTACCTATATCACGAAAATGATACATGTCGTGATATCGTGATATTTTTCGCTTCGGATCGCATGGATGCAACTTATCGTGAAATCATGACATTTTTCTCCTTCACTATGTTTTGTTGCACTTAGCCGCGAAAACGCGACATGTCACGAAATCGTGACATCTTTACAATCCATACCATCCTGTTGCTTTCTGTCGTGAAATCATGATGCTTTTCTCTTTTGGGCTGTCTTACCGCTTTCTATCATGAAATCATGATGCTTTTATCTTTCGGGCTATCTTGTAGCTTTCTATCATGAAATCGTGACACCTTTCCGTTTCGTACCATTTGGCTGCTTTCTGTCACGAAATCATGACGCCTTTTCTCTTTCAGGCTATCTCATTGCTTGGAGCCGCAAAAACATGACATGTCACGATTTCATGACACATTTCCCTTGCTTAGCTTGTCAGTCATCGTGAATCACGAAAATGAGACAGGTTCGCAATTTCGCGACACTTTCTATCTTCATCTCCATTGCCATCGTCAGGTCATGAAAATGCAACCTATCACGATTTCGCGACAATTTCTTTTCTCTATTCCTTCCTCACTTTCCTACCGTGAAAACCTGACATGTCACGATATCGCGACATTTTTTCTCCTTGCCCTGCTTTGACTGCTTTGATCGCGATTTCATGACATGTCGTGAAATTGCGACAATTTTCCATTTCACTGCACTTCGCTTGTCTGAGCCGCGAAAACGTGACATGTCACGAAATCGTGACAACTTTTCATTTTCAGCCGCGACAGAGCAACATGTCACGATATCGCGACAACTTTTCATTTTCGACCGTGACGGAGCAACATGTCACGATATCATGACAACTTTTCATTTTCGGCCATGACGGAGCAACATGTCATGATATCGTGACAACTTTTCATTTTTGGCCGCGACAGAGCAACATGTCGCGATATCGCGACACTTCTCTTTTGTGAAATTTTGCTTTTTTTCTTGATTTTTTAGCATCTGGGTCACTGCAGTCTTCTTTGAAAATATGCAAAAAAAAGGTGGGTCCCCAATTTTGGGGTGTGTTGTTGATCAGCCACAACAAATGGCGACTCTGCTGTCAAATGCTCCTGAGCATTTTAGTGAGAACCCAACCTGAAATATACAAGCTTAGATACCAGCGTCAGCACATAAAAGATAAACAAATACCTATAGATCAAAAATACATGAAACATCAGAATCATTAAGTATTAGCTCGATGTGTGCAATGTGTTCCATTTTCTATCATTTGAAATTGATCAACATTCCATTGTCAGTTTCATATGAATGCATATGTGTCATTGTGAATGATTTGCATGGCCTAATTAATGGTCTAGAGATATAACTATCTGCTTTATAAAAGCTTTAAGCCTTCTAATATCATATACAAATATTTAAGATTATCAAACCCTCTTAGGATCAACTATATGTATAATGAATTGCTTTATTAGATCCCAAAGTTGGTTATGAGTCACTACTATCTTGAACCCATGTGCAGGTGAAAGTGAAATCAGAGCTTTGGGGAGTTGGATCCTCAACTTAAGTTCGATGAGGATTTAATCCTATCCTTACTACTCTGCTTTGGAATTCATTACCTCACTTTGAGCAAAATAATTTAACCAGTTATGGATGAAATGGTCATGCTAGTCTATCCCTTTGAACAATCAGTGGTCTTGTTTTAGACAAGACATGCTACCACCCATGAGCATACTTAACCCCATAATCCATGATTTAGTTTCATTTCTTTATTTCTTGGACCTTGGGGATGACTACCCATCCTTTGCAGAGGACATGTAGTACGATCCTTCCAATCCAATATTAAGATGAAAATAGGAAATATTAGTTAATTTTATTTCTTGGACCTTTGGGATGACTACCCATCCTTGCTAGGGACATGTAGTACGATCCTTCCAATCCAATATTGAGATGAAATGGGAAAAATTAAGTTTTTATTTCTTGGACCTTGGGGATGACTACCCATCCTTTGTAGAGGACATGTAGTACGATCCTTCCAATCCAAGATTTATGATGAAATGAGACATAGGAGCTTTGGGGAATCAGATTCTCAACCTAAGTGAGATGAGAATTATGCCCTATCCTTACTACTCCATGTAGGTCAAATCAGAGCTTTGGGGAGTTGGATCCTCAACTTAAGTTCGATGGAGATTTAACGTTCGATGGGGATTTAACCCTATCCTTACTACTCTGATTTTAGGCTTTAAGATTTATGGAAGTAGTAAACACCACTTTTTTCAGGATCATGTTGCATAATAGGATAGACATGAAATACTTCTTTCACCTGACCTTTTCTTCCAAGCAAGGTTTTGATCATTTTGCTCAAGATCCTTTTTAATGTGTATAAAATGTGCTTGGTTCTAGATATTTCGGGGCTCAGTTCCCAACCTTAGGATTTTTTTTATTTATGTTATAGCATAACCCTAAGAGGATTTGACACACTTTAATGATTTGTATTTGAAATGCATATGCAACTTAGATGGCATGTATATGCAAAGTGAGATGTAATATGAATGCATTGTCCTTTGAATTGCAGATGGAGTATTGCCATAAAAATATACAACTGACTACTTCATGCATCACAAGTTTCAAACGATATTATTAAACTGTTTGTGTTTCTTGTGGAGCTTTCTACAACACAATTCCAATGTTCCATATTTCCCCGATCTAAAGCATAAGTTAGCATCTCAAGACCTTTTTAGACAAACCAAAAATGTCACACAACTTGAATCCAAACCTAACTAGCAATCCAAAAAAAATGAAACTTGAAAACATAAACCAAAGCCAAAATCTATATACAAATGTACAATATAATACAAGATGATGCAAAGCTTGGATAATCACTTCCCTGGATCCCAAACATGATTAGAACACTTCAACAAAAACATAAGGTGATATACATGCCAAGTGTTGTAGGAATCCACCAAAAAAAATATTAGACCACACCATGCACCAACTTTTAACTTCCCTTGCTCACCCCACCAATTAGATTTAATTCCATTAGTACTCTCATAGGTGAGCGTTAAAATACTAAAATGATTAGTTTTGGCAATTTTGGGTACCTTGAGTACATTGCCTTTGCCTAAGTTTAGTTGTTGTCATTGATGTCAAGGAGCTATTGGTAGATGTTGTTTTTGATGTAGAGGAACTTTTGGAGCAACTTGTTTTTATGTCCAAGGATGTGTTTTTGTTGAAGGTTTCAGTTGGTCAATAAGTCTCCAAGAAAATCAGAGTAGCCCAGTTGCCAAAAATCCAGAAAAAGATAAAGTAGAATAAGTTTGCAGGCTGCTGGAAAAACTGTCGCGATTTCGCGACATGTTTGAGGAGAGAGAAAGTCACGATTTCGCGACATGTTTGAGGAGAGAGAAAGGGAAAGTGGATTGTGACATGCAGGAAGGCAGAGGCAAAGCGGGCAAAAGTGTCACGATTTCGCGACATGTTTGAGGAGAGAGAAAGTTTGGCCAAAACTGTCACGATTTCGCGACATGCAGGAAGGCAGAAGCACAACGGGCAAAAAGTGTCACGATTTTGTGACAAGTTTCGAAGAAGTTGTACGGATGCAAAAGTGTCACGATTTCGTGACATGTTCCAGTTTCATGAGCAGTTGGCAAGAAAGAGCTTAAGGCAGCGAAAGCGTCACGATTTCGTGACATGTTTCATTTTCGCTAGTGCAAATCAAGAAAAGGATGAAGGAGCAAGAGGTGTCACGATTTCGTGACAGAGTTGCTGATGACGTCAGCAAAAGGCAAAGGTGTCACGATTTCGTGACAGTAGAGAAGAAGAAGGCTTTGAAGTCCAGAGCATCATGATTTCATGACCAAATTCATGATGACGTCAGCAAGAGGCAAAGGTGTCATGATTTCATGATAGTAGCGGAGAAGAAGGCTGTGAAGTCCAGAGCGTCATGATTTCATGACAAGATTCATGATGACGTCAGCAAGAGGCAAAGGTGTCACGATTTCATGACAGTAGCGGAGAAGAAGGCTGTGAAGTCTAGAGCGTCACGATTTCGCGACAAGATTCATGATGACGTCAGCAAGAGGCAAAGGTGTCACGATTTCATGACAATAGCGAGAAGAAGGCTGTGTGAAGTCCAGAGCGTCATGATTTCGTGACAAGATACATGGTGACGTCAGCAAAGGCTGTAGTGTCACGATTTTGCGACAACAAATCAAAGAAGGCGCTCGACAGGAGTAGTGTCACGATTTCGCGACAGCGTGTAATGCAAGGTGTACGGCAGACCAAGGCGTAGCGATATCGTGACATGTTTGAGTGTCACGCGAGAAAAGCCATAGAACAACAGAAGCGTTTGTAGCCGATGAAGTTAACCTTTGTCGACAAAGTATAAAGTCTTACAGCCGACGTGGTAGAAGTTGAACAATCGACTAAAGATCAAAGATTTCATCTTGAGATTGTGAGTATTAAAAGAAGACTGTTTGAGCATTTTTGTGTAGTCGATTGTGGTGTGCATTCGCAGAGTGATATTCGTAGAGTGAGTGCGACAAGTGAGGTTCGATCTCAAAAAAGCAGAGAGTGAAGTTCGACTGCAGCCTTAGGGTGCATTTCGTTGAATCTTTTAAGTGTCAAAATCTGAGCTGTTGTTTGCATGAAGAAAGTGCTGTTGTTCGTAAAAATACTGTGCGAGGAGAGTGTGCTGTTGTGGTTACACATAGTCTATGTAACCGAAAGCAAAGTGTGCAAGGTGGATGCTGCTGTAATTACGAACAGTTGTAAAGGTCGAACGACGATAGTGCTGCTACAATTTTTGCGAAGACTACACTACTATTTTTGCGCAGAAGTTGAGAAGATAGTGCAGCTGTAACTTAAGAAGACTGTGCTGCTGTAGTTTTGCAGACAGAGAAAAGTTGTTTTCCAACCACGTGCTGAAAAGAACAAAGACAGAGGACAGAATTGTGCCAGACCGAAGGACTGTGTTTTGGTGCAGAAAAGAGGACTAGCTTGCTGTGACAGAGTTGAGGACAGAGATCTCCAGCCAGAGCAGGGAAGACAGGTGTCTTCTGTGGAAAGAGTTCCACTTGCTAAGGGCAAAAGAGATAGAGGTCTTCTAGAGGATCACTAGCAAAGCTGAATTAGGGGAAGGTGTCTCCTTTGAGCTGAGGCTCATAAACATTGTAATTGGGAAGGATTCCCAGAGGTTTTGATATAACTTTTAGAAGAAAAGTTTTATCCGTGGATTAATTTGCTGTGTCTCATTACGGATTGCTTCTTGTGCACTGTTTTACTGTTGTCATTACTGCTATCTTATTTTGCTTGTTAATGGTTTGAAAGCTGTAGTGATAGATAAAGTTAAAAAGGGTCTTATACTGTTCACCCCCCCTCTCAGTATAAGCTTGTGTTCTTCAATTGGTATCAGAGCCAGTGCCTTCGAAAAGTTTAACAGCTTGAAGGAAAAGTTTACAAAGAACACAATGGACTACTCGAGTGGCAATGCAACACCTATTCTTGACGGATCAGATTTTGGTCTGTGGAGTGCAAGAATGAAAGTCTATCTAATGGCACTCGGTAATGAGGTATGGGAAGTTGTTGAAGATGGGTATACCATTCCTGCAAATGGCCCTTACACTAAAGAAGACAGGCTTCTACATCACAACAATTCAAAAGCCATGAATGCAATCTTGAAGGGTTTACAAAAGGCAGATCTCACTAAAGTTATTCACTGCAAGACAACTAGTGAAATGTGGAAACAATTGCAGGTTGTTCATACTGGTGATGCAAATGTTCGAAAGGCCAAGTTGAGACATTTTAAAGGTATGTTTGAACAACTCAAGATGAATGATGATGAAAATATTAGTGACTACATGCTCCGGATGGATGAAGTTGTTAATTCTATGAAAGACTTAGGTCTTGAACTTGCTGAAAATGATGTGTGTGATAAGATTTTAAGATCCCTTCCAAATAGATTTAGCGAAAATATTTCTGCTATTGAGGAAGCCAAAGATTTAGATAAATTGAAAAAGGATGAGCTCCATAGTATTCTTGCAGCATTTGAGTTGAGGACACAAGTGAAAGTTGATGTAAGGAAAGAGGCGACTTTCAAAGCTATCAAGAAATCGAAGGGCAAACGAGATTCAAGAAAGTGATGAGTCTTCTAGTGAGGAAGAGGCATATTACAACAGGAAAGGCAAGTTTTCCAGAAAGCACAAAAGCAAGAAAAATATAAGATGTTTCAACTATGGGAAATTTGGTCATTATGCTACTGACTGTACTGTTTCTAAAGATGAAAGTGATGAAGATATACAGGATGTTAAAAGCAAGGATTCTGAAAAGCACAGGTATTACAGAAAGAGCAAAAATGAGTACAACAATCACTAGAAAAGCAAAGATGAGTACAACAATCATGGAAAGAGGCATTCTCACAAGAATAAGAAGAGCTTCTACTTGGACAAAGCAAGTAAGTGTTCTAGCAGTGAAAGTGACAGTTCTTCTAGTGATGATGAAAATGAGATGTTGTTCATTTCAGAAAAAGAGGAAGAACCGAAACACAAATTCATTATCATGAAATGTTTTAGATGTGGAAATTTTGGGCACCTTGAGGATGATTGCAGAAATGATGATTTGGTCTGCTAGTATGTATGAGGATGTTTCAGAAAACCCCAATGAAGATGCATGTATGGTTTTTGAAAAAGGTAGCACCTCTAGTGATAAGAAATCTGAAAAAGGTTGTGATGATTCAAAGCGCCATCAAATAGAGGATCTTGAATGCGAACTCAATAATGCTCTTAGTGTTTTGAAAAAGGAAAGAAAGAAGAATGATAGACTCAAGATTAAGGTAGATGAATGTTGTATGGAGATAGATGAACTTGTAGAAAATCTTGAAGTATCTATGGCTAAGACACAAGAACTCAAGGATGAGTTAGAATCTAAAATTCTGGAGTATAGTGAGTTAGAACAGGAAATGGCTTCTTTGAAAGAAGAAAATAAAGAGTACAAGGATAAGCTCTATAGATTTCAGGATAGCTCCAAGAAGGTTAAATTTCTCATCGAAGGACAAAGAAAACCAACAGATAAATCAGGTCTCGATTTTGTTAAGCCTCACAAGGAACAGGTTGGGGAATCTAGCAAGAGATTTCAAAAGAAAGAGAGTCATGTTGAAGAAAGTACTTCAGATCATGAGTCCGTAAGTGATGAATATGCAAAAATAGAAAACGATATTCAGACTAAGAAGAAGAAGTTTTCGGGACCCATGAAGTCGAATAAAAGAAAATTTCATGATAGATGTTATGCGTGTCACAGATTTGGTCACATGGCTGTACATTGCATGACTCAAATAAAGAGAGTAAATGACAGTTTCAGGAGACGTAATTTCTTTCAAGGGTATTGCTACTTTTGTCAACAATTCGGGCACAAGGCAATTTTTTGCAAGGCAAATAACAAGAACTCGGGTTAGTCAAAACAGGCGAATTCAAAGAACAACCATGACTAATATTGTTACTCGCTATAAATGCAACAATGAAGGTCACCTAGCTAGACAGTGTAGAGCTGATCTTTTGAGATACAGGAACAGAAACAACAGCATGAACAAGTCCAAGGATCAAGGCATGGATAAAAATAGGAGTGATAACAAAAATAGGAAAAGTGATATGAACAAGTCCAAGAATCAAGGTATGGATAAGATCAGAGAAGATAATAGAAATAGGAACAGTAGTATTAACAGGTCCGAGGATCAAAACAGTGACAGGAACAAAAATACAGGAAAAGAATTCAAGAGAAGGCCCGACAAAGAAATCTTGGACACTAATGATGATGAGTGTTTAATGGGAGTGTCACTCCCAACCCTATTTTAATCACCTCATCAGGAGGTGGGGGAGGGACTAAGCTAAGAGGCTCATTCTTAGTCCCAAGCCCCAAAGGTGACCCTTTGCCATTGATGACAAAGGGGGAGAGATTTAAGTAAGGGGGAGAGTTTTCAAGAGAAGAGGAAAGCTTCAAATCAGGGGGAGCAAAACTTGGAGAGATTGATTTCAGTTTTGGCTCTTGAAAGATGTGTTTTAGTTAAGGGTTGCCATCAATGACAAAGGGGGAGATTGTTGGCAATTTTGGGTACCTTGAGTACATTGCCTTTGCCTAAGTTTAGTTGTTGTCATTGATGTCAAGGAGCTATTGGTAGATGTTGTTTTTGATGTCGAGGAACTTTTGGAGCAACTTGTTTTTATGTCCAAGGATGTGTTTTTGTTGAAGGTTTTAGTTGGTCAGTAAGTCTCCAAGAAAATCAGAGTAGCCCAGTTGCCAAAAATCCAGAAAAAGATAAAGTAGAATAAGTTTGCAGGCTGCTAGAAAAACTATCATGATTTCGTGACATGTTTGAGGAGAGAGAAAGTCACGATTTCGCGACATGCAGAGACATGCAGGAAGGTAGAGGCAAAGCGGGCAAAAGTGTCACGATTTCGTGACATGTTTGAGGAGAGAGAAAGTTTGGCCAAAACTGTCACGATTTCGCGACATGCAGGAAGGCAGAAGCATAGCGGACAAAAAGTGTCACGATTTCGTGACAAGTTTCGAAGAAGTTGTACGGATGCAGAAAGTGTCATGATTTCATGACAGGTTTGAGTTGGCATGTTCCAGTTTCGTGAGCAGTTGGCAAGAAAGATCTTAAGGCAATGAAAGCGTCACGATTTCGTGACATGTTTCATTTTTGCTAGTGCAAATCAAGAAAAGGATGAAGGAGCAAGAGGTGTCACGATTTCATGACAGAGTTGTTGATGACGTCGGCAAAAGGCAAAGGTGTCACGATTTCATGACAGTTGTGAAGAAGAAGGCTGTGAAGTCCAGAGCGTCATGATTTCGTGACAAGATTCATGATGACGTCGACAAGAGGCAAAGGTGTCACGATTTCATGATAGTAGCGAAGAAGAAGGCTTTGAAGTCCAGAGCATCATGATTTTGTGACAAGATTCATGATGACGTCAGCAAGAGGCAAAGGTGTCACGATTTCATGACAGTAGCGAAGAAGAAGGCTGTGAAGTCCAGAGCATCGCGATTTCACGCGACAAGATTCATGATGACATCAAGAGGCAAAGGTAGTTCGTTCGATATAGTGGGAGAAGAAGGCGTTGAAGTCCAGGAGCTGTGCATGGATTTCGTGACAAGATACATGGTGACGTCAGCAAAGGCTGTAGTGTCACGATTTCGCGATAGCAAATCAAAGAAGGCGCTCGACAGGAGTAGTGTCACGATTTCGCGACAACGTGTAATGCAAGGTGTACGGCAGACCAAGGCGTAGCGATATCGCGACATGTTTGAGTGTCGCACGAGAAAAGCCATAGAACAACAGAAGCGTTTGTAGCCGACGAAGTTAACCTTTGTCGACAAAGTATAAAGTCTTACAGCCGATGTGGTAGAAGATTGAACAGCCGACTAAAGATCAAAGATTTCATCTTGAGATTGTGAGTATTAAAGGAAGACTGTTTGAGCATTTTTGGGTATCGATTGTGGTGTGCATTCGCAGAGTGATATTCGCAGAGTGAGTGCGACAAGTGAGGTTCGATCTCGAAAAAGCAGAGAGTGAAGTTCGACTGCAGCCTTAGGGTGCATTTCGCTGAATCTTTTAAGTGTCAAAATCTGAGCTGTTGTTTGCACGAAGAAAGTGCTGTTGTTCATAAAAATACTATGCGAGGAGAGTGTGTTGTTGTGGTTACACATAGTCTGTGTAACCGAAAGCAAAGTGTGCAAGGTGGATGCTGCTGTAATTACGAACAGTTGTAAAGGTCGAACGGTGATAGTGCTGCTGCAATTTTTGCGAAGACTACACTACTATTTTTGTGCAGAAGTTGAGAAGATAGTGCAGCTGTAACTTAAGAAGACTGTGCTGCTGTAGTTTTGCAGACAGAGAAAAGTTGTTTTCCAACCACGTGCTGAAAAGAACAAAGACAGAGGACAGAATTGTGCCAGATCGAAGGACTGTGTTTTGGTGTAGAAAAGAGGACTAGCTTGCTGTGACAGAGTTGAGGACAGAGATCTCCAGCCAGAGCAGGGAAGACAGGTGTCTTCTATGGAAAGAGTTCCACTTGCTAAGGGCAAAAGAGATAGAGGTCTTCTAGAGGATCACTAGCAAAGTTGAATTAGGGGAAGGTGTCTCCTTTGAGCTGAGGCTCATAAACATTGTAATTGGGAAGGATTCCCAAAGGTTTTGATATAACTTTTAGAAGAAAATTTTTATCCGTGGATTAATTTGCTGTGTCTCATTACGGATTGCTTCTTGTGCACTGTTTTACTGCTGTCATTAATGCTATCTTATTTTGCTTGTTAATGGTTTGAAAGTTGTAGTGATAGATAAAGTTAAAAAGGGTCTTATACTGTTCACCCCCCCCTCTCAGTATAAGCTTGTGTTCTTCAATTAGACAATAAATGATATTCAATTTTATCTTGTCTATTCTTAAAAGTATCTGTTTCATAGTTCAATTCATGATTTAGAACTAGGCTCTCTTTATCCAAAATGAGACTTTGAAAGAAAGAGCCTATTTCTAAAAAATTTAAAACCAAATCATTTTCCAAATTTGTAGGCCAATAAAATTTGTGTAACAGTTTGCAAGCATCTAGGATATTTACCACAATGAGATCATTAGGAGCTTTTATCCTAGGTTCAAGAATTAATTGTTGATGAATTTGATTTAGAGATTTAAATGCATCAAACTCCTTTTCATTCATTAAAGTAATGTTATCAAAGGTGTGGTTATGAATTAATCCTTGTTCTTCATTCACCTTCAATGGAATTCCATCATAATGTAGCACTTGTTCTTTCTCCATGATTTGTTTATCAAAGGCACCAAACTTAGGTACCCAATTGAACACGTGTCCATCCCTTTCAAACCATAAGTCTTGTCTATCTAGGGGTGGGTAAAATAACATATTTCCATGATCAATCACTTGGGTTGTTTTGGATAACGTGGGATTTTCAATTGGATCATCAATGATATCAAACCCAAATGATTTAGGTTTTGTAATTTTCTCATTTTGAAATGACATAATCGTTGTAGCACAAGTAAGTGGATCAAGAGTTTCAACTTCTTTTCTTTCAAAGGAATCTAAAGCAAGTGACTCTCTTTCTTGATTCATGATTGTAGAATCCTTATCATGCTCCAAAATTTGATGAGATTCGAATTTCTCTTCCAAAAATTTCTCAAATTGTACAGGATTTATAGTATCCTCATGTGAGGAAGCAATTGAGTTATCCTACATATTAATTGACACAACAAGTTTGTTAGAAGATTTAGATTGATAATATTCTTCCCATTTCTTCCACGAATCATAGTAATCATCTTCCAAGTTCAAGTTGTGGCGTTCAAGTATTTCTTCTTCATCTTCTGATTCATCAACCTGTTTCTCATCCAACTCATATTCACCTTCCTTAGATGGTCCCGTTATTTCCAAAAGTGGGTTATTTCTTGAATTCAAATTGGTAAGGCTATCATAATCCAAATTTGTAACCCATGATTTAATTTTATCACAATTTGGAAGGTGTGGATCTTCTTGGTCATCACTTTCGAGAGCATCATCCAAAGTGCCTTTCGAGAACAAGTGGTGAAATTCGATTATGTCTTCAACTTCATTTGTTGATTTTATTTCAAATTCATTTTTAGCCACTTGTGATGACTTAGGAGCTTCTACAATGGGATCGATTTTTGAATTTCATGTCATATAGTTGCTCCAATCCTTTGCAAGTACATCTGCCCAAATCATATCCACATAAGTTTGTTCATCCAAATACTCCTTTTTGGGTAATGATTCTGGATATTTATTTTCCAACACAAGATGGTGATTATTTGATTCCAACTTCTTGTTACCCATCCATAGAATTTCTTCTCCAAAATATTCATGCTCTTCAAGACATTTCGAATAGGTATTCACTTCAACGTGAGTCACCTCAAAATTTCTTGTATCACTTGAAGAAGCATAACATGAAACATCATTAAGATCGGCATTACGAATTTTCTTATTAGGATGATTTGGATGCATACATTGATGTGCTCATTTTTGTGATGGAACATGCCTACATACCTTCTTAACCACTTTCTTTTGCTCTTTTACTTTCGATACGAATTCTTTGGGTTGAGTGGTAGAAGTAGTAGGATTAGTTGGATTAATATCCATGGACGAAGCTTGAACATTTGTTGCAATGGTTCCATGAGTGACCACATGATTCTCTAATTGAGGCATAGTTGGATGGATGGAAGTACTTGTATAAGCACATGTGGAAGCATAAGTTGGTATGGTAGGATAAAGTTGATTGGAGGGAAAAACATTTGATATCAAATTTTGTTGTGCCCATGCTTAATTTACCATCGAGGCTTGACTGCAAGCCCCTAGTTGTCCTACCATAGTTGATTTCTCCATTCCATAACCTTGTGGCCTCAATTGTTGATCTACAATCATAGCTTCTATGTAGGCCGATGCAAGATCAGTAACCAAGGGATTCATCCTAACAAATATGGCAAACAATGGATCCAATGCTCGAAAGTATATTTGAAGAGCACCACTTTCCTAAATAGTATAGGGAGAAATTAGTCTCGCATAAAGTTTTTGAAATCTCAAGTTGAAACTTCTCACTGGCTCATTAGGTTCTCTTTTGCAAGAAGCAAATTGTTGATGTATCGTGAGAGGATCAATGAGTAACCTAAATTGATTGATAAAATTATATTTCAATTGAGTCCAACATGTAATAGAACCAACGGGTAAATTGATGTACCAATCATATGCCACCTCATCTAGGGTTCCAGGAAACATTCTACATGCCACATCCTCATGTTCAACATTCCATCTGACTAGGATATCCACATAGGCTTGAATATGTTCCTCGGCTAATGTTGGACCATTGTGTTTAAACTTGGGCAAATGCTTTTCTACATTCTTGGGTAAATCATGAAAATCTCCACTAATATTCAAAGGATTAGCATGTATCCCATACCACGTTCCTGCAGTTGTAGCCATTAATGAAACTCAGAGAATAATTTCAAAACCAATTTGTTAGTCATGAATAAAGAAGGAACCATGACACAACAATATTCTAAAAATGTAAATTAGTTTCTGGTTCACCAGATCGCATATGCGCAGGTGAAGAGCATACTCCTAGTGTTGTAGGCTTTCTGATTCACAAGATCGCATTACACGCAAGTGAAGAGCATAATACCGACAACCAATACATTTTAGACAAAATAATTCCCTACGAGTGAGCATGAAATGACTAGCAAATATCAAACCTGTAACGTGTTAATAATCATGTTAGCATCAACCAAGCAATGTATCCATTAAAATCAAATGAAAGTAATTGCATGGAGACAACCTCGTTAGTCAAGAATTTTTTTTTTATTTTTTATTTTTTAAATCCAATCACGACACATTATTCCTGTATGAACAATCAAAAAATGTTAGAACAATGCATAGCAATTCATGTCCTCCTTTTAACAGTACAATGTTGTATTGTTAAAAGAGGGCTAAAGATAATAACCAATAGGGCATGAAATATTCAAAATTTAAATACCTATAGCATTTAAATCACACTGAAATAAACCGGTTCAGGCCCTCCTTCTAGCGCCAAAATGTTGAGTGGTATTTTCACACACTTGTGAAAATACACTCTCCTTTAGGATTTGGACTCCAAATCCCCTCTTGCAAAGAAGTCAAACAAACAACTTCTCCAAGGTCTCCGTTGTATTAGCATTTGCAACTGAGTATTAGTAATCTCAAATAAAGATATTCAATTTAAATGCTTGGAACACCTTAGTGATTGCAAGTAACTGTAAACAAGGGGTAATGTTGATTTATTTCACCATGAAACTTTAGTGATTGTTCATTGTTTTTTTTTTAGATTTTAATATTTTTTTAGATGTTTATTTTAATGTCTTGAAAGTTAAAGCTTCTGGAAAATATAAAAAGCAAAAAAAATAAAAATGAAATACAGAAGATTAAACTTAGAACACATTCAGTCTGATGCTATCCTATTTCGACAAAATCGAAGATATGAGGTTTTCATGCATGCAACCTAACCTATTGGACCTACAAAACAAGCACAATTCAGATAATCTAAGTGCTGGCTCCTAGGGTTTTGAATGAGATTTTTAGATTTAAACGTTCGCATGAAGCAACCAAGAAAAACTTGCATGAACTCCATTTACAAGCCTAAAATCTGAAAAGGAAAAATAGACATTTAATCTTGCATGCAGAAAATGACTCCTTCTTTCTTGTCCATAAGATGCAAATTTCTAAATTTTTTTGTATTAAAAATTTGTCATTTTACAGTAACAGAAGTTTTTGGTTTTCCCAAACCAGTTAATGGAAGAAAACAACTAGAACAGGTCCAGAGTGGCCCTATTACCCTCAAATATGTAACTCTGCTTGTGGTAGTTTTCGACCCCTTTATCTGGCTTCGGCTTCTGCTTTTAAACCCTCTGGTACAGTTCTCTGTTTTGCCCTGTGATGCCTCGCTTCATATCCTAGGTCTCTTCGTTTCATCTTCCCGCCTCTTTGCATTATTTTTGGCTTTTGTTCGAGCGTCGAAACACTTGATCTTCTATGTGAACTGTAACGCTTCTATAACCCTTACACCTTTATGCCACATGTTCCGCACTTTTCTGCATGTTTCGTAACGGCCCCTTGTAAATCGTGACCAAAAATAGCATGTCGCGATATCGCAACATTTTTATGTATGCAGCTTTCCCCCTCTACCTGTATCGCAAAAATAATACATGTCACGATATTGCGACATTTTCCACTTTGGATCACATGAATGCAACTTGTCGTGAAATCGCAATGTTTTTCTCCTTTGCTGTGTTTTGTTACACTTAGCCGCAAAAACGTGACATGTTGCGAAATCGCAACATCTTTACAATCTGTACCATCCCACTACTTTCTATCATGAAATCATGATGCTTTTCTCTTTCGGGCTGTCTTGTCGCTTTCTGTCGTGAAATCACGATGCTTTTCTCTTTCAGGCTATCTCGTAGCTTTCTATCACGAAATCATGACACCTTTCCATTTCATACCACTTGGCTGCTTTCTGTCGTGAAATTGTGATGCCTTTTCTCTTTCGGGCTATCTCGCTGCTTGGAGCCACGAAAACGTGACATGTCACGATTTCGTGACACATTTCCCTTGCTTAGCTTGTCAGTCGTCGTGAATCGTGAAAATGAGACAGGTTCATGATTTCACGACACTTTCTATCTTCATCTCCATTGTCGTCGTTAGGTCATGAAAATGCAACCTGTCATGATTTTGCGACAATTTCTTTTCTCTATTCCTTCCTCACTTTCCTGTCACAAAAACCTGACATGTCGCGATATCACGACATTTTTTCTCCTTGCCCTGCTTTGACTACTTTGACTGTGATTTCATGACATGTCACGAAATCGTGACGATTTTCCATTTCACTGCACTTCGCTTGTCTGAGCCGCAAAAATGTGACATGTCGTGAAATCGCGACAACTTTTCATTTTTGGCTGCGACAGAGCAACATGTTGCGATATCATGACAACTTTTCATTTTCGGCTACGACAGAGCAACATGTCGCGATATCGCGAAAACTTTTCATTTTTGGCCGTGACGAAGCAACATGTCACGATATCGTGACAACTTTTCATTTTCGGCCGCGACAGAGCAACATGTCGCGATATCGCGACACTTCTCTTTTGTGAAATTTTGCTTTTTTTTTATCTTTTAGCATCTGGGTCACTGCAGTATTCTTTGAAAACATGTAAAAAAAAAGGTGGGTCCCCAATTTTGGGGTGTGTTGTGGATCAGCCACAACAAGACCAACTAGACTGTGTTTAGTGAAGGTTTGAGAGCAAATTTTGGTGCAGATTTGAGGACAGTTTTGTGCTAGACCAAAGAGAAAGTTGAGCAGATTTGTGCTAGACCGAATGAACTATGTTTAGTAAAGATTTGAGTGAGCTTATTGAGTAGACTTGTGCTAGACTGACTGAATTGTATTTAGTACAAGAGTTGATAAGATTTAGTGCTAGATCAAATAAACTAGGTTTAGTGCAGATTTAAGTGAGCTTGTTGAGCAGACTTATGCTAGATCGACTAGACTACGTTTAGTGCAAGAGTTAAGTAGAGTTGTGCTAGACCGACTGGACTGTGTTTAGTACAAAATTGAAACAAAGATTTGGATGTGACAAAGAAGAGAGGACAATAGTAGCCAGTGGATAGAGATCCATTAGCCAAGATATTGAGGACAAGTCTTTTGAGTGAGAACAAGAGGCTTCAAGTGCAGAGAGATCCACCAATGGAGGTAGTGTCTTCTAGAGGATCACTAGCTAGAGCAAAGGACAAGGAGTTATCCTATGGATAGAGATCCACAAAATAGATTTAGGGGATCAACATCTCCTTTGGAAAGAGGTCCATAAAAATTGTAATTGGGAAGGATTCCCAAGATATTGATTGAGAAAATTTTAGTGAAATATTTTCTCCATGGAGTAGCCCACATTGGGTGAACCACATAAATCATGTTGTCTATATTGTGTGTGGTGTTGTGTACATTGCTTTGATTACTGCTATTAATATTGTTATATTTACATTGCATATATTGGTTTTGGAGAAAAAGTAAAAAGTGATCTTATACTGTTCACGCCCCCTCTCAGTATAAGTTTGTGTTCTTCAGGATATTACATACATCATATAACTTAACATATAATGATGCAAATTCCTTGTTGCGAACACTAATTCTAAACATAGCTTCTCCACGTATGCATACCCAATATTATAACTCACCAATATGCGATTAATATAATATATGGTTTTCTCTTTATTTTACATGTTCTTTTGGGCTAACATGGTTTCCATTGCAAAGTCAATTGCCGACATATATAGTACAAAAGGTACATATAGTCTTGGTGGAGCTAGCACTGGTGACATTACCAGGTATTGGTTGAATTTTTTGAAGGCTACTTAATAGTACTCATCCCAATTGAATGGGACCCCCTTGTGTAGCAATCAATTCATAGATTGACATTTATCTGATAATTGTGCGATAAATCACTTTATGGACACTACTTTTCCCTATAGGCTTCTTAGCTATTTGATAATTTTGGGAGGATGCATCTCTAATATGGCCTTTACCTTCATTGGGTCAACTTTGATGCCTAATTTTGAAATGATGAATCCCAAGAGCTTTCTTGAAGTTATGTCAAATATGCACTTCTTGGGATTCAACCTAACATTATGCTCTATCAGGCAATTGAAGACCTTCCAAAGGACCTTTGCATGCTTAGAACACAACAATGACTTTGCCAATAAGTCATCGATGTAATATTTTAATATTTTATGCATATAGTCATGAAAAATGTATGTCATGGCTCGTTGATATGTGGCACCAGCATTTTTAAGTCCAAATGGCATAACTATATAACATAATATTCTCCATGGCATTGTGAACATGGTTTTATGTTGGTCTTCAGCTTTAATATGAATCTGACTATAACCAAAAAAATTGTCCATTAGGGAAATCATCTCATAACCTATGTTTGTGTCTACAAGAGCTTCTATTTTGGGAAATGAGAATTAATCCTTTGGTGTTGCCTTGTTGAGGTCTCTGAAATCTGTACAAATATATATTCTTCCATTAGTTTTTCCTATAGGTACCATGTTTGATACCCATTCTGGATAGTCGATCGAGATAATGAACTCTACATACAATAGTTTCTATAGCTCATATTTAACCATTAAAATTATTTTTGGATGCATCTTCCTAAGCTTCTGCTTGACATATCTTTTAACAAGGTCTATTGAAAGGTTATGAGTAATCAATTTTGGATCTAGTCCAACATATCCTTGTATGTCCAAGAAAAAATATCGGGTCTCTCTTTTGGTAGAGGAATGAGTATGGCACGATCATTAGTAGATAAACTATATTCAAACTTAACCTTCTTAGGATTAATTGGATCATTACTGATATCCACATTGAAGGTTTCCTCTACTAACATGTGTGATCCCTCCTCAAGATGGTGAGGCATAGGAATTAAGTGGATATCATCAACTGGGTTTAAAGGTCCTACATCAAAATTTCCCTCAACATGACAAACATCATGTGCAAAACCTGGCGCAAAATAGAAATGTTGCAATATTTCTTCATTAGGAAAGAAATATTCAGGATCTAGTGGTGATTCAACATGATCCCAATCAATAGCGTCTACATTAAGACACAATGATTTGGCAGGATTAGCCAGATTATGGAGTGAGATGGTAAAATCAATGGAGATAATATTGATGGAATGGATTATATATCTAGGACCATGTGTGTGTGACTCTACATTGATATAACTTCCATCCTTGATATGTGGTTTTGGGGGTATGGGGATCTCTGAATCTGATCTATGAATGGACTATTAGATTGGATCACTAGGCTCAAGGAGCTCCATGTACATCAGTGGATCAAGGAAGACTATATGATAAATCACATCCAAATTGGGTGATCTCCCTCTAAGGCATGGTTCAGGATTCTCTGATACATCTCATTGATGTCAAATGGTTTATGATGATGTTGTAGATAGTGAGGATCGATATAGGCCCTCTTAGTCTCATCCTCATCATCACTATCATATATGAGTCATTTGCCCTTGCTCACTGGAATTAGGTGATTAGCAAGATGAGGTCCAAAGTAGGCCCACTTTGTTTCATCCTCGTAGTCACTATCAACCATAAAAAATTCCTCATTCTCACCCATTTGCTCCTTGGGTAATAAATGACAGCTTTAGAGTGCCTAAGCAGGCCAACTCAGTTTCATCCTCATTCCGTTCATGGTTTGAGGATTTCTCATCATTATGTGTTCTAGAATTTCAATTTGGTTCATCGCTTTCGATAATGAACTCTATTTTTACTTCCTCAAAAGCAACTTCTGATTCAATGTCAATTTCTATACCTATATTTTGGATCTATATACCTGTGTTATTAGTACCTTCATGGCTTTCATTATCCAAGTCAACTCTTGGAATATCTCGAATTGACCTCTACCATGATGTTATCATGATAGATCTCAAGTGTCTCTTAGGATATATAGGTCACCAAACTATTACCCATTAACAAAAAATAAGGGTTAGGGTGATAAGGTTTCCAATACACATCATCCCCCAAACTAAGGTTTAGATGATCTAAAGATGCTTCTAGGAGCTCATCCTATCCTCTCACATGATAGACTAACCCAAAACTATTAATTTATAGCTAATACTATGGTTCAATAGGAGTTTGGTGCCCTTGATCGAATAAGCCTAATGCGTAACCATGTTAATGGTAACGTTACAAGTAGTGCAAGGCAAACTCAAGGTTAGATAAATAATGAACATTCAGCATGAATGGTTCATCATCATCTTCATATATGGGCATATGATTTGTAAGTTGATATAGCCCTCCAAAAATGAAGTTTTTTTGGTTGGGGACACCCCCATTGGTACCACCATCCCCACAGAAAAGCGATGGGCTTGAGTTCAGCCCATATCATGTGTAGTTTTGATAAATTGTGTAAATTTTATGTTTTGCATGATATACTCCACTAATTCAGGGTTAACCAAATGTATGATCACCTACGGTTTAGATGAACCTACTAAATATGCATGTGAGGCAGGTTGAGGTGTCTCCTCAACTTGATTTTGAGCATCCCCTTCATCCATGGGACTAGGAACCTCGATAGTGACTACTTTAGGTGCTTGCTTTGTCTCTTTTTCATCTAGTTTCACCTTGAGCTTCTTATAATTCCTAAGAATTGAGGATGTCATAGGTTTAGTTGAAGCTACTATTGTGTGCTCTAATAGTTGTGGTGCTCCCGTGGAAGGTCCTGCACACACTCCTTTTAATTTGTCTTTTGGATGTTTGATTGGCAATGTTAGTTGTATATCGATATGCATTGAGGGGAGAATGAAATACCCCAACAAATCAACTAAGTTCACATATTTAATTGGATCTTCATCAAAAGGCACCATGTGAAATTGTACCTCATGTATATATTTGATACATTGATGTAAGATCGAGGGAATGCAATGCATTTCTCTAATCCAAGGCCTCTCAAAAAGGATGTTATATTGTATGGTGCCTTCTATCACATGACACATCATAGGGATGGTCTTTAGTCCTACCTAAATTTGGAGAACTATAGTACCTACTGTTGAGCATAACACATCATTAAATGCTCTCAAGATGAAAGTAGAAGGTACAATGTGTGGCTTGAGAAATTTTAGATATGTTAATGTCTTGGTACTAATTATGTTTATTGATGACCCTGTATCAATCAAAATCCTTTTGAATGGTGTGTGATTAACACACAATTATATGTAGCGATGGGTTCGCTATGGCAGTGGAGACCGTCTTAATCTCATGATCACTAAATTGAATGACCGATTCACTACATTTTTGCACATATCCCATAAAGTTTGTAAATTCTTTAGGGTCTTGGGAATAAACTTTGATTGATCTTAGAATATCCATGAGTGTCTTCTTGTGCTTAGGAGATTGCTCAATTAGTTCATTGTTGGTCACGAATCCGCCTAGTCATATAAAATGCGCCCTAGACCCGGCCAACATTGAAAGGCCGAGAGAAAGAGAAGTCTCCCGGGCCAATCTCCAGAGAGGGCTGGCTCCCAAACTAATCTAAACTGATTTCAAGGTTTAGGGTTAGAAATAATAGAAAGAGATGGAAATATGGCTGAAGCCGACAGTTGATAGGGAGAACAACCTCAGATAGCAAATAACCTCAAACTAAATCTCGAAGATAAGCAACAACTGATTCTTAGAATGCACATACAAAAATTGGATCAAACATTGACCATAAGTTTGCCTTCAATTATACTTCAAATGTTCAAATGAAAACATAGCCAAATTCAGAACAACGAGAATTCAACTTATATTTTAGCACTTGACTAAGCAGAAGTGAATTACATAGAAAGCATCACATGAACATCAGTTTGGATCACCAACTCAAAAGACTCTAAGAACAGAGCAAAATGCGTTTAGGATTTTTGCTTCAATTTTTGCAAAAAGGTCCTCCTCCTTTTCTTGAGATGTACATTAGTATTTATAGAGGTCTTCCCTCTCCCTTTCGAATCACAGCATTTAAAACATAAAACAGATTTTGAAGAGGAGATCCACAAAATATGCACTTGAAAAGAGAAACAATCCCCCTAAATCTGCCTCGGAGAAATCACATTCCCTGCTTTTATGGATCAAGTTTGAAAATCGAACGAAAACAAGGGACCACATTTCTTCATTAAATGACTATTCTCGGGGCATGCTTGAAGTGTTAGGAGATCACGAACAAGAGCTTTTAATATCGGAGGCATCTTTAATTTTGGTGGCTTCAAAAATTGCATGATTTAACACGTTCTCCCATCTTGCGCACATAAGTAAACAGCGAAACATTTAATTTTGGAGCCTCTTTGACCTCGATCTCAAAACCAATTGGAGAGCTTTTAAAACATTACTTCGTTCGATCCTCATTTTCTCCTTACGTTCTCCTATGCAATATGAAGAAAAATGTGGACAGAACTTTATTGGGCCTTTGTTGTCGCTTCTGTCATGAAAATGCGACATGTCACGAAATCATGACATTTTTCCCTCGTTGCTTTCTCCTGTTGCTACCAGTCATAAAAATGTGACGTGTCACGAAATCATGACATCCTCCTCTCGCTTGGCTTTCGTCTTCATGCACTTTCGCAAAATGTGACAAGTCATGAAATCGTGACATGTCACGAAATCGTGACATCCTCCTCTCGCTTGGCTTTCGTCTTCATGCACTTTCATGAAAATGTGACAAGTCACGAAATCATGACATTTTCAATCACCTTGTACTTTTTGCTTTCTCCCATGAAAATATGACAAGTCATGAAATCATGACATTTTCTCTTTGCCTTGTACTTTTCTGCTTTCTCCTCATAAAAAGTGACAAGTCATGAAATCGTGACAATTTTCTCCCACCTTGTACTTTTCTACTTTCTCCCCATGAAAACATGACAAGTCACGAAATCATGACATGTCATGAAATCATGACAATTTTTTCCTGCCTTGTATTTTTTGGCTTTCTACCCGTGAAAACGTGACATGTCAAATGACAATTTTCTCTCTTGTACTTTTTCTTTCACAAAATCATGAAATTTTTTGTCTTCTCCTTCGTTGCCGCCTCCGTTGTAAAAATTTGACGTGTCATGAAATCATGACATTTCGTACCATCTTGCTCCTTCCTCGCTTTCCTACCGTGAAAATGTGACAGGTCACGATATCGCGTCAGTCCATCCTTGGCGCTCCCCTTTGCTGTTGTATTGCGTGAAAATGTGACATGCTACCTATCACTTTGCTTTCTTGCCACTGTCTACCATGAAAATGTGATAGATCATGAAAATGCGACATGTCACGATGTCGCGACAACTTTGCCTTTACTGCTCCCTTTTGCTGCTTTCTAGCGTGAAACCGCAATAGGTCACGAAAATGCGACATGTCACGATTTTGTGACATTTTTGTGCTTAGATTTTTCTGCATCGGACGTCGTGAAATCGCAATAGGTCACGAAAATGCGACATGTCGCGATTTCGTGACATTTTTAACTTACTTTGCTTTGGCACAAAACTTGTAGAGATTTTTGTTTTTTACTAATTATCCCTTTCGAGGTGCTTGGAGGGACAAACAGAGGAGTGAGTATCTCTACAATTTGTGCATTATTTTGCATGAACAACAACAAAAAAATGTGGCAAAAATGCCAACATTCTTGGCGGCTCTCGGGGTATACAGTTCTATTGTATGCATGAACCCTAGGCCTTTATTCATTGGGCAACAGAGTCAAGAAGCTGGAGGAGCAGAAGAAGTGAGTGTTGGTTGATGTTGGACATTTCTATGGGCTGCTGCAACAAGCTCTTGCTGGCGCTCGACACTTAAAATAGGACTTTCAGCAAAAATTTGAGGAATAGCAGAACTTCCCTTCTTCCTTTAACTACTGCATTTTGCCTAGCTCGGTTGAGTTGGGTAATCACTGGGTGTTGTGAAAGGGTCTCCATGGCAGTGGTGAGAAGCACCTAGGTTGCAAAAATGGGAATGAATGGGGTGATGACCGGTAGATGTGCAGGTCATGGAATGGGAATGGTGAATGATGGAATGGTGGAAGATGGAGGAGTAGAAGCGGTAGATACAACAACTGAAGAGGGCGCTACTGTGCTACCAGCTGCTAGGATTCCATGAAAATAGATAATGAAATGGAAGTAGATGGGATGGAGAAAGTGGTGGGAACTGTGGAGAAGTGCTCAAAAGACAAAGGATTGGAAGAAAGGGGAAGTGAAGAAATGGGAACATCAGAGAGGGGAGTAGAAACAATAGTAGTGGCTTGATTATGTATAGTGGAAGGAGTGGGAGAGGAAGGGAATGAAAATAAGGAAGTGGAAGAAAGAAGTAGATGGAAGCCACTACCTGCTGGGAAGGAAAAGAAAAAGAGAGAGAAATAGACATACCTGCGGGCTCGTGTGCAAAAGGAGCCGAAGTTGACGAATTCTGTACAAAGGGGGACTCCTACAAGTGGTGCTTTTTTTTTAGCAAAAAAAAACAAAATGTACAAGGTAACACTGTGTTTTCACATCATGAAATGTAGGCTTTCAAATGAAAGTCGTTCACTGAGATAGGAAGTGAATTACCTTCCAAGTCCTCAAGATAAAATGAATTTGTTGCACTTGTACTGGCAATCTGGAATGGACCCTCCCACAGAGCATCAAATTTCTTGTGCATCCCTGGCTTGGCCTTCTTTTCATTCCACTTTAAGACTAAATCACCCACTTTGAATGTGCGGTCAGTAGAACCTTTGTGAAACCATTTTGAAACTTCCTGTGAATGCTTAGCAAACTCATCATAGGCCAAAGAACGTTGCTCTTCCAGCTGCAACAACTGAGCCAATCGTATGTTCATAGGATCCATATTTTCTTCATCATCCAGGAATTCCTTCAATTGTTGCAAGGCAGGCAGTTCTAAATGAATAGGCAATCTTGCCTCTTTCCCGTATACCAGGGCGTATGGTGAAGTCTTGATAGACTTCTTGATCAAAATTCTATCTGCCCATAAGGCCTGATTCAGCAAAAGGTGCCAAGATCTCTTATTATCCCCCAAGGATCTCTTTAAAATCCGTAGCAAGTTCTTGTTTGTAGATTCCACCAAGCCATTCCCCTGAGGGTAATAATTAGAGGATGTCTTCAAAAAAATACCGTACTTGTTTGCAAATTCTCCTAGCTTGGCTCCAATGAATGGAGTTCCATTGTCTATGATAATGGCATCAAGAATGCCAAAATGCGTGATCAGTCCTTCAATGAAAGTGATTACCACATCCTGATTTGCAGCCTTGGTTGGAATGGCCTCAGACCATCTTGTAAAATAATCAGTAGCCATCAAGATGTACTTGTGTCCGACTGAAGAGTTTGGATCAATGATCCCAATAAAGTCTAGCCCCCACTATTGAAAAGGTGCTTCTACTTGAATTGGATGTAGGGGCAATGGTGCATTTCTGATCCGTCCCGTATACCTTTGGCATTTGTCACAAGCTTGAGCAATCTTGAAAGTATCCACGAACAAAGTTGGCCAATAGTAACCAGCCCGAATAATCTTTAAGGCCATAGGCCTACCAGCGTAATGTCCTCCCGACATGCCAGAATGAAACTCCTCCAGGAATCTAGCTTTCTCGGGTTCCTTAACGCACCTTAGGAGAACTCCATCAATGTTTTTGAAGAACAATCCCTCGGGCAACAATACATACCTAAGAGCTTGTAGGCGAAACCTTCTCTGTTGCGAAGCATTTAATTGTGGGGGACATCTACCCGTTGAAAAATACTTAACAAGGTCATCTGCCCAATCTTGGCCTTGTGCAAAGATGTTCACTAGATTCCTTTCTTCAACAGGGTCGTTCACTTGATGATCAACTATCTCAGAGGCCACAGTTTTTGCTAATTGCTGGCATAAGGCCTTACCCCGCACCAACTTGGTTGGATGGATCTCAACATCGAACTCTTGAATTTTGGTGACCCAACCGGCACGCTTATCGCCCATCTCGCCCTGAATGATGAAGTTCCTTACATCGGGGTGGATGACGTAGACGATCGTCTTGCTCTGAGATACGAAGTGCCTAAAATTTTTGAGAGACTTCATGATAGCATAGACCTGCTTCTCAATGAAATTGTATCTCTCCTCATGGGGTAAGATAACCTGGCTAAGGAAAGCAATGGGTCTTTCATCCCCATCGTCTCCTTTCTATGTAAGCACTGCAACATAGCTTTCGTCCTCTCCAACTGCGTACAGAATGAAGTCCTTAGAATAATCTGGATTGATCAACATAGGGGCTTGTGCAATTCTATCTTTAATCTCCTGAAATGCATCTTTCCTCTGAGTTGTCCACTTGAACTCCGCATCTTTCTTTAATAGCTCAGTCATGGGCTTGACTACTCGGGCAAAGTCAAAAATAAATTTTTTGACAAAATTGATTTGCCCAAAGAAAGATTGCAACTCTTTCTTATTGGCAGGGAGCGATAGTTTCTTCAAAGCTTCAGCTCTCGATGGATCAATTGCCAAACCGTTCTCTGAGATGACATGTCCCAAGAGCTTACCTTCCTTTACTATGAAAATGGACTTCTTTGGGTTGATGGAAATGCCAAACTCTCGACATTTCTCAAATATCTGCCTCAAATGAGAATAGTGTTCTTCTCGTTTGTGCAAAAATACAGTCATATCATCGAGATAGATGACAATGATCTTATTTAAAATCTCCCCAAATGCGATGTCCATGGCCCTTTGAAATGTAGCCCCAACATTGGACAATCCGAAGGGCATGCATTGATAGGCAAAGGTACCCCACTTGGTTGTGAACGCGGTTTTGTGTTGATCCTCATCCCTGACCCAAATTTGATTGTATCCAGAGAATCCATCTAGCAATGAAAAGCGTTGAGCCCCAACAACAACGTGAAGGATCTGATCAATGCGAGGCAATGGGTAGTGATCCTTCAAGGATGCTCGGTTCAAGTTTCAAAAATCCACACATAGTCGTATATCTCCATTTTTCTTACGGACCGAAACCAAATTAGCAACCCAAGTCGAGTGCTTAATCGGATATATAATCTTGGCTTGCAACATCTTCGCAAGTTCGGCCTTCATGAGGGCTTCAATATTTGGGTTCATCGGTCTCTACTTCTTCCTGAAGGGTTTGACTCCTTCTTCTAGCTCGATAGTGTGTTGAATGATCTCTTTATCATATCCCCTCAGATCCTCGTAGCTCCAGGCCACGATGTCAAAAAACTCTTGACACAATTGTCTGATCTCTTGCAATTCAATGGGAGTAGAATCAGTCCCAATTTTGATGACCTTATCAGCCTCCAACTGAAGCTCCATGTACTCTTTCTCGTCGACCTCGATCCGATGCTTCTTGGACCGATCATTCTGATCAAACAAGCTTTCTAGAGTAATGAGGCCTTTAGGAATGTGGTTATTCCACAACTGAATCAGGCCTTCAGTTTCTTCATGCTCCAAGGTCCTTCCCTTGATGGTGGCAGCTTCTTGAACCAAAAAGTTAACAATTTTCTCATCGCTATCGAAGACTTGCCAAAAGGTGTCCTTGTCTAGGACAGAGGGCCTATACACCATTCTCACTATTTTTGGCCTTCTCACCACCTGCTCGATTGGTGAAAAATTTGCTCCCAAGGAAGCCAACAGGTCAACATGTCTATTTTGTTCTCGTGGAACGAAATGCATGTTGAGAGCAGAGAACGATTCGAATAGGTCCCAGACCTTGTTGCGATAGTTCTTGAGATAGTGGTGCTTGGACACACACTTATTGGTCACCTGATTGACAATCAGCTCGAAGTCACCAAATATTTGCAACTGTCGCGCTCCAAGTTTCTCAGCCTTCTTGAGGCCTAGGCATAAAGCCTCATATTCTGCTGCATTATTTGTGCAGCTCCAGGTCAAATGATATGAATAGGATCATTGAATCCCAGAAGGTAATACTAGAACAATCCCAGCTCCAGCGCCATTTCTACATCGTGCTCCATCGAAATAGAGCTTCCAGAGCTGGTCTTGACTTTCATCATTCTTTTCTTTAGCCTTTTCAGGCTTAAAAATGGAGTAACACCCCAAGTCAGTTTCCATCATGGCATTGAAATTGGCCATGGAAAATTCATTTTCTGGGTGGAGCTCTTCCAAAGCTTCTTCCATTAAGTCAAGCTCACCAAATTCTTCAGACATCATGTGCACCAAATTTTCTAACTTGTCCATTTCATCTATTCTCTCCACATGAAATGTGGAAGGCTTCTCATTGAAAATTTTCACCTTTTTACCTTTATGGATCACCTCCAAATGAGTAAAATCCAAAGAAAGGTAACCCCCGAGTTTAGCCATGAACTCTCGGGAGAGACACATACCAAAACATGGCTCTAGGTCCACTACTATGATCTCCTGGATCATAGTAATCTGAGGCATGGCGTGCGGGGAGATAGGAACATCCTTAATTACGCCCACCGTCTTTATCGAGGTACCATCTAGCTGCAAAACTCCCATGCTAGTCCTTGTATATTCCATGCCTATGACATCACATACTGCCTTAGGCATGACAGTAGTAGCTGCTCCTGAGTCAATGAGGCAATTATGCACCACATGTCCCTCCATTCTCAATGAAAGATAAAAAGGTGGTGGTCTATTTTTTTTGGTGATTGAAGAGGTCAAAGTTTGAGCCATAACTACCTGGGCTGGAGCCTTCCCCTTACTTTGTGTGGTCTTCAGGGATTCCTGTAAGAGATTCACCTATCCAAGCAGCTACAAGGTGTCATACAGACTTACCTTGGTTGGTATCCTTTTGAGTTCTTCGATGATGTTGTACTCCATCAAAATCGGCTCTCTCCCTCCACTAGCAGATTCAAATCTGCTTCTATATTGTTGGGTGGCCTCCACTCACTACCGTTTAGTCAATGATGGATACCGCAATGTCTCTCTAGCTTGTTCCTTCATTTTTGCTTGTGGCTGGGAGGTAGAAGCCTTAGCTTGCAACCTCTCTTTTGCTTGTGGTGGAAGCAAATCCTTCGACAAAATAGGTGGGTCTTGTTGCGGGGCTGGAGGATCATGAGTCTTTGCAGGTATTTGTTGCTTTGTTGCTTGTGCAGGAGGCACTTTCAATGGCTCCATCTTAGCCAGATCTACCACCATTGGTTTCTTGCCGTTGCATGTCAAGACTGCCATGTATTCCTCAGGAGACATCACGAAATTATGATCCACCTCTCGAATCATGTTTATACGGCTCCCCGTAAGAACTTGTAAATAATTTTGGTGGACCATGCAAGTGGACTCATCATGTGGGTCATTGCATGAAGAACACCAGTAATATGGCTCATGTGAAACTTTAGAGGGGCCAGCCTCTTCACTTACCAGGATCGTTGAGTTCCTCTCAGGTACTTTCTCTATAACCTTGCTAGGAGCAACTTGCTCTCTAGTTACCGCTGAAATAAATCTTCATGGCTGAAAGTTCCTTTCCGCCTCTCTCCGCTCCATAGATGTCATCTTGTTAGTGAGGGCTCTCATGGCCGACTGAATTTCTTGCAAAATAGCCAATTGAGGATCTGGGCTTGAGGACACAGGCGGTGCTCGATAGAGGTAATGGAACTGGTGGAGAAGGTAATGCGGGAGTTGGAACTGGAGAGGTTAACTATGGAATGGGAATCATAGGTACCAAAGTTGTGGGAGGATTCCATGAAGATGAAGGGTACATGGATGGAGCAGTGTAAGATGTGGAGGCTGCACCTGTAAGCTGGTATTGCGAAAGCTCGAGAAAAATGGGCATAGTCATTTTTGGAGGCAATTTCCCAATGGCAATCAGATCGGCCTCAACCTTCTGTGCCTGGGAATATAGTGCAGGAAAGGTTTGAACATTGGACATCCTAATGTTCATACTAATATCTGAGTGGAAAGCCCTAAGATAGTAAAATGTCGCTTGGTCATTAGTAGGGCGGAGACCATCAGGAACTCTCTACCAAGTTCGGGCAAACCTAACATTGAAATCCACTATCTCCTCTTGAGGATGCCTCTTGATATTAGTAAATTGATGCAACAAAGAAAATGGGTCCGCTTGCTCATTGAACCCTTTGATTAGCATCTCTGCTAATTGATCCCACGAATTTATGGAGTTGGGAGACAAGGATCTATACCAACACAATAACTTACCGCGGAGTGACAACACGAGCAATTTTATCATGACATCTTCATCTGTGATATTATGAATTGTAGCCAAGGATGCCACATCTGACACATGCTCATACATGGTCTTTCCAGTCCCATCGTATGTAGGCAAAGCCTTTAATGCTTGCAGTAGGAACTAGATTTTGAAAAGGTAGGTCCAATGCTCCCGAATGGTTCCAAGCAGGAAATTGACGTGGAGGAGGTTGTTGACCAACCATTTGCACTGCTAGATTTGGATGTACTAGCAAGCTCGTAGCAGTACTGGGAGGAGTCGAAGATGGCACAAACTGACCCACCACCTACGAAGAGATAGCAAATGATGGGCTCATAGGACTTACCAATCTTGAGCGCTCCCTCTAGTTTTGAACATCGATCTCAAAGAATTCGATTGGGTCTTCCGATTCTTTGGCTCTTGATCTCATGATCATGAAGCAAATATTTTCACCAGCTTCATGATTGGAGATTTCTAGGTACTATACAGTCACCCCCAGTAGAGTCACCAGATGAACTTACAATCTCCGCTTTGAGGTCAAGACAGTTCATCAAAATCTTGATTCCTCCGGGTGTCAAAATATGGGACTTGTGAGTCCCATCGGGCGTGCCAAAAATTGTTGGTCACGAATCCGCCTAGTCATATAAAATGCGCCCTAGACCCAACCAACATTGAAATGCTGAGAGAAAGAGAAGTCTCCCGGGCCAATCTCCAGAGAGGGTTGGCTCCCAAACTAATCTAAACTGATTTCAAGGTTTAGGGTTAGAAATAATAGAAAGAGATGGAAATATGGCTGAAGCCGATAGTTGATAGGGAGAACAACCTCAGATAGCAAATAACCTCAAACTAAATCTCGAAGATAAGCAACAACTGATTCTTAGAATGCACATACAAAAATTGGATCAAACATTGACCATAAGTTTGCCTTCAATTATACTTCAAATGTTCAAATGAAAACATAGCCAAATTCAGAACAGCAGAATTCAACTTATATTTTAGCACTTGACTAAGCAAAGTGAATTACACAGAAAGCATCACATGAACATCAGTTTGGATCACCAACTCAAAAGACTCTAAGAACAGAGCAAAATGCGTTTAGGATTTCTGCTTCAATTTTTGCAAAAAGGTCCTCCTCTTTTCTTGAGATGTACATTAGTATTTATAGAGGTCTTCCCTCTCCCTTTCGAATCGCAGCATTTAAAACATAAAACAGATTTTGAAGAGGAGATCCACAAAATATGCACTTGAAAAGAGAAACAATCCCCCTAAATCTGCCTCGGAGAAATCACATTCCCTGCTTTTATGGATCAAGTTTGAAAATCGAACGGAAACAAGGGACCACATTTCTTCATTAAATGACTATTCTCGGGGCATGCTTGAAGTGTTAGGAGATCACGAACAAGAGCTTTTAATACCGGAGGCATCTTTAATTTTGGTGGCTTCGAAAACTGCATGATTTAACACGTTCTCCCATCTTGCGCACATAGGTAAACAACGAAACATTTAATTTTGGAGCCTCTTTGACCTCGATCTCAAAACCAATTGGAGAGCTTTTAAAACATTACTTCGTTCGATCCTCATTTTCTCCTTACGTTCTCCTATGCAATATGAAGAAAAATGTGGACAGAACTTTATTGGGCCTTTGTTGTCGCTTCTGTCATGAAAATGCGACATGTCATGAAATCATGACATTTTTCCCTCGTTGCTTTCTCCTGTTGCTACCAGTCATGAAAACGCGACGTGTCACAAAATCGTGACATCCTCCTCTCGCTTGGCTTTCATCTTCTTGCACTTTCATGAAAATGTGACATGTCACGAAATCGTGACATCCTCCTCTCGCTTGGCTTTCGTCTTCATGCACTTTCATGAAAATGTGACAAGTCACGAAATCATGACATTTTTCTCTCGCCTTGTACTTTTTTGCTTTCTCATTGTAAAAATATGACATGTCACAAAATCATGACATTTTTCTCTCACCTTGTACTTTTTGCTTTCTCCTTGTGAAAATGTGACAAGTCATGAAATCGTGACATGTCGTGAAATCATGACAATTTTTTCTGCCTTGTACTTTTTTGCTTTCTCCTCGTGAAAACATGACAAGTCATGAAATTGTGACATGTCACGAAATCATGACAATTTTCTCCTACCTTGTACTTTTTTGCTTTCTCCCCATGAAAACGTGACATGTCACGAAATCGTGACAATTTTCTCTCGCCTTGTACTTTTTTGCTTTCTCCTCGTGAAAATGTGACATGTCATGAAATCGTGACATTTTTTTGTCTTCTCCTTCGTTGCCGCCTCCGTTGCAAAAATTTGACGTGTCACGAAATCATGACATTCCGTACCATCTTGCTCCTTCCTCGCTTTCCTATCGCAAAAACGTGATAGGTCGCGATATCGCGTCAGTCCATCCTTGGCGCTCCCCTTTGTTGCTTTATTGCATGAAAATGTGACATGTCGCCTATCACTTTGCTTTCTTGCCACTGTCTACCATGAAAATGTGATAGATCATGAAAATGCGACATGTCACGATGTCGCGACAACTTTGCCTTTACTGCTCCCTTTTGCTGCTTTCTAGCGCGAAACCGCAACAGGTCACGAAAATGCGACATGTCGCGATTTCGCGACATTTTTCTGTGCTTAGCTTTTTTCTGCATCGGACACCGCGAAACCGCAACAGGTCACGAAAATGCGACATGTCGCGATTTCGTGACATTTTTAACTTACTTTGCTTTGGCACAAAACTTGTAGAGATTTTTGTTTTTTACTAATTATCCCTTTCGAGGTGCTTGGAGGGACAAACAGAGGAGTGAGTATCTCTACAATTTGTGCATTATTTTGCATGAACAACAACAAAAAAAATGTGGCAAAAATGCCAACATTCATATATAGACAACTTTGTTGGAGTTATTTGTAGGGTTTGAACTAGCCTACTCCTAATGGTCACCACTGGTTTTGTTGGTGGGCATGGCATATTTTGAGCTAGCCTTTGCTAAGGTGCAGCATGGACCCTAATGGGAGCTGGAGGTGTATTTGGTCGTTCATACCTCCCTTGTCTTGTGAAAACATTGACCATGCCTACGAATCCTTGAGTTGGTGGTTCCACCCACACTTGATTCATATGACCAGCATTGTTCCTTGGTGGCTCATGATTTGGTAAGAGTATCTTGAAGATCCCTATATTTTGGTTGTCTGGTGCTTGAGGATTGTCCATAATTAGCTCACCTCTTTCGATCATGTTCTACACTACGTGTTTGAAACTCCAACATTCTTTGATGTTGTGTCCTTTTATTCTATGAAAAGTGCAATACAAATCATCTCTATACCCCTTTGGCTTGGGTTTATTAGGGTCTATTAACTTGATCTTCAATAAGTTAAGGGCCTTGGCCTCACATAGTTGATAAAATATTTGTCATCGATTCTGACAAAGGTGTGAACTGGCTAGGTGGGTATTTTTCTTTATTATTACCCTTCTTGTTGTTGTTGTGTTGATCATACTGTGCAAGAGGAGGTTGGGCTTAATAGTTCTATTGTTGTTACCCTTTATCTCCTTTCTGAAGGTTTAACATCACTTTATTTACATGGGCTGGCTTGGCTTGTTCCTGCTGATTGTGGGTGTTCTTCTTGTTCCATTCCTTCTTGTTCTAAAGTTTCAAGTTACCCTCCTATAACTTGATGTCCTATATTACCTTGGCTTGCACCAAGGCTTCTTCAAATGTATGACTATTCCAACTATAGCAGTAATGAGATGTGCTTTGCATAACTATTGGTAAAAATCTAAGTTAATTCTATGGTCAAAATGGAAAATGGTAGCTTTTTCATTATCTTTCTCCATATTTTCCCATAATCCATAATCATCTCATCATCATGTTGCATTAAAGCATCCAGATCAAATAGGTTTACCTTCTTATTGAAACCTAAGGAGAAGCACTCAAGAAATGCATTAGCCAGCTACTCAAATATGGTAAAGTTGTGTCTTTTAAGTTGATTGAACCACTCTCATGCAGGGCTTGAAAGGGTTGTGATGAATATTCTCAGCATTAGAGCATCATTGCTCTATATCTAAAAGCACATATCCATAAATATTATAACATGCTCCTCAACATCCTCCTCTCCTTCAAACTTCTCTAGCTTCAACATATTGAAGTGCTCGAGATATGTTGGAATGGGCACTAAAGGGTATAAATGTTTGTTGTGTATTTTGTTCAAGGTTGGCTTTTGATAAGTCATTCCTTGCTTCTCTATAGCTTAAACCTTATCTACCAAGGCCTGATAGGCCTTAAAATATAGAATTTCCTCTTCTTTGAGAGGTCCACGAGGAGCCTTTAGAGTAAAATTCTTCTTCGTTCAAGGTGGGAGAATGGGATCATCCTCCACATCGACTATAGAGATCTCAAGATATTGTTGTTCTTGTTCATCTCCCACAACTTCTTTGTACTATGCATGCCCATGATGTTCTAGCGCTTGGTGCTACATAGTGTCTTGGGTCATGTGGTGAGTACGAGCTTCAATGTGTTCAGGGCACAAATCAGGCTACGAAGCAGCTTGTCTATGAGTGTGCTCCTTGTACTCACTCTGAGGGGGTAAGTTGGCATGAGCCAATCACTCCTCTCACTCAACATGCTTCTGTGTCGACCCCTGGATGCACGCACCCCTTACTGTCTACTTAATATTATACCAAAATGAAATGAAAGACCATGAAGTGCATATAACACAAAAATAACAAAGGGAGATACTTTTATTTATATTGAAATCTAGTTACATGTCGGTCCCTCTAAGGGATACCCATTTTGATACAATGAATTACAAGTGGGTAAGATGTCCCCTTGCAAGGGGTGGTGCGCTTTTGAAGGCTTCCCGATTCCACACACAAAAATTTATGAGGGCTTACAGATGCCTCCTTATCCAAGTCTAATTCTTGAAAGGATCTTTGTGCTTTCAAATGTTGTTAAGCCATCTGATGAACCTATATTCTTGCGAGCAATGAAAACAACACATGCTTAGATGTCTGAGATTACCTCCCCGAATGAGGCTGTTAGCAATAAATATTATAATGAAAGGAAATATGCTCCATGAATGCAAATGTAATGAAACTAGTGCTAATGACATGAAAACATGAATAAAACTAGAATATAAGAAGCTAATACCAAAACCCTAGACTAGGCCTGCAGGCCACTATTCGAGACAGTGACCGCTAGAATTAAACCTGTTCTCTTGCTCCAAGGTTTAATGATCTTAAGATTTGCTACTAATGTTAAATGATTACCATAAATGTGTGGATGATCACCTCTCAATTGGCTAGCACTTCGTTGCTCCACAAGGGTGCTCGGATCCGCTCTCCGATCTGATAGGGCTTCACTGTGTATGCTCTCCAAGAAAAAATCTCTCAAAGAAGATTGCTAAAATATGATGAAGCTCTTAGAATTGATTATTATTGATCACCCCAGAAGCTCTTAGGCTTTCTCCTTATAAAGTGTGTGAAACCCTAGGTCTATGTCCAAGCCCTAGGATTGAATCTCTCATGCACATTAGATGTTAGCATGAGGAGCTTTTTGTCTTTTCTATGTTTATAGGTCAGTTAACTAGAATTTAAATGTAAACTCACCTTTACTGCATGCATACTACCACTTTCGCCTATGATTGGGCTTGTATATCGAAAAATTACTTATTATAGCTTAGACGCTATCGCCTACAGCGACTAATATTTAGCTACTATCAACTATAGTAGCTGAGGTCTGACCGCTTTGAGCTTGAGAGGCTAGGTTCGGCCACTTTAAACTTGAGTAGTCAAGCTTGAATGGGCTAAGAATACCCCAAATGAGTGGCAAGATCCACTTTGTATGCTTTGAAAGCCCAAGATGTAGTCATATGGCCTATGATTGTGCCTTTGTAAGTAGTTCTCCTACACGTGACATGTTTTAGGTGTCTACAGATGCCCCTTTTTGTGATGTGTTGTTTAGAACACACAAAGCTGAGCAAAAATGTAGACTAATCTATTGTGTAGGGTGTATGGGGATCAGTAGTCTGATCAAAACTAGATCATACTACTATCTAGACTTCGTGGTGGCAATTAGAAGACAAGCTTAAGTCCAATCCTAGACTTGGTGGCAATTAGGAGACTTTGTTTAAGTCAAATCCTAGCCTTGATGGCAATTAGGAGACTTTGTTTAAGTCCAATCCTAGCCTTGGTGGAAATTAGGAGACTTTTTTTAAGTCAAATCCTAGCCTTGGTGGCAATTATGAGACTTTGTTTAAGTCAAATCCTAGCCTTGGTGGCAATTAGGAGACTTTGTTTAAGTCAAATCCTAGCCTTGGTGGCAATTAGGAGACTTTGTTTAAGTCAAATCCTAGCCTTGATGGCAATTAGGAGACTTTGTTTAATTCAAATCCTAGCCTTGATGGCAATTAGGAGAATCAGTTTAAGTCCAATCCTAGCCTTGGTGGCAATTAGGAGACTTAGATTTAAGTCCAATCCTAGCCTTGGTGGAAATTAGGAGACTTAGTTGAAGTCAAATCCTAGCCTTGATGGCAATTAGGAGACTTTGAAATGATTTGTGTTTGTTCTTTACCCTTAATAGAGAAAAGGGGATTTTTGTCAATATGGATGGCATGAATGCAAGGCAAACGGTGTAAGCTTTGATAAAAGAACATAGTATTTTGAACCTATAAATTGACATGTTAATGATGTGATGTGATGTGATGTGTTATGAGTTGATTTGATGATGAATTCTTTATCATGTGCATAAGGTGTATGTTCATATGGATGTTATATGATTGGATTTTTGATGGCATGAAGTCAAATCCTAGCCTTGATGGCGATAGGAGATAAGCTTACTGGTTTGCTTGAATTTTCTTTTGATCTTTCACTTATTTGCCCCAAGCAAGGGGATGCATGATTATCTTCGCTAATGACTTTTGAATAAGCAGACTTAGCAATTATTTAGTATTTAATTATTTATTTTGATTATGCATGTTGTTATTATGACCAATGGACTTAGCAAATGCCATTGGGGCATTTTGGATCGGTCAAAGAGTTTATGGATGCCTCTAGAGCATTTTGATAGTTGACCAAAGCGGCTTGGAATACCTTTGGAACATTTTTTATTTTGAATTTGACCAAGTGGCATGAAGATACCCTTGGAGCATTTTTGATTAATTTTGACCAAGTGACATGAAGATACCCTTGGAGCATTTTGGATTTTGAATTTTAATGTTTTATGATTTGTTTAGATTTTTGATGTTTTATATTGTTTTTGTATTTTTGATGTATTTGAATGTTTTTAACCAAAGGGCTTATTTCACCTTTTGGGGCCATTTGTGAGTTGACCAACGTGACTTGAAGATGCCCTTGGAGCTTTTAGTGATTTTTACCAAAGGGCTTATGATGCCTTTGGGGCTTTTAGTGATCGATTGCTTAACTGTTTGATTATTGATTAAGGGAGGTATGATACCAACCATGCCCTAATTGATGTTTAGCAAATATATTTTTGGATGCAATTATGATTTTATGATATATGATGTTGATGATGTAATGATGATGATGTGATGCTTAGATGGTTTATCATGTCTGCATAGATGAATGCAATGCTTATTATTAAATGCATGCTTGATTTTATTTAATTGTATGCATCTAACTTATGTTATGATATGGTAAATGCAATGTATGTAATGCATTCTCTAATTGATGTTGATCTAATGTAAGTGAACCTATATGCTTTAATCACTTAAATCATAATGAATGCACATGATATGAGTTTAAAAATCTAATGGGTGACACCATAGAAAGTAAAAAAAATCATGAATTTAAATAATAACTCTTATCATAAAAGTTGATTAAGTACTCATATGTGATATGTAATGGTATGAAATGTATGTATTTTCTTGATAAGTTTATGTAAATTAAAATATACAAAATAGTCAGTGGTCGTCTACATATCATTTCTAATATATATCTAGTATCTATCCTACTCTATTGATACCCCCTAATTTATAGAATATTATAAAGAAAATGATGATATGATTGATGATATGGTTTGTTGCTATGTGGGAAGCTTTGAGGCTTTTCCTGAGACTCAAACACTCTAGTTACCCTATCAACAATTGTGTCCTGACCATGTGAGACTTTTAAAAACAAGGCTTTCATCATGGACCCAGATATTCATTATCTCTATGTGTGCAAATGAATATGTTTAGATGGAACTCAAGCATCTCCTATGATGTTAGGTGGGATTCTTTCAGCCCATTGCTAAGATCAGGGATCCTCAATTGTTCATCTGATCCTATGTTGGACGTAGTTGGACTATACCACTAGGCAATATTGAGTTACCCTAAGCTAGCTCATCCACATTCAAACATTGGTCTACACAAATGCAAGGTGCTATTGTGATAGACATATCGGCATGCTTATAACTTGTTGATGCTGAGAATTCCAGGGATTCAAGTTCCATTTTCCCTTCTTTTATTCATTTGATTTGGGATACTTGCTCATTCTTAGTGATAAAAATCACTATTTATTTTGATTGATTTTTTTTTTTAAGCAAGGGATTTATGTAGTGATGATAATCACTCTTTTGAATTTGACTTTGGAATTTTGCTTGTTTTGATAGAAGCAAGGGATTTATGTAGTGATGATATTCACTCTTTTGACTTTGAATTTTGGGATTTTGCTTGTTTTGATAGAAGCAAGGGATTTATGTAGGGTGGAACTTGTCCTTTTGTCAATTCTTAGCATCAACGAGTCGTTCACATAGGGGGATAAGCAAGGAAGACCCTTTTTGCTTAAGGTAACCTAGACCACTTTTATGGCTTTCATATTTCCCTTGTACCAAATAGAATTTTTAGTGTTTCAATTAGTGATGAGATATTGAATATCTAAGGGATTATCATGACTAGACCTTACCCTCTACTAATCAAAATGGCTTTCTATAAAAGCTGATAAGACCACTAGATATAGTTGAATGACCAGAAATCCTTAGCCTATTCTTTATAGCAACAAGAAATGGTTGTGTTGAAAAACACAATTACTCATGTGGATGATGGATGGTGATGGATTTTGAAGATGCATGATTAAGGTACAAACATGGTGTCATTTATAAGATTGTAAACACAAATGTATCTAAATGAAAATGCAATGGATGCAATGTGTATAATGCAATGCAACTACTAGATGCAAATGTTTTTGTATTTTTTGTATGCTTTCAATTATTTTTGAGCTTTTGATTATTTTGAATGTTTTTGAAATTTTGATTTTAAATCATTTTTATGCTTTTTTTGTTTTGCTTTTGACCAAAGGGCTTTTAGACATGCCTTTGGAGCCTTTTTATGAGGTTTGACCAAGTGGCTTAGAGATTCCCATGGTGCATTTTGATGAGATTTGAACAAGCGACTTAGAGATGCCCCTAGTGCCTTTTTATGAGGATTTACCAAGCGGCTTAGAGATGCCCCTGGTGCCCTTTGATGAGATTTGACCAAGCAACTTAGAGATGCCCCTGGTGCCTTTTGATGATATTTGACCAAGCGGCTTAGAGATGCCCTTGGTGCCTTTTGTTTTTTATTTTACTGCTTTTTGATTTGTTTGTATTTCTATGTTTTATATTGTTTTTGTATTTTGATATTCTATTGTTTTTGTGATTTTGTAATATTTGAATGTTTTTGAATTTTTTTATTTTTAAGGGGAAGGTATGGCACCTTAGATACCCCTTATGTGTGTAACACTAAATGGAAGTGAGGGAGGTGTGATACCTTCAGAATCCTCACTTCGTCTTATTGAACTTGATGGGGAAGGTACATTACCATTAATACCCCCAGTGCACATGTTATACATTGCAATGTAATTAACCTACTTAGGAAGAGTGATGGAAATCAACTCTCCTGATTGGGACACTGATTTTTGTGAGGTACCCCTATCTGGGTGGGGAGGAATGAGTGAACCATCTGGATGGAGCTCATTTTTTTTAATAGGTCTTGGACCACATTTTTGAATCCTTTGCAATTGCAAATTTCATGCCCCTCTATTCGATGATAGAGGAAGTAATGGTCCTTCCTATAACCTTTGGGTTTAGCTCTATTTGGGTCTATCGGGTTGATTTTTTGTAGGGTGATGACCTTAGCCTCTTGCAACTTTTGAAAAATATTTGACATAGACTCATTTAAAGGAGTCCAAATGCATTGCTATTTTGAACATTTAGCATGCTTTAGCCCGATATGAGAACCAATTTGAGCCCTAGGTATGTCACTTGCTGGCTCAGGGGGATTTTCTTGTCTTTTTGATGCCAAATATGGATTGCTGACTAAAATCATCTGTTGGTCAACAACCTAAAGCTGCTCCTTTATAAGTATGTTGTATACTATGGCTTTGAAACCCCAACATGATTGAATATTATGACCATTTTGTCTATGGTATAGACAGTGTAACTCTTTCTTAGACCCTTGATGTTTTGGGTGATTTGAATCTATCTGGGGAACCTCAAGTAATCTGATAGCATTTGCAATACATAATCAATTAAAAATCAATACCGCATGCTCAGTCAATGAGGGACGCTTGTTCATATTTTGAGGCTATCAAACTGGTGTTTGCTCTAGCTGAGGCTTTTTATGTGGCTGCATAAGGAACAATTTGACTTTAGATGAGGGTTGATCTTGTAGCTCTTGTTCCTTGAGTTTGTTCATGATATATTGCAATGACTCATTTTTCTCATTCACTTGGCACTCCATTCTATCTAGAAAATCCAGGATGGAATGGATTACTAGCAAATATTTAATGTGCACTTCTAGCAATGATATTGGAATATCATCACGAATTGACTTGGATGAAATAGTTGATGTTAAAGATTCACAATCTGAATGTAAATCATCCCTTTCATTTTTTTGAGCTGATGTGGATGCTTCATGATGATGCATTTGGTAGTGATATCTACAAGCTTTTTATTGCCATCTTGAATACCCTCAATCTGATATGGGAAAACAACATGCTCTTGCTCTTGATGAGGCCCTATGAAGAATGAGTCTGGGGTAACTAAAGCCAATGGTTTTTACCCCTTTACCATGGAACCAACATTTTATTGTACCATATTTTGTCTTATCTACTTTAAAGTTATTTGGTATTCTGACTTAATGTTAACCATTTCCACAAACTCTTGAGAAGGTGCTTTAGTCATGTTAACTAATGTTCTCTTCTCATCAAGTAACATGATATTGTGATTTTTGGTGATGGGAGGAGGTAGAGAATTCTCGATGCAAGCCTCTATTGAATGTTTGGTGATTTTATCCACATGAATGTTTGGAGGCCCGCATATCACCAGAGCTCCTTGTGGCTCGTCAAACTTCTTGTAATAATTGAATGGTTCAGGATCCTGGAAGACCACGTACACTTGTCCTTGGTGTATGAATTTTAGATTATGGTGCACTATGGAAGGCACACATTCCATATCCCTCATCCAAGGTCTACCTAGCAACATGTTATACTGCTTCTCACCCCCCAAGATAGGGTACAATATAGGTATCATATTCATCCTAACATGTATAGGTAAGATTACTGTGCCAATTGTTGAGGAAGTAGCATCATTGAAGGCTCTCAATGTGAATATTGCATCCTTAATGTATGAAGGTGGCAGATTTAAATGCTTCAAAGCTGCATCCATGATGATGTTGATTCCTGACCCAGTATTAATCAATATTGTATGGAATTTGATTGATGCTTGCTATAATGTGTAGTGGAGGATCAGGTTCATCTTTAGAGATTGGCTCAATCTCTTGTTTGTAAAAAGTAATCATAGGGTCCTTTTGTAAGTGAAGTGAATTCGTTGTTGGTGTGGACCATGATAAATTCTTACATTTAAATTGAATCTTTCGATATTTTGGGTTGATCAAGGCATATTTCACTTCCTATTGTAGTATTGATCATACCGATAAAACCCTCCTCAAGTGGGGCTATGTGCACCTCATTGACCTGCTTAGCTTGATTGTTGGGTGCTATATTTGCTTTGTGTGTAGGCAAGGGGTCTTGGAGGACTCTTATCTGAAGTTCTTGCCTATCGATCATGTCCTATACTATATCTCTAAAGGGATTACATGTCTAGATGTCATGACCCTTTTGTCGATGGTACACATAAAATAGCTCTTCTCTGTGTGCCTTTGATCTACGCTTATTAGGCTTCAACGAACGGATCTCTAGAAGAGTGATTCTTCGTGCCTCATATAATCAATCAAAGAGTGATGCTAATGTCTCTAGAAAATTAGTATATTTTCATTGTGGCCTATGTTTTTGGCCTTATATCTGATTTTGTTGCATATGATCTTGGGCTAGAGGTGGTTGAGCTTGGTATTTATGCCCCATTGTTAGAGGTGGTGTCACCTGACTTGAGGATTTCGAGATACTCAAAATAACTTGATTAATTGGGGCTATATTTTTTTGGTTTTTGTCACCTTTGATATTCTTTTTGACCATTGCCCCTTGTGGAGTTCACCCTCCTCTATCTTCATGTCTTCAATAACATTGGCTTGTGTCAAGGCTTCCTCAAATGTTTGATACTGTTGTAATTATAGGAGAAGCGAGATTTGTTTTGAGAAGCTTATAGTAAACATATGAATGAGCTCTATTGTTGGTATGGTAAAAGGTAATTTTGACATTATCTTTCTCCATTTCTTTCTATACTCCATGACTGGCTCATTATCAAGTTGACGAAGGCTTGCCAAGTCAATAAATTTTATCGTTTTCTCTGCTCTAGAGGCAAAGTGTTCCAAAAATATCTTAGCCAATTGCTCAAAGGTGCTTATGCTATGATGGGGTAGATGATTATACCATTCCAAAGCATCCCCAACTAGCATTGTAATAAAAACTCTTAGCATCAAGGGGTCATTGTCTTGAAATTGGAAGCATGTATTAATGAAGATTGTCACGTGCTCTTGTGCATCTTCTTCATCTTTAAATTTTTCAAGTTGAGGCATCCTAAAATTTAATGGGTATGTTGGTGATGACACTGATGGATGCAAAGGCTGATTGCTAAGCTTCTTTAATGTAGGTTTCTAATAAACCGACCTTTGATTTTTTTTTCAACTTCTTTCATTCGATCAACTAGCTCTTTGTATGACCTCAATGAAATGATATGATCTTCCATTTGTTTCCCTCGATTGGGTTCAAGAGGCTAATTTTGATGTTGAATTGGATGATAATTATAATAATTAGATACCTCATCATAACTAGATTCATAGTAAGTATCCACTTCTTCTTGATGTTCCCATTGGGACTCTTCATATGATTCATCCTCATATTGATCTTGGTATTGTTGAGGAGTATGAGGTTCTTGGTGATAACCAGATAATGGCCTTTGATGTTGAACAATATTTTTGCATGGCTGAGGTGGCATAATCTGAGATTGCCTTGGATGCCTTATGTATTGTTGCATCATATTTTGTTCATGTTTTTTTTGTTGAAACACTTTTTTTGGTGTGTTTGTTGCGAGTCCACCCGTTGTTGATTTGATTGTTGTTGATCCATGCAATATGGTTGGTAAAGTTGTGGCCTTAGTGCCTGATGTGTATGATTCTATTTTTCAGTTGCATAGGGGCTATGTACCCTCGTATTAGAAATATGAATGATTTTGTCATATATTTTTCCCCTAGCAGGATCTATTAGTTGTTTTCCATGTTCTTTGAAGGTTGCATTAGCCTGATACTCTGGTGTATGAATGGAATCTGTATAGTCTGACAATGCAAACATGCAGCGTGACTGCCCCACATACTCTTCATGAGGATTATGAGGATGAATTGGGTCCTCTTACTCATCTATGAGGAATGACACATATTTAGACTTAGATGTAAGCTTTGTGTATTCAGACTACCTAGAAGTAGAACATGCACATGTAGAATGCTCTCTTGGATTAGGGGATCGATTTTCTCGATCAACCGGAGTGGTTTGTTCATCCAGTCTAGGCTATGATGTGCCCTCATTTTCATTTTTTGATTCATGTATGGAGCAAGCTGGTATGTGAACCTATGACATTGACCTACTAGGCCCCTCAATGGGTGGATTGTTCTTTATATAGAATTCCATCAAGGTGTTCCAGTCTGGCAGGTTTTCTTGATGGCCTATGGACGATTTCCTAGTAGGGATACCTCGAAGGCTTAACTCCCTAGGGATGGTATTGATGTTATGATAAAACCTGGGATGCCATTTAGAGAGGGCTATGTCCTCTAGACTAATTTGGACATGTTCAGTGGTAATGGAAACTGATTCCCTCTTTAGATTGAAGGTCTTGCTCACCATGGGAAGTCTCTTAACCATAATTTTTGTTATAAATTTTTTTGATTTTCGAAAAAGGTTGTGGGTGTCATATATCAAAATGATCAGTGCGACGCACTGATCACAATGATCTATAACTCTAAAATTTAACTTTTGGGTCAAAATTTGTATTTTTTGAATAATTGGCTAACCGAGGCCCGTGGGGAAATGCCCACTTTTAGGAAATGCGCACACGAAAATGTATGAGGGCTTACATATTGCTTCCTTCTCCAAGATTAATTCTTGGAGGGATCTTTGTGCTTTTGAATGTTGTTAATCCATTTGATGAACCTGTATTCCTACGAGCAATGAAAACAACAACACACGCTTAGTTGTCCGAGATTGCCTCCCCGGATGAGGTTGTTAGCAAAAATATGATAATGAAAGGAAATATGCTCCATGTATGTAAATGTAATGAAAATAGTTCTAATGACATGAAAACATGAAGAAAACTAGAATATAAGAAGCTAATACCAAATCCCTAGACTAGGCCTACGGGCCACTATACAAGACAACGACTGCTAGAATTAAACATGTTCTCTTGATCTAAGGTTTAATGATATTAAGCTTTGATACTAATGTTAAATTATTATCATAAATGTGTGGATGATCACCTCTTAGTTGGCTAGCACTTCGTTGCTCCATAGGGGTGCTCGAATTTGCCCTTCGATCTGACAGGGCTTCGCTATGTATGCTCTCTAAGAAAAAATCTCTCAAAGAAGGTTGCTAAAATATGATGAAGCTCTTAGAATTGATTATTATTGATCCCCTCGAAAGCTCTTAGGCATGATCCTTATAAAGTGTGTGAAACCCTAGGTCTATGTCCAAGACCTAGGATTGAATCTCTCATGTGCACTAGACATTAACATGAGGAGATTTTTGTCTTTTCTATGTTTAAAGGTCAGTTAACTAGAATCTAAATGCAGACCCAAGTCATTTATGTGAACTGACCATGAGAGGGAATGCAAAATTACTCTCGATCACCTTTATTGCATGTATACTTCCACTTTTGCCTCTGATTGGGCTTATTTGTCGACAAATTGCATATTATGACTCAACCACTATCACCTACAATGGCTGAGATTTGGTTGCTGTCGACTATAATGATTTAGGTCTGGTCACTTTGAGCTTGAGCGGCTAGGTTCTGGCCGCTTTAGACTTGAGCGACCAACCTTGAATGGGCTTAGAATACCCTAAATTAGTGGAAAGAGCCACTTTGGATGCTTGGAAGGCCCAAGATGTAGTCATATGGCCTATGACTATGCCTGGGTAAGTAGTTCTCCTACATGCGACATGTTTTAGGTGTCTACAATTTCTTTTGATCAAGGATGTGTTGTTCATGCATGCATTGCTCAAAAATATGTTGCCTTAGAAACCTCTACCTTTGAGTATCCTCATTTTTTAGGTGCTCACACTCTGCATAGACATCTTCCAATTTATCTTGGAAGATTTGCTACCATTCCTTCGACACTAGTTTCTATGATTGATCTATGAGATCGATCATATGCGATCTCTAGTGTACTCATTCTCTACGAGTAGCTTTATCAATATGACCTCCAATAGATCTATTTTCTATGCTCTTGCCCTTGTCTATGTAGATGGTATTTACGTTCTAGTGTTTTCTATGCTCTACGCTCATGTAGGTCAACAGGGCAATTATACTACGAGAACGCTTAGAGCATTCTCCTAGCTCTTTAATGGTCCTATGGGTGCTCTCACTATGAGAATTCATAGAATGAGAGTCTGTAATCGAGGTTTTATACCCTAGCTACCCTAGGACTCTATTTAGACCATCTGTTTGTTTAGTGCACCACAGCCAAGGTTATGCATAGCGACTATTTATCACCAAATTGGCTAAAATTAGGATTTTCAAAATTTGGAATTGGCTAATATTTGGGACCCTTGACTAGGGTCCATTAGCCAAAAAAATTTGGCTACAATTTTTTTGGGTCGATTTGCCCTAATTTTATAATAATTTGACTAGTTTAAGTTAAATTTCCAACATTGCCCCTAATAATAGTGGACCTTCTACATGCATTTGGAAAAAATTTGCTTGGATTTTGAAACTGATTTGCCAAATTTTTATAAATACATTTTTGGGCCAACTCCTTATGCATAACCCTAACCACAACTCATGTGTTGGCATACCATTGACTCCAATATTAGACATATCAAATATGAACTTGCCATGTTTATTGTTTTTTGGAGTCCATGTCGGCCTATGCTTTGGAGCAGCCCTCTCTTCCTACCCCTGAATGGGCAGATTTTCTACTTGTCCATTTTGAACTGAAGGGAGTCTTGAGCCACCCTTATCTTGAGTATGAATGGGGATCAACCTAGTTACTATTCCTTCCTAAATGATGTACTCTTTAGAATATCTAGTGGATCCATGAGGTGTACGATCATGATATATGCTCCCATGCTCGAAGGCCCCATATTGGAATCTTTCATACTTGGATATTTCTCATGAGGCATGTACATTGCCTCCTCTAAGTGGGGTATTCTGATGAGAACCTTGTGCATAGATTTATCCCCTCTAATGCTCATTGAACATCATTCGAGAGGATCTTGTGATTGAGGGTTCTCTGCATTGTGTTGTGCATCGAGTGGAGCTTTGGCTTCGACCTTGGTTCCATTCTGAGATCAACCTCTCTGTGTTCTAACCATGATATTGTATTATCTTGTATGTATATTTTAAATCAAATAAAGTAAACAATGGTGATTATCTCTTTTAAGTGTTCTTTGTGAGCCCTAACTGGTTTGATGTGTTTTGATATTTGTTGAAAACTTAAACTACTCTCATCGTGTTTGAAATTTTTAATGATATACTCAATAGTTTAAGGTTTTCACTTGTATACTCGTAGCTCGACAACCTAGAAATGAAAGTCTAGGTCATGTAATCCAACCTATAATGTGTGGTAATGAAGTCCACACACAGTAAAAGAGCACATGTCCTCCTGGTCCTCACCCAGTTCACTTGTAGTCAGTGATATTCCTCTCCGAAGAGAGATACATACATATTTTCCATGGGCTATGATGGATATTGGAGATGATATTGGTATAGTAACAGGGTTCAAGGGAGTTGGGCCAATAGATGAAAATCATTTCCACTGTCGTTGAACCCTACTTGTGGTTGGATATGACTTCCAACTCAGTAGCATTTAGATAGTGCATGGTGTGTGTATTCATTTTATATTTTGCATGAAAGTAAAATGTAACACCAAGCACTCAATGCTCTTTCCTAAATACCTAATGATAAGAAAATTTAATGGTCAGAAAGATGCATCTAAATAATATATATTTTATTTTAGAAAATGCATAGTAAAATATTCTAATAGGCCTCTAATTGGGACACAACAAGTAGATTCTACAAACAAACTCAAACTATTAGCTGCAGGATAGAATCATAGGTAATAGTGCTCACTATGGTACGAAGCCACGGGAAAAGAATTTAGCCATGTTTGACAGGTGCAGCTAACAGAGCTAGCGACAACTATCAGGCGTGGTTGATAGACAACATAGAAATTGCATAGGAATTTTCCAATTTACTGTTTCTCTAGGTGATTTAATTACCTACAGCAATGAAAAAGTAAAGTAGAAAAAATACAAAAGATCAAGGTTACCTGGATTCCTCATTTTATGGAGAGATAGTATGATATTTTCTTGATTTTATGATCTATTGCTAGCCACGACTGTCAAGTGTGGTGGAGCCTGTGCACCACGAATATCAAGTGTGACTGACACCTGCAACAAGACAATAAAAAATCCATTAGTTCTCATAGAATTTGTAGGGTTTCCATCGTGATCACCATATGTATTGATCTAAAAAGCATACACCTAACTAGTGCATAAATTGAAATTGAGTATTAAAACAGTAAAGAAATGAAAACAATAAATTTAACAAGAAAGTAAGGATTTATTTAATTAAAACTTTATCAAAAATTGATTACATATACGTCCCTCTTAGGGATACTCAATTTTAATACAATCAATACAATATTGAAGACCCTCTAAACGAGGGGATGGTGTAATCCGTAGACTCTTTAGAAGGAACACGAATTGCTCAAGGCCAAATATAGTCTTCTTCTCCTTTGGTTGGAGGCATATGCTACCTTGAATTCATTGAAAATCATTAGGTCCTATAAACCTTGCATTAAAGAAACAACAAGAAAGGGTTTAATAACAAATAAGGCCTCTCTTGATGAGGCTTTTGAGACAATTGCATAAATTGATGATAGATAAAGTAAAAAATCATGTAAATATATGAAGAAATGCAAGAAATCATAAAAATTTTGTAAAGCATGTAAAGAAAGCATGAAATATAGAAATTAGGAAGCCTAATTAACCATTATAACTTGATAAGCATGAAATTACCAAAAACTAGTCTAAATTGATGAATGCAAGGAAAACGAAGCAAATCTACCTTTAAATCCTAAATTAACCGGTCAAATGTCTACTATAATGTTAATCTATGCTATATTAAACTAATTGCACAACTAAAAGTGTAAATCTCATGCTAAAATAAAGGAAACAAAAGATCAAACCCTCATCACAGGTCTGTGGTTTAGCTAGCATTGTTAGTCGTGGCTGACAACCACAATTGAGGAACAAATATCTTTGCTCTTGTAAATAGGGCTTGGATTTCTAATTTTCTCCATGGAATTTATGATCAAGAGTTACCTTGGTATCCTATGATAGATTGGTGATGTAAATCATCTGGATTTGCGATGGAAGAGGTTCAATTATGGATTCTTGATCTCCTTAGGCTCTTGAGACTTCCATAGCTTGGAATGCATTCATGATTATCAATTGGGTAGCAATATGGCTCTCTTCAAGGGTTGAAAATGGCTTCACAATCTAATAGGGCTTCTCTACTTTCAATTGAAACTCCTAGACTTCTCCCCAATTTGAAGGGGGGTATTATAGGACTCATAATCCCTAATCTTGGATTGCTTGGGAAGCCCTAACTTCTTGCTCATCTAAATGAGGGTTTCCTTCCTATCTAATCTTAAGATTTCTATTTTGACTCACTATAGTTTTTAGAAGTTATTTTTTTGATCCATTTATTATCTTTTTTTATTCATTTATCCCCTTTGTTGCTCTATTTTCTCTTGCAATAGTGAGATAGTGGCAATAAGGTTCTCCACATCTTTGCTTGAATTCTTTGAACTTTTTCCTCAGGATCTAGTCTCAACACTATCCTACCTAGACTATATTGGTGGTATGGAATATCCTCTTATTCATATCCTTAATTTCAGTGTCATAACTTCTTGGCTACACAAATGTTTCTAGTTTAGATTACAATTCTCCTTTGCATTTACCTCCTACCTACTAGTTAGTTACATATTCCATATGTACTAACAACTAAATACTATCATCTACTGATAGTATTGATAGACATTCTAACTCTACATAAAATTCCATCTCCCAATAGAAGATCTTTCTTCTCATAAGTCATCCATCAAGTCAAAACATCTCTAATTCCTTTTTAGGAAAGTTTTTAGTCCTACGACTTAGAGCTCTAATACCAACTGTAACAACCTAAAAACTAACCAACCTGAGAAAGAGATTTTCTTTTTATGGAACTCAACAAGGTTCACAAGAGTATAATTTTTTTGACTAGGCATCACCACATTTTTAGTCTATAATACTATAGACATCTCTCGAATGGACAGGAGAGACCAAGCTCCCATAGGTATTGAGGTTTACCTTGTATACCTACATAGTATAAAGGACACTTTAAAAAGGTCACCCTATTTTTATAGGATTCTCCATGAATATAGACTTCTTGACCCTAGAATTAGTATTTATACCTTCTCAAACCTTAGAGGGGGAAACACCAATTTCTTCCACCAGCCATAAGTCAATCTATGTTGAGTTCCTTAGGGCATAATTTTTTGAGTCTAGGTAAATGCACCTCTATGGTGATCCATGAACTTAATACTTATATTCTTCATCTCTACAATGAGTGACTAAGCATTAATAACTTTGTGTGATTATCTTCTCATGGACATAATAAAACTATGCGTTGCCACTTCGCAACAACCTTAAGTTTGACAAGGAGACAAGGTTACTTTAAATCCCTTCCAAAGAAACCCCAAGCCCAAATATTACTCTCTCTACAAGCACTAAAACAAGAGCATCTTCCCAACTAGAAGCAAAATACTTTCTTATCTAAGTCAAACTTTAAATATGCAAATAAATCTAATGCAAAATATTTATACCAAAGCATTAGTTCCAACAACATAGATAAGAGCCATGAAATATCAATATACAACATGACACTAAGTATAATCATTCATTTAGTCTTAGATCATACAAATGAATAGTCTTTGCTTCTATACAATAAATCCTCTTCCACTAAGAGTGATTTCCAACCTAAACCTTCACAATGTTCCATGAAATAAATGAAGAATCTAACATCATGATCTACCATCTTCTTCCTCTAGCCTCCATGGCAGTTTGATAGGAAGGTAGGGATCAAAACAACTCATATGCAGGTATGAATGTATTTCTATATGATTCATTGCATAACAACCACAAGAAAAAGAAGCCCATACTTCTTTCCAAAATATTTTCCATAAATATTTTTCAATTCCTTTTCTATCATTAACCAAACCATACATTTTTATATGATTCAATTCAATATAACAAACACAAGCATAAGAATCCCATACTTATTTCCAAAATATTTTCACAAATATTTTTCAATTCATTTTCTATAATTTTATTTTGAAAGGGGAATATTTAATTTTTTCTAAATAATTTTAGTGCTTTTTATATTTTGCCCTTTATAAAGCATTGTAAAATTGCATAATTTTTTTTTTGTAATTATTTGAGTAAAAAGCTCACAAATCTTTGTAACCTTTAGGCATCAAGTAATTCCTATTGTAATTGTACTTTTGGATTCCATAAGTTCATAAATAGATTTTGATTTAGCGGAGAAAATGGTTGTTATAGCAGTAGTAGTAAGTCTGTTAGCTGACAAGGTGGATAATATTGCAACCCCTAGTGGTCCTAGTCAAGTCCAGGATCCCAAACTTCAATCACAAGAAAAATGTGAGGTCAACATTTATTATGGCTCTTGTGATCCCAAGGTTCTAAATAGTTGGATCCTCAACATGGAAATGTGGTTTACCTACAACAAAATCCTAAAATATGAGCAAGTTCCATTTGCTAAGTTTAAACTTTTTAGAATAGCCAAAGTCTTGATAACAAACTACCAAAGAAATCAGAATCCCATCGACACTTGGGATGATTTTGTGAAACCATTGAAGGATACTTTTTATCCTTCCAATTATGTTGAAGACCTCACTTACAAATGGATTTGTTTGAAGCAAGGACACAACATAAGTATCCAATAATATATTTACCAACTTAACAATTGAGGATTTTAACTAGTATACATGACTCAAATGAAGCACTAATTATCAAATTCAAGAGTGGATTGCAAGAACTTTTTAGGGATTTAAAATATACACCCATAACCACCTTGAATAAAATATTCAATTAAGCACAATTTATGAAGGAGAAACTTATCGCTCAATCAAGTGGATCTTGACCTTTAGGCTCATCCAAAGTGACCAATAAACAACCACATCAATAGAAAATGATGATAATTTCTTCTTCCTCTCCTCTTTATTCTCCCTCTTCTTCTTTTAACAACAATAAATTTTGTAATTATTGTAAAATAAGAGGACATGTGGAATCTAAGTGCTTTAGAAAGAGGAAGAATCTTGTAGAATCTCAACCTGAGGAACCACAATATGGTTTTAATTAAGGTTCTAAGAGAAACTAAAAAGTGTAATGAGATCAAGAATAAGCTCAACAATACTATATTGATGACACATACCATGTATTAATGTGATTGTGATAGTTTGTTTGTCACAAGAGGCCACCTAACTTACAAATATTTTGTGGATTGTATCATCGATAATGGCTCCCAAAAGAACTTGATTTCAAGAGCCATAGTCAATAGGTTGTAGCTTCTTGTACAACCCCATCCTCATCCATACTCACTTGGATGGAAGGATGAGGGTTCCTCCTCCATCATCACAAAAACTTGCATTGTATCCTTTGTATTTGGCCTGCACTATGTAGATAGAGTCACCTACGATGTGAATCCAATAGATTATTGTGATCTAATTCTTGGAAAGCCCTACCAGTTTGACAAGAGGGCTCAATATGATTCTTTTAAAAACATATATACATTGTATCACAAGAATAATATGTTTCTCATATGTGAAAACAAGAATACCATTCTCCTACTTTGCTCCACTCAGCAAAAAAATATTATATTGATATTCAGCAGGCCACATGACTAACACCAACTGCACCAATTTCTCCACAAAATGAGGTCATCCTTATTTTTTCAATATCTCATCCTACTACTCTAGTTGCTCCTTTTGCTGCTTCTTCCACTATTTAGCAACAATAACCTTCTTCAATTCAATAGGTTCCTTTTTTGAAATAGACTTCATAGATCCAATAGCCCTCAAGTTCCTTCTTAGGTTGGTAATAAAATTATGACCAAGCGATGTCTTCCAAATAAGGCACCTTTTGGAATTCTTGACATCATCAATACTCCTACCCATGCTGGACTTGGCATAAATATTCTAGAATAGGATAGTTAGTAATATATTCTAGAGGTATGTTTCTAATTGGATTGATGATAGTCAATCCCTAAAATAAGCAACTCAATAAGAGCATATCCTCCAAAATTGGTATATTGTTGTTACTTGGAAGGGAGAATGGTTGTACCTTGTGCCTATTTAAGCACATTATTCTAATGCAATTTTCAGCTTCATTAGATTCCACATCAATATAGTTGATTATTTAGGGAAAATCCAACCCCTAATATTGAAAAATAGGTAGAACCAACTCAAAGAAAGTTGGTCATTCAGGGTTGAAGTCACCTTGACATTGAAGATTTTTGAATAGAAAGAAAATTATAGAAAGAAGATAGATATATCAATGATATATCAGTCTTGAAGAAGGATAAAGAAGCATACAAAGCTTACTTTATATAGCTTCAAGCATTCAGTTGAAAGCTATAAGCAAAAAAAGAAGTTTCAAGATATATTGATCTTGACATAGGCTCAAGAAGCCAATATCATAGAGAAAGAGTCAAGAAGGATATTATATTGGAAAATCAACCTAAGATATAAATAAAGGCTTGAGATATTTGAGCATTCATTTGGTCAACATAAGGATATATATATATTGGCCATTAGCTATCATAAGGGAAGAAGAAAATATTGGTCATTCATTTGGCCAACATAAGAAGAGAATATTGGTTATTCATTTGGCCAACATAAGAAAAACTAGAGTGGTCATTCATATGATCAACATAAAGGTTTAGTGCAGTAAATAAAGTGGTCATCCAACCAACATAAGTAAATAAAGTGGTCATTTGGTCAATGTAAGTAAGGAAGTGGTCATCCATGCAATGTAAGCTAAGGTGACCATCCAACCAAGAAATAAAAGTGGTCATCTAGCCAACGTAACTTAAGGTGACTATCCAACGAGGGAAAAAATGTCATTCGAGTAACCAAAGCAAAAGTGTGTAAAGGTGATTTGGTCAACCAAAGAAAGAATAGAGGTAATTTGGTCAACCAAAATAGAAGAGTTCATTCGGTCAACAAGAAGAGAATAGAGGCTCTATGGTCAGACTACAACAAAATATAAAGGATATTTGACCAGACTATGAAAAGAAAAGTGGCTAAAAATTAGAAAAGAGTAAAAATATTTAAGCCAAAGCACAAGATAAACTAGGAGAAAGCAACATTGTATTTGGGCTGCACTCATAGTCCAACAAGCATCCTCATTCAAGATCCAACAATTCACCTACAATATAGATAAGTGAGTACATATACTAGTAACAAGTTAGTACTCGAAGCACACCAAAAAAAATTATATAAAGGTGGATTGTCATTAATCCAAGGGGATCAACATTCTATCAAAGAATGAATCATTAGCCAAGGGCATCAATGTTCTAAAAGATAACGAACTAGTTAGGAGGTTCACTATTCTAGAAATGGATAAGCAATAAGAAATAATATTTTATAAAAAGACCATCTACAACACTTCTAAGAGGAATAAAAAATTCATTAATAAAGGACAACACTTCACATAGGAAGAAAAAATTCACTAAGGAAGGACAATACTTCACAAAGGAAGAGGAAGCATCACAACGTGCATGAGAGAGCTAGTTGAAGCATTTAGATTGAGCGAAAGCGGTTTTGGAAGTAGTGGCATGTTAGAGACATGAATTCACATCTAGCCATGCAAAGGAAACATCAAAATGTTGCACCAATGAAACATTTCAATAGCTAACTTGCATAATTATTGCTAGGTAATAAGTGCTCACTTATATTTTTGGTAAATATTTGAGTTAGGTGCTTTATATTTTTTTTGGAGGTATAATGTTATGTTTTTAAAGTTTTTCATTTATTTATACGTCATTTCAAGATAGGAAGATATAAGGAATTAATATTTGGCTTAGTAAAATTTTTGGGAGATATAAGGTGTTAAGTATTGTTTTTTAATATTTAAATTTTTCTTGAGATTACTGAAGTATTTGAAGTGTTTAAATTTTGCAAAATAACCTAGGGAGTTAAAAGGTTTTCAAAATCAAAGGTTAGAAAATTTATATTTATTTTTGAATTTTAGAGTTATAAGAATTTCTACTTCAAAGGAAATATATCATAAAAATTGAATTGCATATTATAGAATAAATTATTAAAATTACATTAAATGATAATAGTGATGAAATGGTGCACAAACTTAAGTTTTATTCTCAAAACTTGATAGATGACTTTGATGGAAAGAAACAAATGACAAATGTTTTAAAAGAGAAATTATCTTTATTTCTCAAAGATGCAAAAGATGAAAAGTTCACAATGCTTATAAGCTATCTTCATGAAAAAAAATTAGAACATGGTGGAATTCATAAAACACCGTTATATTTTTATCAGAAGAATGTTTAATGATGTATTTTTCATTACTTAGTTTTGAGATATTTCAAGAAAAGAAACAAGAAAAGAAAGATGACACATTCAACTTGAATGAAGCTTATGTTAGCTTCAACGAGGAATCATTGAAATCAAAGATGTATTATTGTGATGATTTACTAACTCAATGTTTAGAAGCTACATCATTAGGTATATCACAATTAAAGATGAAGAAGAAAAGAGGAAAGAAGAAAAATAGGAGAATTCATACAAGGCTAATAGAAGATTTGAAATCAATGCCATAGAAGAATTATATACTGAAGATTGAAATATTGATCTAAAGGAGGTGGACTAAAGACGAATCTCAAGCATAGATTTGAGGTCGCATAAAGATTGAAGATAAATATGAAGATCAATATGGCAGACTAAAGTCCTCAATGACCAAATAATATAATATAGGGGTGTTGGAGTATATTACATTATTTGGTACATGTTAATATACCCCTATGGTACCTTCATGGTACATTTGTAAATAGTAGATTAGGATTGAGTCTATAGTTTAGAGTGTGATTTATATTTTCCCTTTTATGTAAGTGTGAATATGCAAGAAATGCACAAGTGTCATGTATAGATGTCATATGAAAAAATGCACAAGTGTCATGTAAGTTAGAGTGCAAGTGTAGGTTGAGTAAATGTGCACAAGTGTCTTGTATGTATGAGAATAAATATGTAATGTAAATATGTGCACAAGTGTCCTAGGTTAGGTGTGCAAGTTGTAGAAGTGTAAGAGTCATGTAAAGGTGTGTAAACATCATAGAGTCAAGTGTTCATCAAGTATGCAAGTGTCAAGTAGATAAGCCAAGAGTCATGAGACTTGGCATATGGAGAGCAATAGTCAAGTATCCAAAGAGTCACATTACTATTGCTATATTATGGAGACAATGATCCATAGGAAAAAAATTCATTCAAGAATCAAGTATTGAGAATTCAAAGTTGTAATAGAAAGAGAAGAAATAAAACTTGTATACATTTTGAGAAATTAATATTGTAAGTTATATCTCATGCATAATACATGAATAATTTAGAATATTTCCATTCATATTTCAGTATGTAAATGAATGTTATTTTATTTCTTATAAGCCTTGATATACATATTAATTTGTTCATATTATTATCTTGACCTTTATTATATTATGGCTATTTGATATTGGGATCTGTGTGAGATAACCTATGATATTTTGTGATAGTATAAGAATTATAAGGCCATCATATATAAGGGTATACTTGTAGCTTGAATGATGCCTTAGATAATGAGAAATGTAATGTCTCATCGAGCAAAATGATAATTAGAGGGCTTATTCTTCCTCTATAGAATATTTTTCACATGTTAAAAAAAATGTATTTTTCATTTTATTTTTAATTGATAAAAATAAAATAACTAAATACAGGCTTAATAAATCCTCCCACAATTCATGTGGGATACATAATTATAATTTGATTTATTGAATGCAAAACATACCTTGTTGGATATTGTCACCATTTTGACAAATCATTTTATTGCCACGTGTGGTTGTTTACCTCATAAATATTTTTATGAATGCCTTTGGTTTGGATAAAAATTTGTCTAGGTGGATTAAACTATGCTTCTTGGATATGAATTTTTTTGCTTTAACTTTGGAATAAATGTAGAGCTTGTGATTAAGTTTAAGATGAGCATTTGTCTCTATAATGCATCTCTCATATCAAAGTGTCCTCTTGTTGTTAGATCATGGGTAAATACTTTTGGGAAAATGTTAGAATGAAGTGTTTTTTAGTTGATTATCACCAATGCCAAGGTTTGGATGCTCGTCTCACAACACATTGAGTGAACATGTCTATCCTTCTCATTTTGGACTAGTCTCTTGTAGAAAAAAAAAGTTGAAGCAAAGCATTGATAGAATTGTATTTGTAATCCTTTGAGGTTTGTGATAGTTTTTATTAAATTATTTTCATTATTTGGTTAGTGAGTTGGCAGAAACCAACATGAATAAAACCTAAGTTAGAAATATGCTTCAATTAGAATTTAATTGTTAGCTATTGATTGTTATTTGGTGGATTGGTTACTGGCTAATCTCGACCATCCTCTGTAAATATATTCATTACAATTGAATGAAAATGTGTTCGTTGGCCTATATTGGTATGAGAGCAACTGATTCATGACTCTTGTAATATGGATTGCCTTTGTCGACAGCTGATAGTGAACTCATATTAACGAGCCTGTAACTGAACAAAGAAGGCACAACAAGATTGAAAGCCTATTGGATTTACTTTGTTAGCCATTTCTTGAATCCTGTATGCTGCCTTGAATCAAAAAAATATATAATTTTTTTTTTGAAGACGACAGAGTCCCTGTACCCCCGATCATAGCTGCCCAGGTTGCTTGGAAGGTAATCAAAAAAAATTTCTTATGCATTTTGGGTTAACCCTCTTGAAAGTATAGCCCTAGCCCGTGCCCAAGGTCCAATGCACACTAAACCCCAATTTTTTATTTTAAAAAAAACCGTTGCGCGTTCACCTCTCTTGAATGAAGGAGTCGGTGCCCCAAGGTCCAATGCACACTAAACACAAATTTTTTTATTTAAAAAAAAAAAAATTATTATGCATTTTGGGTTAACCCTCTTAAAAGTATAGCTCTTGCCCTAAGGTCCAATCCACACTGAACCTCAATTTTTTATTTAAAAAAAAAACTGTTGCGCAGTCAACTCTCTTGAATGGAGGAGTCCCTGCCCCAAGGTCCAATGCACACTAAACACCAATTTTTTATTTAAAAAATAAAATATTTTTTTTCTTATGTATTTTGGGTTAACTCTCTTGAATGGAGGAGTCGGTGCCCAAACGTCCTATGCACACTAAACCCCAATTTTTTATTTAAAAAAACATTTTTTATTATGCATTTTGTTTTGAATTTAATTAGATTACCTTTTTAATATTTAACTATAGAATTAATTAGTTAATTTAATGTTTTTCATTAATTAATTAATTAATTAATTTAATGTTTTTCATTAATTAATTAGTTAATTCATAGTTAAAATAAATTAGTTAATAATCAATTAATTAATTTAAATTAAACTTAGAATTTTATGCATTTAAAAAAAATTACAAAATCAAACTCCCAAGGGCTACAACATTATTTGAAAACAATGCTAAAAAAAAGTTACAAAATTTGCACAAAAACACCTTGTTCTTTTTTGCAAAACCAAAAAGGGGGCAACAAAATATTGTTTGGATTTTTGCAAATAAAAAACTATTGCAAAAATATTTTGTAAAAATTGGCATTGTAAAAGGTGCATTTTCGGTGGAATCTGACACCTTCAAAAATCATAAATTTGTGGGCATGATGAAATTGTGAAATGCATTTAATTTTATGTTTTATGCATTGATATATATATATATATATATATATATATATATATATATATATATATATATATTTTTTTTATATATTGTGGCAACAAAAGACCCCAAATTTATACCCTATTTTTGTGCAATTTATTGCGCAATGTAGCATTCGATAAAAACAGTACTTATAAAAACAGTACTTATAGCCCACAGGTGATGATATTGTGCTTTGGGCTACTATATCTATCGCCTAATATACCAACAACAACAATGTTTGGGCTATTGTTCCCTATAAACTATCGGGGATAAATAATGAAAGCCAATATTGATACTCACTTCATCATTACCCTATTCACTACTATCACTCGATGTAAATCCTAAAATTAAGTTTTTCAAAGTATTTAAGGGTCTTGTTGCCCTATGTATGCGAAAGTCTTTTTAAGTAGGTGTCAAAGATAGAGTGAATCCCTTTTAGTACTACTTATGTACCATGAATTGATCTATATAAAATACCTTTGAGTCTTCCTTGCGTATGATTGTGTCTATTGAGGAGATGAGCTTATTTCACATATCGACATATGAAAAGCAAGTATATCCAATAGAGCAGGACTATCGGACTAGTGATAGAATAGCTAGGATATCTACTATTACATTATTTAATGTAGTTGAATAGTGTTTGATAGGTGGCATATTGATGCAACTAGCTTAGTGAACTAATATTTTATTAGTCACTATTATAGGCTTAGAGACCTATAAATATGTAACACTTCTTATATGAATTTACAACTTTACATTTTCTAACATTGGTATCAGAGCCATTAAGGTGAAAAGACAAAGCACATGTAAGGAGGGCGCACTCCTCAATGACCAACGTGCATTTTAAAATGCATTAAAGTGGCCAACCAATGGCCTCTTGTTCATGTGGACAGTGGGACACTCCATCCATATGAAAAGACAAGCGACCATATGGGCCACTCCACCCACGTGCAAGGTGTTAGAGTTAAAGTGCACTATGCCTCTGTTTTGACACTTGTCAGTTTATACTGACACTTGTCAGTTTATAATATAGGCCTTCTGCCTATATATGTAACACATTTTTATGAATAATATAATCCCCTTCAGTTTTCCCTCCTAACATTTGGTATCAGAGCAGGTTCCCTCTCCTGCCTGTGAAACCCTTGAAGGGGGATTTCCCTCATGGAAATCCCCCCTCATTTTTTCCCTTTGGCCATTTTTTAAAACTGAGGGAGTATGCTCTCCATCTTTGATGGATCAGAAACCAGAAGTTTTCATGGCTGTCAATTTTTTATGGGATTTTTTTAGATTTTTTTTAGGGTTTACAAAATAGTGCCATCTGGTTGATTCTTTTCCACTGATTTGAAAGAAACTCGAGCGCGGTGGATCACAGGCCAAGCTGCCGTCGGGGCACCGTCACCGGTGTTGTCATTGGGGACCCAAGCAGACTCCTCTGAGAGAGGGTGGGCCATTCGTTTCTCTACTGAAGAGCCGTGATGTTCTGCGCCTCGACGGACCAGAAACCATGAAGTTCTTGCAAGGCCATGCCGATGCCAAAGCAGCCCGTGGCTTTGAGGGAACTAGTCTACGCTGCGTTCCTCAGCCCGTAGGGGAGTTTTTTGTACGATTGCAGCCATGTGCCCTGTTATAAATGCGAAAGGTAGCAGGAGATGGAGAACGCGATAGGAGAACACGACAGCGGTACCTGTTACGCTCCCTTCGAACTGCGGCCCTGCACCATTTCCCCAAGCCGGAGTACCAGACCCCCCTGGAGAAATATTTCTGACTATCTATTTCAAATTTTGAATGATACGCAAAAGCCCGGCACCATGGAATTTTGAGCTGATGTCCAGAGAACAGTGAAGATTGTAATGGAGGACGATAAGGGGATCGAATGAGAAAGAAGGCCATGGAGATGAGAGATGCGTCCAGGCAAGCATAGACCATCTCTTATATCGTCCATGGCATCCAACGTAGGCGGTTTTACAGGACTCCCATGAAGCAAGCGCAGACGTCTTGACGAAGAAGAGATATCAATTTGATCGAAGAATTTTTTTTTCAGGCCATGTAAAACCTGCATTCCCAGCTATATAATTCGTGGTCGCGGTTACGGGTGAGGCTCCGATCGACCGAGGGCTCAGGATCGGGGCAAGCGTCTACATCAGCGGACTGACAGGAGGAGGCTTGATAAAAAATGTGTATCTCCCTGCTTTTTCGATCAACGAAGGAGGCGTACTTTATAAAAGCTCCCTTTAAAAATTTAAATTTAATTGCTCTTCCTGGTGCTAGAAAATCTCTGTCGAGAGTCATTTCAGCATTGTCTAATGACGTAAATGCACCGAGGATCTATCGAAAGGAGATGCAGAACGCGACGGTGGCCTTTGCCCGTTGTGGACGTCACGGGATCGACTCCGCCTGTGGTTGGAGCCGTCCGTTAGCTTGGGCCAATGGCGGCCGTCTGCAAATCGCGGGTCCGCGGGGGCGAGAGCGGCATTTTTTGGATGTGCTTTGCCGGTCAGTGGTATTATCGATGTATTCGATGGAGGAGCGGAAGTTGTTCACCAAAGCCGACGACGACAAGGATTTGATTGAATATGCTGAGCGCTAGCACCACCGGTAGCAGCGCGGGATTTGTTTGTTAACTAACAGAATGTCAAAAACTACAAGTTGAACCACAGAGCATCTTTCGGTGAGGGTGAAGACAAAAATAAACTGACAGTCCATTCCTTGGTGCTGACAGTCTCACCCGCTGATAAAACAGAGTCTCGGTGTCGTGGCAATTGATTTCCTGGCGAACGCGGGTGTTAGCACCAGTATTTTTTGACGATGGAGCAGCAAGGGATTGAGGATTTAATGTCATATCGTGGGGGGCAATTTTATTCAAAATCATGGGTGGGGCCTTTTATTTAAAACATGAAACATTTATTTTTTGACAAGTGAGGGGGCATCTAATGTTTGTGTTTGCCAGTGGGAAGTAGTTGTTAATTAAAAGTTTTTCAAAGCATGGAGGCACTTTATATTTTTTTAAAAAATGTTTTGTTCCACATGGCAAGTGGAGTGGAAAAGACCCACATGGCTCATTATTGTACTCCTTCATTTGAAACTGATGATGGCTTAGAAGGCCCATGTAATTCCCCTGCGTGGGAAAATTGAGTCTGTTTTTTATTTCGCCAAAGTGCGATGCCAGGAATATGATATTCCTGAGGTTTATTTTGCCGCCCTAGAGAGGCATGCTATTTTTGTTCACAAGATGAAGGCTCCTTTGATGGTGGAATATAGGGGTATTTATAGTCGTTGGAAACGGTTTTTCGTGATGGACACAATGGTGGTGTCAAATTGTAATTTTGAGGCTGTTTCAATTCAATTTTTTAGCCTCAAAGTTTTTCTCCCTTGGAGTGCACTCTCGGTTGTACCTGACACTCCCAAGGTAATTTCATATGTGATCCTTGTACCTAGTGATCTTTTCTATACACTTTGCGAATGCAGCGGCTGGTTACCCATGAATTTTGGTGGGATGACATGGTCACCATAAGGACACTTATACTAGGGACTACAGACATAGACACCCTAGACTCTATCCGAGGTTTTTTCGGATCTACTTCTGAAGACTACAGACGAAGACACTTCAGAAGATTATCTTATTTTCTTCTTCTCTCCTCCTATTTTGATCTATGGCTCATTTTATTGTATTGAGTGCATTTTTGGCAGAGACCGACACTCTTATATGGCTCGTTTTTCCTTTCATTAGGTGCATTTTCGGCAGAGACCGACACCTTCTAGATTGAGTTCACCATGAGGAGGGATTTCATACTCATGGTGAATCTAGTTAGTGACCTACGAGTGGCAACATCCTCTGAGGATGACCTGCAGAGGCAACAGACCCAGATGTGGCTGACCCTGAGGCACCCATGATGACCCTGAGGCACTTAGACGGCTGACCCAGTGGCAACAGACCCATTGAAGTGGCTGACCCTGAGGCAACAAAACGAGATGTATACACAGTGGATCTAGCATTATTCATAGTTGGAGAGCCAAGCGCAAAGAGCACGAGCCTAGACCAAAGAAAAAGAGGATGATAGGTTATTTTTTAGAGAAGTCAACATTAAGGGGGAATGTTACCTAATGTTGACTTGCTTTGTTTTTTTCTTTAGTTAGGATAGTGCACTTTAAGGGGGAATGTTAGAGTTAAAGTGCACTATGCCTCTGTTTTGACACTTGTCAGTTTATACTGACACTTGTCAGTTTATAATATAGGCCTTCTGCCTATATATGTAACACATTTTTATGAATAATATAATTCCCTTCAGTTTTCCCTCCTAACACAAGGAAAGGTCCTAATGCCTTTGTACTTTAATGATGGAAAATTCATGTGGCCGCCCATGAATTTTTTTTTAAAATTGGCCAACTACTTAATGGCCAACCAAAACCTCCAACATGCATTATAAAAATGCATTTAATCCCACATGGTGAGTGGGAAGGCTTCAAAAGCCTTTAAAATTATTATATTGTATTCATTTTTAAATGAAACAAAGGAGGGATGGCCCATGCATTAAAATAATCAAACAAAAGGTGGGACAAGCAAAACCAAATTCGCCCACTTCATGACATGATTTTTTTTTAAATCATATTTAAAATATTCTGAAAAAGCACATGCTTAGAATATTCCCTATTGAGGGAGAAGGCAGAAAAATTCCCCTACGTGGGATAAAATTTTAATTCTGCATTGCCTAATTGAGACATTGCATCTCAAAAAATCAAGGTAAAAATTAATGCTTCCTGAGTATAGCAGTATTTATACTCGTTGGAAAGCATTTTTCGAGCACAATTCAGTGGAGATGTCAAAATCCACATTTGTAAAAGTCTATTGTGACTTAGTGCTCAAACCTTGTTAATTTTGCAAACAAAAAGGGGGGACAAAACAACGAATTTTGATTCTTTTGCAAAATTGTAACACAAGGTGGAAAATAGTGAAGTATCACAAAAGTTAACAATTGGCATTGTAAAATAGGTGCATTTTCGGTTGCATCCGACACTTATGTGATAAGAATTTTGTGGGCATTCTTGTTTGATTATTGCATTATTATTTTTGCAATTATAAGTCATAAAATCAAGAACACTCAAAACCCCAAAATTTCACAATAATTTGTGTAAATACTTGCACAGGTTTAAAGCTAAATTTTGATATTCACTCCATCAATACCCTCAATTCACTCTTCTTGTTTGGCTTAAACTCCTCAAACTTCTAATCCTTCTTTGGGAGGGTTTTTAGGTAGGTGCCATTAAATATTTTTTTGAGTGAATTCCCTTTCATGAACTCTTTGGAGTATATTGAAAGGTTGACCAATTTGGTGAAGAAATAAGGAACCTTCATAGTGACAATTATTTTCCAAACAAAGGAGATAAAACTCCTCAAGGCAATCAGAAAGGAAGAAGTCATCATATAATACCTTTTCTTTTAGGCTTCATAATAACAAATTTTTGCTTGAAGTACTTGCAATAAGGGAGGATTTTTTGGTGAACTTTTTGACAATTTGCCTAAGAGACAAAAGTTTTGCACTAAAAAGGGAAAAACTTCACAAATTGCTTAAAATACAAGATTTGTAAAACCTCTTTTTAGGATTCATAATAGCAAATTTTTGCTTGAAGTACTTGCAATAAAGTGGGGAATCATTCTTTTCTTTCTAAGAATATTTTGCAAAAAGGGGGGAAGACTTGTAATGGTGCATTTTTGGCAATGACCGACACCTTAGTCAAACTTCTTGTAAAATTCAATCATCTAGGGACTACAAAATCTAGACACCCTAGATTTCATCCGAAGACTACAAAATCTTGACACTTCGGACATCATCAACTTTGAAGACTACAAACGAAGACACTTCAAGAGCTTCTTCTTCTTCTTCTTAAATACCATCCTCTATTTTTGGTATCTAATGGCTCAAATTTTCTCAATATTGTTGTATGAAGACATTTTTGGCAGTGTTTGACACTTCCCAACACTATAAATGTGCTCATAAACACACTTAAATGGCTCAAAAGTCTTGTAATGGTGCAATTTTGGCAGTGATCGACACCAATGTACCTAAGACTTGTTTCACCTTGAGGGGGGAACACACCTAACAACAAAGTGTACCTCGTAAGTAGTGACATACTCTATCGCACCTAGCAAATGCAACGACTGGTTACCCATGCATGTCGGTAGGATGAGGTGATCACAATAAGGACACTTATGTTTGTTAAAGCAAAGTGAGGGCAATCCCACTTTTTATTAAGTACTCAAGTAGTAATTATCTTGCTTAGACCGAAAGGATGACTAAGAGGTAAACGACCGAGTGGCAGATCTAGAGTCAAAATGATCGAGAGGCGACAAACCTAATGGTGGACCCAGACGTAAAATTTTTTGAGTGACAAACCCAAAGACGACAGACCCAATGGTGGACCTAGAGGTATACATCTAAGCAAGAGCAGCCAGTGCCATGAGCAAAAGAACAAGAGCCTAAGACATTATCCCAAATAATGTAATAAGGGGGGATGATAGAATAGCTAGGATATCTACTATTACATTATTTAATGTAGTTGAATAGTGTTTGATAGGTGGCATATTCATGCAACTAGCTTAGTGAACTAATATTTTATTAGTCACTATTATAGGCTTAGAGACCTATAAATATGTAACACTTCTTATATGAATTTACAACTTTACATTTTCTAACAACTAGCGGTATAAATAAACGAGGACCATTTGGTGTTATAAGAAACCCTCACAATGACCATTATAAAAGCATATTTATCAGACTTATAGTTGCTTACAGGTTCAAATTTTACTTCATGGAAGACAAATATGAGGAAAATGTTGTAGGTGGAAAATATGTGGGACATCATGATTGGCAAAGTCACAATGCCAATGATTGGTGGTCCTGGATAATACACTTATGATGATGCAAATGCAACAGCACTAATGATCAAAATTCTTGACACAACTAAAGAATTTCAATCACAAATTTATGGAAAGGAGAATGCAAAAGATGCATGGGATACAATGACAACAATATATGAAGGAAATAATCAAGCCACGATTTTTAATCTTCAATCCCAACTTCACACTCTCTGCATGATGAATGGAAAAAGTGTAGAGGTGCTTCTTTATAGAGTTGTTGATCTGAGAGCCAAGTTGCATGTAATGGGTGAGAAAGTAGAACATAATATCTTAACCTCCATCATTTTGAGAGATTTACCAGATTCTTTTGGAATGTTGGTCCCTTCCCTTCAAGTGTCCAATAGATAAATCTCTTTTAAATAGTTGGTTAATTTACTACAATAATAAGAAGCGAATAACAACCAAAGATATCAAATGTCCAATACCACACTCTTTTCTAAACAAATTGGAGCTAAGAAACAAGGGTACTTTCAGAAGGGGTCTTCCTCTAAGGGTTCAAACACCACTTCCTACAAAATATTCCTCAAAAATAGAAGAGGTACTACCATATTTGTGAGATGGACAACCATGACACCAAAAAATATTGGTTCAACAAAGGTGACAAAATTAAGCAACCACAACAGAAGAAGGGACAATACAAACCATGATGAAGAAATAAATAATAGAGGGGAAATATTATTATTGAAGAATAAAATTCAAATTCTAAGAGAGCACACAAGGTGCTCACGACTCAAACTAATCCCAAATAAAAATTTAATGTTTGGTATATTGATTCTGGTTCCAGCAAACACATCTGGTGATAAAGGGTGGTTTGACACATTTGAGGTCAAAGAAGGCAAACCTATGACTATCATCAATAATAAGACCTATCGAGTCTAAGGAGAAGGAGATGTTTCAATGACACTTTCATATGGACAATGCAAAATTGAGAAGGTACTTTATGTGCCAGGATTGACCAACAACTTGTTGTTTGTGCTTCAAATATTGGATAAAATTATGGTGGTTGACTTTAAAGTTGTTAATGGACAAAAGGGTTGCTTCATTACAAAATATTACACATATAGCAATAACTTCCTGCAAACACGGATTATTTATTTTAGATGCCATTTATACCTCTCATGTTCCCATGGCTACCAACACAAAAGAAGCTACCTCATTATGGCACAAATAGTATGGGTATCTTAGTTTAGGTTATTTGCTTCAAATGAGTAAGCACGATATGGTGTTAGGTTTGCCCAACATTTCACATACTTTACTTGTATGCTTAAATTTCTTAGTAGAGAAGCAACATCAAGTTCCATTTGATTTGAGCTCTTCATAAGCCAAATCACCATTGGAGTAAATCTACACTGACCTGTGCAAACCCATGCCAAATAGTTGAGGTGGAAAGAAGTACTTTTGGTTGTTTGTTGATGACTACTCTGAAAAGATATTGGTTTTCTTTCTACAGCTAAAGTCATATGCCTTCTATTTTTAGCAATTTCATAAGTGTCTTGAGAAAGAATCAAAATGTTCCATCAAGACCCTCCACTCAAATGGAGGGGGGAAATTCACCCCCAATGAGTTTTCACGGTTTCTTACCAAACATGGGATTAAAAGACAACTTACTACAACCTACACTCTTTAGAAAAATAGATTTGTTGAGAGGAGAAATCATTTCATCATGGACATGGTTTATTGTATGCTCATAGGTGCACATATTGGGCAACAATATTAGGCAAAATCTATCACTACAACTATGTATATCTTGAATCAAGCACCAATAAAAACTCTTCAAGGAGTCACACCAAAAGAAGCATGGTGTATCGCTCCAAATTTTTCACACCCTTACCTTCAGGCTATAGGATCCGTGCCCGGAAGGGGGATGTGAAAAGGATGGCACGGTACCTCGGACTGAGAGGCCTTGCGAAGGTCCCGCCTCTCGGGGGAGGTGTATTATGGTGATTTTTTGATGGATGGTGGGTTCACCAGGAAACGTTTGAATGGCAGTTTCCACGCCTAGGTTGGGAATGTGTTTTATGTGTTCAGTTTTATCCTTAAACATTCAAGTCCTAGGTTTGGCCAAATGAATCTAAATTGCTCTATATGAAGATGCAGATTAAATGAATACAGAAGAACAAATTAGGACAGAAAATAGAGAAAGTAAGCAAGATTAAAAAGTCATACCTGATCCGGATGTCTGATGAAGATTCTGATTCTTGAAGCAGTCAGGATCGCCTCTGATTTGACAGGATCATCTGCTATCAGACAAGATCATCTGAGATTTGATGAATTCATCAGACGAATTCGTCAGAGACCTACAATCAGAGAAGTAGACACAAAATGCAGAAAATGCAACTATTCTAACAGAGGGCAATGATGTAGAATAATAGGAATAACATTAAAATGATGATAATAAACAAAATACGAGTGTACTACAATGACTTAATGACAATTGGTGACTTAATTATGCATTTAAAGCTACATGGGTGAACTCCAAAATGCAGAATAATAAAAAATAATAAATGAACTAACTAATTGCAGAATAATACAATGAAAAAGGATGAAGAAATGCAAACTCTGGGCACTGATTGCCCCCAATGTGAACTGCAGTCGAAATCGTCTCTGATTTGACAGGATCGCCTCCGATCTGAACAGGATCGTCTGCGACGATGTAAGCTTGCTCCGGCTGAAAAATGACAAGGTTCCTGCAACAAAATTTGGATAGAACAAATGCAGATAGTAATTTAGGATGTCTAGTGCGTGTAGAATTCGAGTTACAGGGAATTTCAGCCAGGGGGATGCTAAGGGGAGGGCCTAGGATTAAATAGGCTTAGGAGGGAGGTTAGGAGGTTGGAGATCATCCCTATTTGGGAGATCTCCAATGGGGAGGGTCTCTAACGGCGTAGACACGCTTCTGCCCGGATTAGAGACGCCGTTGGAACAGAGGCTAATTGTGAAAAATTAGTTTTGGGACAAGATCGTCTGGACGTCCTAGCCCAGACGAAATCGTCCGATCTGAGGCGATATCGTCTGATCGACGACGATATCGTCAAACGGTCAAAACAAACTCTAAAAATGGCATGGGAAATGAGGAAACGGATTAAGCGACGGTTTGGGAGCGGTTTTGGAGGTTAAAATTTGAATTTGAATTATTTACTAGAGTAATTGTAATTATTAAGGTTTTATTGCGCCAATTTTAGGGTGCTACATTTTGCCCCCTCTTTAGCGAATTTTTTGAAGAAAATGCGTTAAAGATGAGTTCTTCTCGATCTACGAGAAAGCAAAAATTATTCCCATTTTTAGGCGACGATTCTTGGTCGAATCGTACGACAACTTACTATGGTGCCCCCTCCGTGTTTTTACCCAAATCGAACGTTTGAGGTAAAAACGCGGAAAAGCAAAATTTTAAAATGTTTTTAATTGTGTTTTGAATAAAATTAAGAAAAATAGGGTAAAACCCTAATTCATTGTTACTGTTCATTTTTCTGGTTTTTAGAGCTCTACAAGCAAAAATGGTCGAGACAGACGCACGGATCGACAGAGGTCCGACGCGGGCTACGGGTAAGAGTCTAAACTTAGCTTAGAATGGTTTAAGTTGAATTTACATGCTTTTTAGATTGATTTTAAATAAATTTTGAGCATCGCGGCCATTTTTGGGCCGTCGACGTCGTCGGGACGAAATCGTCCCGATTTCGACGAAATCGTCTCAAGTTCGCCGATTTCGTCTAAGGGCGAAATCGGCGAAAGGGGGACGATTTCGATCAAATAAGGGACGATTTCGGCTTGCGAAATCGGAGACGATTTTGCTCAAATTTGGGACGATATCGTCCAATAGTGGACGATATCATCATTTGTATAAAATTGAACTGATTTTACTTGCATTATTAATCACTTGAGTTTTTATTAATGATTTTTTATTGTGTTGTTGTTTATGTTGCAGAGAGGTTTACTAAAGAGCAGAGAATGGAAATACGATGGGTTGAGAGATGACTTGGCCGCTCTATCACAGGCAGAGCGGGATCAGCTGGCTCAGGCCGGCTTACAGCATGTGGCAGAGATGCCACAAGTTTCTACAGACATGGGGCTACTGACAGCCCTGGCAGAGAGGTGGTATCCGGGTTCTTCCTATTTTTGGTTACCCACAGGGGAGATGACTCCCACATTGGAGGATGTATGGAGGATTCTGAGGATCCCCATACAAGGACGGTTGATCACTCCTACGGCCAATCAGGGCCATGCTATGATGCGGTTGTGTGGCGATCCGAGCTTCGCCCTGGAGAAGGGCGGAGTGAACATCGAGGCGCTACGTCAGATGCCTGGGGCATCCAGACTCACACGGGTTTTGGCCGGAGTGGTAGGTGGACTTCTGCTGTGCCACCAGAGCGGGTGCAGGGTACCATGGGTGCTAGCAGATGTGATCTACGACATGCGTGACCATGGTTACAGGTTCTCTTGGGGCAGCTTTGTTCTATGTCGATTGTACAGGATCCTGCATGGGGTCGTGTACAAGGGCGGCCGATGTCTGGTTATGACATCGCTACTACAGGTTTGGTGCTGGGAGCACATTGCAGTGCGGAGGCCGATAGGGCTTCCTTTGATAGGGATTGACGGGGAGAGGCCCCGAGTTTTCTACTGGTGGCTCCGAAGAGGGTCACAGCGGTGGATTGATCTGCCGATGTCCCGGAGACTGCTGGATGACCTTGTCCCGGACCAGATCACCTGGAGGCCTTGGAGGGATCATCCAGGGTGGGCCGAGGATGGACAGGAGCTGGCTCGCATCAGGCGAACCTGCTGGCTGAGGATGGAGAGGGGAGAGGTGGAGCTCCACCGCTACGACCGAGTTTTGTGATAGTTCGGTCTACAGTAGGGGATCCCATCTCTCAGGGATTACGAGTTTTCCTGGACTATCCGGGATAACACTACAGTTAGCGGGGCTCCAGATATGCAGCGCTTCTAGAGTCAGGACGTAGATGATGCCCCCATTCAGCCAGTGGATGGGGACGATGCTGGGGTAGCCGACGGCTATGATGCCTAGTACATAGGCATCCGCCCTCCTCGGATGACGAGGGCTCAGGGTCCGATTCACGCAGTTGTGCATCGAATGGGGAGGCGGCGCCAGGCGGCCATTGAGGCGGCACAGGGTCACGACGGGAGAGAGCAGAGGAGACCACAGGCACAGCAGAGGCCACGACAGTGGGAGAGGAGGGAGGAGAGACCCCCTTCTCCATAGAGAGAGAGGCCACCATCGCCCGATAAGGGCAAGGGTGTTGACACTAGGGAGAGCAGCGAGACAGCGACTCTCCGAGCTGAGGTTGCCCGCCTGCGGGCTCAGGTGCAGACATTGCAGGATGAGGCTACACGGCTTAGAGCTCGGGGCGGAGGAGCGAGCACTCGAGATTTAGCATGCGCTATTGCCCAGGTTACATTCTATCAGGCTCTATACTACCAGGCGGTGCCAACAGAGCAGAGGGTGCCATTACCAGCTCATATTGCAGAGCCTGTCGTGATGGGGTCATCTAGGACATCATCACGATCGGCATCCAGGACTCATGGCACCACACGGACTACGATGGGGCCACCTCCTCCACCTCAGGGTGGGGAGGAGATGAGGCTGAGAGCTCGAGGGGTTCTCGAGACACTGCACAGAGGATATATGATTGAGAGGATTGAGTATGCCAAGATGTAGATTGTGGCATACCAATCTATTTTTGATATGATGTACATATATTTGATATATATATAGATGAGATATTTTTTGATCATATGACTTGTCTTATGTATTTTTATGATGCTTTTAATGTTTTGATTGATTGATTTGATGATTCATGTAATTACGTCGTTGGAAATATTATGGTTGAAATGTCATGCTTGAAAAATTTAAATGAAATAATCTGATAGAACAAATTGGTTGTTTGTGATGTGATGATTGATAAAAAATAAAAGGGGACTTTTAACAATAATTTCAAAGGACATTGTCGCTATTATAGACCATTTCATGGAGTCGCCGCTCACTCGGTCGTCAAGCTAATCCCAGTATAGAAATATTGTTAAAAAGTAAAAGAGTGCTTAAGAGACTGTCTTAAGACTTTGGTGCAATGGTGCAAATGATGATGATGATGGTTTGTTTTCAGATTTTCATAAAAATAGTATGCATGAAATAATGTTAAAATGATTTTTGCTAGGCATAAATTCCTAAGTGTGATAAATTTTTTGGATAATTCCCTAGGAATTATACCATCATTGCAAAATTGAAGGTTGACATAATGACATGAAATAGTGATAATGTGCATGCTTTTTAAAAGCATAATTGTATAACATAATGATTTAAGTCATATGGTTTTCATGATTTTTAAATAAATGGGGAATAAAAATTGGTACAATGGTTTGCGCTAGGCATAGAATATGTAGGTATAGACTTATACCATCATCGCGAAATCCAAAAAGAGATAGTTTTATTGCATGGTTGATTTTTTAATAAATAGAAAATATGAAGATGAGGACTTGCGCTAGGCATAAAATTCCAATTTTGGTTTTGGAACTATACCATCGTCGTGAAAGTCGATAATATATATATATATATGTGTTTTGATTGTATGGTTTTGAAAGAAATTTTGATTTTTTTGATTATGTATGTAGTTGTCTTTATACTAAACAACTGTACTTTAAAGAAGAAAATGAATTTATTCCAGACAATTTGCAAAAAAATATTTCAAAGTATCTTAAAGACAAAAGTTAGATTTATAAGGAATCCCATGTGCATATGTGAATTCATTTCCAATCTTGATTTATCATAATGATACACAAAATCTCTCAAATACAAAATGTGTGTGCAATTGCTATGTTCATTTACCAGTTTTGAGCAAGATAATATGATACAAGTGATTTGAATGAACCAAATAAGTGTTCATTAACCATGATGTAGATGCATATAACCATACTAGACTACTATGTAAGTCGGATTATCAAGAGCTAGCTAATCCATAAGCAGACATAGGTCTGTACAAAAGAAGGTCGCTAATGTGACGGACATATCGCCACGCTAGGAGTTACCCAAGGCCAAGCAGGTTGGGCACAAACCACCTGTTATGGGGCTTACCTCACAGTTTTCGAATAATTGAGAATTCCAAGGATTCAAGCTCATCAACCCTTCTTTTCTTTTCAAAGGGTAGGGAAAGGGATTTTATTGCTTTTGCTTTTGCTTTCTTTTGCTTTCTTTTGTATTTTTTTTTTTTTGCTTGATAATGCTGTAATGATATAAAATAACATTTTTCTTTTTCTCTTTTTCTTGAACTTTGCTTTTTCTTTTTGTTCTATGCTAGGGATACTTGCTCGGATTAGTTGTAGAGCAAGGGATTTTTATTCTGGGTAGGGGTGAGCTTGTCCTTTTGCCAATTCTCAAAGATTCTAGACCATGTGCATGATAGGATAGCAGGGGAAACTTTTCGCTCAAGAAACCACTTCTACTATGTAGCATAGCATGGAAATTACAAATATAATCATTTTATTGTGAAAGGATGTGCTTGGTTTAAGTAAATAACAAGATCAATTCTCTGTGCTCAAACTTTATTTAATTGAATTTTGTGGACTTTGATATAAGAGAGATTAGTAATCATGCCAGATAAAATCAAGATATTTATTTTTGTGTTTGTGAAAGTGAGGGATTCCAAATAAATGCTAATTTATCCAAAATAATTTGAAACATATAACTGCAACATTTGTAAGAAGATATATAAAAATACTTTTTGAGAAGTTTTGAGAATGTTGACTCTCTCTTTCTTCTTTATGTTGTTTTGGTTTCGAAAGAGTCAAGAATATTGTTGTTTTTTATTTTTATTATTATTTTTTTGTTTTTGAAAGAATTAACAAGTGCCATAAATAAATACAACAAATAGTTTTGAATATTTTGATGATTATGAATGTTTTTGGTGTTTTGATTTTAATTTATGAATTGAAAGAAATACAAGATAGTGTATTTTAATTTTTGTATTTTGATATGAATTTTTTGATGAATTGAATTGGTGGTATATACAAGATGATCTATATACACTATACAAGGTTATTTGAGTATAGCATGTCTAAGGTTGCTTCAAAATCAAAGGAGGTTTTGAAGGATAATTTGGTTGTGTTGAAGGTAAGAACAAAAGGTGATGAATAAAAGGTAGTGATAACAAAAGCTTTGTTATAATGTAGAATAATGTAGCAAAAGATTTGACTTTTATATGTGTAAAATTGATCATGTTACAAAATAAAATGTCAGAAGGATAAGAAAGTTCTTCATTCTTATCACTATCTTCCAAGTCTTGATAAGATGGAGGGAGCATATATGAAAGATATGCATGGGTGTTATTTGGTAAACAAGGATGATCATATATGGATGAAGAAAAGTGATGGATAGAAGATAATTGTGATAATAGAGAATGTATAGAACTTGATGTTTCAACCATTAAATATTCTTCAAATGGTGTTGGGTCACCATGTATGGTAACAATTTTATTTGCAATTTCAAACTTCAAACATTGGTGAAGAGTGGAAGGGACAACCCTCATCGTATGAATCCAAGGACTTCTGAGAAGTAGGTTGTAAGGTGAAGGGCAATATGCTACATAAAACAAAGTATCCAGGATCTTGGATCCAATATTAAGGGGAAAAATTATAGTACCTTGAGCTTCTTGAATTTCATTGTTAAAAGATTTTATAATAACATTTGATTCATTAAGATCTTCTTCCTTTGATTTGAGTTTTTGGAATAATTGATAAGTGCATAAATTAAGAGAGGAGCCATTATCTACCATGATAGTTTTAACAGGTGTTTCTTTACTAGATCCTGTAATGTAAAGATAGGAGTCTTCTTGTGGAGTAGAGGAAGGAATCTCCTCATCATAGAATGAAATATGGTTAACCTCAAGAGGGTTTACACCATTAATTATGTTCTTAGAGAAAATATGATGAGGAACAAATTGTTGGCTAGGTATCTTGAACAAAGTTTCCTTGTGAGAACTTTGTAATACTTCTAAAAGGGATATCTTTGCTTGAGGATTAATCACTTGTTGTTGGCTATCAAAGTGGATTTCAGATTGAGATTTTGATTCTAAATATGAGCTTTCTATGCTTACATTCCATTTTGGATCATTCTCTAGAGCCAAAGATAGTTTTGAAGGTTGGTCAAATGAGGAATCCATATCTTGAATATCAGATTGAGTTGATTGAACTTGAGGTTGCTCATTTGTAGTTTTTGTTACAATATTAGTAATATCATCATGATGGGACACATTAACATGCAATATTTGATTGGTTTCTTGTTGTTGATAATTGAATAGGGGTTCTTGGGAGATCCCCATGTCTTGATTGATTATTGGTATTTGTTGTGTAGGAGTTTGATTGTTTACTGGAGATTTATAATCAGTTGTAGATTGTAATTCCTTTATATTAAAAAGACCCTCATCAATCAAATCTTGAATTGCACATCTTAAATCTTTACATTTTTGTGTCATATGTCCATCTACTCTATGATATTCACAATGTAGCTCAGGTTTAAACCAATCTGTTGTGGTATAAGGTTGTCTTATGGAAGGGAGTTCAATCCTATTTGTGTCAAGTAAATACTTGAGAATTATATCCATTGGTTGATTGAGCTTAGTAAATTTACGTGATGAAGGTTTTCGAGAGGTTTTTGATACGTGCCTTAGGAATTCAGTCATAAAAGGGCCTAATGGTTTCTCACCTCTACTTTCTTTATTATGGGTAGAATGATGATAGGAAGATTGCGAAGTATGAGGTGAGTGCATGGTAGAATTGGAAGAATAAGTATTTTCTTGTTGAAATGGATGTGTTGTATTGAAAGAAGAATATTGAAATGGTGGAGGAGGATTGTATGTGGATTGATAGACATAATATGGATATATGGGAGAATAGATAATATCGTTATGAAGAGGATTGGAAAAGGGATTGTCCTGTTGGGGTAAGGATGAAAAATGAGAAAAGTGTGATGGAGGTGATGTTGAATAGGGATGAGGTTGGTCATAATCAACAAATGTATTTGGCTGAATTCTTCCAACATTACTGATGGGCTCATATTGATTTGAGTAAAAACTCATGGTTTCTTTAGTACTTCTAAAAGTAATATTTAGTATCTACTATTTAGAATTGAATCTAAAACATACAAACTTGAAATGATGATTTTGTTATTTTTTTTCTTGTATACATATATATATATATATGTTTTTTTATATTTTTGAATCAGAAAGATGCCTATGTTATTCACGTCGGGTTCACCAAAATGTATCGCTCCAAATTTTTCACACCCTTACCTTCAGGCTATAGGATCCGTGCCCGGAAGGGGGATGTGAAAAGGATGGCACGGTACCTCGGACTGAGAGGCCTTGCGAAGGTCCCGCCTCTCGGGGGAGGTGTATTATGGTGATTTTTTGACGGATGGTGGGTTCACCAGGAAACGTTTGAATGGCAGTTTCCACGCCTAGGTTGGGAATGTGTTTTATGTGTTCAGTTTTATCCTTAAACATTCAAGTCCTAGGTTTGGCCAAATGAATCTAAATTGCTCTATATGAAGATGCAGATTAAATGAATACAGAAGAACAAATTAGGACAGAAAATAGAGAAAGTAAGCAAGATTAAAAAGTCATACCTGATCCGGATGTCTGATGAAGATTCTGATTCTTGAAGCAGTCAGGATCGCCTCTGATTTGACAGGATCGTCTGCTATCAGACAAGATCGTCTGAGATTTGACGAATTCATCAGAGACCTGCAATCAGAGAAGTAGACACAAAATGCAGAAAATGCAACTATTCTAACAGAGGGCAATGATGTAGAATAATAGGAATAACATTAAAATGATGATAATAAACAAAATACGAGTACACTACAATGACTTAATGACAATTGGTGACTTAATTATGCATTTAAAGCTACATGGGTGAACTCCAAGATGCAAGAATAATAGAGAAATAATACATAAATTAACTAAATGCAGAATAATACAATGAAAAAGGATGAAGAAATGCAAACTCTAGGCACTGATTGCCCCCAATGATGACTGCAGTCGAAATCATCTCTGATTCGACAGGATCGCCTCCGATCTGAACAGGATCGTCTACGACGATGTAAGCTTGCTCCGACTGAAAAATACTAAGGTACCTACAACAAAATTTGGATAGAACAAGTGCAAATAGTAATTTAGGATGTCTAGTGCGTGTAGAAGGTCGAGTTATAGGGAATTTCAGCCAGGGGGATGCTAAGGGGAGGGCCTAGGATTAAATAGGCTTAGGAGGGAGGTTAGGAGGTTGGAGATCATCCCTATTTGGGAGATCTCCAATGGGGAGGGTCTCTAACGGCGCAGACACGCTTCTACCCGGATTAGAGACGTCGTTGGAACAGAGGCTAATTGTGAAAAATTAGTTTTGGGACAAGATCGTCTGGACGTCCTAGCCCAGACGAAATCGTCCGATCTGAGGCGATATCGTCTGATCGGCGACGATATCGTCAAACGGTCAAAACAAACTCTAAAAATGGCGCGAGAAAGGAGGAAACGGATTAAGCGGCGGTTTGGGAGCGGTTTTGGAGGTTAAAATTTGAATTTGAATTATTTACTAGAGTAATTGTAATTATTAAGGTTTTACTGCGCCAATTTTAGGGTGCTACACATGGAGTGAAAGAAATCCCTCCATTTCTCATCTAAGGATATTTGGATGCAAAGACTTCATGCACATTTCAAATAAGAAAATGAGTAAGCTAGATAATAAAAATTTACAATGCATCTTTCTTGGTTATGCTGAAGAATCCAAGAGCTATCGATCAATTGATCCTATAACCAAGAAAAATCATATAAGTCAAGATATGGTATTCGACGAAGCTCCTAAGTTGGATACACCAAAAAATAGCAAAGATACATCTCCTGCTATACACCTAGAATTTGAGGAGCCTAAGTCAAGGACTCCGTCCACACAGAAGAAATTTTCAAAATGGTATACTATTATTATAAGAGATGTAAAATTGGATGCACCTCTTGATCTCAATTCATATCAACCACATACTCGAAGCATGTCTTGTTAAGAAAGAGAAGAAACCAAAGATGAAGAAGATGATGATGATGAAGAAGAAAGCAGTGAAGAGGAAGATAGAGGTTTGATGACTTCTGTAGTGGAGTATGAAACTGCTTTAGTGTAATAAGTACTTAGTGTACCTCAATGGAAGACAACTATGGATGCAGAACAAATGTCTCTTATGAAGAACAAAACATGGGAGCTAGTTGATGTACGCACTAGAAAGAAGCCCATTAGCTACAAACGGGTATACAAAGTCAATATAAGGTAGATGGACCTATTGACAAGCATAAATTCCACCTTGTTGCAAAGGACTATGCTAAAAAATAATGTATATATTATGAAGAGACATTCACACCAACTACAAAAATGATAACCATTCGTATACTTTGTGCAATGGTAGCTTAATTCGGATGGAAGCTTCATTATATGGATGTGAATAGTGTCTTATTGAATGGTGATCTAAAAGAAGTGTACATGACTCAACCTTAAGGATATGGTGTACATGGACAAGAGCAAAAAGTTTGTAAATTTATAATATCCTTGTATGGGTTGAAACAAGATCCAAGATCTTGGTACATTAAAATTGATAATCACCTCCTACAACATGGTTTCAAGAGAAGTCCCTCTGATACCAATATCTATTTCAAGAAATTTGGCTTTGAAATAGTGATACTTGTACTCTATATTAGTAATGAGTATGTTACAAATATTTCCACAAAGGCACTTGCACGTATCAAATTTGATTTTTTTTACAACTCTCTATGTACTTCAAATAATGTAACCATGGGGGATGTTAATATATGCATATAGGCTATAGTGTTTGTTAAATTATTTTCATTATTAGGTTAATGAGTTGGTATTTCAAAAGCCAACGTGAATAAAACCTAAGTTAGTGTTAGGACCCTCCTAACATGTCCTAATACTTGTATTTATTTATTAATTATATTCAAAGGGTCACAACCCTTCACTCTTACAACTCTTAGAATAGGTATTTAAATACAATCCAAATATGGTAATAAGGGCATCATCGAAGAATATATTTACTTATTAATTGTGGGTCTTCCTCCAATTTAACAATGATTCTTTTCTTAAACAATGATTCCTTCATTAACTTGCACTCACCATTGTTTTATCGCACAGCTAGGAAGGACCATACCATCTGGATCAGAGCTAGATCAAGGAGCCAATTCACCATCATTTTTTTTCCCACCGCACATTCCAGCCCAGTCCATTCTATTTTATCACTCTCACTTCCCTGCGGATCGTGGAAAATAAAATCGAAAGTAGAGAAGTTTCCATACGACTGAAATATTCATCGATGGTGTCGTGAAGAGAATTCTGGTGAAATAAAATAGATATTACATTATAACCAAGTTATTATAAACTCCGACATCGAAAAATAAAATAATTACCGGGAAGTCGTCATTGGTTTCGACGTCCAAAATGAAAAGAAAGAGAATTAAATTTTTTAGGGACTAAAAGTCCCACATTAGCTGTGCTACAACTTTGTAGCACTTTATAAGCACCAAAGTGCACAAGGAAGAATGTGACTTCAGTCACGCCTTCCCCGTACCTCATGCGAACCAACCACTGCCCAGTCCTTCCTCAAAATTCGTATCGTTCGCCTGCTCCTCGTGTTCCCACCTACCACCCCTACGCCTCGATCACCTGCTATCATGCTCATGCTCTGTTAGTTTGCCTACTCCCGCATGTTGTCGTGCTCTATCAGTCTCATAGTCTCGCCTATTGTCGTGTTTCATGCTCTGTCAGTCCCACCTGCTGTCGTGTTTCATGCTCTGTCAGTCTCACCTACTGACGTGTTTCTCGCCTGCTCCCCTGTGTTTCCTGCCTACCGACCATCGTGCGCTCTCGGGCACCAAATTTAAAAGTTGATAGGGCATTGCCCACCAAATTTTGACAACTTTTGTAAAAGTTGCTAAAACAACTTATAAAGTTGTTAAACAAATTTTTGCTCACCTGGTACCAAGTCATATTGATTGTTACCTACACCAACCGCAATGGCTGAAGGACGACGATCACTGGATTCCATTCATGAGAAACATGAAAGGCTCGTTGAAGAAGTTAAACAGGAAAGAGAGGAGAATGCCCATAACACAAGAGAACTCTTCGAGAAAATATTTGCAATGGATGTTAAACTTGATGCTATCAGTCAAAATCAGGCAACAACACATTCAAATTCAACCAACAATGGGTCATCAAACCGAGCAATGTTAGGAGGTCCACAAACTTCCATTTTACCATGGACGACCAAATTAGACTTCCCAAAATTTGAAGGCGGAGACCCTACAAACTGGATCTACCGAGCAGAGCAATATTTCTCACTAAATCAAATTCCAAAAATGCAAAAAGTGCATATCGCCTCCTTCCACTTGGAAAATGATGCCATCCAATGGTACCAATGGTTCGAGAAAACTAACGGCACTCCGACGTGGTCAACCTTTACACAAAATCTATTAGTGCGATTCGGCCCTAGCAAGTTTCAAAGCTTTACAGGGGCCCTCACTAAATTATGCCAAACCACTTCGGTAAGCGAATACCAAGCAGAATTTGAAAGGCTAGCTAATCGAACATCCGGATTAGACGCTGCCTTCTTTCAAGAATGTTTTGTCAGTGGATTAAAAGAAGAAATTCGAATTGAGGTGCAAATGTATAACCCTACAAACATGTTAGAGACCATTGGCTTGGCAAAATTAGCGAAAGACAAAATCAAGGCACGAAATCGGTTCACAAAACCAACCTTGGGGAAACCATCAAACACTTATACCAACCCCAAACCAATGCAAAATGGAAGAACCCAAAACTCCTACACAACCCCCAAAATTAACCCCGCTCTACCAATTAAGCGTCTGAGTTTCGAGGAAATGAAGGAAAGACAAGCTAAGGGTCTTTGCTACCATTGCGATGAGAAATTTGATAGAAATCATAAATGTGCCTCACGAAAATTATATATTCTAGATGCCACAGAGGAAGGGAATTCTACTAAAGAGGAACCTGAACTCGAAGTAGAGGTATTATCCAACACACTTGAAAGTGACGAAGAAAATGCACCAAAGGTTTCCTTCAATGCCCTTGCCGGATTTTTTGCCCCTCAAACAATGCGAGTTAAAGGGTATTTTAAGAAACAAAACCTTACTGTGCTACTAGATTCTGGTAGCACGCACAATTTTATCGATCCAAAGGTGGCTAAGCAAGCAAATTGTTTTATATACCCTTGCAATAACTTCGAAGTGATGATTGGAAACGATGGAAAAATTGCATGCAAAGGAAAATGCAAAAATATAAAACTAACTATGGGGGTTTATAACATGAAAGGTGACATGTACGTCCTACCCCTAGGTGGGTGCGACATTGTACTAGGCGTACAATGGTTACGAACCTTGGGCGTAGTCCAATGGGAATTTGATGAACTATGGATGAAGTTCACAACAAAGAACCAAACCTATATTATCAAAGGCCTAAAATCAGGACCTTCCCAAATCGTCAGCTCGCATAGAATGGAGAAAATTATCCGAAAAGGAAACAAAGGAATGGTCACCCAATTATTTTCAATTCAACCTAGTCACAAAGAAGAAGAGACACCAGAGTTACAAAATATTTTAGACCACCATAAGGCGGTATTCAATGAACCAAAAGGACTACCTCCACAACGAAGTCACGATCACACTATTCCACTACTTCCAGGGCATCAACCTCCTAATATTAGACCTTATCATTATCCATACCTCCAAAATACCGAAATAGAGAAATTAGTACAAGAGCTTCTTAAGGCAGGAGTCATTAGACCTAGCAAAAGCCCTTACTCCTCTCCAATTATTTTAGTTAGAAAAAAGGATGGCTCGTGGCATTTATGTGTCGATTTTCGAGCGCTTAATAAAATGACCATCAAAGATAAATTTCCCATTCCGGTCATAGACGAACTATTAGATGAACTCCATGGGGCAGCTTATTTTTCCAAGTTAGACTTACGGTCAGGCTACCACCAAATACGAGTCAACGAAAAGGATATTCCTAAGATGGCCTTTCGCACTCACGAAGGGCACTACGAATTCTTGGTGATGCCATTTGGCCTTACCAACGCTCCTTCTACCTTTCAAAGTCTAATGAATAAGGTATTTCACCCTTTCCTTCATAAATTTATATTAGTTTTCTTTGATGACATTTTGATTTATAGCAAAACATGGGAAGAACATTTGGACCATGTTAGACAAGCGTTCCAAATCTTGAAGGAAAATCAACTTTATGCAAAAATATCAAAGTGTTCCTTTGGAAAACAAGAAATTGAATACTTAGGGCATATTGTCTCAAAGGAAGGAGTTATGGTAGATCCTTCCAAAATCGAGGAGGTGAAAAATTGGCCTATTCCAAAAACCTTAAAAGGTCTACGTGGGTTTCTTGGACTAACGGGATATTATAGAAAATTTGTCCAAAATTATGGTAAAATCGCTGCCCCTCTAACAACATTACTTAAGAAAAATGCTTTCAAATGGTCATCTAAAGCGGATGAGGCCTTTATCACCTTGAAAATTGCAATGTGTACCACCCCTGTTCTAGCCATGCCCAACTTTTCTAAACCGTTCGTCATTGAAAGTGATGCTTCAGGAATAGGAATGGGAGCCGTACTCATGCAGGATGAAAGGCCTCTAGCTTTTATAAGCAAAGCATTTTCTCCTAAGAATCTAGCTCGCTCTACGTATGAAAAAGAGATGTTGGCGATT